>CM042058.1:69070000-69670000 GCA_023525745.1 Arctium lappa | reverse complement strand
TAATATGAAAGAACATTACTGTAAGACTTGGTTTAAAAAAAACGTATAATTATTCTTACCCGAATTGAACCGTAATTAAAAATAACAACTAAAGATAGTTAAGGGTTAAACTGTAACACCCTAAAAATAGGGATAACAAAAATCCGAAAAAAACGGACATGTGGTATATAAAATTGCCAAAGCAAGAGCCTCCCAAAAATGGGAAAATATACAAACCTGTTTAATCACAGTTGTAATTTAACGGACAATAAATTAACAACCAACTAATCTAATTTCTACAACTAGAAAAGAGATTATAAAAGGGTTGTCATCTATAGTTCCAAAAAGCCTAGTGAGTTGAACAATAATGAGCATGCATGAGCATTTACAATTCTTATCAGCAGTTAACCAAAGTTCAACAATGTGGAGTCAATAGGGGAGACCCATAGCACCAATCAAGTTCCACCCAAAGAGTCGATATACCTTGATGTCATCTACCAAGAGACACCCGAAAGGCCCGGCACACCCGAGGACTACAACTAAGGAAATTCCCCGAATGGCGGAGGTCTAGGCACATACCAACACGGTGGCGCCTAAGACTACATCCTCCTAGTGTCTACTGACTTGGTTCGTCCAACATCATTTATAGGAGGTCTTGGGGTATATTTCAACCAATACATTTCGATACCAACCATGGGTATAATGCTACCATCCTATCACATAATTTCAATATGAGACCAAATTCCAACATAACCAATGTTTAGATACAATATTGCTAATAAAGCATTCCAAGTAGAATATATCATCTACTATGTCACATATACCCCAAATCATGCCAAAATGCCAATATCATGTATACATGAAATAAAGCCCAAATACTAGGCAACTAGAGTGTATCATGGCAAGATACTCAAAATAAATCTCCCAACATATTAAACATAAAAACCTCCATCAAATATTTGAACACATAGAGATAGACATTTTGAGAAATGTTACAATAATACAAGTAAGAGATTATGATGTGTATCTAGTTTTAACAAAGGTTTAGTAAACTCACAATCTAGGTTTTGAACCAAAACCTAGAAAAGATGGAAACCCTAGAAGTTGAAGGGATGAGACTTGAAGATGAAGATAAGACTTGGAGAAACCCTAGAATCTTCTTTGAGGAGAGTTATTGCAAGAAATCAATGATCCAACCACAAGAAAGTGTTGTATTTATGAGGGTTAGGGTTTTGGGGGTGGATGAAACTAGTTTGGGAAGCTCCAAAATCGCCAAGAGAAAAGAGTGAAATGTTGGATTGTGATTAAAATCGGCCAAGGAATTCATTTAAGACAAACAGCCCCGACCGCGATAGTGCCCGGCGATAGTGCCATTGGCACTATCGCGTATCATAATCGCGCGACCTCCCCCACTCTCGGTACACTCCACGCGAGAGTGACCGGCGATAGTGACATTGTCACTATCCCGTGTCACAATCGCGAAGACCACCCCAACTCACGGTACATCTCCCGCGAGAGTGACAGGCGATAGTGACATTGTCACTATCGCGTGGCACTCTCGCGCCACTCTCCCCACAGCCCAAAAATGAATTCTAAACCGATTACGAGTGCGAGGTTAAAACCATTAAGATGGTAAATCAGTTTATATAATATTTCAATAAAATAATGATCATTAAATGCATACAAAGGCTCGTATTTTCAAATAGACACAATTAACGTATTTAAGGGAACAAATACTTACCTTGAGAATTTCCGGGTGTTACAAAAACCGCCATTTAACTAAACTTCTATTAACTAATTATATATATATATATATATATATATATATATATATATACTAGTTGTGTACCCGCGCGATGCAGCGCGGGTGAATCACATTTACGAAGACAATTGTTCATATGTCAATCATTTTTTTGTTTCGTTCTATTTTTCGTCTCTCTCAATTTAATCATAATAGGTTTGTTTGGTTTAGTTGGCAACAAACTAAAATAAATATTGTTTCTTGACAAGATATCTAGGAAAAAATTGTAGGAGTCCTGAATTTCCAAATACATATATTCATTGCTCATTGAAATTTTGAAATTCATGACTAAACAATATAGAAGTTACAATCTTATGTACCCGCAAGTACAATGCATCCGGTTATAAATCTAGGAATTCGAACCCTCAATCTTGCTTTGTTTTACTTTTGTCCCACTTAAATTTTGATTTTTATGTGTTGTGCAAGAATTGGAAGAGCAAGAAGATCTATTGGTTGTTATTAGTTTTATAGATTATCGTTATTATTAAATATTTATTTTAATAAAAATACATATTTTGATAGTAAAAAGTTAAAAAAAAAAACCAAGTGAATTTCCCCATAATTTTCCTATTATTTCCAGGCCCACCATTATTGATTTGATTCTCCCAAGCACCATTAAATCCATCGATCATAACCCAATGTCATCTTAATTTTGAGCCACAAAAAATCCCAAGCTCACCTTTCCCTTTATCCCAATAAACCTCATTATCATACTTATCCCAAATAAAACCCAGATCATAATCAAACCAAAAAATGAATCGAATTTCCAGACAACATTGGTGATAAACAGCCATCATCAATCTTTGGAAAGGAACTCTCCAAGGCTCAGACTGCAAAGGTGAATAGCTCCAATCCCACAAAGAAAATTTTCCAATCATCACAATTCTGATAGGATCACCATCTTTCATACTCATAAGGATTTCACCAATCATCATCTTGATTCTCCTTTGTCCATTTTCTACAGTAACCCATCTCCACCATTTTTGCTACCATCAATACCTTTACATAAACCCCCAAAAGCAAAAAAAAAAAAATAGACAGCTTAAGGATAGCATTTGATCAAAGGACCAATTTTTAAGACCAAAGAAGAGACAAGAAATCAAATGTCGAGAATCCAGTGTGGATTTCAACAATAAATTATTCATACAAGGGTAATAATGAATAGTTTTAGACCAAATGAATAGAATGAGAGGCAATAGTTGATGAACCATTTTGGCACTCAACAGAAAGCAGATCATCACATGAATCAAGAAGCAACCAATCCATGGGTGGAAATAGTCAGGATACCAGCCATCCTTTTTCCTTAAAAATTGATACCAGATGCAAAGCCAATGGGCATTGTCTGTGTAAAACCAACTGTTATCAACCCAAATTTGAATCATAAAATTCATGGACCAAGTCATATGTAGTAACTTCCGGTTCCAGCAACTTGACCATTTCATCTGATCTAATATACAGCTCATTTGATGAGCATAATCTGTGATAAACCCATCCTTCAAATCCCACCAGTTTCCTTTCCACCATTATCCAACTTCAAAATTAAATGAATACCACATATAGGCAATTTGGCCCAATGCCATTGCATAATAACACATATCATAGAGCAACAGAGCAATCCCAAATAATGTCCCATGTACACCAAAATTGTCAAGCCATGTAACTATATATCATGACCGAGTAAAAATAAAGCCATGTAACTATATATCATGATCCATAAGGTAAGTTGTAACTACAATCAATCCATGTAACTATATATCATGACCGAGTAAAAATAAAGAATAGCTTCAAATGGAAATGAAACAGTGCAGTTTGAAGAATGGAGAAACCATATAACCATGACAAATCCTATAAGAAGCTAGAGTAAAAATTCACAAAAACAGAGATTTATGAAGAAGGTAAAATTCAAGATACAATGTTTTAGATTTCGAATAGAAACCGATCCAGAAGGAAAGTCATTTACGAGGAAGCGAACTTGCAGATTAAAATCTGACCGAAACTCTAAATCTGTCTAAACAGATCCACAAACTATAAACGGATAACAGAAGAAGCATAAGGATCCATAGAACTGCATAAAATTCCCAATTTCCACCCAAATGGATGAAAGAAGTCCTTATCCCCACATTTCCAACTTGGTTGTATTCCAGAATTAATCTATTTATGCACATTCAGAAAGGAATACATCAGTTTGAAAGGGAACAGGTGTGAAGCCAGTATGAAGCTTAGTAAAGCAGCTGCAGAATAGTTCAGACCAACAGAATATGAAAGAACCAAAATTTTGATGACCAAAGAGATCATTCAAGAGTGTTTAATGATTTCCAACCCCTGATCATACCAACATGTGGAGCATCCATTCTGGTCCATGTCCTTCCAGCAACTATCATTTATTGACAGACCCTGTTCCCAAGAAAAAACATCAAGTCATTGGCATAACCAAAAAATTGCTCCAACCCATGAATGATGGAACCAAAAAAAACCAAAATCCTCACCCCCCTCAACACATATATAATGATATTCAAAAATATAATCCATGTACACCAAAAGAAAGGGCCTCTAAAACACCAACCAAACCCCCAAAAAAACATCCTTATCACTCCAGTACAAAAACAAATAACCAATCTCCTCTACCCTGCACCCCCTTATACCTTCATCCCATATCCCAAACCCCCATAAATGTTTCCAAAGACCAAAGAAAGGGGAGAGAACCAACAGTTGATAGACATTTCCTCTATTGTAATTGGTATTCTTCACTCAACTATTAAAAAGAACATTTTCTGTTAGATAACATCATAACCCTGTTTGAAGTATAAAAATGGTATGTATGGTATTTTCTGTTCCAAATAAGAAAATTCATAACAATCAGGAACTATTATTTTGTGATGTATGTATGGTAAAAGCTAATGATTGAAGTTGACCACTTGAAAGCATGGTTGTTTTAATG
Source organism: Arctium lappa (assembly GCA_023525745.1). Classification (NCBI taxonomy): domain Eukaryota; kingdom Viridiplantae; phylum Streptophyta; class Magnoliopsida; order Asterales; family Asteraceae; genus Arctium; species Arctium lappa. The sequence goes on along the minus strand of CM042058.1, from coordinate 69,665,282 downwards.
ACTGTTAAATACATCACTTCTTGCAAGGGATCAGATAAACAAAAAACCAAACATTTCTAAATATTGTCTTCAACGGAATCTGAACAAGAGGAATATGTTAGATAACATCATAACCCTGTTTGAAGTATAAAACGTAGAAAAGACAGCATCAAACCCGTTTGAAGCAGAAAACGTAGAAAAGACAACATCATAAACACGTTAGAGTCGGTGTTTCCCCAGGTGACCGTTTACAGTTGAGAATCCCTCTTTTCTACCCCAAATACTTCAGACCACATTAACTAAGATAATATTAAACAAGCTGATGCAACCATGTAAATATTTTATAGAATAGTTTCATAAACCTTCATTACCTTCTTTGAACACGAACCGATTAGTGTTATAACCCTTCATTCAAACAAATCAAGAGCAAATAAATCTGTTGAAGAGCACAAAGGAAGGGAAAAAACCACTGGAGGTTAGTTCAGGAACATCCTCAATAAAACACAACTCTCTAGCATGAATCACCTATCCAATCAAAGATGATTCTACTTGTTCCAAATCCAAATTTTGTCAAAGAAAATTAACAAAAAAAAATGGGGCCTTAACGTTGTCATAAACTATCATGTAAGACAATATAGTCGTGAAGCAAAGGAACTTTACCCTTATATTCCCTTTTTCCCTTTTCCATTTGTTTCTAACAGAACATATCGAAAATTAACACAAAAGGCAAATTCCAAAATCCAAAACTCCTCAGTATCGAGCGAAACACCTATCAAAATGAATATAAACCTAATAAACGAATTAAATACAAATAATCACAAATCCATAACTTCATAAAATTACATCCTCGAGCTCTGAAAAAATACCTAAATTCTAACGAATTGAAAACCATAGAGAGATAGCTACCTGTATGTATCAAAACCTGTTTCGTAGCAGCAACGGATAACAATAATGATTCAAATTTGGTGTTAGTTGAGAAACAACGGATGAATTTGTGGGAGTGATTTTAGATTAGACGTAGGGATAAGCGGGTGGGTGGTGAGTTCGCTTGTACGAAAAGAATTTCAAAGAAAATATCAGGATGAATTCCAAACGAAAAAACGAAAGCTTTATCTGTTATCTTCCAATGGAGATTTGGGAGGAAAGATTAGGATAGAAAGAGGATGATGTAAGTGGTGAAATGGAACGTCAAGAGATGAAGAGAGAGTGAGTGATAAAGATCGGATCTAGAAAGGGGGAAATGGATGAAAACAAGTTTATTCACAATTCATATTTAAGTTTGAATTTTGAATCGCATATAGGAATCAAATTGGACTGGAAAGTTTGGATGGTCACAAAACTCTGCAGAGGAAGAAAGATAACTCTATAAATACCAATTTTTATATGCAATAAATCTTGGGAGCCCATCAAGTAGCAGGTAGAAGGAAGTGAAAAAAATCTTGCTGTCAATATGGTGTGAGACTGAAGAGGTAGAAGGGTCCTGCAAGAGTCTTGCAGAAGAAGAAGGAGGCGTGTGGTATTATAGGTATGGGTTGAGACTGAAGAGGTAGAAGGGTCCTTTGGTGGTTTTGCAAAACAAAAAAGCGTTTTACCTTGTACATCATGCATAATAAGTTGTAATTAAGAGTTTTTTGAATTTATAGCATAAAATGGTTGTAACTTGTGTTTTAAAGATAGTATTTAAGACTTTTGGTTAGAATGCATATTAAGGTAGTATAGATATAAAATGAGAGGGGATCATACGAGAATGGCTTCCATTTAAAAGTTAAAAGAATAAAGGAACAGTTATGGACCAATCATAATTCATTAATTACTAATTATCTATTTTAATTAAAAAGTATTTTAATAAGGGTAAAAAAGTCATTTTTCATTCTGGATAATTTAGGAATCTATATCACCTATCCTAAATTCATGCGATACTGATTTTCATACCAATCCAAATTGAATCCAAATCAAATTTGAGCTGATTCGGCTATTCAATACCAACCAATTCCCGTTTTTTTTACAAGATCTCTGATTCCATTAGACGCAGGTTTAGTATCCCAGATCAAATTGAAGAATAGGATAATTTTTTTCAAGATTTTTACAGTCGATCATGGAGCATGTCATAGAATCGAATGTGTTTGATGGTGAAACTTTATCGGGGTCGAACATGGAGGATATGATTGAACCGACAATGGAGCATGTACATACAACGATAATGGAGGTTGTAGCCGTGGAGGTTGTGAATACACACACCATGGAGGTCGTTCCTGCAAATCATGTGAATGTTGGTGAAAAAGAAGTGAATTCGGGAATGAAGTGCTAGAAGATGTTGAACGTCATATGTAACATCCCAGACCAACCGTACCAGATATTGTCCGCTTTGTCCACACACCCGGATTCACGGTTTTAAAACGCATCTGGTAGATGAGGTATCCAGTCCCTTTATATGGAAACCTTAGTTCCCCTCCCCAACCGATGTGGGGTCTTACAATCCACCCCCTTGGGAGCCCAACATCCTCGCTGGCACACCAGTCCGGTTCCCGGATCTGATACCATCTGTAACATCCCAGGTCAATCGTACCAGATATTTTCCGCTTTGTCCACACACCTGGACTCACGATTTTAAAACGCGTCTGGTAGAGGAGGTATCCAGTCCCTTATAAGGCAACTTTTGTTCCCCTCCCCAACCAATGTGAGATCTTACAATCCACCCCCTTTGGGAGACCAGCGTCCTCGCCGGCACACTAATCTGACTCCCGGCTCTGATACCATCTGTAACATCCCAGACCAACCGTACCAGATATTGTCCGCTTTGTCCACACACCCGGACTCACGGTTTTAAAACGCGTTTGGTAGAGGAGGTATCCAGTCCCTTTATATGGCAACCTTAGTTCCCCTCCCCAACCGATGTGGGATCTTACATCATCTGAGACATGAAGTGCTAGAAGATGTTGAAGGTAATACGTTTAAAATTTTCTTGTTTACACACCATAAGCTAATTTCTTGCAGATTTGTAACAGTCGTTATAAAAAAACCTCTAATTCACTCGTGATTATTGCTTCGTACATCTACATGGAAGTCATCATTTTAGTTCTAAACATAAGATTTTCCTGATTGGGATGTATAACTTAAGAATTTATTATATCATTGCATGTATATGTCAATTTTTCATGATATGGTGTGCGATACTTTGCGTTTTTTTTGTAGAACCTCCGGTCATACTGAACGACAATCCAGTGGATAACATTTCCGGAAGGTTCGAACTGTCTGGTAGTTCTGTGGTAAGCATGAAGGAACGATTCAATACCCCGATTAACGTGGTACCGAATGTCCCCCATGGGCTTGTACCAGTGGTTGGAACATTGTTTCAAACAATAGGGCATTGCATTGATATGTATAGTAAGTATGTTGACTATGCAGGATTTGATATAAGGCGATCAACTGAAAAGAAATTCAACGACAAATCTGCTAGGATCAAATATATGGTATGTCATAGACATGGTTTACCTAACAAATGTTCTGTTGACAACACCAATCTTGGTCAACATCGAAGGGTCCTTCGTAACTCCAATTTCAAAGTTACTGGTTGTCAAGCACATGTTCGATTTTGTGGGGTTAAGGGTACCTCGTTATTTAAGTTGTACCATTTCAATCCCAGCCACAATCACCCACTCTACGACGAGAACGATAGGATGCTATCTCGAAATAGACAACATATGAAGTTCTCCGATAAAAGGATAATACATCGTGCATCTAGAGTCAATACTGATGCAACCAAGTCCCACCAACTGCAAGTTTGCTTGAAGGGTGGTTACGAGGAGGTTGGATGTAGTCGTACCGACTATAAGAATTTTAAAAGGGATTTCGATTCATTTGTTGGGGATGGTGATGTTCAAATGGTAGTGAACATATTTAACGAGCGCGTATTAAACGGGACTAACTTTGCATTCGAGTTTAAAGTATCTGATGGAAAACTACAGGGACTGTTTTGGGCTGATGAGTTATCGAGGTTCAACTATGCTGAGTTTGGTCATGTTATTTCATTTGATGCGACATATCGGTCAAACAAGTAATATGAGTTCGTTATATATATATTTATTATATAGCTTTTTTTAAACATTTGAACACGTTACTGATTAGAATGTTGAGTGCAGGCACTGTATGGTTTTTGTACCATTTCTCGCGATTGACAACAACAAACATTCCGTTGTTGTTGGGTCGGGTGTGTTATGTGATGAAAATCTTCCATCCTACACCTGGTTGTTGGAAGCATTTTTAAAAGTGCATGGCGTTCAACCGAAGCTCGTCTTGACTGATCAAGATGCTGCAATTAGAGAGGCACCCCCAATCGTGTTTAATGAAGCCAAGCATAGGTTCTGTATGTGGCACATAATGGATAAGTTGCCTATCAGGGTATGGATTACTCTTTGGTTTTGGATTTCGTTCATTTTACATTATCGATGTTGTTATAACTAAGCATTAATGATTTTGTGCAGGTTAACACCGATCTGTTACTAAACACATATTTCAGGAAGCGGTTAGTAAAACTTGTTTGGAGTGTATATTTGGGCCCACAAGATTTTGAGGTTAAATGGATTGCTTTGATGGACGAATTCAATTTCTCAGATCACCGTTGGCTCTCTGAGGTTTTTAACATTCGATCTAAGTGGATTCCCAACTACTTCAACGATTTACCTATGTGTGGTCTAATGAAGACTACCTCGCGGTCTGAGAGTTTGACTTCTTTTTTCAAAAGTTTCTCACATCATGGTAACAATTTGTTGAAGTTTATTTTAGCTCATGACACTGCAATGGACAAACAAAGAAATAGGCAACGAAATGATGAACACTTGACCAACACCACCATTCCTGATTTCAAGACCGAGAGGTTGATCGAGCGGCATGCTGCTATGGTTTATACCAGGATTGTTTTCTTTGACGTTCAAAATAAAATTCTTAAAGGAGATCGGTACTGTGCTCAATGGAACGTTGAGGTTGCGGAGGGGCGACAAATTTTCACCATAAGGCTGAAGGATAAATCATTTAAAACAAAGCCAAAGTTTAAGGTACAATAGTGTTAATATTTTTTTAATTTTAGTTTGTTAAGTTTGTTTATCATCCCACATACGTGATCATAAGTAATTTGGCCATCATGCGTGTGTTGAAGATGTTGGCGCCACTCATTATTGGTATTAATCTCACGTATAAGCATTTCTGTCTATTTAATAATGTGACATGGTTGGGTTGTTGATTTTCAGGTTGTTCTTATGGATCATGATGGATCGTTGTCGTGTTCTTGTCAAATGTACGAGTACTTTGGCATTTTGTGTTGCCACATATTTAGTGTTTTGTTCAACATAGATGCTGAAGAGATTCCTAGACAGTACGTTAATAGGCGATGGATAAGGGGTGCTATCCCGTTGGATGTATTGCGAACTCGACACATCCAACCTGGAAGCAATGAACGGTCCGATAGGTTGACCATTGATATACAGTTTGAGTTTGACCAGATATTGAGTAGGGTTTATGGCGACGAGGAGAAACTCGAATTATTTTTGGAACAGGTCCGGTCAATCAAATCAGAAATTGCACCTGATGTTCCTTTAGAGAATGGTCTTGTTAACAAAGATGCAGATTTCGAAAAATTATTGGGCGTGGCAAAGCCTAAGACAATTGAGATACGAGCTCCAGAAGATGTTAGAAACAAAGGATGCAGCACAGGCAAGCGATTGATAAGTGGTGGCGAGCGAGATTTGAAGAATGCATGCCACAAGAGGAAGTGCAGAGGCTGTAACGAATTCACAAACCATGATTCTCGCAATTGTCCAGTTAAGAGAGGCATGTCTGACAGATGCGATGATTGATGTCAATGGTTATTGGGTTCATCAGGTTTTTGATTAAGTTAGACTACCGGTTTGTCTTTTTTACATTTTTTAGGGGTTATTTGTTTTTCGTTGAACCTTTGTTCACTGTTGAGAGTTTAGTTTTTTGGAATTGTTATTATTCATTTATTTATTTGATTTTTCCATGTCTTATTCATCTTTATGATTTTTGTTTATTGATATTACCATCTTCATCTTTTTATAACAGGATCATGTATCAATGATTGATAAATATAAGACGACTGATTGAATCATATGTGATTTTTTTGAATGTCATGGTTGGTCAATTAGGTACAGTTATCTTTATATTGGAATGAAATTAATAAAGAACTAAATATGATTTTAAGCAGTACCAGTGTACCAATACTCTGCTGATACTATTATGTTCTCTACATCACTTTTGATTTACACGCATAATAGTTATGGTGACAAAATCATTTGTGATTTATTAAGTACATCAACTTGTAATTTATCATAGTTGATGCTTTAAAAAACTATTTTGTATAGACCGTTATAACAAGTATTGTTTATGTAATCATATATGATCATCGAAGGAATTAATTACATACTTCCTATTGATAAACATATGGTAGTATTTAATCACAACCTGATATGTTTCCTAAGACACAAAAACTTAAACAAAACATGATATGTTTTGTCAGAATTCAAAATGCAAAAGCTTCCTAGTGAAAAAAACCAAAGATATCCAAAACAATATTGTTCAACCAATTCGAAAACCTAAACCAAAATAGTCTATTCCTAAGAACCACCTAAGCAACCAATGAAGTCTTTCCCTTCATCTTGTCTTGTATAACAGACTGTTATCCTCTTATCATCAGGTGAGAAGTTTGTCGCTGTCTTGATGACTCTCGACCTCCAGAGGTTGTGGGTCGAAAGCAGTATCTTTGCTAAGTATTTCTTGCGAAGCTTGGTGAGCTATACCTCTTGAGCTGCTGATTCCTTCATAAATCCATAATCATTCCTGCTTACTGTCTCGCCTTTGAAGGTTTCCATGTGTCGCATAGCAAAAACCCCTGAGTCCCTATTATTATCGATCGTCCTCCACTTCATTTTATACCGATTTGCTTTCACTTTTGACATGCTGTTAACACAGGGATGGTGTACAATCTTCAAATAGGCTAGCATTGATACTTGCTACAAAAAATATAGATCATATAAGTTTTTTATGGTAATCGTGTAAAGAGTATATGGGTTTTTATCTCCAATTTTTGCTTACCAGCTTCATTGGGAGTTCACCGTATCTGTCTTCAATAGTCATGTTACTAGCACTGTTGTTTAATATCACAAAACTTGGTGTCTTCATATTGAATACGATGACTTAAAAGTCACTTCCATGTTGGATGGGGAAGAATATCTGTAGACCTGGGAGTTGGAAAATGCAGGAGAGTTTATGATCCTAATTTAAACAATTCAATTTGTTCCAACATCATTGAAAATATTACATTAAAATAAATAGCATACCATGTTGATTGCCTTGAGTGACGCTATATCAGCGACACCGGGCATTGAAGCCAACAGATTATTGGAGAACTGGGCAACCATGGTCTTCATATGCAACTTGTTGGTGACCATGTCCTCGGTCTATACATTTAAACGTTGTACAATACGTGAGTGAAGACGCTTAATAAGAAAAATAATTTTTTATTAACACTTTTCACATATTATTGTAGTTGTCTTGCAAAATAAGAGATGCGGTGAACTCTTTTTCCTGAACTGCTCTTCTTGATTGAGAAGGTAGCACCAAACATCGATAATCTTACCAGATATACGTTCGTCCGGTGCCATGCTTTCAAATTCAGTCATCTTTAATTCTGGACCATCTATACACTTGAACACCGGAAGCCTATAAAGTCACAACATACAAATTGGGTGATAATGTGCCAATTCCATTGCAATATAAAGTGTGATTTTAATTAAAATAAGAAGGTATATATAGAACTTATGATCTATCCCCCTGTTTTGAAAATATCCACTTGACCAATATTGATTCGTCTCTTGTAATAGACGCGTGAGGGTCTACCTTTCGATTCACATATGGTGAGCATATCGTTACTGCAGCTTTTACTCCATGCTTTTCAAATGGATTCACTACTGTTTCCAGACTTGTAGCAGCAACGGTGCAATCCTTAGTAGTGATGACGTTCTGCTCAACAATGTCACCGGTACTCCCTGGCACAAGTGGAGTGCGAACACGTTGTGCATCTATCGTAGTTTCAGACGAAGGTGCACTTGATGAGTGAAGTTGTTGTTGACCACCTATGCCATCGTTCAAACCTTCCTCACCGAACTCTTGAGTCAGTCCAATGCTGAAGCTTGGAAATGACGATACATGGACAGAGTCTTTACACATCATTGATGACTTACCTGAGTTGTTCGAATCTATCATGATTGGTATGACTTCCTCTGCTGCTGCAATGTTACCAAATAAACCGTGACCCAATCCTTTCTCAATCGGTGTGACTCCATCTCATCTCTCATGTTACAATCAACGAAAATTTCGTTTGTATTCTTTGATTTTTTGTCGTCCTTTCTAAAACGACCCTGTCACATGATTCCAGAACATCTGGGCGTGAAAAAAATTGTGTTGCCGACTCAATTTCAGGAAGCCCACCGTCACTATATATTGTTGCTGAACCACCAGGTATGTCCCCAACAGTCAAGTCTTCAACATACATCTCTTCATCTACCGCTCCACCACCATTTTGTTGTTGTGTCGCATGTCCTTGCCCGCTTTCAAATAATTCACATGTTTTTGTCCTCCATTCATCAAGTGCTTCAACACCAGGGAACTTATTTGAAGCATTCTCAATTGAAGTTGTGATTCTTGTCTTCAACGTCAACATTTGGTTGTACATTGACTCGAAGTCATTTAAATAGCCCTATTGTTTTAATCAAAAACACAAATTAGTATAGAGTTTCATAAATTATTTTATATAAATTAATCTAACTTGATACGTATAAAACAACTTCATTTTTGTATATAACCAATACTGATTAGTAGGGTACTTTAAAATCAATATTGATTTTTTGTTTGGAATCATTATTGATTATAAAGTTAGATTGCGATTACTTATATGTTTCTGGGCGATTACCTATATGTTGAAATCATTACTGATTATCAATATTGATTCTTGCATGGAACCAATACTGATTAGCAAGGTAATTATAAATCAATATTGATTCTTATTTGTAAAAAAAATATATTGATTACCTCTATGTTAGATGGCGAAGGAGGTGGGTTTTCCTCCTCATTTCTTTCATTTGGCACGAACGGTCCTTCATGATCACCTAACCCAAGACCTCCAACTTCTATCTCCGTTTCCAGCCTTAACCGCAACATTTCGAATGACCACAACCTTATTACCGGCCTTTGCCTTATTACGCGCGGTATGTCCCATTTAATTGTATCCACATATAACAACTGCATAATGAAGAATAAAACTATTACGTTGAATAACAATGAAATAAGTATTAACATAAATTATTATTTAATAAGATCACTTACCACTAATGTTGTTATAGGACCACAAAAGAAGCCTTTTTAATTCTTACCAGTCCATATGTTCTTACAATACCGCAAACAGTTCAGTATGTACTCACACCAATTTATGTCTTGAAAACGGGTATCTGGTGTCACTCTCGAAAGGATGTTTAAATCACACAAATCGTTGTATTTGCAATGTCCCATTGTATTGCAGAATACAACGATGAAGTTGAGCTTGAAGTTCGAGTCGGATATACTTGACATCATTATCTGCCTGCTTACGTCAGTTGGTCGAATTAGCTCACGCTCGAATTGTTCCATCCACTCAGCCTTTAGTCCAACACCATAGTCATCCGTTGAACACGAATCGTATCTAATGTACCCCATTGGACATCCAAGTATATCTCTTATGGATTCCTCTGTGATGTGGATTGGTCCTTTTGCCGTTTTTATTGTCATTGTGTACGAATCGAAATTTTGGGCCACATGCAGGCCAAGTGTTGATGGTATGCCATCCAACTTCATTTCAGCAAGTCCGCCGAAGCCCATCTCATTCAATGTTTGAAGTTGCTCACCTGACATTGAGTGTACGACATTAAAGAGTGGGTAGGGTGTTGTACGGACCTTCATAATACATCCCTGCTTGGTTTGTTGGAAGTCCCCTGCTCCATGCTCAAGTTCATTTGTTGCATTGCTTGGTTCTCCTATTGAATTTCCGTCATTTGCTTGCTTCTTTGTTTTCTTAGTTTTTATCTTATCAGGTACTTGCTTCTTTTTCTTGTTTGAGGCCTCGAAGGATACTTCATTCTCTCTTCCTCTTTTTGTATTCCTCCTAACAGCACACGAAGTACCTGCAACATTTTGGAATGAATTATGTAGTAACTACTAACTGATAGAAATCAATACTGATTAGCATGTAAACATATAATCATTAATGGCTTTTCATAGGGACCAATCTTGAATAGCATATAAATCACTATTGATCAATGAAATGAAAGTAACACTGATTTGAAACATGTTTACATAGAAATCAATTATGCTTAGCATAAGTAAATCACTAATAATCATTAACCATAAACTACCATTGTCATAGCAATACTTATTTCATTCCATAGCATGGCTAGTGGTTTTCGTATGCAGACAAGTTGTGATATTCATTACTAGTAAAAAACAGAATTCAAAATATTGAGCTCATGATCTAATATAATCTTCCAGAATAATAAGTTAATCACTAATAATCATAAATCATAAACTACTATTTCACAGCATGGCAAGGTGTTTTCTTATGCAGATAAGTTGTGATAATTAATATTAGCAAAAAACATAAATCACATATGATGAGTTCATGATCTAATATACTCTTATACAATAATAAGTAAATCTCTAATAAACATTAGTCATAAACTACCATTGTCAGAGGAATACTTATTTCATTTCAGAAAACGGCAAGGGGTGTTCTTATGCAGATAAGTTGTCAGGATGATAGATAAGTTGTTAGGATGACTAATAGCAAAAAACAGAAATCAAAGATTTAAGTTCATGAACTACCATTGTCAAACCAAACATCATAAATAGAAATCAAAGAATTAAGCTAATATACTCATACACAGTAATAAGTAAATCACTAACAATCGATTATCACAAACTACCATTGTCAAATCAATACTAAATCAACTTCAGTGCAATACTGATTTCAGGTCCAATTTGACTCAAGTTTAAATTTTTCAGGAACATCATTGGTGATGTTTAGGCAGTTTTTGTAGCAAACTGAATTGCATTTCTTTTAGGTTGAAACAAAATAAGAAATTTTGTTGGCATTTACAGAGTTCAGCAACATGTTTTATTTTTCTCCTATTTAATCCAAACCATTGCAACATCCAATTGTTGAAATTTATCACTTACCTAGGTGGACCAAGAAAAAAATCATGTTCGTGTATTTCTTAAAAGAACAGTAAAATGGAAACATTCTTGATGACAATTCATGAAACAAAATCTCACTCACTTTTTTTAGGGTTTTCATTATTCATATTTTATTTCATCACAAACAAAGAAACATGATGAAACAAAAAACACAGTCAACTTTTGTTAGGGTTCTTACCAGATTCAAGTCTTAAATCTCGATTTTGAACAGAGCTCCTTTGTCCTTCAGATTCTGCTACATCCCTTTCACGTTCAACAGGTAGTAGTCGTCGTTTAGCTTCAACCGTTTATTTACCATTGATTTTGTTTTCCTTGCTATTCTGTCACTCTTTCTAACACCAGCACAACAATAAAGCGTAAATTGTTAGGAATCAAATTAGGGTTTATAATCGATGAGAAATAGATGAAAAAGGGTTTCTAAGAATCATTGTACCATCCATTATTCTCGTGCATAAGAGCTTGAACTGACGACTTTGAATCTTCAATGGCCTCTTCTTCCTTTTAGGGTTTCGATTTTGTCAAAACCCTTTTTGTGATTTCACCAGAGATATGCTAATGATTTTTCAAAGCTATGTTGATATGTGTTGAGAGAATTTAGGAAAGGATTTCTTTTTGATTCGATAGGATTATGCTATCCCGTTTATTTCGCCCCCGAATAATCATGAATGTAAAACAGAAAAAAGGTCTCAATTTTGCCCCTACTTTAATTTAGAAACGCATTTCAAAGGGTATAGTGTTGCCATTAATTACATAAAACACCATTTCTAATTTATGCCATTGATTTAATGTAATCAAGGGATGAGATTTGTCCCTTTATTCTTTTAAACATACTCCATTCTCGTTTGAACCCACCTCTATATAAAATAAGTAAAAAAAAATCTTATATAACAAATCCATATCAAGATCCATCGTGAACTTCATCTTCATTCTTCATTATCATCTACCGCCGCCATCATCTCTTTCTCTATCTAAAAACTCTCTACATCTCTCTAGATTTGCTTTCAATCCGTTGAAGTAATCGACGAAACAATTACATATTCGGAATCTACGCTTCGAGCCCTTCCTAGAGGTATAAGTTTCTTCTTATGTTATTTAAGTTGGTAAGTTAGGGTAGTTGAAGTTGGTTGATAGATTATGATTTCATATTGCAAAATTATAATCATATACATATTTAGGAATGTTTGTTTTTGTCAAAATTACAAAAGGGTAAAGTTTAGAATCAAAACGGTGATGTTTGTATCTAGATGTTTAATCGTACACCAAGTGATCGGTTTAATGTCAAATAGAATATAATTTCATGATTAAGCTTAGGATAATAAGCTTTGAGTTTTATGTTATGCGAGTAATAGTAATTTATGGTTTAAATAGGCAATCGAACGGGTTAAACTTCATCCTGAGTCTCGGTTGATCACGTGTTGCATCTCAATTCGATCAAGTTATGGATTTCATTTCTTTTGAATCGTGGGCAACTATTTGTTGTAGTTGACCCTTCCTATAGGTGGTTCACGGCCTTGTGATTGATCAACTGAATGTGATCAATGAACGTGTAATTATACACACACATACACATTGATTTTTGGTCTGAATCTTATGTTTGAACGTTTTCGTGTTTTGTTGTCTCATATTGAGATTGGATTATGAATCAATTTGTTGAACCCGTTAGCGTTTTATTAAAATGTGTCTCGTATGGAATTGTTTATAAAAATTGTGAACTATATTGAATTATATTTTATGATAGCTAATTGGGTAAGTGGCATATGTTTAGTTTTCGTTGATTTTAGAATAACCCAATAAATGGGCACATTATTTGGGATGCCTTCTATGGTGGCTTTGTTGTCATGGCGTCCTGCAGATGACGGTCCACCAGAGTTAAGCCTTAATGGCTTACGTGAACCCACTCTGGGGGACTAGGCCAACTTTGTTGGCTCCAGGGCGGATGGATCGATCCTAGAACTTTTACCCACAGAATATGTGACCGTGGTTAAATTCACGGGGGATTCGTGTGTGTGTGTTCGCACGCCGACCCATTAGTTCGTGTGGTTTAGCCACCCCACGAACACAATAGGAATTGATGGAATTTATTTATATTATGTTTTGAAATTAAAGTGTGAACCTTTCTTGAAATTATTGTCTTTGAAAATTACTGAACATTTCTTTTGCTATGAACTTGAGTTTCAAGAACATTCTTTGAAATGAATTTTTAAGTCTTCCGCTTCGTTATCGATGTTTTCATTATTATTTACGAATTTATATTATAATCCATTCATTGAGCCTTGTGCTCAACCGTGTTTTTGTTTTCTGACACGGCAGGTTCGAAGTGACGTTTACGGGGACGGGACTTGAGATCGAACGTGATATTTTGGAGTTCTTAGACTCACCTTATTTTATAACTTTCTAAGTTTATAAAGACCTTTTGAGGTATGATAGTTTGGATTGTAATATATGTTTAGAGTTTATTAATAGCTCTGAATTTAACTGTGTATTTATGTTAAGTCTCGTTCGTGACATCACCGTTCCGGACCACGGGGACGGGGGATGTTACAAATGTGGTATCAGAGCATAGGTATTGACTTGTAGATTAACCAGGTTTGACCTGTAAGGATTGGGTAGACATTAGAATGGGTAGACTAGAACTTAATTCTATTTACTGATTTTCAATCCGTAACTATTTTGAATTCTAATTTTGAGATTGTTTTGTGTTAGAATGTCAAGACATGGTCTCCCACGCAAATCCAGATCTGAACCTGAGGGTAACCCAAATCCTAACCCGGTGGGGGGGGGTACTAGTGAACCTAATATTGCTGATGTGGTCCGTCAGACCATGTCAAGTATGATGCCTACATATCTTGAGCAAGCCATCCAGGCTATGCGACAGACTGCACAAAATCTTCCTCCAAATCCGAATACAAATCCAAATTCTGTTCCTACAACAAATATTGGAAATTCTAGATCATGTTCGGGTAATCCAACGGGAGAAATGCATACATGGCTGGAGAGGTTTAATAAACAGAAACCTCAATCTTTCTCAATGGTCGTAGATTCAGTAGAAGTCGAACACTGGATTAGGCACGTCGATAAGATTTTTAATGTCTTAGATATTCTAGATCAGTCCAGGGTCCATTTGGGCACTTATATGTTTGAGAAAGAAGCGAACAACTGGTGGGAAGCTTGCGTTCAAACTGACCCATCTGTTAAAAACTTGTCTTGGGATAACTTCAAATAGTTTTTCTTCAATCAGTATTTTACAGCGGCAGATCGCAATGCTTATATGCGAGAATATTCAACGATCCAACAAGGCGAGGAAGAAACCGTTGCCGACTACATGGCTCGTTTTCTTAAGTTTTCTCGTTTTGCAGAAAATACCGCAGGCACACAAGCGCAACAAGCCAATAAGTTTAAATGAACACTTAACTCGAAGTATAAGGATAATCTCTTGAACCTTCCTTTTAATGTCGTTACTGAAGTGGCTGACATAGCAAAAAATATTAATCGGTCACAACAACAACAGTTAGCTTCACGTGTTGATAATAAGAAACATGGACTCGAATCTTTCCAAAGCAACCCTCGTTTCATAAAGTCAAAGTAAAGCATTGACCCACATAAAAGCTCAAGTCAATTCACGCCACGACTTTCATTATTGTCTTGTAGTGGGAGTCGGAATGTTTCGAGCCCAATTAATATTTGTAATCAGTGCAATCTTCGACATCGGCCAGGTCTGTGTCTAAATATAACCGATTCATGTTTTAATTGTCGAGAACAAGGGCATATGGCCAGAGATTGTCTTAAAGCTCAGACCGCAACTGGAAAAAAAGGGAAAACAAGCAACTACTAGTGGGCGAGTCTTTGCATTACCTGGCGAGAAATCTCAAGCGGGTATGATTTCAGGCCATGTTAACTTAATTGATTTATCTGTTTATGCCTTGATTGATACCGGGGCAACACACTATGTTGTTTCTGAACAATTAGAATCCCGGTTAAAACCTTATGAGCAAACTACCGAATTTCCAGTAGTGATATCTACCCCAATGGGTGGTTCAATCTGTGTGTTAACTCGATTTTCAAACTGTCCGTTATTTATTGGAGACCGCATACGGAAGGTCACTCTACTTCCAATGCATATGTTCCACTTTCAATTAATATTGGGAATGGACTAGTTGTCACACCACCGTGCAACTATAAACTGTAACGCCAAACAAATATTGTTTGGGGGTATTGACAAACTAGAGGCAATCTTTCAAGGAGGTTCTCCAAAAGGAGATGTTAATGCTTTAACCTCTATTACTGTGAAGAAGTATACTTGGCAAAGTAACGAAGGTATTCTGGCCTCGTTACAAGATCCCGAACAGGTAATTCCTACTTTTGCAATCGTACCTGTTGTTTCTGAATATCTTGATGTGTTTCCTGATGATCTACTAGGTATAGCACCAGTGCAGGAAGTCGAATTTACCATCGATCTAGTTTCGGGAGCTTCTCCTATTTCTAAGGCTCCCTACCGAATGGCTCCAACTGAAATGAAGGAAATCAAAAATCAACTCGATGATCTTTTGAAGAAAGGTTTCATTCGACCCAGTGTCTCACCCTGGGGAGCTCCAGTTCTCTTTGTCAAAAAGAAAGACGGTACGATGCGTCTTTGTATTGATTACCGGGAGCTTAATAAATTAACGATCCATAACAAGTATCCGTTGCTGAGAATCGACGATCTGTTCGATCAATTACAAGGGGCACGATACTTTTCCAAAATTGATCTTTGGTTTGGGTACCATCAACTTCGTATCCGAGATTGTGATATTCCGAAAACCGCATTCAGAACTTGCAATGGACACTACGAATTTTTAGTAATGCCTTTCGGGCTAACTAATGCTCCAGCGGTCTTTATGGATCTTATGAATCGGGTTTTCAAAGATTATCTCGAAGACATTGTTATCGTGTTTATCGATGACATATTGATATACTCAAAGTCAAGAGAGCAACATGATCAACATCTTCACATCGTTTTGGAAACTCTTCGAACGAAAAATTTATACGCAAAATGTTCCAAGTGTGAATTTTGTCTTGATCAAGTGTCTCTTCTCGGACACGTAATCTATGCCGAAGGTGTCAAAGTCGATCAAACGAAAATTGAAACCGTCACTAAATGGCCTCGACCTACGAACGTATCTGAAGTTCGTGGTTTTCTGTGTTTGGACAGTTATTATAGACGATTCGTTGAAGGATTTTCTAAAATATCTCTACCATTAACCCGATTACTCCGAAAAGGAGTCAAATTCAATTGAAGTTCCGAACAAGAATCCAGTTTCGAGGAACTAAAAATTCGATTGGTTACCGCACCTGTTCTTGTATTACCGATGCTTCAAAGAAAGATCTCGGTTGTGTTCTTACGCAAAACGGTAGAATGATCGTTTATGCATCACGTCAATTAAATCCTTATGAGGTCAATTATCCGACTCACGATCTTGAATTGGCTGCGGTTATCTTCGCACTCAAAATTTGGCGTCATTATTTGTTCGGTGAGACATGTGAAGTTTTCACCGACCACAAGAGTCTTAAATATATATATTTACTCAAAAAGAGTTAAATATGTGTCAACGGAGGTGGCTCGAACTTCTAAAGGATTATGATGTTCATATACAGTATCATCCGGGTAAGGCTAATGTAGTTGCTGATGCCTTAAGTCGTAAAGCCGTGGAATAGGTTTCTTCTTTACTTGTTCCTACAGAGTTGGCTTTGGAGATCGAACGGTTCGAACTGTAAATCTATCCGAGTTTGCAAACAGAAATTCTATCGAATCTAATGGTAGAACCGACTCTAATCTCTCGGATCAAAGAAGCCCAACAAGACGACAGTGAATTGTGGGCAAACTTCCAACAAGCACAAGAAAATGTTAGTTCGGAATTCAGGATCGATGATGATCACATGTTGTGGTTTTGGGACCGTCTTTGTGTTCTGAATAACTCGGAGCTTAAAGATCAAATTCTGACCGAAGCTCATAAATCTATGTTTTATGTTCACTCGGGTACAACAAAAATGTATCGCGACTTACAGACTCATTACTAGTGGGTTGGAATGAAGCGAGATATCGCCGATTTTATAGCTCGTTGTCTCACTTGTCAACAAGTTAAAAGTGAACATCAATGTCCGGGTGGTCTTCTCCAATCGCTGAACATTCCCGTATGGAAATGGGAACATATAACTATGGATTTCGAAGTCGGACTACCCCACACGACCTTGAAACACGATGCAATTTGGGTAGTGGTTGACTGACTGACGAAATCGGATCATTTTCTTCCTATCCGACAAACTTGGTCAATTGATAAATTGACAGAAGTATTCCAACGTGAGATTATACTCCTGTATCGATTACCTTCGATCGAAACCCACGCTTTACATCTCGATTTTGGGAAGGTTTACATAAAGCTTAGGGCACACGTTTGAATTTTAGTACAACCTTTCATCCTCAAACTGATGGGCAATCTGAACGTACGATTCAAACACTGGAGGATATGCTCCGAGCATGTGCGTTGGAATGGCATGGAAGTTGGGATAACTACTTGTACCTGATCGAGTTCTCCTATAATAATAGTTGTCAGTCGAGTATCGGCATGGCCCCGTATGAAGCACTTTATGGCCGAAAATGTCGAACACTGACTTGTTGGAATGAAGTCGGAGAACGTATTCTCGAAGGCCCAGTACTTGTACAAGTTACTACCGAGAAGGTCGAGATTGCGCGTCAAATGATGAAAGAGGCTCAGGTTCGTCAAAAGAGCTACGCCGACAAGCGACGACGACCTATTGAGTTCCAACCGGGAGATAAAGTTTTCTTGAAGGTTTCCCCAACTCGCGATATGAGACATTTCAGTCTCAAAGGAAAGTTGAGCCCGAGATACATTGGTCCCTTTGAAATTCTGGAAAGGGTTGGAGTTGTGGCTTACCGGTTAGCCCTACCACCGCAATTATCCCATATACATAATCCATAAGTTCAATGATGAACTAAGTAAGATTTTCGGTCCTTAGCATGCACAACAGTAAAGTACCCGACACCTGGTAAGCGGTTACATGATAAGATTTTGCTAAACAACCTTTAACTATCAAATTTAGAAAGAAAAAAAACTAATGAAGTCCAATAACCAAACATTCAAATTTTCGAACTTCAAACTTTCAAAGTACAAACATTAAAAATTAAACATTTAACTAACAAAGTTCAAACTCTTAAATGGCAATATATGGTTACACGACAGTGACGACACCATTTCAATTCTTCATTCATCCATGATTTCTTTCATCAATTATCTTCTAACTTCTAAGCATTGTTCAGCTGTTCTTGTTCCTATTTTCAAAAAGATCAAACTTATCATAAATAAACATAACCTAAAAGTTTTGTTGAAAAATGATATTTGTTTTTAGCATGGCGCTAAAAAGGGGAACTCCTAAAATTTTAACATTTTTAGACATATTGCCGTCTTATGCTTTTACATTGGGAAATGAAAATTTTGACACCATTTGATTTTAACGTTAGTAAGTTTATGAAAATTCAGTTGGGTTTTTATGACGTCTTATTCTACGACATTTTGAGTCGTGTAGATAAAACTTTGGAACGAGAATACTGACATCATTGTGTGCGTTAACTTATGAAATTTTTGGCTAATATTTTGTATCATGCGAGTTTTGCACCGGTATTTTCGCAACCGTAAAAGAACTCTTGGGAGTTTTATAAATAGATAGTATCCCATATGCTATTTTCGGGAGTTTCAACATCGTGGAATTTCATACAGGCGTTATTCGTGGTATGCTATTTCGAATTCGAATTGATCCAAGCTGTTGGTGTGAGTAAACATATGAAAGATTTATGTTGCTTCGTATTGAACTTCTGCTCTGAACATGTTTTAGTTGTTGACCTTATTGTCACATTTTTCTGCGATGCATTAATTGAGTTATCGATTTACATGTCGTCGTAATTACTGTTTTGGATAAGTGTGTTTTATCTGTGCGGCCCAAAGTGTGAACTCGATTTAAAACTTATTTACGTTCCTATTGTTTGCTAAATTTGGGAAAATAAACTGACGTATATGGGTCTTGCTGGGGATTTTATCCTCCGACGTTTTGTGGTTTAAAGGAAAATATTTTAAAGTTGAAATTGTGAATTTCTCTTTTGGAGTTGTACAAACATGTTGTTGCACGTGTTATAGTGCAGAAAA
This sequence comes from Arctium lappa, assembly GCA_023525745.1. Lineage (NCBI taxonomy): Eukaryota > Viridiplantae > Streptophyta > Magnoliopsida > Asterales > Asteraceae > Arctium > Arctium lappa. The sequence goes on along the minus strand of CM042058.1, from coordinate 69,645,819 downwards.
TTATTTTCATATACATGGTATAAATTGATGCATGCTAGGACCGTGGTAATCCATTTGAAAATTTTGTTGTGCATCTTTTGTTACTGTCTTTATTAACACAAGTATTGATCAAAAAAATTTTGAAATGGTTTTATATGCATGACTTTGGTGACCATTCTGCACACCTATCGAGTGAACGATAATGTATTTTTACCGCACGATTAATTGTTATAAAGCTTGTGTACTTGAAAGTTTTATAAATTTCCAATTGGCGTACTGGTTGAAAAACCTTGAACTCATTAGGGCTATAGATTAAAAACCCTATCTGGAAAAGAGTTACAATTAGGGACTAGAGGAGTCCTTGGGATTTGAAGCGTCGGATGATCCGACTTGTGGTCAGTCTTGGATTTTGGGTTTCAGTTTTGGATCTGTGCACACGCGATTAATTGAGGTACTAGATTCATGTCTTTCCAGTTAACTAAGGGGTGATCTTCTTGTTCCAGTAAACCCGCAGGATAAGGTCTTGTGGGGATTATCTGCACTTGGTTGGGTTCGATTTGATGGGTTACTTACTCGGTTGACGTCATATTATATTTTGGCAGTGTACCGTCTTAATGGGTTTTCGCGAACAAAGGAAATATTGTGGTCCGTTTGTTGGGAATGTAAGAGTTGGAATCTTAATACCATGTTGGGTGTTAATTTTATCATGACATTGCGTCTGGAAGAAATCCTAGGCGGGATATCCATGTATGAGCGGTATTGCCATTTTCGGGTTTTAGGTGTCGACTGGTTCTTTTGAATTCAGCGAATCTTTCGAGTGTTGGAAAGTATTCCTGTTGGGTCATGAAGAGAGTTAACCTCTCAGTGGTGGAATGTAAAGGAAGGTTAGATGTTGATAATTAAGTGTTGATGTGTATGGTTTTCTTGATGTGGAAAAGATCATATTGAGGGAATGTTTTGAAGTTTGCGAATAGATCGGGGTTGGGTGATAGCCTGATCTGAATTAACCAGCTAACCAGAAAGTATAGCGGTACACCCTTTGGAGGACGACCTTACAATATCAAGAATGTATCATTAAGAATTTTGAGAATTCTTTGGGTTTGGTGTCGATCTTTGGTTGATGGGTTCGGGATCATGTTGAACTGAGATGGATTGTCCGGTGAGAAGTTAAGATCACAAACTACCTTGAGGTAGTACGTGTCACCCAAGGTTGGGAGGCAACCGCAGTCTCACGATTAAAGGCTATGTTAAGTGTTCATTCGAATATAAGTGTGATGTGCCTAAGGGGACGTTTATCGTGAGTATCAACATAAGGCGATAGCGGGTGTTCTGACGAATGGGTTGGAGACAACCCGATGCAAGCAATATTTTATTGAAATCTAGATTTCGAGGACGAAATCTCTTTTAAGGTTGGGAGGATTGTAACACCCGTAAATTTCGGTAAGTAAAGATCACCCGGACGTTTTTGGAACTTATAAACGACGGGACTTTCATTGGGAAATCATTGTTTGAAGTTCCTTGGAGTATCGGGAGTGTTGACATTGAAAAAGTTGAGTTTCGGGGCTCCGAAAAGGTCCCGCTACAATGGCCGGCGACTATGACAGTGTCATAGTCGCACTGTCACAGTCGCAAAGGAGGAAACAGAAGGTTGGGCAAAACCTAAGTGGTAAGCCTATCCTCTCCATTTCTAAATCTTAATATAAGTTATAAATGCCTTTTTGATAGTTTGCTAGCATTTGGTTTCTTAAATTTTGGATTGTGATGGTTTAGGAGAAATTAGGTCAAAATTAGGGTTTTGGTCAAGATTGGGATTTTGATGTAAAATGTCTGGGGATCGATTCTAAAGGGATTGAATATGATTATTTATGGTTGAAAATTTATGAATCTAGGTTTTGGAAGGATTTTGCTTGTGGATTCGGATCTCTCCAAGGTAACTCAAGATGGAGGGAAATCTAGATTTAGCCTAAATCTAGCAAGGTGAGTTCAAGTTGATTTGTGAAAACGGTGTACATGCCAAAATGCTTATTTTAAAGTGTTTACATGTTTTACATGAAATTATTAACTGTTGGGTTATTTGGTAAATCTTGATTGTTTGAAGTGTTTGGTTTTATAAACTTTGTAAAACACCCACGTTTGGAGTTTTGAGCATTTTGACAAATAAAACATACATATTGGTATTTTAATGGTTTACTTCATGAAATAGAGTTTGAGCACAAATACATTTTATGGTGTGTTTTAAATAAGTGTTGATTGTGTGTTATGGGATGTTTTTGAAAGGATAAATGTTATAAATTCACTTGAAAAATGTTTTGTCCCAATTTAATCTACGTGGGAGTCATCTTTTTGGAGCATGGGTTTACATAAAGGCGGATTTTTTACGTTTGGTTTCATTTTATGATTTTCAACGTTTAGTCTTTGTATTTGTTGAGCTTATGGCTCGGTTTGGATTTTGTTGGGTTCCGAGGACACTTGTCCGATTTTAATAGCTCAATGTAGAGCGTTTGGTTATGATTTTCATTTACTGCATCATATTTGAGAATTTCATGTTTTGAATGCGTTAGTTCATTCATTTGGAGTCATGTAATGTTTTAGTTAGTTCAATGGATCCATAGGCACAGTGTTCTTTTGTCCCGTTTTGGACAAGTTCACCACTTTGGCACGGAATAGGCATCGGGTCACCATGGTAAGAAAGGTGTGGACCTATACGGTCAGGCAGCAAGGTGTAATTCCCTTGTGCTAGAGTTCCCCGTTTTGGAACTCTCAAGAATAGACCTAGGGGGTTGACTTGATGTTTTCGAACGATAGACTCAGAGGAGTTGAGCTCGGTGGGTTTTTATATGTATAACCCACATGTTTTGATTTCTTACATAATAATGTGACCTACTTTTGTGTTCCGTCACACTCTATGTAATCGGGTCTTCCCCGTCACCGCAAGGTGTTGTTTTGGTTATGGAGTTTTATAATCCCTGTTTTTGGTGACGTTTTGAGTATGGATTGTTATCCATGTTTGGGTTTTGCATACTGAACTTTATCCATGTTTTGGATGTTTTGGATAATAGAGTTCATCTACGTTTTCAGTAATTGTTTATTAAAGTGTCAGTTATGTATTACGCGAATTTTGGGTTTTAGATTTATAATTGAAGAAACGTTTGTCTTATGATTTTAAATCACAAAGAGGGTGAACGTGGAAAAAGAGGTTGTTTTCAGATTTAATGTATTTCGTCTTGGTCGTTTCAGATGGAACGCGTCATCATTTTGGAAATCACGATTAAAATAATTTTCTTTAAGTTTATTGCTTTATACGTTTATGATGAAAACTCTTGAGCTCACTAGGCGTTAAACCTAACCTTTTTATTTATCGGCATGTGCATCAGGTCCAGTTGGGGTTTGGTTCTAGTGTTGCCATGATGAGATGAGCACTAGATTTACACGAGGGTGAGTAGTTTGGTGAAGTCTTCCGCAGTTGGAGATAATGTCGGTTATGGGGTTTTAGTAACATCCGTACCTTTTATAGATTGCGTATAAGGATTGAAATGTGTTTATTGAAGATAAACCTTAATTTATTGTTGTAGATGATTCAGTCATCGATGTAATTATAAAATTTTAAATTAGTTGCTACTTCCAGATTGAGGGTGTTACAAGTTGGTATCAGAGCTTAAGTTTAAGAGAATTAGGTATTGATTTTGGAAGCCTAGACTCAAACTAGCGTTATTTTAGGTGATTGAGAGAGAAATTGCACCAATAGGCACTTTAAGATTGGATGTTTTGAGGTTGATGGAGTCACTAGAAACGGGAATCATGTCGAGAGTAACAAGAATGATCATGTACAGTACGTTCATAATTGCACCTGGCCAGTGTTATGGTGAACATACATGTTACATGTGGATGCTTGTGCTGCCTTGGTATGATGAGCGTTGGGGTAGTGAAAAAGTTTCTAAATGGCTAACCGTTAGAAGGAGTTGATAATTTTAGCATTCGTCACTTGGAGTGACAGAGCATGGTGATTGCATTAAGTGGACCATTTCGGGTCGGAATGATTGGTTGGGTTAGAACCGTGGACTTTTGGAATCGACGTTGCTCGAGGAGAAATTTTAAGGTGAACGGATGAAACATTTGATTATTGTTTTAAGATGTTTTAAGCATCCGGATGACAATAGTATGGCGGAGAAGATGAGGAACGTGACTTCGGAATGTTGAGTGTCGACCAAATTTATGCACGAAGTTTATTTCTAAAATAAGTTGCGTCAATTGTTTCTCATGTTCTCAAATCATAAAGTGAGTAGAATTACGAAACTTTGGAAAAAGTTTTAGCACACACAAGATTTTAAACCATGAGTTTAAACATGCATAAAATTATTTTATTGCACTTGGTTATAAACTTTGCTGAATTTTACTTTATCCCTGTTTAATCGAACGCTATTTTCAGATATTGTGATATTTACGATTTAACCCTGTTTAGAGTCTCGGGTAAGTAGCTGCGATTTATGACCTTGACATTGGATCTCCTCCACACATGTTAAGGTTTTAGAGGAAAAGCTATTCCGATGTTTTGGTATTTGAATTTTATTGGAAATTTTATTCCGTGTGAGTTTTATTGAGATTTATGAGGTATTATTTTGCGACGTTTAGCTACGCATGAGTGTACTATGAAATGCATAGGCTTTAATTAAGTGGCGTGTAAATTTATAAGTTTATTTAGCGTCGAATCTCATGCAAGTTTTGTTGAAAAATGATATTTGTTTTTAGCATGGCGGTAAAAAGGGGAACTCCTAAAATTTTAACATTTTTAGACATTTTGCCGTCTTATGCTTTTAAGTTGGGAAACGAAAATTTTGACACCATTTGATTTTAACGTCAGTAAGTTTATGAAAATTCAGTTGGGTTTTTATGACGTCTTATTCTGTGACATTTTGAGTCGCATAGATAAAATTTTGGAACGAGAATACTGGCATCATTGTGTGCGTTAACTTATGAAATTTTCGGCTAATATTTTGTATCATGCGAGTTTTGCACCGGTATTTTCACAACCGTAAAAGAAGTCTTGAGAGTTTTATAAATAGATAGTATCCTATATGTTATTTTCGGGAGTTTCTACATCGTGGGATTTCATACAGGAGTTATTCGTGGTATGCTATTTCGAATTCGAATTGATCCAAGCTGTTGGTGTGAGTAAACATATGAAAGATTTATGTTGCTTTGTATTGAACTTCTGTTCCGAACATGTTTTAGTTGTTGACCTTACTGTCACATTTTTCCGCGATGCATTAATTGAGTTATCGGTTTACATGTCTTCGAAATTACTGTTTTGGACAAGTGCGTTTTGTCTGTGCGGCCCAAAGTGTAAACTCGATTTAAAACTTATTTACGTTCCTATCGTTTGCTAAATTTGGGAAAATAAACTGACGTATATGGGTCTTGCTGAGGATTTTATCCTCCGACGTTTTGTGGTTTAAAGGAAAAGATTTTAAAGTTGAAATTGTGAATTTCTCTTTTGGAGTTGTACAAACATGCTGTTGCACGTGTTATAGTGCGAAAAATTATTTTCATATACATGGTATAAATTGATGCATGTTAGGACCGTGGTAATCCATTTGAAAATTTTGTTGCGCATCTTTTGTTACTGTCTTTATTAACGCAAGTATTGATCAAACGAATTTTGAAATGGTTTTATATGCATGACTTTGGTGACCATTCTACACACCTATCGAGTGAACGATAATGGATTGTTACCGCACGATTAATTGTTATAAAACTTGTGTAGTTGAAAGTTTTATAAATTTCCAATTGGCGTACTGGTTGAAAAACCTTGAACTCATTAGGGCTATAGATTAAAAACCCTATCTGGAAAAGAGTTACAATTAGGGACTAGAGGAGTCCTTGGGATTTGAAGCATCGGATGATCCGACTTGTGGTCAGTCTTGGATTTTGGGTTTCAGTTTTGGATCTGTGCATACGCGATTAATTGAGGTAATAGATTCATGTCTTCTGTAACACCCTCAATTCGGAAAGAGCAACTAATTTAAAAACTTTAAATTAAACATCCAATAAGGATAAAAATCTATTCTAAAATTCATCACTTGAGTCACTTCCAATAAAACACTAGATTTAACTTCAACAAATAATTGGTCAAGTCTCGTATAAAGACTAATCAAGGTCGGGTGTTACTAAAACCCAAAAGAAATAGTTGCTCTTCTCAACGACTAAGCGGTAGACTTCATCAAACCACTCATCCATGCACATACTCCTAGCACTCAACACTTCACCAAGACGCTAGAACCACTTCCCCCAACCGGAACCTGATACACATGTCGACAAATAAAAAGGTTAGGCTAAGGTCTAATGAGTTCAAGAGTTTACAACATGAAATAGATACATTTACTAAAGGGAGAGAAAGTAGTTTAAATCATAGACCTTCAGAAAGGTTTACTTTAAATAACAAACGACACTATTTTCCGAAAGTACACCTTTAAAACAAGGAAACCAACATGAACCTTCTTTCGTAAAACCACTTTAATCCCAAACTCACCCAAGATGTGCATAGTAAGCAAAACTCCCAATTTATAATAATACGAAACAATATTTTACTTCTCGAAGCACCACAAACGTGGGCGGGTATAAACACAACCCATAGATCTTGAGCACACAAACCCGTATATGTAACACGCCACCGGAAATATGGATAATAAAATAATACTCTTTAATACCTAATTAAGACCTTTCGGTGACGGGGGAGACCCGATTCCATTGTACGTGGCGGAACACAAAGTTAAGCCATATAACCATGTTGTCGAACTACACCTTAGATCGTGACTGTATTGCCTGCTCTACCGAGCTACAACTCCAGTCATGACTGTATTGCCTGCTCCGTCGAGCTACACCTCCAGTCGGACTTTATTTCAAGTCCCAAACACCGTATCCCCTATTGCCTACTCCGCCGAGCTACACCTCAAGGATACACGATCTTATTGCCTGTTCGGTCTATAGCGGAGTTTCATACTCAGGGTACTCATTCGACCCCTAGTGCCTACTCCCTAGCATTCAAGATAGGATCCTCAGCTCTTTACTTGATAAATCCTAATGTCTAACCTCTTACACAAGAATTAGACATCCAACACAATACTCATGGTCCCGAAGTACAACCCATAAAGGTTCCTCTTCGCCAAACAACCGGGACGACACCAATGCCAACACGACATTATTTCCCAAAGTGAGAATCCCAAGAGTCCTCACCATTAAACACGACTGACTTACATGCCTATGGATCAAATGCATTACAGTCTAAAATACATGACTCCAATTGAATGACACACGCACTCAAAACATGTATTCTCCAAAATAAAGTGCAATAAATGCAACTCACACCCAAAGCTCCACTTTAAGTTATTAAAACCGGACAAAAGTCCCCATTACCCGACAAATCCGAAAATTGGGCCTTAAGCTCAACCAATCAAACGACCATAAGCTAAAATCTGCAAAATGCAATAAAATGCAACGACCACATTTATGCAAACGCATGCTTCAACTGCATGAATAAACTCCAACATAAAACATTTTCCAAACAAGTTTATAATATCATTTACTCTTTCCAAAACGTCCCATGACACACATTTAAATGACAACTACTCAAGAGGTTTATACCCATACGATAAATCATTTAAATACCAATATCACCGGTTTACTCAATAAAATACTTGAGTTACATCTTTTTCCAAAACCCAAGGTTCATAAGTTCAGAAACGTTTGCAAGGTTGGAAATGACCAAGCGCCCATGACTCACACGGTGGTATTTTAAAAACATTTCCCGATACAAAATGCACGTAATACCAACAATAATAAAAATGCATTCTTACCCAATACTTTCCATTTAGGTAAACGAGCCATCAAATCATTTTCATTTCGATGCATTTAACAACATACTCAAAAATCCCCAAGATGGGTGTTTTATAAGTTTACAAAGTTAAACACATCCAAATAATCAAACTTATCAGCAGTTAACATTTTAATGTAAAACACAAACACTTTAAAATAATCATTTTGGCATGCACGCCGTTTTCACAAATCAACTTGAACTCACCTTGCTAGATTTAGGCTAAATCTAGATTTTACCCCCACTTTGAGCTCCTTTGAAGAAACTTGAATCTTCAAGTCCAAAACTTCCAAAAACCACTTAGGTTTGATGAAAACCTAGAAAACCCAACAATGAGCTTGAGGTTGAAGAAGAAGAAGATGGAGATGGTGAATTCTTGACCAAAGCTTTCCATTTTACCACTTAATGGTGTTCCATATTCATAAAATACAAGGGTTTGAGCCAAAGATAAGTTAGGGTTTGAAGGGGAAAGAAGGAAAACGAATTGGGAGAGAATATGAGAAGTATGGATGAGAGGAAATGAGAAAAAGGCTGAAAATCCCGTCTTAACAGCAACCTGCCCCTTATGTGCGACATTGACCATGCGACATTGCCCTGGGCAATGTCGCTGGTCATAGTCACTGGTATGTAATAGTGCACGGTACACTCCATGCGATTGTGACAGTGCGACTATGACTCGTTATAGTCGTTGGACATTGTCGTGGGACCTTTCCGGAGCCCCGAAACTCGACTTTCTCACTGCCAATACTCCCGATACTCTAAGGGACATTAAAAAAAACATTTACAAGTCGCAGAAACATCCGTGTGACAATTACTTACCGAAAATTATGGGTGTTACATCTTCCCCGTTAACTAAGGGATGATCTTCTTGTTCTGGTAAACCCGTGGGATAAAGTCTTGTGGGGATTATCTGTGCCTGGTTGGGTTCGATTTGATTTTGTTACTTGATCGGTTGACGTCATATTATATATTGACAGTGTACCGTTTTAATGGGTTTTCGCGAACAAAGGAAATATTGTGGTCCGTTTGTTGGGAATGTAAGAGTTGGAATCTTAATACCCTGTTAGGTGTTAATTTTATCATGACATTGCGTCTGGAAGAAATCCTAGGCGGGATATCCATGTATGAGCGGTATTGCCATTTTCGGGTTTTAGGCGTCAACTGGTTTTTTTGAATTCAGCGAAACTTTGGAGTGTTGGGAATTGTTCCTGTTGGGTCATGAAGAGTGTTAACCTCTCGGTGGTGGAATGTAAAGGAAGGTTAGATATTGATAATTAAGTGTTGATGTGTATGGTTTTCTTGATGTGGAAAAGATCATATTGAGGGAATGTTTTGAAGTTTGTGAATAGATCGGGGTTGGGTGATAGCCTAATCTGAATTAACCAGCTAACTGGAGAGTATAGCGGTACACCTTTGGGAGGACGACCTTACCAATATCAAGAATGGATCATTAAGAATTTTGAGAATTCTTTGGGTTTGGTGTCGATCTTTGGTTGATGGGTTCGGGATCAGGTTGAACTGAGATGAATTGATCGGTAAGAAGTTAAGATCACAAACTACCTTGAGGTAGTACGTGTCACCCAAGGTTGGGAGACAACCGCAGTCTCACGATTAAAGGCTACGTTAAGTGTTCATTCGAATATAAGCGTGATGTGCCCAAGGGGACGTTTATCGTGAGTATCAACATAAGGCGAGAGCGGGTGCTCTGAAAAATGGGTTGGAGATAACCCGATGCAAGCAATGTTTTATTGAAATCTAGATTTCGAGGACGAAATCTCTTTTAAGGTTAAGAGGATTGTAACACCCGTAATTTTCGGTAAGTAAAGATCACCCGAACGTTTTTGGAACTTATAAACGGCGGGACTTTCATTGGGAAATCATTGTTTGAAGTTCCTTGGAGTATCAGGAGTGTTGACATTGAAAAAGTTGAGTTTCGGGGCTCCGGAAAGGTCCAGCTACAATGGCCGACGACTATGACAGTGTCATAGTCGCACTGTCACAGCCGCAGAGGAGGGAACAGAAGGCTGAGCAATGTTGGCGACAGAGCATTGTCGTTGGTCAGTGTCGCACCTGTGTGGCAGACTGCTGATAAGTCGCAAATTCCAGGCCTCTTTCTCATTTTCACTTCTCTAAACTTCCTCATTCTCTCCCAAATCGTTTTCCCTTCCTTCCCCTCAAACCCTAACTCATTTTGGGTCAAATCCTTGAGCTTTTGAAGTGTTTCATCATCAAGTGGTGAAGATTGGAAGCTAAAGTCAAGGGTTCACCATCTTCTTCTTCAACCTCAAGTTCCATGGTAGAGTTTTCTAGGTCTTCACCAAAACCTAAGTGGTAAGCCTATCCTCTCCATTTATAAACCTTAATATAAGTTATAAATGTCTTCTTGATGGTTTGCTAGCATTTGGTTTCTTAAATTTCGGATTGTGATGGTTTAGGAGAAATTAGGTCAAAATTAGGGTTTTGGTCAAGATTGGGATTTTGATGTAAAATGTTTGGGGATCGATTCTAAAGGGATTGAATATGATTATTTATGGTTGAAATTTTATGGATCTAAGTTTTGGAAGGATTTTGCTTGTGGATTTGGATCTCTCCAAGGTAGCTCAAGATGGGAGTAAAATCTAAATTTAGCCTAAATTTAGCAAGGTGAGTTCAGGTTGATTTGTGAAAACGGTGTACATGCCTAAATGCTTATTTTAAAGTGTTTACATGTTTTACATGAAATTATTAACTGTTGGGATATTTGATAAATCTTGATTATTTGAAGTGTTTGGTTTTATAAACTTTGTAAAACACCCACGTTTGGGGTTTTGAGCATTTTGACAAATAAAACATACACATTGGTATTTTAATGGTTTACTTCATGAAATAGAGTTTGAGCACAAATGCATTTTATGGTGTGTTTTTAAATAAGTGTTGATTGTGTGTTATGGGATGTTTTTGAAAGGATAAATATTATAAACTCACATGGAAAATGTTTTGTCCCAATTTAATCTACATGGAAGTCATCTTTAAATTTTGGAGCATGGGTTTACATAAAGGCAGATTTTTTACATTTGGTTTCATTTTATGATTTTCAACGTTGAGTCTTTGTATTTGTTGAGCTTATGGCTCGGTTTGGATTTTGTTGGGTTCCGATGACACTTGTCCGATTTAATAGCTCAATGTAGAGCGTTTGGTTATGATTTGCATTTACTGCATCATATTTGAGAATTTCATGTTTTGAATGCGTTAGTTCATTCGTTTGGAGTCATGTAATGTTTTAGTTAGTGCAATGGATCCATAGGCACAGTGTTCTTTTGTCCCGTTTTGGACAAGTTCAGCACTTTGGCACGGAATAGGCATCGGGTCACCATGGTAAGAACGGTGTGGACCTATACGGTCGGGCAGCGTCCCATGGGCAGTAAGGTATAATTCCCTTGTGCTAGAGTTCCCCGTTTTGGAATTCTCAAGAATAGACCTAGAGGGGTTGACTTGATATTTTCGAGCGACAGACTAAGAGGAGTTGAGCTCGGTGGGTTTTTATATGTATAACCCACATGTTTTGATGTCTTACATAATAATGTGACATATTTTTGTGTTCCGTCACACTCTATGTAATCGGGTCTTCCCCGTCACCGCAAGGTGTTGTTTTGGTTATGGAGTTTTATAATCCATGTTTTCGGTGACGTTTTGAGTATGGATTGTTATCCATGTTTTGGGTTTTTCATACTGAACTTTATCCATGTTTTGGATAATAGAGTTCATCTACATTTTCAGTAATTGTTTATTAAAGTGTCAGTTATGTATTACTCGATTTTGGGTTTTAGATTTATAATTGAAGAAACGTTTGTCTTATGATTTTAAATCACAAAGAGGGTGAACGTGGAAAAAGAGATTGTTTTCAGATTTAAAGTATTTCGTCTTGGTCGTTTCAGATGGAACGTGTCATCATTTTGGAAATCACGATTTAAATAATTTTTTTTAAGTTTATTGCTTTATACGTTTATGATGAAAACTCTTGATCTCACTAGGCGTTAAGTCTACCCTTTTTATTTATCGGCATGTGCATCAGGTCCAGTTGGGGTTTGGTTCTAGCGGTGCCATGATGAGATGAGCACTAGATTTACACGAGGGTGAGTAGTTTGGTGAAGTCTTCCGCAGTTGGAGATAATGTCTGTATTGGGTTTTAGTAACATCCGTACCTTTTATAGATCGCGTATAAGGATTGAAATGTGTTTATTGAAGTTAAACCTTAATTTATTGTTGTAGATGATTCAGTCATCGATGTAATTAGAAAATTTTAAATTAGTTGCTATTTCCAGATTGAGGGTGTTACAACAATAGTTGTTTTCTCTATAACTTTTGGTCGGTAGGCGTTGTTGATGGTTATAGCCTCATGTCACATATTTCTCCTATCCTGATCCCGATCTTTTATTGTTGGTACTGTGGTTTTGAGCTACTGGTTTGGCCGTAAAGTTTCTTGTGCGTCGGCCACCATGTCGCGATGATACGGCTTCCATCTTGTTCGCTAGGTCAACCAGATAGACTGTTATCCTAAGTGTTGGATTCATTTTTCAAAAGGAGATTCGAGAAGTTGGGATCTCGTTTTAAAACTAAATTTTAAACCGATTGTTTTTCAAAGGTTTTGGGACATGGTTTGTTAACCTATAACTAAAATAGGTTAATCAATTAATTTTCATTTGCCATATAATAATTTGTTCCAATTATTTTGGCTTTTTTTTAATTATGTTAATTAATTTCGGCCAAATTCGTATTTATTTTATGTTTAGAATAGATAAATAATATATGGATTGCCCCAAGAAAACCCGTGGTTTGGATTGATTGTTTCTATTTATGTTTTGGAAAATTAAAATGTAATAATTGAATGGGATGTATGTTTCGTTTTTAAATTTCCTAGATAGGGACAAGTGTAAATAGAATAGACATGTTGTATTTTCTATTTTTTAAATCCGAAGACGGAGAGTCAAGAGGTCGAGACGGAATCCCTGGATTTCACCAAGATGGCGAGTCCAGTGGGAGCTTGAATACGTCCTTAGAATTGACCGTGGTTATTGTGTTGGCTCACAATACCACATTAGGGACAAATACATAATTTTTTTGGAAGGCATAGCGGCATCGAACCAACGAAAGACTACCACAAACACACACACATACGCATGCACACCTCCCCGGCGGTATCGGGCATCCACGGGCAGCCCACTAATCCGCCGCTGTCCCGGCCCAGCTTACGCTGAACCTAGAGCCCAACCACAGTCTAAGACTGGGCTGGGGGGCAGCCCAGTCATAGACTGGCCGGCCCAAGGACTGGGTACTCCTCATGCCCTCAAATTGAATCCCCTTGGATTCGAACCCGGGTAGATTAGGATACCATCCACAATCCCCCCCAGGATGTTACCGCCCTTGGGGAAACCAACTGAGCTAGACATGATTTGTGACAAATCCATATATTATTGTTGTGATTGTTTATTTTGTGTTTGCTTTTATTTATTGTTTTATTATTGTTATAATAATTGCAAACGTTTTAAAATAAAAATCAAACGCAAAACAAATTTTAAATCGGTAAATAAAATATGATATTTTAAAATTGATATGTTTATCGAAATCAAACCGATTTAATAAAGATAAGCTTTTAAAACAAGATTTTTAAATATAAAATCAAAACGTTTTAAAAGAATTAGATTGTTTTCTAAAATTAAACCTTTTACAAAACGTAAACTTAACGCCACTCATTTAAGGTACTTGTCAAGCATACAGGATCCCGGTATGGTCAGTGCTCAACCAATCATGTCGGTTGAATGTAGTGTAAGATAAGGAGCCAAATTAACGAGATTTAAGTGGACAGTTGTTTATCCATTCACTTAAATAGTCGTATTTCGGATGACTGATCCCAGTAAACCCTGAGTCCAGTATTTAGGTGGGATCACAATACCTTAGTTTGGTTTGTTTACTTGAGAATATCATAGACAGTTGTTTGGCCATTTATGAGTATTTTCAATGCGTTGAAGTGGGATTAAACGTGTCAATTTCAATATATGATATATTGAATAGGATCCCACAACATCTAAGAGTTATGTTGAACATAATTGGATGATGCCTGCCTAAATAGCCTAATTCTATAGACAGTTGCTTAGCCATTTATGGAAGTAGGTGAAATATGGATCTTAGCTCAAATCAAATGATTTTTGAAAGGTTAATCCATTTATTTGAGATATTAAAGTTACTAAAATTAAATCATATTTTTTGTAGATGTCTACCTCAAATTCAAACTCAAACAACTTATTCCAATTTACACTACGGTCAATCCTAGATAAGGAAAAATTGGACGGAAGGAAATTCATCGAATGGTTTTGCTTTCTAAGGGCAGTCCTTAGGTATGAAAAGAAGTTATAAGTTCTTGAAAAAAACCCTCCAAATGCTCCTGCCATAAATGCTCCAACTGAAGTCAAAACTGCTTATGATAAGTACCAAAATGACTCCCTGGTTGTTGGTTGCCTAATGTTAGCCACCATGACTCCCGAATTATTATGGGATCATGAAAACATGACTGCTTGGGATATGATATATTCACTAAAGTCGATATTTCGGTTACAAATAAAGCGGGAGAGATTTGATATAGTTAAAGCATTGAGTGCTTGTAAAATGACTGAGCGTTCGTCAATTAGTACCCACATTTTGAAAATGAAAGGATACTTTGACCAACTAATCCATTTTGGTTTCCCACTTTGTCAAGAGTTGGAAATCGATATGGTTCTCAACTCTCTACCCAAAACATATAAGCAGTTCGTTAAGGACTATAGTATGAAAGGTTTGAATAAAACTCTCACAGAGCTTCACAGCATACTTAAAACTACTGAGAGGGATATGAAATCCAAGTTGGGTTCAACCAAACCAAAACAGGCTTTGATGATCAAACCTGACAGTGGGATAATCAAGAAAAATGGTGAGATAACCAAGGGTAAAACACATGTTGGAAGCTCCAGCATAAATAAGGGCGAAGGAGAAATTCCTGAGGTTACAGTATGGTATAATTGTTTTCACCATGGGCACCAAATGAGAACTTGTCCAGCCCGTTTGACAGAAATCAAGAAGCAAAAGGCTACCAGAGTTGCACCTTCCGGTATGTTTACCATTTGATTTAATTCACTTCTAACTAAGTGTTACATATTGAGTATGATACTCATATTAGTACTACTTTTCAGGAAATAAGAAATGAAGAGAAGATGAAAACCAGACCAAATGGAGCTAAGCTAGTTATTGTTGCTCAAAGGGACATATGATATGAACTTTCCAGATAGTCTTACATTAACACTTAGCAAGTGTCTTCATGTACCTAGTGCTACTAGGAATTTAGTTTCATTTTCTCAATTACAACGAACCGAATTTATGTTTTCAGAAATAAATTTTCATTTTATCTTAATAAATGTTTTATGAAATTAATAGTTGTAATTATAAATCAATATAACGAACTAAGTGTGGCTTAAAATTGATCTATTTGTGACATTTAAACAAGAAACACATAGCCAAACTCCAGGCGGACGGAGAGTTGGAATCATATGATGATTCATATGATACATGTGTATCTTGTTAGTCAAGATGACAAAAGAGCCTTCAAAGGGTAAACATTTAGGGCCTACAAGAACTATTAGGAGTTAACCATACTGATGTATGTGAGACTTATAGTTATGTCACAAGATACGGTCATCACTACTTCATTACATCCTACTGATGACTTCAGTAGACATAGGTATGTTTACTTAATAGAACAAATATAAAAGCTTTGAAATTTTCAAATAGTTTTAGAAAGAAGTTGAGTATACTTGGAAAAATATAAAGAATCTTAGGTTAGATTGAGGTCATGAATATCTAAGCCAATAGATCATCATAGAGATCTTTGGGATTGTATCCCAGTTGACTCCTCACGGAACACCGCATCACAACAGTGTATCCAAGAAGAGAAATAGAACCCTGTTGGACATGGTTCACTCTATGATGAGTCTCACCACTCTGCCTAAATGTTTCTGGGGTTATTCCCTAGAAACAATTGCCCAAATACTAGTTTATGTAGAAACCAACAAGGAACAATAAAACTCACTCTCTTAATATGAACTGGGAAGATCCCAAAGTTATCATATTTGAGAATATAGGGTTATAATGCTTAAGCTAGGCATAAAGCTTTTGGCAAAGGTCTGAAAAGTACATCTTTATGTGATATTCAATTAGATATTGTTTCTACAGGTGTAACGAGAACAAAAGTTTTGTTAACGCACCCTAGTGAGTTCTTAAGAAAAGATTTTATGTCATGAATCACAATGGGGACACAGTAGAACTTGAAGAAGTTCAAGAACCATAAAGATGGGACGATGGTTGACACTGACATTCAACAAGATGTTGAGCTTCAACAAGTTGTTGAAGATAATAAACGAGATACAAAACAATCCGAAGATCGGATTACAGAAATGGAAAGATGCCATGGAAACTGATGTTAAAACTGCATTCCTTAAAAGGGAATTTTTAGTGTGGACGTATACAAGTTTTAAAACATCAAACCTAAAAGTGCAAGTTGCAAAAGTTCATTTATGGACTAGGACAATCATCTCGTAATTGAAATCTTGTATATACAAGAAGGTCAGCGGGAGCATAACAGTATTCTAGATCCTATATGACATCCCAATGCTGGAATGTGTAAAATCATGAATTAAGACAGTACTTCGCGATGAAGGATCTAGAAGAGACAAAGTCCTTGGTATAAAGATCAATCGTGGTAGATCAAAGTGCTTAATTAGATTAAGCAAAAGTATATACATTGACAAGATCTAGAAACACTTCAAGATGAAGGGTTCCAAGAAAGGAAACTTGCCAATTATAACATAATGTACATCTGAGCGAAACTCAGAGTCCTAGCACTAAAGAGGACATGAACCGTATGAAGGGTGTTCCCTGTGTTTCAGCCAACTGTTAAATCATGTACGCCATGTTAATGTACTAAGATCGGACGTCTTGTATGCCCTGAGTATGACGAGCATATATTAGTCAAACCAAGTGATGCTCACTATATAACAATGAAGAACATTCTGAAGTATCTAAGGATAACTAAAGATATGTTCTTACTGTACAATGGTTATGAAAGAGATCTGTGTGTTTAAGGATACACAGATACTAGTTTCCAAACTGACTGTAATGACTTAAATTGTAATAGGGATATATATATTGAACGGAGGTACTATGAGCTGTAAGAGCTTACATACAAATCTACTTGTCAAGCATATGTCTCAAAACAAACATGACGTTCATGTTATAGGCTTGAGGATTTTTTGAATAATAATTTTAGTAAACTTTAAACTTTCTGGAACATTAAAACAGTTATGTTTTTATCTGATATTGCATACTAGGTATGAGTATATACATTAAACATTTATGTGTTCCTTATTAGCATGTTTAAGTATCCTTAAATAAATATGATGATCATATTATTTAGAATTATCCTTGATCGATTATTACTAGGGAACTAGTAATAAATCAAGATCATTATGAAGTTTAGTCATAGTCCAAGTTGGAAGTGCACTAGATGTAACTAGAGTCACATGCGTTTGTCGGTGCACAAGACGTTGGACAAGACCCACGGTTAGGATCACCTCATAGATCGGAGTCATAAGGTGAGTCTTGAAATAGTAAATACCCTTTATCCTCATACCTGAGATGTGCATTGGGATCTATTGCACAAGGAGTGTTATGCTTTGATATAGTCTAACGTTACCCTTAACCGGGTAATCATAAGGGTTATGTTGGGTATAACATGAATTATGTAATTAGTCGTGTACATGCAATATGGGATTTGCACCTTTCAAGATGAAAGAGATATTTCTGGGCCCCTCGATTACATAGTTTGATTTACATGCATGAACAAGTGGATTAGTTGGACTAATGGCACTTGTATAATCAAATATGTTGGGATCGAGAAACATATTCTTTGAACTATAAAGGATGAGATAGATCTATGCCTTAAGTTCAAAACAAAATATCGTGAAGCAAAAGGATAAATGAATGATTATACTATATGATTGATTGGATCAATCAAATTGCTCGAAGGTAAAAGCACATTTACATAGCCTCGGGGGCGGTGACATGTTGCTAGACGCTTACCATCGTCTGTGTTACTGTGTATCGTATGCAAGTGGGAGAATGTAAGTTATTATATGCCTACAACACGTGTCACACACAGAGATACTGTTGAGGAGTATGTAAACCTATAGGGTCGCACACAAAGAATGCGTTTGTTTCCATCTTTAGAAACCCGGATTAAATCAAGTTGATTAAGAAAATAATTATTCTTAAAGGATAATTATGAAAATATGTGTTAAACTGTAATTATGATAATTACAGGATGAAAACATAATTATGTTAATTACGGGGTATTATCTGTTATTATATATATAATTATATTTAAAGTTTAAAAGATGATTATATATAAATATATATATATATATATATATATATATTTGAATTTGAATTTGAATTTGAATATTACAGATAATTACTAAACCTTATTTAATCATTAGTTGAATTATAGTCTGTTGATCCAAACTCTCTTAGTGATTTGATAAAGACCCTCTTCTATACTTAGTGAAAATTACGTTTTAATATGTATTAGTGTTTCACCATCAGCGATCAGACTGAGTCTGTTCAGTTATCGCTGATAGTCTCTCTCATAAACATTTCTATGTATTAGTGTTTCACTATCAGTGATCAGACTGAGTCTGTTCAGTTATCACTGATAGTTTCTGAAGTAAACAGCCAACGTAATCCCTGAAGACAAGTCTCGCGTCAAAATATGTTCATAGCTGAATCGAAGACGAAGCTGCTGAACAAAGAGAAGTCTACTAGTGACCTGATGCGGATATCAGTGAAGCAAAGACAACTCTACATATACGCGAAGGAACATGAGGAAAAGCTTCAGCGATAGCTGAATCTCTTTATCTCTGAAAGAAGAGATACTCAGCGATCAAAGATCACAAAGCTTATGTCTCAAGTTTCCTTTTGTCTTAAACTGCACAACCAGTACGATGTGTCAGAATGGACCTTACCTCTGCCATCATTCGTACAACAACTCTGTTCACTACACTGTTCATATTATGGCCGAAAGCTTGTCTCCCAAAGTCAGACACTCAAAGCCAATAGATGAACGACACGTGTAAAGTACCCTGCCATGCATTTAATGCATAGGGTATAAATAGGAAGTTCACCCCTTCATCTGAAGGGTGCTCAATCCTTGAACCCCATATAGAAACCCTTGTTTTCTATATCTCTTAATCCTCCATTCTCTGAATTTCTTGTGCAATCATCTTAGTGTTTATTAAGTTTGTTTAGATTGAGTCTGTTTTAATCTTATTCCGCAACAAACTTGTAAATTGTATTTGATTTATCAATAAACAATTTATTAAACTTTAATTTATGTGTTTGTATTCAACCCCCCCCCCCCTTCTACAAACTTGTTAAGCACCTTCGGGACCAACAAGTGGTATCAGAGCAGTTTGTTTAAACTAATAAACAAGATCTTGCTGAATACTCTTCCTTGCTATTCTAAAATGGCACTAAACACAAACACAAACTACTATGATAATGGTTCACTTTCTAAACCTCCTAGATTTAGCAGAGATAAATTTTCTCTATGGAAAAATCGAATGATGCTATTTCTTGAAGGTGCGGATCCTACTGTACCTGAATATATAGAAAACGGACCCTATGAACCTGTTAGAATTATAGTTGCGGTTCCCACTACTGCCACCACTGAAGCTGTCCCTGAACGATATGTCGTTAAGGAAATAAGACAGTGGAGTGATGAAGATAAAAAGAAGGTAGGCATAGATGCAAGAGCAAAGACCATTATCTCAATGGCTCTGCCTGATGAAGTTTTCCATTCCATCATGCATTTGAAAACTTGTAAAGAAATTTGGGAAACCATATGTGTTCAATATGAGGGCACCACTGAAATTCAAGAGACTCGAAAGATTAACTTGGTAAGACAGTATGAAAGTTTTATCGCTGGTAAGAATGAATCTCTTTCTGACGTTTATCAGCGGTTTAACTGCCTAATCATTGATCTAAGAACTTTTGGTAGAACCTTTTCTAATTCTGAGGTCCTATCAAAATTCTTGGAAAGTCTTCCTGAAAGCTGGGACAATTATTCAGTATGTCTTAAGCTGACAAAAGACTTACATACTCTCTCTCTAAGCACTCTGTATGGAATATTGCTCAACTATGAGCAATCTAATCTCCTGAAGAAGAATATTGTAAAAGATTCTAAAGACTCCAAAAGCACTCCTGTTGCTTTAGTCTCTTCAGAGATAATTCCATCTCAGCGATCTACTCTCACCATCACTAAGTTAGATTCTGAATCTGAAGATTTATCAGACCCTGATCTTTCAGAGTTTGATGAGTCCTTAGCACTCTTGAAAAACTCTTTTAAGAGATTTGCAAGAAAGAGCAACTTCCAAAGAAGTAAGCCTCTCTCTCTTTCTGAAAAGCCAAAATCAACTCCGGTTGATAAGGCTACTGCCACTTGCTATAACTGCGAAAAGATTGGACATTTTGCTAGTGAGTGCAGGTCTAAAAAGGTCTTCAAAACTTCTACCTCAAGAAGATCCAGTGATGACAAGTACCTAAAGCTGAAGAATAAATATCAAAAACTGAAAAGCTACAAGCGAAAAGGTAAAGGTCTCATCGCTGAAGAACATGACTGGGCTGAATCAAAAGAATCAAGTTCTGATGAAGAAGAAGTCGCTAATCTTTGCCTCATGGCTGAGATTAAAGAAGAAGTGGAAGAACCATCTGAACCTTCTATGAGCTACATATCATCTCAGGTATCTATCTCTACAAATCCCTCTCTGCCTGAAGCTGAGAGAAGTCGCGTTGTTGATGTGCTGACGATTGACCTTTATAATGCTCTAAACGACAAAACTCAAGCTGAGAATAAAAATGTACATTTAACTCAAGAGCTAGAGAAATGTCATGAAAAAATCAGTGAACTAAATCTTTTAGAAGAAAAGTTGAAAGATCAAGTCATTATAAATGAAATCATCAGCATTGAACGCGAACAAGCCATCGCTGCTCTAAAAGCAGAAAAGGCTCGTGTTGAAAAATGGTGCAAATCATCAACAAAGATCTCTGAGATAATAAATGCTCAAACTCCTGAAAGTGATAAAACTGGTCTTGGTTTTTGGACACCTCAGGATGATCCTAAGGAAGAAAGTTCCTCGCTCAAGTTTGGAACGTTTGTCACCTCTTTCTTTGACACTTCTTATAATCAACTCTATCCCTGTTCTTCTTCAAATCCCATCTCTGAGGAAAAATCCAAAGACACTATGTCTATGTAATAGATATGGACTCTACTATCACTAATAACTTATGTTTTCTCTCTAAGGCCTCTTCTGATGTCAACTGACTATGGCATAAAAGGCTCTCTCATCTAAATTTCAAAACCCTGAATTCTCTCTCATCTAAGGAACTGGTTTCTGGTCTTCCTCAGCACTCATATGCTAAAGAATCTCTCTGCTCAGCATGTGAAAAAGGAAAACAAACAAAAGCTAGTTTCAAGTCGAAACAAGTTTCCTCAGTGACAAGCTCTTCAGCTCTTGCATATGGATCTGTTTGGCCCTGTCAACATCCAATCAATAGCTGGAAAGAAATATACGCTTGTCATTGTAGATGAATATTCTCGCTACACCTGGGTTATCTTTCTTCGCTGTAAGAGTGATACTCCAGAAGAACTAATATCTTTTGTGAAAAAGATGGAAGTGCTGAACAATCTTACTGTTCGTTCAATAAGAAGTGATCATGAAACTGAATTCAAAAATAGTTCCCTGAACAATTTCTTTGAGAACAAGGGAATCTCTCACAACTTCTCTTCAGTAAGAACATCTCAACAAAACGGAGTCGCTGAAAGAAGAAACAGAACGATCATAGAAGCTGCTAGATCAATGCTCAGCGATTCTCACCTTCCTACTCAATTTTGGGCAGAAGCTGTAAACACTGCATGTTTTACTCAAAACAGATCGCTGATAATAAAGCGATTTGGTAAGACAGCTTATGAACTTTTTCTTGGAAGGAAGCCTTCTATCAGTTTTCTTCATATCTTTGGTTGTCAGTGCTTTATCTTAAACAACAGAGATCAACTTGGAAAGTTCGACCCAAAAGCCGATGATGGAATATTTCTAGGATATTCCTCCATCTCCAAAGCCTACAGAGTTTTCAACAAGAAAAGATAAACAGTAGAAGAAACAATTCACGTCACTTTTGATGAAACTCGCTCAGCAAACTCCAAACCAATCGCTGACAATGAAGAGTTAAATGTTTGGATGCTTTCTCACTACAGAGAAACAGAACCTTTCTTCTCAAACCATCAGCATTCTGATCCTCCAACCGCTGATGATGATCCTAACATTATACACCCTACCGCTGAATCCAACTCATGGATTTCAGCTGAACCTCTAAACACACTACTACCATCAAATCCATCTTCGTCTGAAAACATCGATGTATCTGACGTTAAACAATTACTAGCTGATGAACCTCAAACTTCTTTATCAGTGACTGCTCCTATTGCTGATCCAATTGCTGAAATAAGAAATAATACTCATGTTCAGCTATGGACCAGAGATCACCCCATAGAACAAATTCTTGGTGATCCCGATGCCGGTATTCAGACACGACAAAATACAGGTAATATCTGTCTCTTTGTGAACTTTATTTCTTTAATAGAGCCAAAGAAAGTTGATGATGCCCTCAGAGATCCAAACTGGGCCAGCGCTATGCAAGAAGAGCTGACTGAGTTCTCTCGAAACAAAGTTTGGAATCTCGTGTCCAGACCATCTGACAAGACTGTTATAGGCACTAAATGGGTGTTTAGAAACAAGTTAGATGAACATGGAACTGTAACCCGCAACAAGGATCGACTTGTTGCTCAGGGATATAGACAAGAGGAAGGCATAGACTATGATGAAACCTTTGCCCTTGTGGCCAGGCTCGAAGCAATTCGACTATTCTTAGCTTATGCAGTCTATAAAGACTTCATCGTTTATCAAATAGACGTAAAATCAGCGTTCCTAAATGGAAAGCTAAATGAAGAAGTCTATGTAGAACAACCACCAGGGTTTTATGACCCTAAGTATCCAAATTATGTTTATAAATTGGATAAGGATCTCTATGGTCTAAAACAAGCCCCTCGTGCTTGGTATGACACTCTCTCATCTTTTCTTATCTCTGAAAATTTTGAACGTGGCAAAATTGATAATACGTTATTTTTCAGAAAGATAAAAGGTCATATAATTCTTGTACAAATATATGTTGATGACATAATATTTGGTTCTACTAACCCATCTCTGTGTACTCGCTTCGCTGAAAGAATGAAGAAAGAATATAAAATGAGTATGATGGGTGAGCTGACATATTTTCTTGGTCTTCAGATTAAACAATCTGACAAAGGTACTTTCATACACCAAGGTAAATATGTTAAAGATATGCTGAAGAAGTTTGATCTTACTCAAACTTCAGCGATGAAAACTCCTATGGCACCACCACTGACACTTAACAAAGATCCATCTAGAAAACCTGTTAATGTCACTGCCTATAGAGGAATGATAGGCTCACTGTTGTATCTTACAACGAGCCGACCTGACATCATGTACTCTACTTGTTTATGTGCACGCTATCAATCTGAACCCAAGGAATCCCATATGATCGCTGTTAAGCGAATTTTCAGATATCTCAAGGGAACACCTAATCTTGGTCTTTGGTATCCCAAAGACTCAGGGTTTGATTTAACTGGGTATTCTGATAGTGACTTTGCAGGATGTAAACTAGACAGAAAGAGCACCACTGGTGGATGTCAGTTCTTAGGTGGAAAGCTGGTAAGTTGGACAAGTAAAAAGCAAAACTCAGTATCCACTTCCACAGCTGAAGCTGAATATGTAGCCGCTGGAAGTTGTTGCGCTCAGATCTTATGGATGAGAAATCAACTATTAGATTATGACCTTCAGCTATCAAAGATTCCAATCTATTGCGATAGTACTAGTGCCATCGCTATAGCAAACAATCCAGTGCTACATTCAAAGACAAAACACATAGAGATCAGATATCATTTTATCAGAGATCATGTGATGAATGGTGATATTGAACTTCACTTTATACCCACTGACTATCAGCTAGCTGATCTATTTACCAAACCTCTTGATGAGACAAGATTCAACTTTCTCATCAGTGAGCTTGGAATGTTGAACCTCGAAGAATAAATCTTCAGCGTTCATGCATTATGTCAGTGACCATAAGTTCCCTATTCTTATTTCATCTATAACAAATTGTCTGACAGGTATGTTCTCTTACTAACAATCACTGAATCTTCAGTCAGTAAGATGTTTTGCAAATAAAACCTTGATCACTGAATTTATTCTTCAAATGATTAAAAGCTTTTTGAAAAACAAATTCATCACTGAACTTTTCTATTCAGTGATCCTTTCAGTTCTAAAAACTCTCTGAATTTCTATCAGGGATCATTTTAAAAGGAAAACCTATCTCGGACTTTTCTTCAGGGATGTTTTCGAAAAAGGAAAAATGAAACGTCTTTCTCTCTCCTATGACATCATTTGAGCGGACAATCCATGACATGCCTTTTCTGACACGTTCGTCCGTTGCTCTTCTATCCAATCAACATCGTGGAACGTGTCCATGTCATGATGAGCATTTGTTTTCCCGCTTCTCTCACACGCTCTCTCCTTTTTCTCTCTCTTCGTATAAAAGGAAAGAATGCCTCATTCTTTTTGGCTTACACTTTCTAGTCTTACAAAGCAAGAAATACTCTCTCTCTCTCTCTCAAGAACACTCAAGCAAGTAAACCCAGAATATTGAATCTGCAACTCTTCTTCTTCAAAATAAACAGGTTTATTTCATGTTTATGTGCATTGTTCGTATGCTTTCTATTCTTTTTAAAATCCTACTCGTTCTTGTTCTTCATGGATTTTATAAAACGTTTTTTTTTCTAAAAACTAAAGATCATTCTTTCTGATTTTATGTTTTTTTTAAATAAAAACCTTTTGGTTTTTAAAGTGTTTTTCATTCTTTCTACCCAGAACACTATTTTTCTATTCCTAAAAATAACTTGATATTTTTCCAGTTTCCCTTATTCTATGGAAACTGGTAATCATATTATTTTTAATCATAATCATTTCTTCTATCATGTTTCTTTCAATAGCAGAAATGACACAGTCTGAGATTGTCGCTTCCAAGACAGTTAAATTCACCATCACTGAAGCTGAGATTACGAAAAGTAATCATTTGGCAAGACTCGACTTCAAAGCTGACAAATACCCATATCTGGTGGAAGTTGGTGAATTTCTCAAACAGTCATGTATAGCTTACGCGATCACTGTGGATCCTAAGCCTTCCAAGACTCTACTCCAGCAGTTCTGGTTCACTGCTGATGCAACTGAACTCACCAACAAGAAAGGTGAACGAGTCCCTGCTATCTCTTTCAGCACGGACTTGGGGCCAGGGAGCATGACCGCTCTTAGCCTCAGGAAATCTTTAAGATTCCCTGACAAACCAAAGAGTGGGTTCGACGCACTCCCCACTGATGATGAGCTGATATCATTTCTGGATGCAATGGGCTATTGTTGGGAAAACAAACCGAGATCTTCTATTCCCAACAAGAAGCTCACCAAGATCCTCAAAGCTCAGATGCCATCACAACTGAACTTTATCTTCTAGCACATAATTCAGTGCATGAGCGGGAAGAGTGGTTCGCTGGATCAAGCCAGCAAAACACAACTGCAGATGGCCTACTCCGTTATCGCTGGTCAAAACTTTGACTACGCTACAGCAATATTTGAAGACTTGAGGTCGAGATTAGAGAAGCCTGAACGAGATCCCAAGATCTCGTACGTACGTTTCATATGTACGTACATCAAGTTCCTCTATCCCAACACCTATCCCACCAAAGATGATGGCACTTTTGCCAGGGTAGGTCAACGATCACTAGAGGTAAAGCCACTCGCCGACGAGGTAAGTATCTCTCTCCTTCGCTCTCGTCTCTCTCTCCATTCTTCTTCATCTTCAGCGACCACGCAGACGGTTCCTTCGTCTGTTATCCCTGTCGCTACCACTACTTCTAAACGACCATCCGCTAGTCCGATTGGTCCTTCCAAAAAGGCCAAAAAGACTAAGGAAAGTACACCCTCTAGTACTATACCTGAGGGAGCTTCTCAACAAGCTACCTTAGATGCATTTGTGGGTCTTTCCTCCACAACTCCAGCAGTCACTCAACCTGCCGTGTCAACGATTTCGATCGCTGTCACATCATCAGTGACCCCACCTACTATCTCATTCGCTGAGATTAACCCCATCCCTACTTCTATCCCCATCACTCTCTCTTCTTCTTTTCCTTTGGTCTTTGATACCCCCACCTCCTCATTACCTATAGGACCTGATAATCGAACTTTTGCGGAATCCATGCACTTCTACAAAATGTTTGATACGTCAGGTACACCTATAATCCTAAACACTTCTCTCCCAACCTCTCCAAATAAGCCCATATATGAACTAACATTCTTTTCAGGTCCTACTTTGGCGACTGTTGACACGCATGTCAACAGTCTGGGAGAAAAGGTGGACGCCCTCACCAACACCATCAACGACACCACCAGCGCCGTCAATCAGGCTGGTGAGGAGCTGAAGAGGTTGACCGCTACCTGCTCATCTAAAGCTGAGACCTCCCAACTTTCAGCAGTTGAAGAACAAGTCGTCCAACTTAAAGAAACCTCTCAACTCTTTCAGGGGCGATTTGAGTCTCTTACCGCTGAAGTTCGAGGTCTCTCTTCAAAGGTTGACCTCTGCACATCCCTTCTTCAGCAAATTCTACAAAAGGTGAATGTACCAGCTCCAGCGCTGCCTCCCTCCTTCACTGAAGATGATCGGACCAACCTCAACATCGTTGTGGAATTCATCCATGATGCCACGTGCGACATCCCTGCGGTTGAAGACCGGGTCAAGCGTCTGGAGGCTGACGTACAAGTGCTGAAAGGTTCAACAGTAACTCCGGCAGCTGAGCAATCCCCTACCGCTGATAATGACAAAGTGGGGGAGAAAGCTGAAGAAACTTCTATCGCTGCTGCTGGGGAAGCTAAGACTCCAAAGAAACCTCCCTCTCAATCTGAGGGGGAGATGGTAAAAGAATCCTCATCTATTCATTCTATTCTCTTTGAAGATGTTGAGGAAGAAGATGATGAGGAGGAAGATGATCTAGATCTTGATGATCAAGAAAAGGATCAGCCCTCCGATGACGACGACGATGAAGAAGACCAATCTATGTGGTTCTCCAAGCCGAACGTCGCATCAGGGAAAACTTCGCAAGAGGTTGTCAAAGCAGGGGTGAGAGGTGATACATCTTCAAGCGCTCCTTCGCAAAGCAAAGACAAGCAACCAATTGCTGAAGAATGCTTGAGGACTGGATCACAATCTGAGGGGGAGCATCCTTCTCAGGTATGTCTTTCAATTGTACCACTCTCCTACTCTTTCCAAACCCCTATTTCCTTCTAGCCTTTATCTCTCTTTTTCTAAAAATATACACTTATCCCTTATTTCCTTCATTTTCTATCCAGTCAGTTCTCACCCCTGCTTAAGGGTTCTGAACTACAAATAATTCCAGCTACTATCGCTGAAGAAATAATCCCAATCTCTATCGCTGAGATTGATGAAGAAGAAGAAGAATATTCCCTGGTCCATCCAGGAAGGCCCTCTCAACCATCTCATTGGTCAGAGGAAGTGATGAAGAAAAGAGTTGAAATGATCGCTCAACTAGAAAGTCAACGGCTGAAAGTCCCCCTTCAAACATCCACAGAGCTCGACTTCCTCACTGAAGACGAAAGAGAAGAATCTGCCAAAGCTGAGAAGCTGATCGCTGAATGCTTACAAGATGCCCAGCTCGCTTTAAAGATTCAATCTTCTCAAGTCAAGGACAAAAAGCTTAAAAGCAAGCCTGTGGAAGTTCAAGCTGCACTGCTGAAAGAAATTGAAGAGGAACGCTCCAAAGAACAAGAGATCAACGATAGGTCTATCGAATGGTGCAAACAGAAGATGGATTATCGTTCTGATCTTCTTCCTATATCAGCCGTGACTATCTCTGGTCGAAAGAAGAAGGATCAACTCTCAGTGACCATGGAGATTACCAGAGAGGATGGAACCCAAAAAGCTATGTACGTATCCAAACTTGAGAGCTTCGGATTTACGGAATGGTTAGAGTTCTGGGATGCGCTGAAGAAATCCAAATCTACATACAGAGGCTACGTTGAAGGACTTCTTGAAGCCCTCATAAATAGAGTCACTTCTGTACTGAAGCTGCCATCTCCTCTTCCTCCCAAATCTTTGAAACTCAAGAGAAGAATTGGGTCCTCCTCCTCTGAAGACGTCGCCATCATCAGGAATGAAACTTCTATCAAATTTTCAAGAGATGCTCTGTTCGGTCCTCCTCCTGATCTTTCTGTTCTGGATCTATCTCTGCCTCCTGGCGGACCATATGCTGCAGGACAAGTTCTTGAAGAACCTTTTGGAATATTCTTCAGAGATGATGATGAGGAACTCAGATTTCAAAGAGTCTCTGAGATTCCTATCTGTCCTCTGAATCATCTCAAGGATCTCTTATGTTTATGGTGTGACTTCTCCCCTGCTGCTGAGAAAATCAAAGAAATTATCAGCCAAGAATCTTTGGAACGAAGACAGAAAGGAGAAGAAATACCTGAGTATATGATCAATCCTCCTAAGTCTTCTTTTAATAGCTGATAGATTAGTTTCCTTTTTTGTAATCTATTAGTTATACTTACAGTAGTTAGTTATTCACTTGTACTTATGATTTTCATATCTTGTAATTCTATCCCTGAATTAAATGAAAATTGCAGTGATGTACTTAACCCTATCAGTACTGTAAAAGATCCCTCAAAATAGTAATTGGGACATGCATGCTATGAGTCCTTTTATTCCTATATTTTGAATCATAAAGTAATTTTCTTTAGTTACTTTGTCATTATCAAATAGGGGGAGATTGTTGATCCAAACTCTCTCAGTGATTTGATAAAGACCCTCTTCTATACTTAGTGAAAATTACGTTTTAATATGTATTAGTGTTTCACCATCAGCGATCAGACTGAGTCTGTTCAGTTATCGCTGATAGTCTCTCTCATAAACATTTCTATGTATTAGTGTTTCACTATCAGTGATCAGACTGAGTCTGTTCAGTTATCACTGATAGTTTCTGAAGTAAACAGCCAACATAATCCCTGAAGACAAGCCTCGCGTCAAAATATGTTCATAGCTTAATCGAAGACGAAGCTGCTGAACAAAGAGAAGTCTACTAGTGACCTGATGCGGATATCAGTGAAGCAAAGACAACTCTACATATACGCGAAGGAACATGAGGAAAAGCTTCAGCGATAGCTGAATCTCTTTATCTCTGAAAGAAGAGATACTCAGCGATCAAAGATCACAAAGCTTATGTCTCAAGTTTCCTTTTGTCTTAAACTGCACAACCAGTACGATGTGTCAGAACGGACCTTACCTCTGCCATCATTCGTACAACAACTCTGTTCACTACACTGTTCATATTATGGCCGAAAGCTTGTCTCCCAAAGTCAGACACTCAAAGCCAATAGATGAACGACACGTGTAAAGTACCCTGCCATGCATTTAATGCATAGGGTATAAATAGGAAGTTCACCCCTTCATCTGAAGGGTGCTCAATCCTTGAACCCCATATAGAAACCCTTGTTTTCTATATCTCTTAATCCTCCATTCTCTGAATTTCTTGTGCAATCATCTTAGTGTTTCTTAAGTTTGTTTAGATTGAGTCTGTCTTAATCTTATTCCGCAACAAACTTGTAAATTGTATTTGATTTATCAATAAACAATTTATTAAACTTTAATTTCTGTGTTTGTATTCAACCCCCCCTTCTACAAACTTGTTAAGCACCTTCGGGACCAACATAGTCTAACTATAATTCTTCTGGTATAAATAAGGCGTTAGGCTAAATCATTTGATATACGATTTGAAATCAGAATTAGCCTTTCAAAGAAATACAGAAAAGAAACTTTTTTTCTGTAAAACACATATAGATCTAGGGTTCTTGGGCTAGCACTCGGTGGAGACGGGAAACGTGTTCGTGTGTGGACTACCAATAGAGGAAACCTACTTTGGTTTCTAGGTGATCCGTTACAATCCCGACAGATCTCAAAAGGTACATATTCTAAACACCCTATGGTGTGGTTTATTTTAATTAAATGCTTCATTGGAGCCGATTGGGTTTTAAACTTTATTTAGAAAAGTTTTTTATAATATTTGTAACCAAAATTGTTTTAATTTTTCGCTACGTTTTATCGGTTACAATTGTATTTAAAACCCAACAGTAATAAAACAAAATATTAATATAGTGAAACCTGATATAGTGAAACAAAATATTAATATAGTGAAACCTGATGAAACATATTTGATATAGTGAAACATAATAGTAATGAAACTTATTTGGGTTTTTATATATTGCATATTGATGAACAGGTAATAAAAAGGTGATCTTGATATGTTCTTTTTTTTTTAAAGAAATATACGATTTTCTATATTTAAGCATATTTCATCTTTGTTGCCAAATTTGAAACATAAAAGAAAAAGACACATTTACCCTTTTGACATATTATTATTATGTTTTATTAATAAATTAATTAATTTATTACCATATATAATTCAAATGAATCTTGACCATTGATTAAAAAGATCAATGGTTGAAATTTGGTTTCCAAAGTTTCTAATGAAATTAAATAATATCTTAAATAAAACTTTCTTAAAAATCACCTAAAAGGGCATATGTATCATTTGTTGTATACATATTATATATGGAAACTCACTTATTTTTATATATATTATGTAACAAATTTAATTAAGGTATCTATTCATGAATTTTTTTAATAAATTTGTACAACATTAATATAAACGTGATTTAGTTATTCATTTTAAATATTTATTTTTATTGAATTCGTTTATTTAAGAATATTTTACAATTTTTCTCAAAAATCACATGTGATATCCACAATTAATTGACTTTTTTTCTTAAAAAAGACTCACTTATTTTCTTTTATGTATCATTATGTGATCTTATACATTTTAAATGTGTTTTGCTACAAATCACATATGATTCTATTTTCATTGTTTTTTTTCAATTTTTAATTTGAATCATTGTTTTTCAAATTTTAAATCATATATGATTAGGAAAACATTTTGAAAAAAAATTAATTAATTGTGAATTTAATGAAAAATTATGAATTACGTTTCGAAGTACATGTGATCTTATACATTAATTTTAATTGTGTTTTGCTACACATCATATATGATTCTGTTTTCATTTTTTTTTTCAATGTTTAATTTGAATCATTGTTTTTCAAATTTTAAATCACATATGATTAGGAAAACATTTTGAAATAAGATTAATTAATTGTGAATTTAATGAAAAATTATGAATTACGTTTTGAAGTACATGTGATCTTATACATTAATTTTAATTGTGTTTTGCTACACATCACATATGATTTTGTTTTCATTATTTTTTCTTTTTAATGTTTAATTTGAATTATTGTTTTTTAAATTTTAAATCACATATGATTAGGAAAAAACTTTGAAAAAAAATTAATTCATTATGAATCACATGTGATTTTTATGAAAATTGTAATTTTTTAAATATTATTTTAAATAAAAAAAATTCTTTAGATGAAAATTGAATATGCTTATTTTAATGAATTAAATAAAAAAAATTATTTAATAAAAAATAAAATCATATTAAATTTACAAATATGGTAAAAGAAGAATCTTAAATAAATACCTACAATAACTTTTATATAACTAAATTACTTTTATACCCTTATTTATTTATTTTTAGAATTAATTATTTAAGGTATTATTTAATAAAATAACTGGCCTAGAATTATATTCTTTTATTTTTTTAAATAGTTAGCATTCTTGTTTGATCATCGCTATATATATATATATATATATATATATATATATATATATATATATTATATATATATATATATATATTATATATATATATAGGTGATTTCAATTGGAAACCTACATTAGATTGGAAACTTTGGAAACAATCTAGATACCATTGATCTTAGTAATCAATGGTCAAGATTCATTTGACTTATATATGGTAATAAATGAATTAATTTATTAATGAAAATTAATAATAATAGGTTAAAAGGGTGTAACACCCGTAATTTTCTAAAGAAGCGATTAATGATCGGCCAAGGAAACGGTCAGCAGTCGGCCGAGAGAAACGATCGGGGAACGGTTTGAAACAAGACGCGAGGAGGCACGATAGGTGACACGCACGGTTTGGCCCGCGGCCTCAAGTCGCGACCAAAGCCGCGTAAGTCACTGT
This sequence comes from Arctium lappa, assembly GCA_023525745.1. Lineage (NCBI taxonomy): Eukaryota > Viridiplantae > Streptophyta > Magnoliopsida > Asterales > Asteraceae > Arctium > Arctium lappa. The sequence continues at coordinate 69,613,509 of CM042058.1, read as the reverse complement.
GGTTTGCATTCGAATGACACGTGCGGCTTGGCCCGCGACTTGAGGTCGCGGCCAAGGCCGCGAGGACGGTCTGGACAATTTAAATCCCAATTTTTTAGGGTTTTCTCATTCCCACCTCCCCTTCCCATTTCTCTCTTTGGTGCGATTTTGGGAGCTTGAATCATATTTGGAGCATCCATGGTAGATTTATCCTAATGGTACATGGAGGTTTGGTATTTGGAAGCTTGGATTTGAAGAGTTAATGGTTCCTTTGGTTGGTTTTGGATGGAGAGTCTAAATATCCTATAAAGTGGTAACTTTCTTTGAATATTTCAAGCTTTGATATGAGGATCTTTGTAGATCTAAAGTGTTACACTTGATGTTGGTTCATTTCTAGACTTGAAGGAATAGGTTGTTTGGAAACCCTAGCTTATTGTTGAAGATGATGTGTTGATGATGGAAGCTTCATTCTTGGAGGCTAAGGATTTGGGTTTGAAATCTAGGTTTAACTTAACCTAGCAAGGTGAGTTCACGTTGCTTTGTGAAAACTATGTACATGCCAAAATGAGTATTTTGAAGTAAAAATATGTTTTACTTGGTAATTGTCAATGTTTTACTTGGTAATTAAACTTGGGTTATTTGAATTTCATGAAAAGCCATATTTGGGACTTGAATATTTGATAAGTAAATAGTATGACTTATGCATTTGGTAATTTTGCACAAATGAAGTATATTTTATGATTTATGCATTCGTGGTGATTTTGTACACATGAAGTCTAATATATGGTTTATGCATTTTTGGTGTATTTGATTTCATAAATCATTTGGAAAATGATTGTCTCCGTGTTATGAAACATTTTGGAAAACATAAGGGTATGAACCCATTTGGAAAACCTTTTGTCCCAATCCGTGATGAGTTTTGGGTTAATCACATCTTTGAAGTATGTGTCTGCATAAACGTCGTTTGAATGCGCTTTTCTATTTGGGGACCGATGTTTGTTGGTCGAATGGGGTTTGAGCATTTTAGCTCGGTTTCGACTTAAAAGAGTCGTGTGGACACTTGTCCAGTTTTAATGGCTCTATGTAGAGCCCATGTACGATTTACACCTTAATGCATCTTATTGCATAATTATGATAATTACATGCTCGAGTGTGTTGGTCATTCATGTGTAGTCATGTAATGTTAGACTGTGTTGCATTGGTTCCATAGGCACGTAAGTCAGTCTTTACTTGATGGTCAAATGGGTATTAAGGGGATGGACTCCGAAACCTATGTTTTATGACCTTAACCTTTCAAGTGTACACTAGGAGGGCTGAGTCCGGTTGTGCTATCATGATTGATGGGCGTTTTGGACCTCCGCCATTCGGGGTAATGCCATGGTTGTAGTCCTCGAATGTTGTCGAGCCTTTGGTGGTATTCATGGTAATATTCGCTAAGGTCAGCTGTCTCTTTGGGTGTAGCTTGAAGGGAGTCGTAGGGACACTTGGGCTTTCATGTCGTGAAGTGTCATACGATTAACGTTGTATGAGTGACATACTTTTGTGTTCCTCCACTCTCAACGGATACGGGTCTCCCCCGTTGTCGGCCGACAATATTTTGGATATTTAATTGTCCATGTTTTAACATTGGGTTTCATCCCATTTTATGGTCGCGTGAGTATTGGATTATAGTTCCATGTTTCCAATGGCATATTACATTTATATGGATTGCTTTCCAGGATTTATGAATTGAGTATTACGCCCCACCCGTGTTTTTGGGGGTTTCGGGATGCAAAGTTCTATCCGCGTTTTTATAATTGGGATTCCATTTTCTATTCACGTTTGAGTGAGTTTTGGGCGGCATCATTTTGTAAAGAATATTTTGTATCGGGGGTTTGCCCTTAAAAATGCATGTTATTGGAAAACGGGTCGTTTTCATATTTGAGGTAAATCATTTTGAAAGATTATGATTTAAATTGCATTATTTCCTTTTAACGATTTATTTATTAATGTTGAAAACTCTTGAACTCACTAGGCATTAGTCTAACCTTTTTTTTTTGTCAGCATGTACATCAGGTCCCGGTTGGGTGTGGTACTAGCGACACTGTGAAGAGATGAGAAATAGATTATGTTCGAGGATGAGTAGTTTGGTGAAGCTTTCCCCGGTTATCTTGGGTTATAGCATTTTGTATTTGGGTTTAGTAACATCCGATCTTTGATTAGTCTATGTGTAAGGCTTTATTTATATTTGTTGATGATTAAATCTAGAACAATATCTCACGAATAGACTTGTTGTAAGATATTTTTATCTTTCTTTGAGGCATTATTGAAAATTTTAAATTAGTTGCTCTTTCTTGATTCGAGGGTGTTACAAAGGGCAAAAATGTCTTTTGCTTGTTTGTTTCAATTTTGGTAAGAAGATGAAATCCGTTTAATAAAGAAACTTTTGCTTTTAATCAAAACTTAATTCTTTTTTATCATTAATATTTACGACTTTATCTCTTATGCATTTTTTTTTATCAATATTGAAATAATTTTAAGTATGAAACAAATTATCAACTTTTTTTTTATTAGATTGAGAATTAATTAAATGTTGTATTTTTGTAATAAAATTATCAAGGTTATAAAGAAATATCATTATGGATTTCTCCGTTTTGAATAATTAAGATAAAACTATTTTTTTCATCAAATTGGTTCATGAGTTTCAATATTGTTTCATCAAACACGTATTTGATGAAACACGTTTCAACATTGTTTCATCTATAACAAATTCATCTTGTGTAAACGTGTTTCATCTATTGGTTCATAAGTTTCAACATTGTTTCATCAAACACATATTTGATGGAACATTTGTTTGATGAAACACGTATTGGTTCATGAGTTTCAACATTGTTTCATCAAACACGTGATTCATATATTGGGAATCTTATCAGAATCATTACTAGGAATTTCATCAGTCGGACGAATAAAATACAATAAAAACGTTTCATCGTTGTCGATTAGATCTCGAACATGAATTTCGTTAGCCGAAACACCATCAAACATGTTACCCTTCATTGCTCCGTATGGTTAATTTTTTACACTCCAATGAAAAAAAATCATACAAATATATAACAAATAATGAAAAAAAATATATTTTAAAAATATTTCAATTTGATGAAAACAAATATTGATTTTAAATATAATTAAATATTTGAATTTTCTATAAAAATAACTCTTTTTCAAAATTTGATGAAAAGGAAATGAAATAAATAAAAAAATAGTTTACCTTAATTATTCAAATTAATATGAAACTGAAATCGGAATCAAAGAAAATAGTTTAAATTAATAGGAATTAAAAAAAATGAATATTTTAAATTAAAAAGAAATGGAAATCGGAATCAAAAAGTGCATACTTTAAATTAATATAGCATCAATTATTATCATATATAAAACGTATTCAAATTAAATAATATAATAATAATAAGTAACATATATATTACGAAATTAGGTAAAATACTAAAATACCCTTATCAGTTAAAATAAAAAGTAAAAAAGGAAAATTAATTAATCGGTCAATATTGGTTTCCAAAGTTTTCAGTCTAATGTTGGTTTTCAACTGATCCCTCCCTCTCTCTCTCTCTCTCTCTCTCTCTCTCTCTCTCTCTATAATATATATATATATATATATATATATATATACTAGAATTGTACTCGCGCAATGCAGCTAGATACATCACGATTTTAATGTTTCATTTTATTTTCTGTTTTTTGTCGATTTACATTACGATTTTGGATGGTTGTGAGAGAGTGATAATAACTTTTTTATATAAATTTGTTTAATTTAGACTTAATAATATAATGTAATTTATTTTGGTTTAATAATATAATTTTTTTTATAAAATATTATGTAAGATTTTTAATTATATTTTAGATTTTTTATATCTAAAATATGTTGAGAGTTATTTTAGGGGAGTTAAAGTGAGAAATGATTTTAGGGGAGTTAAAATGGTTAGAAGTAATGATTGAAAATTAATGAATAGCATTAAATGTAGTACATACAACTTTTATGGTTGTTTTTTAAGTAATTAGCATTAAATAGCGGTACATTAAGCTTTAAGACTTGTTTTTAAGAGTTTTTTATGTGATCTTTATAATATAGTATAGATATAAAGAGAGAGAAGCAGTAAACTTCAATGATGAAGCTGATAAAGTTAATTAATTACTTAATTGGTCCCTATACATTGATGATTTCTAACAAAATAAAGAAAAACAATAAAAAATTGCAAAAAGAGGGACAAAACAAAGTTGGACAAAAATGCCCCCGACTCTAACTGAGTTTCTTAACGAAGTTAGTGGTCAGGTCTCACTTTCAAAGCAAAATCCAAACCTCAGGAACTACAACTTGACTTATTAAAATCCAAGTCTCACTTTCAAAGAAATAACCAAAAGTATAAGTCTCTCTCCAAAATATAAATTGAAAGAGTTTTATAACTTCATTTGACCCAACTCTATGACTTGTGTGAAGCCATAGAAGTGCAAAATCTAAAATTAAAAGTAGAGTAAATTACATTCATAGTTCCTATGGTTTGTTAAAATTTTCAGATTTCATCCTTATGGTTTCAAAATTCCGGTTTTGGTCCCTATGGTTTACAATTTATTTATATTTCCATTCTTGAGGCCAAAAACTACTTTTAAATATGAAGTACCAAAGTAGAAATAAATTGTAAACTATAGAGATGAAAAAAACAATAAAACTTAAATAATAATGACGAAAAAAGTAATAAATTACAAACCATAGAATGAAAATCGTAAATTCAAACCACAAGAACAAAAATAGAAATTTTCAACTACAGGGACAAAAAGCGTACTCTTAAAAGTACAAAAGCTAAAAAAACCTTTTAAAAAACGCCATGGCATTAGTCACGTTTTACACAAACACTATGGATCATATCACAACGGTGGAGATGCATCTTACGCCATAGCAGGTCTTTTAATTAGTACAACCGGTTTCCATGTTTCAGTAATTTTTTTGATATAAATTTGACACCCCTATGAGATGTAACACTTGTATATATTAAAAGGGGAAGAGAGTTCCTAAACTACAATACATACAGATACACCCACCCCAACCCCTTATTTTCTCCCCCTCCTCCCCCCCTCTTACTCAAAAGCCTCTTCAAAAAGTTCTTTCTTTTTCCCGCAAGTAAATTACGTTTTTCGTCCCTATGCTTTGTTGAAAACTGCTATTTTCGTCCCTGTGCTTCACAATTCATGGTACTATTGTAGTATGAGGAAGTTTTCGTCTCTTGTACTGATAGAGTTAGCCTGAGAAACGAAAACAACACTGAATTGCAAACCACAGGGACGAAAGTCGCAACTTTTAACAAACCAAAGGAACGAAAATCATTGTTTACTCGTTTCTTAGTCGGATTTTCCTCGAGTGTTTGATCTTGGTTTCGAGTTCAGGTTAATAGCCTGCCCTCCTAATCTATCCAAATTGGTTAACCTATCACTATTACAACTACAATCTAAATTTCTACATTCCTTACCATTTGTTCTCGAAGCATACAACCGAGAAAGCCTGGAGTACAACGGGGACGGGAAGGAGGAGGTTGATGAGGTGTCGGAATCTGATGAATTCAAGTTCATGCTTCTCCAGTAATCGTCTCCAGAAATATGGTCTTCGATGCCGCTAGTCTCCGTGCTGCAGGAACAAGACTCCGAGAAGAATCCAGAGTTGTCGCTGGAGGAGGATTCCTCCTCCAGGCTTCGGTGGTGGACCGGTGGCTCAGAAGTCGGGTGATAATTGCAAGCGTCCCAAGGTTCAGTGGAGAGGGATCTCGGTACAAATGATGCTGGCGTTTTTTGTTTCCTCGGATCGTGGTGGTGGTGGTGGATTAACGAGCTGCGGATTGATCGTGGGGCACGTGGGGAGCACCTGGTGGTTGTGTCAATGTGAAGATGTGTTAAATATTGACCAGAATATTAGTCCTAGTTCCAAAATGCGGAAAGTACCATATAGACATTACAACTGAGAATTCTGTGGTGATTGCATGAATGTAAGCTGAGGTTCTAAGATTGAAACATAATAGAAGGGGGGAAGCTCAAATGGCAACCATAAATATTTTGAGAAACTAGAAATTCATGATGAATGATTATACATTTTCTTAATTCATAATATCATGCATTTTCACCATCAATAATTTTCATCATTAATATATATAACGATATTCATAATGAATGAAGCATGCACGCCCCATGTTCTCAAAATATTTACGGTTCTCATTTGAGTCTACCCCTAACGGAATAATGGATGGCAAGATTAAGGTCTATATTTTTACAACTTTAATTTCCATTAGTAATTTTCTGATAATATTTGCCGACAAAAATCCTTTATTTTGTCACTATTTAATGGTATTAAGGCTATGTTTGGCAATCATAAGCTATTTTATTTTTTGAGCTTTACTTAAAAAGCCCCGTTTGTTTAGCGATAAGCTAATTTATAAGTAAGCTAGCTTTTTAAAAAGAAAATTCAAGTGGTGTTTCAATAAGCTCCAGGAGATACTTTTCCATTTTTTCCAATTATGCCCCTTATATTTTTCCAATTAATTTTCAACATGTCCTTTTAGGTCATTTTATATTGTCAACTAGCTTCTCAACTAGTTTTTACCTTGCTAGTTTATCAGCTAACACCTAGCTTATTAAACTACAGCCAGCTTTTCAGCTAGTTTATAAGCTAGACTGCAAAACATAGCCTAGTCAAAGAATCGCAATTTTCATAGAACTTAAAAGATGATAACTAGGCGGATCACTTTGGTTTTCCCTGTTCATATGACACCCATCGACACATGGTTTAGGAAAATTTAAAACAAAGTGAAATGGTTCATCCTAAAGAAGCAAAAATGTAGCAAATATAGTGAATGAAAAAAAAAATATCAACATTACCTCGCATATAGAAGCATGTAGGCTCCTTTTGTCAACACATGTTGAAGATCCACCTCTTTTACCTACATTGTTGATTAGAAACATAGGTAAAACTCATTGAAAATGCTACTAAAAGAACATGTGAGCTTTGGCAATGAAAGACACGAAGCTAAAAAATACCATGCTGTCATCAAACTTGAACCACCGATTCTGAACATTCTTAACGTAGCAAACATAATGACCAGAGACCGCAGCATTCATCATATCTATATGAACCACTAGTCCGTAAAGCCTGTAAATCGGAGACTTATCGCTTGTCCCACTAACATAGGGAGCCATGTCTAGAATATCTGGGAAGCGAATTGATTTGTTAAGCTTTCCAAATTTACCAGACTGTAAAAAGGAAGCATGAAAGTTAGCCCTATGAAACCAAATTTAATACCAAAGGCTACATCTATCTTTTGATAAGAAATGTTACCTCAAACCGTTTCAATGCAATAGTAAGCACATTCGGAGCCTCCAACAATGTCAATTTCTTTTTGGCTTTCTCATAGGATTTGCACCTGGAGCACAAAGTAGTAACAAGATCAGTACAGATTTGCAGCAATTTAAAGAATAAAGCACTTGCCACAACTGCCCAGTTGACTATCTAATGATGGAAAAATGCAATTTGGTGTCATACGGTCATAGTAGCAAAATAAACAACAAAAACTCTTCTTTCTTTGACTGCTAGAGTTGGAACAATTAGCATCAAGCAGCATTAGAAAAACGGGAAAAAAAATGTACAGAAACTGAAGTAACAATTGGATTCATTGTTTACAGATGATTACATTAAGCATCATAAAGGTATCATCTTAGCCATGTTCACATAGTGAAAGAAATACCAAGTAAAAGGGAAGAATGCCAAGGAAAAAGCATATCATAACATAATTCTTCCATACTGAACCTCAGACATGTCGGTATAGTTATTCCTTACAAAGTAGAACCCCATAAGAAATCGGCATACAACAAAGCCAAAGCTCAGAAAACAAGAATGATTGAAATTGAATACTGGACCATAAAGTTTCTGAGGATGTAAATTAAGTGCATAGCAACAGATTATCCATCATACATTAAAAACATAAAAAAAATAATTGAAATGCCTAAACCAACCTGCTGCATTTGTACTTGTTTTCACCATCCAGAATCTCAGTACATGTAAATTTATCCAAAGCCTCTTCCAACGTTCGTATATCGCCTTCTATTTCAACAGTGAGATCCATCATCCTCTCATGCCGCTCCGATTTGCCTCCACACTTCATGCAGCTTATCTATAATTCAAAATCATCAAGCTTGTCTGTAATTCTCGCAAAAAGATGAATACATATTCATTCTAGTGAATTATTCGAACTTAATTCTCCAAAACCACATGGTTACCTTTGACCGCAAATAACCCCCAAAGGTAAGCCCAATGATAGTTGTTTCTTCTTCTAAAGAGTTAAGAGCATTTTTTCCAGCTTCCTTGATGCAAACTGATTGCAAAGCATCAATAATGTACCTGCAAATGACAAAATAACTGATTCAGACAGCACAAACAAAAATAAATTACCATGGAAACTCGAAGAAATGCATAAGTTCTTCCATAAGGCTTTCTAATGCAGGAGCCAGCTCACCTTAGAAATTCATGTGCATCTTCTTCTCTCCCATGGCCAAGAGTGCTTCCGATGTTTTCAATATGGGTAAGTATGCGAATAGGAGACAGTGGAGAGTTCCCGTCCTTTGCCTTCATAACAAGGCCTTCAAGCTCACATGTGAAGCACCATCCTCTCTTATCACCTATCAAAGATAACATTAGATTTTTTTAATAATAGTTTAGTGAAGCATTGAAGTTAAAGACGAGTTATTTGTAATGCATGATAACATACATGCTTTGGAATGAAGCCCTTCAAGAAGATAAGCAGTCAGAGGCGGAGTATACATTAAGCACTGGAGAACAGCATTAGCATAACAGCTGCAGAATATGTCGGCCATCAGTATGAAAATTATCAAGATAAGAACAAATGAGAACAATGACAAGAACACCAGTGTCATCGTAGGGAACAGTATAATACTAGGATATTAGCCAAAAGTAGACTTATCTAACTTTGTCCACATAACCGTTAAATCCTTGTCCTATGAGCAACAAATTTTTGGTAATATGGCAACTCATGCAGAGATAAAACTAAAGGAAGCCTAGAACAAAATAAATAGCACATACAAAAAGCATAATGACAAACTCTACCTGTTTCCACAATTTTTTAGGCCACAAGGCTGCAATTCAACCTTTTTCCGATTGTACAGCTTGACAAACATTTCATATGGGAAGAGACCCTGTCAAAATTGTATCAAAACTATCACCTAATAAATCTGAGACTCCATAAATGAAATTGGAAATAACTTAATCTTCCAAGCACAGACCTTGAAACTGTATCTGTGAATTGTCTCGCTTCCTCCCTCTAGTGACTCCTGACGAGACAACTTAGAGGGCTTGAGCTGATCAACAACTTTCAATTTTGATGTCTTCGATGCGCTTCTAACACTTGGACAATTTTCTGTCAAATGGGATGAACAAGTAGTGACCCTATGCTTGTCATCACAGACCTTCACAGGCTTTGTACTATGAGATGCATGTCTACTGATAAAGGTTGTTAAATAAGTATCAGACACTCTGGATAATGATGAACCTACTTCCCTAGATTTAGATGTGTGGGAAGTCACGCTCTTGTTACTGAAAAGATCCTTTGACCTCTCGGGGCCAGAAGAAGGCAAGCCACCAAAGGCTTTATCATCTTTAAGCGTTGAATACCCTGCAGAAGCATGATGAGATGAAGCCCCAGACTGAAGATTTTGTGATTCCCTGAACTTAGATGTTGGCAAATCACTGCCAGCACCCACATCCCAGGTCGGTGACCTCCTGGACTTGGAACCATCATTGACAATGTCCTTTGATGAATCGCTATCATTAGACTTCCTACTTACCAAAGCAATTAGATCAGATCCATCTATGACTTTGGAGGCACTAGATACATTCATGAGATTACTATTATAACCACCTTTTGTCGTATGGTTAGCCATGTAACGATTTGCAGCCTCACCATAACTGCCTGGTGCAAAATCATCATGCTCATCGATATTGGACTTCTTAATACGAATAGTCCCAACAGAAGAATTTGTAGAAGGCTCAGAAAGTGGAGACTCGTTAGAGCCATCATCAGTCCAAAAGAATGAACTCGAAGTCCCGGGCTGAGCATCTTCATCATTAAGGGTAGACTTTTTCTTATTGTTCTTCCCTAAGCCAGTTGATTTTCTTGCAGGGCTAACCAAAGTCTGGTATGCTGGTTTCACTGTCTCACTGTTCTCAAAGATAACACCTGCAGAAAACTTTGTAGGGGTAGAGAAAAGAGAATAACCCTCATATGACAAGGGGGGATTTGATTCAGATGTAGAACTTGTACTCTGCCGATGAACAAGGGATTCGACTCCAACATCATCCCTGTGATGTGAATTTTCTGGGAATCTCTCAGCTGGTATAGCAGTTTGCTTCACTTCGGTACCAAAGCCATCACTCTGATCTTTACAATCCCCTTGCCTGTAAGAACTGCCTCCCACATCGTTGACCGGGCTCACAGAAACATAAGGACGGCACTCATATTTGTGACCTTGTCTCCAATGAATAATTTGACAATTGCCAGAGCTGAAATTAAAATGTAAAATGATATATGTTAATGGTATGCTAGATAGCAAAAGACTGGACTGCTGAATTTTGTCACTTTCCAGGGAAAAGGGATATTTGCAAGGTCACTCGTACAAAATATTGACATCTTCAGATGAAAAAACTAACAAGTAAAACATAAAGAAGTATAATAAACAAAAGGAAATAGAAATAGAAACCCTAGCAATTCCGCTCCTTTTGCCTCATATTTTTAATTGTCACAACTCACAATAACGAAAAACCAATTCACATATACCTATTCACCAGCATATGAAATACAATAGACAAAAGTTAGTGAATTATTCCACTGATTGCCTGCATCCAATTTCTAGTAATGGATATCCATTAAAAAAGGTAAAATCATTCAATTCGCAATTCGGCTCCCAAAGAGAACAAGAACCAACACACTGAAGTACTATTTCTCTATCTTTAACTTAAATAGATACCCTGGTAACAACAAATTTGATACTACATTGTTCTAGATGTTATGTTTCTTTCTTCTGAAAAATTGAGACATCCTCAATTGGGTGGAAGAATTTTGCTATCAATTCAAGGCTTCAAGTAGCATTCACATGCATGACATGAGAGTTCCATCCAGAAAATAAAGTAATTACGAACAAGTTATGGAGCTTCATAGAAATGGTAAATTATAGTAGCGCTCTGCTATAGATGATATGCTCAATAGTTCATACATAGAATTTCGGTGACAACAATATCTGCAATTCTGAACCACTGCATGAAATTACTTACTATATAATTTGTATTCATATACAACAGTTGTGGAGTACAAAATTACATAATTAGACCATAACATTGCATTTTCAAGACCAAAACCACCTTCAACTTTGTTTTCCTCATCCTACACATGGTGTAACCATAAATTCTAAATGTCGGTGAATGCCACAAGTTAGAAATAACGCTCATAACAGGGATTAATAATTGACATGTTGACTTCCTAAGTAGGCACAGTATCTACCGGATGGCCGGATGGGTAAGCTATCAATCTACAGACCTCTCTGGAGGTGATTATAGCACATTATTAGCAAACTTGCAGATTGAAAACTAACAAAGGTTCGACGGTTTCCTTTTAGTCTGTCAACATGTCCGATTTTATTAAAGCATGTTCCTCTAATGTTCATGTAAAAGTTATTCTAACTATGGTTTCCCCACACAAGGCCGGACTCAGTGAGTGCATTGTACTTATGAAAAGACTCAACATTGACGAGTATTGGGAAGACTTCACCACTAGGCTATCAGGTTAGTCTCCTACATACTGATTTCAAAGTTGCAAATCGAAATATTCTGAACTTTAAGCATACCAACCTTCATTTGTACAGCAAGTTTTGAACAACATAAGGATTTTTCTAGAACACCACAACCCCACCTTTCCCATAGCAAACTAGTTAAAAGCAAAGACAGAAACATGTTAGCGAAAGCCATGTGCAAATTACTCAATGTAAAGGATGGCGTTAGTAAATATTATAAATCCATTATGTGGAAACAGCTTCAAAATAGGTAAAGTTCATGTTAGTACATGTATTCCCTGAATAAATTTGATAAAGGGAAATGAACTTAGTAATTTTCTCCCAACATAAAAGGTGAACTCCCAATATGATTTAACTAATGTATACTTACCATAAGTAATGAGAAATACAAAGCTACACCCATGCCTCCCTAAAAAACATTGAACTCTATTATAATGTTATAATTTCTAAAATCAAACCAGTAAATCCCACATGAAGTAGAGTCTAGAGAGGGTAGGATGTGCGTAGACCTTATCTCCACCCAAGGAGTAGAGAGTTTTTCGTGAAGACCCCAGCTTGTAAATGTCTGCTACCATATATGATATGAATAGGCATGCATCCTCTAGCATTGTCTAGTAAGCTATTGAACTACCCTATTTCCACGCCATACTGCTCCCTTAAAAGAACCATCAATAGCAAGTTTCTCTTATATTGAAAAGGCATCATGTTGCATTTACAGGAAAATAGAACTTTTCAAGTGTTAGCACTGGCCCAGATAGTTGAAGCCTTGATGGATAACATTGGCTAAGCACCAAAATACATGATATTGACTAAACCTATGTACTAAAGAAGACTTTTATAGTCACCAAATTAGGCAGATATCCAGGTTAATTAGCGTCATGAAAAACAACGATGTCCTCATTTATATATCATTAATACCTTCGTTTATTAACTTGACAGAATTAATTGGACTGAAGAACCAAAATCATCCCCATGAAGCTAGTGATCAAGCAATTACATTATAACATATTTAGCAGTATCACAAATCCTCTTGAATTTTACTCACATTAATTGCAGCATGTCTTGCAATAATAGAAACAACAGTCACAGTAATCCAAATTATCATCCCATAATACAGCATTGCAGAATGATCACTTGACACTTGAGATTTACAAATTCAGAGTCGGAAAAGGAGTATAGTAGCTTGGAAGAAATTGACAAGGTCCAAACTGGATGCCAGTTTTGCCAATTATGGGTAAAGTTTTACTGATCTAATGAACTGGCACACAGTGCATCATACATGTAGAGGCCAGCTTTTGTCGCACACAAATAAACTTCAGCAATTAACATAGGGTACTTCAGGTATATCCTACCACTGGATGGGCCATTGGAAAATCGCAGTGCATCAACTCTTAACATGTCAGCAAGACAACCAGTGTAATATAAAGTTGACACGATCCCATGCCCTTATCAGAGAGCTCTGTATTTTCGGTTATTTTAAACACCAACCCAGAAAGTAATCATCCTTTTACAAGTTCGTTTTCACCCATCAAAACAATGTTAACGACTTATTAAGTAAGCTACCGGAAGAAATTTTCTCGCAAATTGACTTTTCTCTACTACGAGTTTCATATGTCTTCTACACAGGGATTAAGCACAAAAATTCTAATGAAAGAAAATGATCGTTTATTTCACACTCTAAGGGGGTGTTTGGGATTTTGCTTATTTAAAACAACTCATGCTTACTTGTATAGGAAGAAGAGGGGCAAATATGTAATTTGGTTAAATAAGGTAATAAGAAGTTTCAAATAAGTCAGTTGAGAATGACTTATCAAAAACTGCTTAATAGCGGAGTGGACAAGTCATAAGCAGTTTTCAATCCAAACACTCAAAACAACTTATTTGTTGTTTGAAAACACAATAAGTTAATAAGCACCTCAAATAAGCAATCACAAACACCCCCTAAAAGTCCGAATTAACTAAGCTTACCAGTAACGAACGGCTTTGCACTTAGCACAACGCGTGGTGGTGGGACAAAAGCAAACAGCACACTGGTATTGCGGTTTTAGCGGTGAACCCAACGGAACTGAAGCACAAGTCGAAGTCGAAACCGAAACCCTGGCCGAGGGTATAGCGTTGGCTGTATAAAAGTACGTTTCTCTAGCCTCAAACTCAACCCTAGCTGACTCCTCCGAAGCCGAAGCCAAAAGCCATTTAACCTCCTCCCTCCTCGCCACCAAATGCCGCCATTTCCGACGGACAATTAACACGATCACCGGCACAACCACAACCACAACCACAAGAAACACCAGGGAAGGAAACCCTAGATCACCTCTAACAAGCATTTATACACATCCAGCAAAATAACAACAACAAAACCCTAATTCCAATGCAACCATAGAGAAATTCCTCAATTATACAACAGCGTTTCATACAGTTGGATCAAATGCACTAATTTTTCGACAAAATTGATGCTTACGATGCCGATTTCGATTCATATGAAAGAATCTAGAGGTGTAATGATTTTGGTAGTGGAGATTTTGCAGATCGAGATTTTATTTGAGAATATTAATTAATAAATTAAAATACGAAAGAAAGAAACGAATTTTTTTTCTTTCTTTCAAGGCATCGAGAGACGTGAATTCTCAGCTCATCTTATATTCCCTCCCGACCCGCCAAGGATCCGAATTTTTAAACCAAAAATATTGTCTGTATTTATTTATTTATTTAAATAAAAAGAATATATATACTACTACTACTACTGTATTTAACAACTCACGCTCCTTCCTTGCCGCTTTTCTCACACGGAAATTGCTTTTCTTTTTCCTTCCTTTTTAAACTTTAGAGTAAACTACAATTTTCGTCCCTGTGGTTTACCACTTTCTTTGAAAGTGGTCCCTGTGCTTCAAAAACTGCAATTATCGGCCCATGGTTTGCATTTTGCTTTGAAAATCGTCCCTCGTCGCTAACTCCGTAAAATTGTCCGTTAGGATCAGAGGTATTTTTATCCAACCATGGTTTTTTTCTCTTTTTTTGCAATATTTCTTTGGCTTTTCTTATTTTTGTAAACACCATGGAAGATTAAGGACCTGTTATGTAATTTTATTTAATTTATATGAATATTATATTAATTTCTCTCTCCCTATATATATTAATTTATACATATATATATATATATATATATATATATATATATATATGTGCATACACATACGCAGACGAAAATCGTGAGAGAGACACACCATCTGGACGAAAATCGTGACCCACTGCCGATCGATCACCACCTCCGGCCAACCTTCTTCGACTCCGACGACCACCCCAACCCTCCCTATCCCCTTCTCGTGAGCCACCCTCCACCCGTGACCCATCTCCATCTCCATCTCGCCTCTACAGAGTTAATTGGTTGGAGTTCTAACCATGAAATCGAGCTTCAATTGACCACCGCCGGAGAGGTGCAGTGGTGGAGATGGAGGTGCAGCTCCATCGTTCCTTCCCATCGGCGACCACCCCAACCCTGTAACTCCGACCATCGTCCCTTCCCATCTCATTCCCATATACATATATATGTATCGTATACACAGACGCACGCACTCTGACACACACACACACGCATACATATATATATATATACATGTAAATTTCTGGCGACCATATCACCATCTCCGACCAACTCCTCCGGCAATCTCCGGCGACAAAGACCAAGACCCACCTCGACTGTGTTTTGGAATCGATCGGCTGCAACCTTGACATCCAACAGGTAGTAGTGGTTTTGTGGAATGTGGAGTTTCACCGGGGCGGAGGGAGGGACGATGGAAGTGGTAATGGTTCTGTGAAGTTTCACGGTGGGAGGGGGAGGAACGATGGGGGAGGAAGAGTGTGATGTGTGTGTTGTAATAGGTGTTGTGTGTGTTGTAATAGGTGTTGTGTGTGTGTTATTTAAAGGCTGGAGGTCGGTGGTGATCGACCGTCGCCGATGAGTGATCGGGTTGGGGTGATGGAGGTGCAGCTCTAAGGTCGGCAGCGATCACCGACGTGTGTGATGCATGTGTTTGTGTGCGTGAGTATATACATAATATATATATATATATATATAAAGAAATAAATAAAATATAAATATAAATTTAAGTAAATTACAGTTTGGTCCTTGGAACTTAAAATTAATTGTGTGACTAGTCCCTATAAAAGGAAAAAGACGAAAATACCCTTGACTTAACGGACGATTTTAACGGAGTTAGCGACGAGGGACGATTTTCAAAGCAAAATGCAAACCATGTGCCGATAATTGCAGTTTTTGAAGTACGGGGACCACTTTCAAAGAAAGTGGTAAACCACAGGGACGAAAATTGTAGTTTACTCTAAAATTTTAATTTAGAATATGAATTTTGGATTTGTTCCTTTATGTTTTCTTTATTAGGGTTTTATGGTATCTTAATTATTATAAATTTAGTTTTTATGGTATTTAATTTGTCTAGGTCACTGTTTATTTGATTAACATCGTCAAAATAAATTTGTTATGTCATTTTAATCTTTTTACCTATTTTTTTGTTATTCTCTAATTATAAAAAAATAAAAACAATATTTTTACATATATATATATATGATTTAATTTGTTTAAATTAAAAAATTAATTATAATAAATTTTCATACCTAAGTAGGCCAAAAAAAGTCAAACAATAAAAATTAAATCGTCTTTAATACAATAAAATCTCAATTTAAGCAAATCAAATCATAAAATAATATCTTATATTATTTATTTTGTATATATATATATATATATATATA
Source organism: Arctium lappa (assembly GCA_023525745.1). Classification (NCBI taxonomy): domain Eukaryota; kingdom Viridiplantae; phylum Streptophyta; class Magnoliopsida; order Asterales; family Asteraceae; genus Arctium; species Arctium lappa. The sequence continues at coordinate 69,596,889 of CM042058.1, read as the reverse complement.
TTGTTTTTACTTTTATTAATAGGAAAATGACAACAAAAAAAAGAGGCAACAAGACTGATGTAACTGAGTTAAATGATTTATTTTAATGATGTTAGTCAAATGGATCATAACGAAAACACATTGAATACCACAAGGACCAAAATCATAATAAGGGCCCTAGTCAGAAAACATCAAAACAGATGAACCAAATCTATAATTCACTCTTTAATTTATATCCAGAGTTGTTATTGAAACAATCTTTTTATTTATTTTAATTAATTATTTATGGGAAAGATATGTTAGTTCTGATAAATGTGTATGTGTTTTATTTTTTGATGTGTGTTGAAAATATAACCGTTTATTTAATCGAATTTTTGTTTGGAATAATTTAATTTGGATTTAGTTATGAACTATAATTTGATTCAAATAATATGGTAATAAATTTATTGTGAAAATATAAAATATATGAAAAAAAATCTCTAATGTAATATTGGAAAATTATGTAATCAAGAAAAAAAATATACAAAAAAAATATACTTGGAATATTTTCCTTTTGTGTATAAAACACTTTAATACATTGGAGAGGATTTACTTTTTGCACTATCAAAATGGCTCCTTAATCATTAATAAGTATAACATTAATATAATAATTAACTTCGGGTAATACAACGTTAAGGTAGGACATAGCGACGTTTGCGTTTGTAGGGACCAAAGTGGTGTCGATTTGTGTATGTTGTTTTTAGTTGTGGGATTTTTATGTGTGCACAAAATGGCAAAAAACACTCATATCTGTTTAGGGTACATGTATATGCATGTGTTGTGTATGTGTATGTCTATGTGTATATGTATGATGCATAAAGCTATGGTATGTGTGTGTTGAATTTTATTTATTTATTAGTTATATGAGCAAACAACCCTTCTCTTGAAATTATTATTAAAACATTTTACAAAATTACAACTGAATATTACAAGATTAAATCTAATCTATATCATCTTCAAGAGATTTGAAGACAATTTATCTAAACCCTAAAAGATGAACTTTAGAAAATTAGAGAGAGAAAAAGAGAGGGAGCTATTCTAAAAGAAAAAGAGTCGTTCGTTGTATTGTAAAGGAGTTTCCAGCTGAAAACATATATTTATATTTCCAATAAATTGCATCCAGGTCCTTCTCCAATTTAATGAAATTGCTCTGCTAACCTTTCAATTTCATCAGATGTGAGGCGTAGCCCTCACCCCCTTCATCTATCACAAAACTTGCAAACCAGTCCCTATTACAAACATTTAAGTTAGAGATAGGAAAATAACATGATGACAAGATTGAAAATAAATGTATATTTCAACACCCTCCCTCAATCTTGACATCTAAACATATCTAGCATACTTAATTTAGAAATAAGATAGTTATGTTGATTAAGCCCAAGAGACTTGGCAAAGATATTTGCAGGGTTTTCTGTAGATAAAATATTTTCTGTTTTTAATAAACCAGAAGCAATTTTATCCCTTACTTGTTGTATATCTATCTCAATGTGTTTGGTTCTCTCATGAAATATAGGGTTGTTAGCAATTTGTATAGTTGATTTGTTATCACAGTTTAACTTTACAGAAAGAAGATTTTCTAATTTCAAATAAGCTAAAATACTAAGTACCCACAATATTTCACAGAGCGCAGATGCCATGGCTCTATATTCAGACTCAGTTGAAGAACGAGAAACAGTTGCATGTTTCTTACTTCTCCATGACACCATGCAATTTCCCAAGAATAAACAATAACCAGTCACAGACCTTCTAGTTGATAAGCATTTACACCAGTCAACATCAACAAAAGCAGTCAAGTTAAAATCAGACATAGGGCAAGTTGAGAAATTCACCCTTAAGTATCGTAAAACTCGTAGAGCTAACTTTAAGTGAGACTGACGCGGAGAATGCATGAATTGACTTAAGCAATGTACAACAAAAGATATATCAGGTCTAGTAGCTAACAAATAAATGAGTCTACCAATAAGCTTTTGATAACCTGTAAAATCTTTTAAAGGAGGATCCTTTTCAATAGGCCCAACATGATCCGTAACAACCAAATTCATATCCATAGGTGTGTTGATAGGTTTACAACCCAAGTATCCAAAATCATTAAGAAGTTCAAGATAATATTTTCTTTGAGACATGCATAATCCTTTTTCATTTTCTAAAATTTCAATTCCTAAAAAAAACTTTAATAAACCAAGATCTTTTATTGTGAAATTGGATTGCATATAATCTTTAACCTTCTTAATTTCAATATCAGAATTACCAGTAACAACTATATCATCCACATAGACTAGAAGAACAAGAAAAACAAGAAAAACATTACCTGATCTTTTAGTGAATAAAGAATAATCACTTGAACTTTGATTAAAACCACAACCTAAAAGACAATTAGACAATTTTTCATACCACTGTCGTGGTGCTTGCTTCAATCCATACAACGATTTAATCAGTTTACAAACACGACTATCATTAGAAAAGAAATATCCAGGAGGTAAACACATATACACATCTTTAATTAAGTCACGATATAGAAAAGCGTTATTAACATCTAATTGATATAACGACCAGTGATTTTGAACAGCCAAGGCAATAACACATCTTACGGTAACCATTTTCACTACAGGTAAAAATGTCTCCTCATAATCTAAATGTTCTCGTTGACTGTAGCCCTTTGCTACAAGACGGGCCTTATAGCGTTCAATTTCACCGGTATATTTATATTTGATTTTATAAATCCATTTGCACCCTATAGGTTTTCTACCAGGAGGTAAATCAGTTAAGACCCAAGTACCATTTCTATATAAAGCTTCCATTTCCTCATTCATGGCATCAACCCACTTCTGATCCTTACTAGCTTCAAAGAAACTAGTAGGTTCAAACGATTTATTTAATGACGAAGTAAAGGAAATATTATTAGTACTAAGAAAAGAATAATTCACAACCTTTTCAATACCATACTTAACTTTTCCTTCAACTACATAATCATCAAACCGTTTTGGAAAATTTGAAGAACGGCTAGATTTACGAATTGAAGAGACATTTTGATTAATGTTATTTCCCTCATAAGGGGACCCCAAATGTTCATCATTAAGATGTTCATTATCAGAATGCCAAACACTTAATCTCGGAAAATTAGCATCACATGATTCACTGGCAACCTTAGTACTACCAGGATCACTTGATCCGGCAGCCCTGTCTGAATTACTACATGCAGTGTTACCAGGGTCTGCTTACCCGGCAGATCTGCTTTGACTACCAAGATTATCATGGTTACTATTATCATTTGTGGGAGCTAAAACACTTTCATTTTGAGGGTTCTCCCTATTTTCATCATTGGGCATATCAGAAGGTAAATCATCCATTTGTAAAATAACATAATCAAAGAAATTTAAGTAATTTAAATCACTAAAATCATTCACAGACTGATTTGAACTCATCTTAAACGAAAAAATGGTTTCGTAAAACTTCACATCTCTAGAAACAATTATTTGTTTTGAATTTAAACTATAAAGTCTATAACCCTTCTTTGAGTTACAGTATCCCAAAAAAAACACACTTTTCAGATCTTGAAGAAAACTTATCAGTAACATTAGGTTTTACAACAAAGCACAAACAACCAAAATTTCTAAGATGAGTTAAAACAGGAGCAAACCCAAAAACTAACTCATACGGACACTTTCCATTTAAAATAGAAGGAGTGCGATTAATAAGATAAGTAGCTGTTAAAATGCACTCAGTCCACAAATTTAAAGGAAGATTTCCTTGAAACATTAAAGCTCTAGCTACATTTAAAAGATGACGATGTTTACGTTAAACCACCCCATTTTGTTGAGGTGTGTAAACACATGTAGTTTGATGTAAGATGCCTTTAGCCTTAAAAACTCACCTAATTTGTTATTCAAGAATTCAGTACCATTGTCACTCCTGAAATTTTTTACATGTTTCCCGAACTAGGTAAGCAGCAAACTGTGAAAAGCACAAATGTTATCAAAAACTTCATCTTTACTTTTCAACAGATAAATCCAAACAGATCTAGTATAGTCATCTACTATGGTCAAAAAATACCTATATCCATCTCTAGTATTCTATAAGGTCCCCAAAGATCTAGATGAACTAATTCCCCGAGGACCCGAGAAGTATGACTACTACTGTCAAACTTATTTCGGGTTTGTTTAGCTTGATGACAAATGTCACACGGAACAGACCCATGTTCATTTTCAATATTAAGAATTCCTTTTAAAACTCCTAGCACTTAATCAGCTGGATGACCTAGCCTACTATGCCACAGTTGACGAGAAACATAACAGGTAATAGACAAATTTGATTTATTAGTCAAATTCTTATCAACACCTTGGAAACCAGATTGATCAAAAAAATAGAGACCACCTTGCTCGCTACCAGTCCCTACAATTCTCTTTTGAAGAGAACCCTGAAGAAGGTAACACTTACATTCATCAAATCCAACAAAATTTTTACTATCTCTAGCAATTTTATGAACAGATAAAAGATTTACACGAAAGTCAGGAATAACAAGAACATCAAATAAAACAACTCTATCATTCAGTCTAAAATTTCCAATTTGATTGATCATAGCTTCATCTCCATTAGGTTGAACTACTCTAAGATTTAAATCAGAAACATCAATAACATTTTCAAGCAAAGAAGAAGAGCAAGTCTGTTAAGTCAAAATATTGTATCCAAGATTTAATAGGAAAGTCAAAGTGGTAAAGTCAACAATGTCAAAGTCAATGTAATAGTCAAAGTTGTATTTGTTTCCTTAGTGGTTAAGTCTTTGTATTACTTAGTGGGTATAAATAGTTTTAGGGCTTTGTATTTGTAGAAGCACGTCATTGTAAAATCAGATTTGTGAGTTATATTCAAGATCTACTTTCTCTCTCTACTCTCTCTCTAGTTCTTGATTGATAAATATTGTTTATTTGAGAATTGCTTAGCGATTCACAATTGGTATCAGATCTATACCAAACAATTTCAGAAAGTATTTCACAAAAAGTTAGATCGATTTTTGGATTTTTTGCATCGAAAAAGTTTGATTTTCTGAAAATTCTCAAGAACACGAGAGTTACTGTTCATCCGAATTTTTTTTCCATTGAAAAATCAATTTTGATGCAAGAAAATGGAATTATTGGATTCGATTTGAGTTTTGGATTGTTTCTTGTATTGACTACATCACGAATTTTGAACTAAATTGATGTCAATTTCTGAAATTTTGGTTTCTTGAAAAATTTTGTTCGAACACTGGTTGAATCAATTTTGTGTGAATTGTTGTTTTTAATTTGAAATTGATAGTAGATATGTGTTTAGTATTGATTTTTGATGGTATTGATACGATTTTGAGAATCAATTTGCAGGTTTGAAGAGATTTGGTTTCAGATTTGTGAATTCAGGAGAACACTTCTTTTGCGCCAACTTCATAAAACTTGCGCCAGTTCATATTTTGTGTGGCCGACGAATTGTTTCTGTGATAATTAATCGGTGGCTTATCAATTTGAAAAATCATTTTTTCTGTGAATCTGCTGCCGCTGTCTCTGTGTTGTAAATTGGTTGTTGCAGTATTAAATTTCAATTTGAATTCGGTGAAATCATATTCAATCGATGGCTGCAGATTTGTTTTGATTGGTTGACAGGGTATTAGTGGGTCGGTGTTAATAATTGAGTTTTGCGCCATACATTTGTAGGTTAATTGAATTCATTTTGTTAATATGATTGGTTTGTTCAAATCGATTTGTAGGATTTCATCAAGTTTGCACCAAATATCTCCACATTTGATTGTGATTGGATTTTACATTTGTTAGTGGGACGGTGGTGTCCATATAGTTTGCACCATCCTTTTCACCAGATTTGCGCCACCAACTTCATTAAAACTTTGCGCTAACTTCTTTAAAATCTTTTGCGCCACCTAATTCAAGAAAATAGTCTTGCACCACAATTCACAAGTTCTCTTTTGTATTAATTTGATTCCAAGTTTGGTGAACATTGTGATTGGAAGATTAAAACATTGTGTGGCAGTGGCTGCAGTTCATCATCTACACAAGTTTTGCGTCATAAGTGTCTAGCGCAAAATTCATTTTTTGCGCTACCTTTTCTCATCGAATTCTGCACCACTCATTCAAAGTTTACACCAGTTTTATATTCATTGTTAATGGTGTAGCGGTGGAATAATTTGAAGGTGGTTATGTGACTTTTGCGCCAATCAAAGCTCGCGCAAACCTGTTTCTTGCGCCACCATCACTTCGCGCAAAACTAGTGTTATTCAAGTTTTTATTTTGCGCCAGATTTTAATTGATCTGATTTACGAGTTTTTGATCTGCAGGTTTTGAATTCATTTGATCTACAAGTTCCAGTGCTTTGAAAATTTCAGAGATTGAATTTTTCTGAGATTATTTTTGTTGTGCTGATCTGATTTTGACTTTCAGTCAAAATTTCTGAATTGTTTGGGAACGATCATTTTTCGTATCAAGCTGATTTCTCATTCAATATTTTATGAGAGAGGAAATACTGTACTTTCAGTTAGATTGTCTGAATTTTGTTTTTGAACTCATTTCGACTAACGATCTTTTTGTCAAATTCTTTTTGAATCAGGATGAGTTCACCAATATTACTCAAAGGAAGATACGAGCAGTGGAAAGTTGATTTTTTCAACTTTGTAGATAAACATGAGTTGAGTTGCTATTTCAGATTATCATTGACTGAAGGAGAAATGAAACCTCTTATTCCAACAAAAGATTGTACTGAGGATCGGGAGAAAAGAAAGAGTGCTGATAATATGGCTCGAAATTTTTTGTTGAATAGTATTCGTTATGATATTAATGGTCACATAAATACCTATCAGTTGACAGGAAAAGATTTATACAAGTCGACAGGAAAGGAGATATGGGACTATCTTGAATGGACAATGTTAGGGCCAAAGGTTGTGTCTGAGCTAAAAGGGAAGATTTCTGAGTTGGAAGATAAAATTCAGCAAGCCGTATCTGTTGAGAGTTATGAAGAGAAGATTAGAAGTTTGGAAGATTCTAATGTTGAGCTTCAAACGAGAATATCTGATTTGGAGCAAAAGCTTGCTACAGACAAGTCTGATTTTGAGAATGAAAAGAAAGGATTTTCAAAGAAGTTCTCAGATTTTTCAAGGAAAAGTTTTGAAGAAAAGAAGGCAGTTGAGCTTAAATGCATAAAACTTTCTCAACAAGTTTCTGATTTTGAGAAAGTACTTATCTTGGAAAGGGAGAAGTTTGCCAAGGAAAAGAAGACCATTGAACAGAAAAATGTGGGATTCTTTAAAGAAATATCCGGCCAAAGAAAGGATGCTGAGAAGGGATTTGAAGAAGAACGAAGCATGTTTGAAGCTGAGATCAAAAAGCTTACTAAGAAGCTATCTGAACTATCTGAGAATGCACTGAAAGAGCAGAAAACGAAGTCTGAATTCAAGAAAAAGATTGACTTACTTGTAAAAGAAAGAGACAACTTTGCTTCAAAGATTAAAGATCTTGAAAAGACAGCTTCAAGTTCAAATCAGAAAATTGTTTCTTCCAAGAGGTCAGTTAAATCTTATGATCAGATTCGTAGTACTAACATTTTCTATGATAGAAATTTAGATGGTTCAGGTACATATCCGAGAAGAATAAGTTACAAGGCAGAGGAACTGCTCTGGAAGAAAAAACCAGTTAAAGATAAGATGACAGATGAGCTGAAAGGTAAAAAGTCATGTGTACATACACACAAAGCCAAGAAGAACAATGCGCGTAAAGGTAAACCTGATCATATCTACACGAGAGATCAATTAATCAGGTTATCAGGTAAGAAAAATTATTGTTCTTATTGTCGTACACATGATCATGTTTACAAAACGATTGATCATTTCTGGTATGGTTCTTACTCGATTACCCCCACAAGAACTGCAACTAACATTCATGGACCCAAATACCAGTGGGTACCAGAGCCGAAAACTGATTCTGTGTTGCAGGCACCTCAAGTCAAGGGGGAGTAAGAGAACCAAGGCTTTTGAACACAACAGTTCAAAACCCGGACTTCAACGTTGAAAGACTATGGCTTCTAAGTACATCAGCTTAGAACTCGTACTTCAACGGAGTTTAACTTCTAAACATAACAGTTTAGGACTCGTACTTCAGTGATCAAAAGACCTTACTCCGGTAATACTTTGCATCTGATAAGATATGCCGGTCTACAATTCACAAGGGAGTTGTATTGATCTCTATCCTGTACTTTTTCATTGACAATATACTTACGATATGACGGTCTACAATTCAAAAGGGAGTTGTATTGATCTCTATCTTGTGTTTTAACTGACATATTTTAGATGCATAATTTAAGGGGGAGTAAAGGTGATGTCTTCTGATCACATGACAGATCAGGACCCGTTCTTCAACGTTCAGACTTGGATATTTAGCAAATATCTAGGGGGAGCTTAAAAGACCTAAATCATTTTATCATGATTTGAGGGGGGAGATTAAAGGTAAATATCTTCTATCCTAGATCTCTGATTGTTTGAAAAAAGAACAACTTTCAAGCATGAAAAACGGTTTCTGAAATGTTCAAACCACTTCTGATTCTTAAAAGATTTCATGAATTAAGAAGTGTGATTTTAAATGTTTTTCATTTTTGAGCTTTACTGTTTAATTGACCGTGTGTTTCCAAAGATCAATACTTGTGTATTATCTTGTCCATATGCTGTCAAGTATTCATACACACCGGTTCAGTACTTTATCAATTTGTCATTACCATGTCTCATATCGAAACAAATTTTCGATGGTAATACCCTCGTTTGTAATTCAATGTTGTTGAGCATCAATCATTATTTCTAATCTTGTGCTTTCATTGCAAAATTGTTTATATTCGTTCATATAAACAAAATATCCAATTCTTTGATACCCTAACCATTTGATATGATCTGATTGATACATTGTCAGATTCTCAAAACAATTTTCTTGATTTCATTTCATTCATTTAATATTCTTGTTTTGAGAAATCTTCAAAGTTCAAATGCTCAAATTTCATTCATATTTTTAAATGAGCATACATTTTGACACTGTTATCTTTTTGAGCTTAACTGTTCAAGTTAAACTATTGAGCAACGATTCTTCTTAGGAATTACATGGGATTCGTGTGTGAGCTTAAACAGAACTTCCATGGATTCACATAAACCTGTGTTTCCTACCCAGGAAGTTATCCTTGAGTGATTGAGGGGTGAGGGGTCAATATCAAAGAGTGGGGGAGATAACTCATCCGGTTGAGTTATTCTCATTGTGCTGAGCGGTAAAATGGAAATGAGAGTTTGGTTAGAAGTGAGCTTTAATGTTAAAAAAAAAGAGGGTGTGAGAACAGAGTTAAAAGAATATCATAACTCTGCACCAACTACTTTCTAAGTCGGGCAACCACATATTCTGATTGGTTCACATTCTTTGGTGACCATCATTGAAATAGGCAGTGAGCCCATGCCAACTCTTGCTATTACCCCACCAACCACTCGTTTCTTTCTCGAAAAAGAAATGTTTCATTTTCTTGGGGAAGCAACACATCTGCTATCTGATCTTCACTCGGAAGATTTAGATATTGAAAAAGAAGGAAAGTTGCCCCACCTTCGCACCTCTTTCATGCACATTGAGTCCGTGTAATATCTGTTGCTGTCTTAACAGTTTACACAATTTGAGCCTTATGAAACACAATCATTGTGCTAAATTCTTTCATACACAAGCACGAGCACACAGAAAATTTGTTTTTCTGTCAGAACATTCATAGATAAACCTTGTGTTTTTCAATGATTGAATGGAAGTCCTGGGGAGTCATCATCAAACCAGCTCCTTAAATTATACATTCGTTGTACACAGTAACTTTGTGTTACTGACAGGCATTCCTAACTGTTTAATTTGTTGAATCAGGGTTACCACGTTCATTATATCTGAATTTGAAAAGATTCGGGTATATACAGTTCATGATTCGGCCATTCAGATCAAAGGGCGGCGACTGCCAAATTATCTTTGAAAGGGGAGATTGTTAGTTGAATACAAAGGGGGTGATCAAACAATGTGTTGAAATTGAAGATGTTTTGATGATCATGATGCTCACAATCATCAAAAAGGGGGAGAAATTTCCAAAGAATCTATTTCAATGTCCTGAAGAAAGTTCAAAATGAAAAGACTGGTGAAGAAATTCTGAAAGTTCAAGACAATTCAAATGCTTCATATGATTCAAAGATAAATCAAGATTCGTGAAAGTTTATTTTTCTGAAGATGGTTCAGATATCACAAAAGATGAAGATACAAGATCAGTGTTTTATCAAATCTGTTTCAAAGTTCAAAGCTGTAGATTTCAAAGATGTTTCAAAGTTGAAGTTAAAAAAAAAGTTTCAAGTATTATGTTTCCTGTTCAAGACATGTTGACTTTCAAAGCTTCAAAGTGTAAAAGACTTTTCAAGATTCTTCAAAGGCTGAAAGACTGAAGATTGTTAAAGCTTCAAAGTTCAAAGTTGTCAGAGACAAAAGCTGAAGAATCAAGTGATGAAGACTAGTATCAAATTTTTATTAAATCTTGAATACAAAGGGGGAGATTGTTAAGTCAAAATATTGTATCCAAGATTTAATAGGAAAGTCAAAGTGGTAAAGTCAACATGTCAAAGTCAATGTAATAGTCAAAGTTGTATTTGTTTCCTTAGTGGTTAAGTCTTTGTATTACTTAGTGGGTATAAATAGTTTTAGGGCTTTGTATTTGTAGAAGCACGTCATTGCAAAATCAGATTTGTGAGATATATTCAAGATCTACTCTCTCTCTCTACTCTCTCTCTAGTTCTTGATTGATAAATATTGTTTGTTTGAGAATTGCTTGATAAATAGGGATTCACAAAGTCATATGTTGATTTGCTCCCGAATCAATAATCCAACCAGATTGAGAATTTGAAAATTACTCATATTGACAGATAACATACCTGCCATATTGATAGAGATGTTGTCTGTTTGCTTTTGATCAAGGAGAGACAGAAGCTTGCTTATTTGATCTTCAGTTAAGGATGAAGGAACATTCTGGCTACACCCAGAAATATCCGTGGCACAAGAATTACTAGAAGAAGGCCTAAAACCCTGATTCAATTTTGATTTTGTGAATTGAAAATGTTTTGAAAAGCCAATCAACTTATAACACCTTTCTATGGTGTGACCATTTAAGCCACAATGCTTACAAGAAAGAGGAGATTTCCCAGACTTTTTCTTATCATTAGTTTTACCAAAAAAGGCAGTATGTTGACTTCCCTTAGTATCTGAGGATTTTGTCACACCTCTGTGTGACTCTTCCCTTGAAACTAGAGAAAAAACAGTCTTAACAGAAGGCAAGGGATCAGTAGTTAAAATGTTACTCCTAATATGCACATAACTATCATCCAAACCCATTAGAAATTGCATAAGCTTTATTAACTGACTGTGTTTAGAGAAATCATTGGCAGCATTACATGTACATGAAGGCAGTTTAATTAAGGCATCAAATTGTTTCCGTAAAGAATTTAGTTTGTGATAATAATCAGAAACAAGAGCACCGTTTTGAGAAAGAGAATTTATTTTTTGGTGAAGATTAAACGTAACCGAACCGTCAATTTTATCATATGTCTCTTTTAATTCAGTCCAAACCTCATATGCTACCCTAGAGGACACTTGACTAACAAATAGATCTTCAGAAATAGAGTTTAATATCCAAGACAAGACAACAAAAATACATCTATCCCATTGCTGGCCCAACACATCATTTTCAACAGATCGAACAACAGTACCATCTATAAAACCAAGTTTGTTTTTAGTTTCTAGTGCTAAAATCATAGCACAAGACCATACCTTATAGTTATCGGTACCAGTAAGTTTGATGGTCAAAATTGAAGCACCAGAGGTGTCACTAGGATGGAGATACAAGGGATCTCCAAAGTCCAGTTTCGCAATCAAAGATCGCTGATCTGGATCTTTGGATGGCTCAACTCCAGTCATAGTGACAAACAACAAACACACACAGACAAAACCTGAGAGGAAAACAGACAGGATTCCTTGCCACTCTGTAGGTGGTAGGTCAAGCCAACCTCTCAGTTGTCAAAACAAATAATCACACACAGAAGAGAGGGATAAGAAGACTTACAGTGCCGATAGGTAAGAAAGGCAAAAAAAAACCTTACAGTGACAGAGATACAAACCAGTGCAGCGGAAAATAGGTAACGTAAACTTGGAACCTTAAACCAGATCCAATCGGAGAACCACAGATAAAGCGCAGGAATTAACCTGAACAAACAAGCAGAACAGGAATCCAAGAAGACTTCAAGGAGTCCGTGAGTAACACAAACAGCCGAACCAGAAAACAGTTTACAAGACCAGAAGATCAGTAAGTGTATTTCAACCAAAATAAGACACAAGGAAGATAAGACTTCAGTGTATTATATTCAACAGAACTCTTATACATTCAATCTGATAATACACGTCCTCAGTATGCTTCTTGAGACTTACAAATGAAATCCTTACACAAAGAAAGGAACAAAGACACAGATCTCATCAAAGAAGACCAGATCTGTACCAAAACAAAAAACCTCGAGTAGATCTAGAACATTTTAGCAAAAAAGAAAGAAGATCTACAAAAAGCAAACAGAAAAAGGTTTATCTCATAAAGAAACAAGAGAAAAACACACTATTGATAAAACAACAAAAGGACAAGATCAACACTGATCAGATCCAGCAGTTGATGATCGAGACGTCAACATAGACAAAAAATAACAGATCATGACTCTCAAATAACAGATCTGTATAAAAAAAACATTAAGAAATGAAAAAAAAATGAATGAACAAAACTTAGACACGATCTAAAAACAGATCAGGACCAAGTTTTAAACTCATGATCTATGAGAAAAAACGAAAAAAATCCAAGAACCTCCAGACTAGATCTACAGAGATCAAATACAGAGGAAGAGGACATATTTAACAACAAAAGAAATATATGAAGCGAGAAAGAAAAAAAAACAAAAACTCGAAACCAGATCTACCACAGTCAGATCCCGAGTTTGTATGGTCTGAATGTGAGGGCTAAACTCGAAACAAGAACGACCTTAATCATTTGAAGAACATCTTAAGGTCGAGATGTTAAAGCAAAGAACAGAAAGAAGAAAGAGCAAAAAATACCTTTCAGATTCGAAGATGATGAACATCGCCAATCGAAAGCTCTGATACCATCTTGAAATTATTATTAAAACATTTTACAAAATTACAACTGAATATTACAAGATTAAATCTAATATATATATCATCTTCAAGAGATTTGAAGACAATTTATCTAAACCCTAAAAGATGAACTTTAGAAAATTAGAGAGAGAAAAAGAGAGAGCTATTCTAAAAGAAAAAGAGTCGTTCGTTGTATTGTAAAGGAGTTTCCAGCTGAAAACATATATTTATATTCCCAATAAATTGCATCCAGGCCCTTCTCCAATTTAATGAAATTGCTCCGCTAACCTTTCAATTTGATCAGATGTGAGGCGCAACCCTCACCCCCTTCATCTATCACAAAACTTGCAAACCAGTCCCTATTACAAACATTTAAGTTAGAGATAAGAAAATAACATGATGACAAGATTGAAAATAAATGTATATTTCAACACCTTCTTTCATAACGTTAAAAGCATCTCCAATGAATAAACGTAGGTTATTATTATCTAAAAATCTTTTTGTGCATTTGGGTGAAAAGGTTCCAAGTTAAAAGGTTGATTACATTTATTAATAATAATATTTTTTTATAACAAAACATATAATTAAAAACAATCATAAAGACGATTAAAATGACACCAAATTTGAGTATTGAAAAACATAATTATCATATAGTGTTTCTACAAGGAACATAAATATTGTTAATGCCAAAAATTACCCAAATATTACTTTTGTTTTTGAAAGGCATCATTTATTGAAAACACATGGCACAACCCAACCATACAAAGCATTGCAGTCACGACAAAATCCGGCCGTCGCAAACAAAACATCGTAGCAAGGGATAACAACCACGAAAGCGATTAAGAAATTAACAAAACAAAACGGTACACAATCCGGTAGAGCTCACGGGAGTTAGTTTGCGAGGATTAAACTATCACCGTCTCCAACGTCTTCAGCCAACAAATGCTTCACGACCCCCTGGAAATTCCATCGCTGTAGTTAGGCGCTAAGGTATTGACTCCGGACTCGAGAACCACCTTGCACCATCTATCAACCCATTCTTTTTTCGCCTTTTGAACCACTCCAATATGATCATTTGAAATTCATACATTTGGTCCTGGAGTTTCCTTTTATCTTCTCGAAATATCACCCTATTTCTATGCTCCCAAATCAAATATAGGACAGCCCAAACCAATCCATTCCAAAGCGATTCAGTGGAGTTGTTATTTACCGAGATCGCTCCTTCTTGGAGTATTTCGCGAACCGATCTTATTGCTTCCAAGTTTTTACTCCACCATCTACCAATTGAGATCCATAAGGGTTTAACCTCCGGACAATCTACTAGAGCATGATCTATCGTTTCGACCGAATCATCACATCTTGGGCACAAAACCGAGTGTAAATCTATTCCCATTCGGTCCAAAACCGTTCGACATGGTATTCGTTCTCTCATAACTCTCCAAATGAAAACGCATACCTTTTTTGGGATTATTTTCATCCACTTCGTAGGTTCCGTCGATGTGTTGGACGTTAATCCTCCCTCTTCCATAATCTCTCTTAGCCTCTTGACCGTAAAGCCGTTAGATTCGTCAAGTGACCATACCATATTATCTTCTCGATCTCTCACCAGTTGAGTTTCTTCTAGTCTTCGGGTAAGGGTCTCCAGCTCCCCGATTTCCCTCCCCCTCGGTGGTCTTCTCCAATTCCATTCCCAATTCCACGACGCTCCCGACCACTTTCCTTTTTCCGCGATCTTTGCATCTTGATCCAACTCTAAATGATAAAGTCTTGCAAATTCTTCTTGTAGCATCCTTGCACCCATCCATCTTTCTTTCCAGAAGCTTGTGTCCTTCTCATCTCCAATGTTCTTTTGGAATGATGTTGTGAACGCCACTCCGTTGTTGTCTAGATCCACTCCGGTCTGAGCTATTTTGCTCCATACCGTACCTGCACCAATATCGAAACATTGATTACCAACCAGCCCCCCTCCCCATAAATACTGTTAATTATTTTTATCCAAAACGAATTTTTTTCGTTTCAAAACCGCCACCATCATTTACCTAAAAGAGCCCAATTTGCCGATTTTAAACTACCAATATTTAGATCCCCTTTATTGAAACTCACTAGCGAATTCTCCCACCTTACCCACACCAACCCTTTCTTTTCGTTCTCACCGACCCCACCCCCAAAAGAATCTACACCTCAACCTTTCCAACTCTTTTAACACTCCACTCGGGGCTCGATATAACGAAAAGAAATACAATGGAAGACTTCCCAATACCGACTTAACCAAAGTCAATCGACCACCATATGATATCACCTTTGTTTTCAATGATGCTAGTCTTTTTTTCACTTTCTCAATTGCCGGTTCCCAATTTTCCAAACGCCTCATTGATGCACCTACCGGGAGTCCCAAGTATGTGAACGGTAAGGATCCCGTACCGCAACCTAAACTTCTTGCCCAACTTTGAACTTCTTCCTCCGGCACCCCCAACCCATTTATTTTACTTTTGCTAACATTGATTTTCAATCCCGACATCAAATGAAAACACTTGAGATTTTTTTAGAAGGTTTTTAAGATTTGTTAGACTCCACGTACCGAAAAAGATGGCATCATCCGCATATTGAAGGTGCGAGATTGGGACATCTTTGAGTCCCACTTTGATGTTGTCGAATAATCCTTTTTTCTCCGCCTCTATCATTAACAGGTGCAAGCTTTCGGCTACGATATAAAATAGAAAAGGCGCCAAGGGGTCTCCTTGTCGCAAACCTTTACCCATCTTGAATTCCTTTGTCGGGCTTCCGTTAACTAGAATTGACATCGAAGCCGACTGAAGACTAGCGTTTATCCACTTTATCCATTTGTCTCCAAAACCCATTTTCTTCAAACTATCAAGCAAAAAATTCCAATCCACACTATCATACGCCTTTTCGAAGTTCACCTTAAGAATCATTCCTCTTCTTTTTCTCTTCCGCATGAAATCTATCACCTCATTTGAAATCTATCACCTAATTCTCTTCCCATCAAGTATGGATCGGCTTTCACAAACATGCTTTGAGTATCGCTAATAATTTTTTCCATCACCTTTTTTAATTTCTCCGCTAGTACCTTTGAAATTATCTTGTAATAGATACCAATTAGGCTAATTGGCCTAAATTCCCCTAAGTTAACCGGGTTTGCTACTTTGGGAATCAATGTGAGGAAGGAATTATTGCATCCTCGGCTAATCTCTCCCTTTTCACCGAACCACCTTACCGCCGCCATAAGATCATCTTTAATCATTTCCCAAAACCTTTTAATAAACCCCATAGTAAAACCATCCGGTCCGGGAGCTTTATTGGCTCCGCAAGCTTGGATCGCTTTGAACACTTCTTCTTCCCCAAACGACCGCTCCAAATCCTCGGCTTCCTCTTTTGTCAAATTTTTAAACATGTCTTCATGGAGCAGCGGCCCCCTCGATTCTCTCGAGTCGAATTTTTCTTTGAAAAACTCGAATGTGAACTTCATAATTTTACTTGGTTCATCCGTCCACCCCGAATTTGTGTTCAACCCTCTAATTGTATTTTTCCTCTCTCTATATTTCACCGCCATGTGAAACAATTTAGAATTTTCATCCCCTTCCACTATCCACTTTATTTTTGCTTTTTGCCTTGCCATACCCATCTTCTTTTCTTCTAAATCTAGCCACTTTGTGCGAGCATGACGCCAATTTTCTCTGTTTCCTTCGACCCACCCACTTTTTTCCTCTTCTTCTTCCCTCTTTATTGTCTCCTCTTTCCATATTCCCAACTCTAGTTCTAGATTTCCGAGCTTCGCTTTTGCCCAAACTTTAACAGCTTCCTTCACACTTTTAAACTTATCTCGAAAAACACAATCCGACCGATTTGAATGAACGTTTTTTTATCCAATTTGCTTTCACCAACTCCTCTAATCCGTCCTCTTTCATCCACGAATCGAAGAATTTAAACGATTTCGACCCAAACTCATTCCTATCTTCAACAAACATGATGGTTGCATGATCCGAGCATTTTCTTTCCAACACTTTTACCCCCCAATTCCTGCCTGTAAACCCAAAATCGATTGAAATTAGGAACCGATCTAATTTGCTAAACTTCAAACCATCATCACTAATTCTCGTATACTTTCTTCCCCACATCGGCACTTCCAACAGTTGATTTCTGATAATAAAGTCGTTAAATTCTTTTGCCCCCTAGGGTTTGTGGTGGAATTCAATCTCTCGTGATCTCCGCGTACTTCGTTAAAGTCCCCAAATAAGCACCATTTCACTTCATCTTTTTCTACAATTTTTTCCAACCTTCCCCACAGTTCCATCCTACCTTTGAGATCATTTGGCCCATACACATTTACTAACCCGATTTTACTTTCTATTCCAGCCTAAGATCCTACCGTCGTCAAAAAATTCGAATCCTCAATAACATTGTCACAATGGAACACTTTTTTATCCCATATCGTTACAATTCCTCCCGAGCTACCAATAGCGTCTATCTTCGCAAAATCCACATCAATAGCTCCCTAAATTCCTTTACACTGTATTATATCCCAATTTTTTAACTTTGTTTCTTGAATTCCCAATATACTAGGTTTTTTGGATCTACAAATTTCTTTTACCCACTCCTTTTTGTCCCTCGACCCTAACCCCCTCATATTTACTGAAATTAAATTCATAATGGAGTTTTTTGAGTTCGACACTTACCCGTGTTGCTTTCAGCCTCTGTCCTTGAGTCCTCTTTCACTGTATTCGATCCTTAAGTTTTACCCCATATCATACCGACCGCTTTCCCAAATTGTTCCATTCCTTCCGTTTCGTCCTTGCTATTTATTTCATTTGAGATAGATATGTGGTCAATTGCAGCAACCGACTCTGAGCCTGTCTTCTTCTTCCCCAACTTCTCGCCGATTCCCCCTTTCGATCCTTTCCTTAAAACCATCTTTTTGTTGTTCAATCTTGCCATTTTTTTGATCACATGAAAGCTCACTTTCCCCTACCATAGCTATGTGCATTCACCTTTTTTGCTCTCATTTTTTCTCTGATTCTCTTCTGCGTTAACGATGCTTCTGTCAGATGCACATATGGTTCTTTCCTTTCCACTGTAGTCGACATTTTTCTAACAGGAGCATCTGGGTTGGATCTGCTGTGTGTATCTGTCACCTTATTTGGGCCATCTTTTTTCTGATGGTCCATATTTGATTTTTGCAACTGGTCCAAGGGATCAGGCCCAACTCCTACATCACCACTTTTTCCCCCATTGAAATTGATGAGGGTCCACTTTGTCCTTCTCTATTTTTTGAAACCACATCATTGATAATACTTTTTTCTTTATAATTTTTTCCTGATACTTCGATCCCACTGTAGCCCCAACTTTATTGGGGGGCCCATCTTCATGATTACGCATTGGAATTTCCTCCTCTCTTAACTCATGCGACTTTACAACTTCTTCCTTCCTTCCATCCCTATTGCCATCTTCTTCAGTTTTTCGGCCACAATCATCGGAATCCTTCCCCTTCTTGGAATTGTTATGGACTTTATCTGACTTTTCCCCTTCACCCGTATCTCCTAACCATGACTCCTCCACCCCCCAATCTTCTTCCAAGAAACCACCACCTTCCGACCATTGGGACGGTATCGACGATCTATCATCTTCCCCCCCCCCCGCTACTTAATATCTCGTTATCCTCCACATCCCAGACCTTAGTATCGAGAAGATTGGTCACTTCTTCAATTTTGACCTGGTAATAGAAATCCCCAACTTTTATTGCCTTTAGACAGTTAATCATAGATAAGATATGAGTACTTATCATAACTTTGGCCCATACTAAGTTGTTATACTCTTCCAACTCACATCCCATAGTCTTCAAAACGACTCCCCATTTACCGGCTATTGACGTAAATACTTCCTTTTTCCAACTGTGTAACGGGACACCTATTATTCTGACCCAAACTAATCTTTCAGAATTTCGATACCCCACTGACCACTTCCGGAGGTTGTTTATCCAGAAGTGGATACCATGTTGTTTATTTTTCAGAACATTTTGTACCGAATCCTCCCCATCGAACCTTAATAAGATCTGTCTTTCGCCTAGATACTTTATTTCCTTCACTCCAATGGCATACTCCTTCGAACACAGGTATCTAATAGCCTCCATATTATCAACAGATCTTATACTTCCCACTAGACACTGATTTAATGCTTCCATTGCCTTACCATCATTTGGCTATGATCCGATAACTTCATTGAAATCATCCATTACCGGTGAATCAATCTTCTCCTTTGACGAAAATATGGTGCCTCTTTTTGGATCAAACTTATTTTTTAACACTTCCGCATATGATTTTCTGCCCATTTCATCTAGCTTTCCATTGTGCGAACGGGTACTCCCGTCTACTTGGCTCCTCTCCTTGTTCCGATTGGTCATCCCGTTAAACAAATTCTCCTCGACCTTTCCTCTGTATGCCATGAAAACCCAAAGCTTGAACGACTCAATCCATATGTTGTTTAGTTTTTCTCCCAACGCCTGAACATCTCCGATATTTCTGAACCTCATGAAACCGAATCTTTTTCCATTTCTCAATCGTTTCCTAGCCAAGTATACGTACGACAGATCTCCATACCTCCTGAAGATTTTCCACAACACCCCTATTTCTAGCTTTTCCGGGAAATTAAAAAACAAAAACGATGTCACTCTTGGAGGCCGGTTAAAGTTAGTCTTACCGGGATCAAACTCTCCATTGTACCTGTTTAGCGCCGACCGAGCCCAAAGATAACTTAAGGTTGGTGTGGAGCTTTTAACAACTATAGTAACAAATCCAGCGACAAATCGTACAACATGAATAATAAAAGATAAGACACAAGAAATTTGGTGACACGGAAAACCTCGTCGAGGGTAAAAATCGCGGACGATAGTAGAGATCGTCAAGTGCACTATAGACGTCAAACAGAGACGTCGTCTTTTAGAAGGAGCTCGAACATGCATTCTTTAGACCAAAAGGCATAACTTTATAACAATAAATATCTTTGTCTGTCATAAACACAGTTTTTTCTTGATTGTCACGATGCATCAAGATTTGGTTGTAGCTTGAGTAAGCGTCCATGAATGTAAGAAGTTCATGACCGGTTGTTGCGTCGACCATAGCGTCAATATGTGGCAGTGGGAATGGGTCTTTAGGACAGGCTTTGTTGAGAACAGTAAAGTCGATGCAGACTCTCCACTTCTCATTTTTCTTTTGCACGACCAAGACATTAGCCAGCCAGTCGGGATATTTTACTTCCCTGATTTTTCCTGTCTTGATCAAGTTATCAACTTCTTCGTTGATCACTTTGTTGCGTTCTGGAGCGAACTTACGACGCTTCTATTTAATAGGTTTAAACGAAGAATCGAATTTGAGACGATGTGAAATGACCTCGGGGTCGATGCCGACCATGTCTTCGTGCATCCAAGCAAAACAGTCGGCATGTTCCTACAAGAAAGAAATTAGTGATTCCTTTAAAGCAAGGTCGAGGGGACGTATCGATGAAAACCACTCTGGCAGGCTTGTCTTGATCTTGGATGAATTCTTCTAGTCGATAGTCGTTGACAGTTTCAGGGTCTGCCTGACTTTGTAATTGCTAGATATTTTGCTTTATGGGCTTCATCGTAACTTTGTATCATTCACGAGTGATCTTCTGCTCACTCTTGATCTCCTGGTCGCCCCAGGGTGTTGGAAACTTGACCGTCTGATGATACATCGAGGGGACAACCTTCATATCATGAATCAAGGGTCGCCCTAGGATGACGTTATAAGCTGACGATCCATCGATGACATTGAACTTTGTCTACTTGTTGATTCCTTTGGCATACACTGGAACAGTAATCTCCCCGATAGTGTTAGCCATGTCACCATTGAATCCCACGAGAACTGTCGAACGTCGCACGATCTTTGCTTTATCGATTCCCGTAGCTTTGATCGTGCTAAGGAAAATGATGTTCTCAGAACTTCCTCCATCGATCAAGATTCTCTTGGTCGAGCAATTCTGAATCTTGAGTTGGACGATCAAACCGTCGTGATGCTTCTACCATGGATCGTCGAGATCCCCTTGATCAAATGTGATGGGTATGGCCTCTAGTTCCAACTTGTGCTTTGGTCGCGACAATCTTGAAACTGGAAAATCTTCAGGACCTCGACTAGCATGCCTTTTGGCTGCAAAATAGGTAAGTCCACATATGTCTGAACCTCCGGTCACACAATTTACGACCTTTGTGTGTTCTGGTGAGGCCGGACGTGCGTTAACACCCAATAGGTCTTGCATATGACCTTTTGGTACTAGCCAAGCTAGTTTCTGTCTCAAGGCTATGCAATCGTCCATCGTATGCCCATGGTTGCCATGAAAGTCGCACTATTTGGACTTGTCCTTCTTGGCCTCATCTTTCTCACTTTTCGGCGGCCATTTGACGTTCGTTTGCAAATTCTTCAAAGCTTCGACTACTTCCTTGGACGTTCCCTTGAATCCGTAAGATGAGATCTTAGGGTATTGAGGAAATTTTGTTGTCATGGCGTTCTTCTTTTTTTCGAACCTTACATTAGAGATCTGCTTGGATGGTTCGACCTTTGGAGTCGATCTGGTTTTGAAGTCAGGCTTCTTGACGCTCAATGGTCTTTTGTCGCTAGAATGTGATAGTTCCAGATCCAAGCTACAATCAATCACACTCACCAAATATAGAAATCATTATGAACAATCATTTTTTTATTACAATGATTTCGTAATCACAAGTAGTACAAAGTGTCACAGATCTCACGTTTCTCTCTCTACAAATCTATACGAGTTCTCTGTGATCTGAGTGTTTTATTCTCTAAAATACAAAGACATAAGGTATTTATATGGTCAACCTTATGACCTTACAACTCAAAAACTAATGTCAAATTCAAACACTTTGACTTACAAGACTTTTAACAAACACTTACCCTTTTCAACACTTTACAACTTTGACCCCTCTTTTAATCTTGAATACAATACATGACTTAACAATATCCCCCTTTGGATTCAAGATTAATTTTTTTTTTGATAATAATCTTAAGGTCTTCTCATAGAGTCACAGTTGCAAAATCTTCAACACAGAGTCTTTAACAGCTTTAAATCTTTGCAAATCTTTCTCTTTGAAATTCTTTTCAACATGCATACTCTGTCTTTCTTTACAAACTTTAAATCTTCTTCAAAACTTGAAATCTTTTATAGTCTCTCCATTCGTTCACAAATGTGCAACAAACTTTCAGAAAATCTCTTCAACTTGATAATCATCAGACTTTGCTTACTTCTGAAATTTAAATTTTGAACAATTCTCCCCTTTTTTGATAAGATCAACATAAATCTGACTTTGAAATTCTTGAATATCTCCCCCTTTTTGATGAATGATGAGAAATAAAAATCATCAAAACATTTCAATGTCAGCACCATCTTTGATAATATCTCCCCTAAATCAACAAGATAAGCATAGTCTTCATGATAAGCAGAAACAATCTCCCCCATTCAAAAAGATAAGCAATCTCCCCATTCAAAAAGATAGTTTCACCAATTGATCTGATATGAACTTTTATCTGTCAATTCATAGAATAAATTTATCCGAATCTTTTCAAATTCAGACAAAATAAGAATGGTAACCCTGAATCAACTAATGATACAGTTAAGATGCCTGTAAGTAGTACAAAGCCACTTAGTACAACGGATGTACTATACAAGGAGTTTTATTGGTGTTCACTCCCCAGGTCTTCCATTCAATCATCGAATAACACAAGGTAATTCTATGAACGTTCTAACAGAAAAACAAATTTTCTGTGTGTTCGTGCTTGTGTATGAAAGAATTAAGCATAAGATTGCTATTTTAGGCTCAAATATGTAAACCATTGAGACAACAATAGTATTACATGGACTCAAAGTGCATGATAAAGGGTCGAAGGTGGGGAAAGTTTCCTTATTTTTCAATATCTAAATCTTTCAAGTAAAGACCAGATAGTAGATATGTTGCATCCCCAGAAAATATGAAACATCTTTTTGTTAAGAAAAAGATGAGTAACTGATGGGGTTTTAATGCAAGAGTTGGCATGGGCTAGTGCTTGTATCAATGAAGGTCACGAAAGAATATGAACCAACAGATAATGTGGCTGCTCTACTCAGAAAAGATTTGGTGCAAAGTTTGATATTCTTTTACTCTGATCTCTCACCCTCTTTCTTTCTAAACATATAAGCCCACTTCTAACCAAACTCTCTTTTACATTTTACCTCATCACATACGCACTCTCTTTGATTTTGACCCCTCTCCCCTCAATCACTCAGGATAACTTCTTGGGTAGGAAACACAGGTTAACGTGAATCCATAGAAGTTTTGATAAACTCACACATATTGCCCATGAAATTTGTCCTGAAAGATATGTTGTTCAACAATTTAGATTGAACAATTAAGCATCTGAAAATGGAATGACATTATCAGTGTGAGAGCTTTTGAACTTTGAAGAGTTCTCAAAACAATTAGAATGAATGAATAATATGAAATGAAATTAAGTGTTTTGAGAATCTGACAATGATTCAATCAGATCAAATATCATGAAGAAAAATCTTGGGATATCAAAGAATTGAAAGGTGTTTATATGAACAAATATAAACATATTAACAATGAAAGCACAAAATTCAGAAATGACATCTGATACTCAACAATAAGAATTGCAAATGGGAGTATTAACATCGATAGATTTGTCATTTAGAGACATGGTAATAACAAAGTCAATAGAAGTACTGAACCGATGTGTGTAAGAATACCAGTGTTCAAAAAGGCACGCCATGGTGCGATATGGCGCAAGACGCGTCTCCGCCGTTATGAAATGACCCATAACGTTTCTGTAAGGCGTGGCTCACGCTATGGCGCCTTAAGGCGCGCCGCGGCGCGCGTTTTTTCTAAGACGTGATTTTTTTTTTCAAAAAAAAATATTTTTTTAATTTTTTCTATCTTTTGTGTTTTTACATTTTTAACTTTAGATTCAAAACTTTTATAGATTTATCTAATCACATCACTCACAGTTTCATGAAGTCATAAACATTATGGACACACGATTAAAACGAAATTGTAAAATTATTTTTCTAAGTTCTATTTTAAATATTCAATAAAAAACTAATTTTATACTAGTAATTTATATGATTTTTCTTCTTGCAATATGAATGTACATTCTTTAATATCATTATTTGATTACAATGATATATATATAACATATATATATATATATATATATATATATATATATAATTTTAAATATGACATACAAATTTGCCGCCTTATGTCACGCCTTGAAAAACGCCGCGTCCTCGCCGTGGCATGTAGGGCTTAAGGCTTGACCTCGCCGCCACGCCACGCCTCACGCTATTTTGAACCTTGAGGAATACTTGACAATATATGAAAAGATAATACACAAGTATTAATCTTTAGAAACACACGGTCAGTTGAACATGAAAGCACTGATATGAAAAACATTTAAAATCACACTTCGAAATTCATAAGTTTTTTGAGAACACGAAGTGGTTTGAACATTGAAGAAATCGTTTTTCATACCTGAAAGTCGTTATTCTTTCAAATATGGTAGAGATTAAGAATTAGAAATGTATACCTTCAGTATAGAATTCTTAACTCCCCCTGAAATGAATATTTATCTATTAAGCTCCCCCTTGACAAAACCTCAGACATTTTCTTCAATACCTGTAAATGGTCAAGCAGATTAGCATACAACAAAAATATTTCTTTATTCTTCTCCTTAAAAATATATCTATTGAAAAATCAATAATGTCATCATCACATTTTCTTTATCTCCCCCTAAAAACAATATTAATCAATTTAACTTTTAATCTTCCTCTTCAATTATGATAAGTTAGATAAGCTCCCCCTGAAAAAGAAGAAAGTATATCAGTAAAAATATAAAACATATAATCTCCCCCTTAACATTTGCATAATCCTTAATTATTAAACCGAGTTCTGAATTACTAGGATTAAAGTAAATTCAGAAGTCAAACTCCCCTTGAAAGTTTGTATTCACAAACTTATCAGAAGAAATAATAAGTACTCCCCCTTGAAGATTGATCATTTTTTATGTGTCGGAGTACAATCCTTTGACATTGAAGTCTGAGTCCTGAGCTGCTTTACTCAGAAGTCATTGTTCTTACTCCCCCCTAGACATTAAGTGCCTGCAACACAGATGGAGATTTTGATACCCACTGGTATTTGGATCCAGATTTGTTAGTTGCGGTTCTTTTAGGAGAAATATAATAAGAACCATACCAGTAATTGACATAATTTTTACTAATGAAATCATTTGCACCACAGTAAGAACAATTAATTTTCTTTTGTGCTAACTTGATCAATTGATTGACAGTGTAAACAAGATCAGGTTTCACAAAAGATTTACCTTTTGGAACATTGTTCTTTTTGGCATATGGTGTATGCACAAATGATTTATGATCCTTCTTCTCATCTGAGGATCCTTTCACTCTCTAAATCAACTTTTCTTTACCAACTGCCTTTTTAGATCTACCTGAACCATCAATATTTCTATCATAGAAAAGGTTAGAAGGACGAATCCGCTCTTTGGGATTTACTAACCTTTTCGAAGAAACATGAGCATGGTAAGAACTTGAAGCTGTCTTGAATGAGCATTCAAATTCAGCTAAATCATCTCTTGGTGATTGAATAATTGATTTTGTCGTCTTTTATTCAGTCAAATTCACCTTGAAAATGATTTCTTCAAGTTCAGTTATCTTTGCAGACAGACAGTTTCTTTCCTTTGAGAGAAGGTCAAACTTCTTATGTAGTTCAGACTTCACGTTATTTTCTTTCATAGCAGTAGTTGATAGCTCACATAGCTTCCTTGTAAGCTTCTTTATTTTTGTTTCAAAAACTTTTATTTCCTCCTCAAAATCTTTCTCCACATATTTTCTCTTATCAGATATTTCTTTAAACACGCCAACATTATTCTATTCAACTTTCCTCTTCTCTTTCTCGAACTTATCTCTTTCCATGATAATTACTTTCTCAAAATCCGACACTTGTTGAGAAAGTTTTGAACATTTGAGTTCAACAGTTTTCCTCTCTTCAAATGATTTTCTTGAAAAATCAGAGAACTTTTGAGCAAACACTTTTCTTTCTTTCTCAAATTCTTCTTTTTCTTTAGCAATCTGCTTTTCCAAAACTAATATCTTTTTCTGTAGCTTAGCACTTGCAGATTCTAATCCTTTGGCTAACTTCTCATTCTTTTTGATAGTATCTTCTTGCTTGAATTTGATGATCTGAGCTTCTAAATCAGAAAATTTTCTCTTCAATACAGTATTTTCACTTTCCAATACCTTTGAACTTTCTTGGAGCTTTTTCAGATCATCTTTTAAACTTGAGATATCCTTCTCTTGTGTAGCTTCTTCTTTTAGAACATTAATCTCCTCCTTAAGGCTAAAGACTTTCTCCTTCAGTCTGTCTCTTTCAGCTTTAAGATCTGGGCTTTCAGATTTGCTTTTCACATCTTTTATCTCGGATTCAAGAGCAGAGACTTTATCTTGCAATCCAGCTTTCTTAGCTTTAATCTTTGTATTTTCTCTTGAACAATCATTAGCCATTCCGGTGTAGATTGATAACTGTCCAACAAGATGCTTCAGATTGGATTTAGCTTCAGAAATGTTCATTTGACCAAAATCATAATTGTGACCTTGAGACATCTTGAAATTTGTAAAATAAGAGCTTGAAATGATCGTTAATTAGAAAATCAACAGAAAACAACTTAGAAAAATTTTCAGAAAAACTCCAAAAAATTTCTAAGTTAGAATCCTCACACCACTGAGTTCAGTTCACTCTTCGCACACCAAAAAATCTTCTTTTCGCACAAAGATTGAAATTCTCACGCCAAAGAACAAAAATCTCAACTTTTCGCATGCAATAGTATGCGAGAAGTCACTTTTCGCACACCGTTATATGCGAATTACACCTTTTCACACGTCGAAGTATGCGGAATTCTCACTTTTCGCACAAGAGAGACGCGAATTCTTGACTTGTTCCTTTTCCAACTTGAACTTTTCGCACACTAATGTGATGCGAATTCCACACTTAGTCAAATTTAGCCCTCTCAACTTCACGTATCGATGCGGGTTTTGGACTAAGAAAATTTATCCTCTTCGCTATGCGAATTCCTCAAAATTCGTACGTAATGGGATGCGAATTCCAACTTTTCGCTTGAAGAGATGTGCGAAATTCTCCCTTAGCAAAATAAAAGAATCACTTTTCGTATGCTGCACTGTGCGAATTCTTGCTTTTCGTATAGAGCTAGATACGAAATGCTTCCTTAGCTTTTTCAAACTTCACTAGCCATGCGAAATCTACTCAAGAACATGCGAAAAGTCTGAATCTTGCGAGTTCTTGGGTTTTCGGCTCACAAACACTGAAATCAATCCAATTTTCAATCAAATCTCTAAATTAGCCTCTGAAATTTCACCAATTCGACCACGATTACATATAGAACAAGTTGCAATTGATCGATTTTACCAAAGACAACAACAATTACAATTCAAATTGAAACACAGTGCGTAAAACGTTCGTACACAAAAAATACCAAATCGAGAAATTAAGCTTGAATTTCATTGCAATTGTACATACAAATTGAATGAAAAGTGTTCTAAATCATAGTGCGATTACAGTGCAAGCATTAATCGAACAATTACAATGCAAAAATAATGAATTGATCAAAAACTCAGACGATGCGAGTTCTTCCCATTTCGAACAGTTGATTTGATCCGATTTCTGCTCTGATACCAGAAGATAGTTCCAGATCCAAGCAACAATCAATCACACTCACCAAATATAGAAATCATTATGAACAATCTGATCTTTTATTACAATGATTTCGTAATCACAAGTAGTACAAAGTGTCACAGATCTCATATTTCTCTCTCTACAAGTCTATACGAGTTCTTTGTGATCTGAGTGTTTTATTCTCTAAAATACAAAGACATAAGGTATTTATATGGTCAACCTTATGACCTTACAACTCAAAAACTAATTTCAAAGTCAAACACTTTGACTTACAAGACTTTTGACAAACACTTACACTTTTCAACACTTTACAACTTTGACCCCTCTTTTAATCTTGAATACAATACATGACTTAACAGAATGCTTGCGTCGAAAGGCTATATCGTCCTCGGTTCGCATATAATCCAACGTCCTAGCTCAAATAACTTCGAAATTCTCCGGCGGGTACTTTGTCAAATCCATGTACAAATCTGAACTATTGTCGAGACCTCGCTTGTAGGCCTCGATTGCGGTCCTGACATCACAATTGTGAACGTTGATCATCTCAGAATTAAAACAATTAAAGTAACTTCTAACCGATTCACTGGGCTTCTGGGTAATGTAATAGAGATCGCTAGTTTGCTTTTCCATCTTTCAACTACTAGCAAACTACTGAAAAAATTGGTTGACTAATTCTGCAAAACTGCCGATGGATTTAGGCTTGAGGTTGATCAGCCATTGGAGAGCAGCACCCATGAGGGTTGTTAATGCCAAAAATCGTCCAAGGATGACCTAATGTTGGTGTGGAGCTTTTAACAACTAAAGTAAGGATCACACGACAAATCGTACGACCGAAAGAAATAAAGATAGAACACGAAGAATTCGGTAACTCAGAAAAACCCATCGAGGGTAAAAACAGGGGACGATAGCAGAGATCATCAAGTGCACTATGGACGTCAAATAGGGACGTTTTCCTTTAGAAGGAGCAATTAACAGTATAATTACAAATAAAAATAAACATATCGTAAGATTGTTGAATATGTCGTGAATTGTAGCACTTCGTTGAGAGTTCTTGACTGAGAGAAAAGAGCTTCGAGTCTGCTTGAACGCTATGAATCCGACGTGTTTTAGATATCTTGAATGGTTCTTTGAACTTGTATATATAATTTTGGTCCTCATAAATATGCATTTAATGTCCAACGGTATCTTCTTTCAATGGTTTTGATGACGATCGTCCGTTATGACCGGTGGTCATAAATATGCTTTAAACCTGCAATAAAGATTCATAAAGGAAACAGTCGTAGGTAATAAATGACACAGAATCGTTAGAAAGGTCGTAAGATATAAGTGTATCAGGAGGTTCTTTTTGGTCGTGGTCGAGAGAAACTCACAACTGTCGACATAAGTGGCGATCAAGGTTCTCGATGTCTGTGGTCTTCAAGAGCTTATCTTAATACAAGAATAGTCTTAAGATTTGAGACATTTAATTTCTTGTGTCGGTCGTGACTTGTGAAATTTTACCCAAATAGTTTGCCCCCAAAATTCGAAAATTGGGCGACAAGTCGACTTTCGAATTTTTGTAACCAAACTGGACACGTGTCGACTTTGAGTATTGAATCGGTTTCTCGAGAACCGAAGCGATATGCGTGGGAAGCATTCAACCGTTTAACGGTCGTGACATCATGACAATGCGGGGTGCGTGGTGTTAGGTATAGGGACAGGTTTCACCCATCCGACGGCTGGCGTGCGAAAGGTCGATGACAGATGTCGACCATTTGTCGACTCGATCTGACATCGAATCGAGTATAAATAGTGATACCGTCTGAATCCTTTCTTTTTTACGCATTCTTGATTTCCTTGAGAGAGAGAGCTTCATATTTTCGTATGATCTTTGCCAAAACCTGCAAAAAAGGCGGAATCCTTGCCAAAAAACCAATCGAGGTTAGAGTTCTATATAAGGTACGATCTTTTAACCTTAGTTTATGCGCTTTAAGACCCAAGCCCGTAAGCCTAGGAAAAACTAGGAGGCCTTCGGATTTTATGCTTCCACAGCTGCTAATCCTGACTTCATCATGTTGCCAGACCCGATTAGAACCCTAAATAAGGAGGGTGATGTTGAGGCGTTCCGGCTTTTGGCCGGGATTACGGAGGACGTGAGGCTTTGTCCTCCAGCATTGCTACGACCAGAGCAATGCTCGAACGGGTAATTCGTTATATACGAGTATCCGTTCAAAATAAGGTTTACGTGGCCCTATTCACCACTGTCGAGATCGTTCCTCACGATCTTTGATTTGTCACTGGGGCAGATGATGCCCCAGTTCTGGAGAATCGTTCAAGTGATTGAACGATTGACAGATAAATGGGAATCTTCATTTACTGTCTACAACCTTCTCTTGGCCTACACGGTCAAGGCGGAGGCGAACCATCGGTACAACCTTTTTCTAAGTACAGAGGTTCTCCTACCTTGGTTCAGGCGAATGCGGTCAACGACCGCAAGTGGAAGATGAGGTAAGTCTTCGGTCGCATTGCGTCACTTGGTGATGACGTGCAATGGCTCACCACAGGGTGTAATACCGAGGGTAACACGTAAAGTCTCTTTAACATTTTTATCGTTAGATTATCTGTCGAAAGTTTTTACTAACGTTTGTTTTGTTTGCTAGTGATCTATTTCTCGGTAGCGGCGCCTTCTGCAGATTCGACCGCCAAATTCGAGAGGTTCCTCGAATTTAGCGTCGAGGAACGCTCCTTTTTTACCGCTCGTCCTACTGTTGATGAGGACGAGGACGACGACATACAATACATTGGGTCGTCAGTTGCTGCTTCCGTAGAGGAAGAAGGAGAAAAAGAGGAGGAGACCAACGAAGGTACTCCAGAGATGACGGGTAAGTTCTTTTTTAGTTTAGTTTATAGGGTTTGGTCGTAGGACATCACATGTCGATCGTAGGACCTTATGGGATCTAGTCTGTAAAAGACGTCACCCGTTGGTCGTAGGTTGGTGGGACTAGTCATGAGACGTCACCACTGGTCTTAAGATCACTTAGGGTTTAGTCATACGACGTCACCTTCGGATCGTAAGATCATTGTAAGGTCTAGCCTGTAAATGGCGTCACTTACTTGTTTTATTTTTCGTAATGTTTTAGTCGTAAGACATTACTTACTTTTTACTCTATTTGTTTTTTAGGAGGATCGACCCCCGTAAAACCAACGACGGGTCTCTCTAAGAGAGAGTGCCTAGTGCATCTCGCCCGGAAAGGGGGTGAGATCAAGAGAAAGGATCTTCTGACGTCTGGTCGGGGGTCAAGAAGACGAAGACGATCCCAAGGGAACCGTCTTCAAAGGACAATGGCCTTTAGAGAAGACGAAGGCGACTCCAGTCGTGGATGCGGAGCCAATATCGCATGCTGCTCCGGCCGGGGTAGAAGGCCAATACCCTATGTCGAAAAACAAGGGGAAGGGTCCTGAGACTAGTGAGGGCCCAACTCCGATCGACGTGAGCTTCCCTCTCCCAGGCGACTTTATGTCGTTCGGTCAGCTGGGTAGGAGGTCCCTGTTTCCCTATCTGGGTAAATTCCTTCTACCGTCGTTCTCTGACCGATAGAAGTCGACGACCTAACCACCCATGTCTCAGGGCTCTCTTTTATGGTAAGTTACTTTTTTTCATAAGATTTTTGAATTGCTATTTGTCTTACGCTCTAATCGTTGGTTGTACGATTGTGCAGGCTCTCGAAGCGGGGGTAGTCCTCAACACCCACATGGACCAGGTGAGGAGGTTAGTCCCGATCGCCTTAGCTAAGGAACAGGCGGCACTGGCCAGGGATACCAAGGCGGAGGCCAAAGCTAAAGAGGCGGAGGCTTAGAAAGAAGAGTACTATGTCCGACTCAACGACACCCTTAATCATATTCAGGTCGCCAGTCATGACAAGAAGGAACTTCAAGGGCAGCTGAAGGAGACCCTAGGTCGCGCGTCCATGGCGGAGGCAGAGCTGAAGACGTCTAAGGAAGCCTCGACCACGAATGAAAAAGAGATCGAGGCCCTTAGGGCGGAGTTGGGGGCGAAAAAGAAGCAGGTCGCCGATCTTGAGGAAGAGGTGAAGTTTGTCGAGTCTTTCACTCGTCTCAAGGTCCGAGTGGCCTTAATGAGACACCACCTGAGGGGTCAGAATCCCCTGGCATCGGCATAAGGTGAACTTGCCTTCTTCTTGGGGTCAATCGGGACTAAGAAAGATCTCGACTTCGAGGACGAGCAAAAGATCGAGTCAGGGGATGACTCCCCTGAGGGTGGAGATGCTGCGATTAACCCTCAGTAGCAACAACAGGAGCAGGAGCAGCTGGCTCCTTAGTTTAGGTCTTTTGTAATTTTTGTTTTTTCTAATCAGACGACTATTGGTGGTCGTGCCTTACTCTGTATTCCTTTTGGTATGAATATAAGAAATCTTTTAACTATAAGACTTGTCATACTTTTAATTTGCTGTAACAAACAAATATGTATAAGTCATTCACGAAAAATATAAAGAGAATAATCGAGACATAATAGAGATCAATAGAGATTTCTCTAAGTAACCCACAACATCAAAATATGATCAAACATAAGTAAATGAACTTGCGACTGGGCAAGTAAATAATTTATCAAGGAACTTGCGACTGATGCAAATCATAGTCCTGTCAATTAGTATAGAACTTGTGGCCGGAGTAAGTTATAAATATGTTAAATGATTAAATTAGCCTTAAGTCGAAATAACTAGTATGCATGACCAATAATAAGTATCAACCCAAAAGATGGAATTAAGGAACTTGAGATCAAGGCAAGATTTTTGATATTAGGTTATAGATCGTACGATTCGATCGTGAAATGATCATGCAACCATAGGCAAAGTTGAATGTTCGACTAATCCTGCAATAAAATACCATTAGAGGGGGTCGTTGGCTAGGCCAACAACTCTACGAAACTTAAGTCAGTAATGGTTATAAAGAGATAATCATAAAGAAACGAGTTTAAAAGAAATACTTCTTCAAATGTACCGCATTCCAACTTTGAGGAATGTCACGACTGTCGAGGGCTTGCAATCGGTAGACTCCTTTTCCATCTACCCCAGTTATACGGTATGACCCTTCCACTTGATGGATAACTTACCGAGTTTGGTTCTTGGGTGTTCTGAAATACACGTCGCTAGACATAGTCACCTTCTTGAAAAATCTTGGCTTTGCCATTCTTATTGAAGTGTCGTTCGGCCAATTGTTTCTGAGATGCCATTTTGATCAATGTTGACTCCTATAACTCTTCCAATGCATCGAGGTCGAAGCTTAGGTCAATTAAGTTATGATCGACCTACGTGTGTCGTGAGGTCGGAAGTTGGGTCTCAACCGGAAAGACCGCTTCGCAACCATAGACCAAAGAGAAAGGAGTCTGTCAAGTGGAGGTAAGAGGTGTCGTACTATTGGCCCAAAGAACTGTTGAAAGTTCTTCGACCCACTTGCCTTTTGCTGCCTTGAGTCTTTTCTTGATCGAATTGATGATCGTTTTGTTACTCGACTCGACAAGTCCGTTTGATTGAGGATATTGGAGCGTCGAAGTCGTAAGTTTGATGTTACGATCTTCACAGAACTGCTGGGTTATGTCTCTTATGAATTGCGACCCGTTGTCACATACTATCTTAGATGGGATTCCGAATATGCAAATGATGTTAGTCTGGATAAAAGAGATGACTTCTTTGTCCCGAATTTGGGAGAAAGCAACCACTTCTATCCATTTTGAAAAATAATATGTAAGGACTAATAGAAATATCTTTTGCCTAGGGGTCGGAGGTAATTTTTCGACAATATCCATTCCCCACCGCATGAAGGACCATGAAGTTAAAGTCGAGTGCAAGGGTTCAGAAGGTTTGAGTGACATACCTGAGTGTCGCTGACATGCATCGTAACTTTGGACGTACATTGTGGCGTCTTGTCGTAAAGTGGGCCAATAGTAGCCTTGTCGAGAGATACGATTTTCAAGCTACAATCGCCTGAATGATTGCCGCATTCTTCATCGTGCATTTCTTGTAAGATGTTCTGGACTTGGCTTTTATTGACAACACATCGATGGTTTAATCATATCGATGAACATTGGTAGAGTTATCCTATGATCAAGATATATTTGAACGCCTGAAATCTGATTTTTTGGGCTTCCATTTTGTCCTCAGGAAGCTGGTCATGCATTAAGAATCTTTTAATGTCGCTTGACCAGTTATCTTCCTCTTTTATCACATGGACGTGATCTCTGTTTGGGTCAAAAAATCCATGACCACAACGAATAACATTTAATGCACATTTCACACGACTGGTCTTGTCTTAAGATAAGGTCATGTCGACCAGACACATATGCAACACCTGTCGACACTTTCGTAGAAGTCGGTCGAGCGTTGCACGACCATCTCAAGAATACTCTCGACCACGACTATACTAACGTACGACCCAAAGTTCTTTTCTTATTTCTTTAATGCATGTTTAATGCTCATAAAAACCAACGGATATAACTGACATCGGACATCAAGATCATTTAAAGAACTTCAACTGTTACACCAAGAACTAATGACACATTTATGAAGATCAAAGAATTTAAATACACAAGATATCATTTCATTCGAACACCTACAACCACACAGTTTACAAGCCATACAAAAAACATTTGAAAGCTCTCTCACTCTCATTACACGATCAAAGCTTTATACGCACAATAGAAGTATTTTATACACGACTAGCACTTGTTTCTATATTTGTATTTCATACTTGTCTTGTGCAACACTGTAATATATAAGGACATCGCCCCTATTTAGCGATCATAGTGCACGACGACCTCTCCCTGTCGTCCACGGTTTTTTCCTCGTTTAGGTTTTTCCGCGTCATCAAATCTCTTGTCTCTTTATTTCTATTATTATCGCACGACTTGTCGTATGGTTACTTTCTTTAGTTGGATAAAGTTCCACACCGACCTTAAATCCTCCAAAGGACGATTTTTGGCATTAATAGTTTGGCGCCCACCGTGGGGCCCCATCTAAAGAAAATCCTCGACAACCGTGCGCCGAACTAACAATTTCCACGAGTGTCTTTTTTCTACAGGATAATGGAAACTCCTCAAGGAACCCAAGAGCAAATCATAGCCCAGATGAACATGGAATTGACAGCTGCACGTGCCCACATCGATGCCTTGGCAAATCAAAGTAGACAAGCTGCTGAGAAGATCGCGCTTTTAGGGTGCGTTTGGTACGCAGAACAGGGTGGAACAGGACAGAACAAAACAGGTTTGTCCCCTGTTTGGCGTGAACATATATGGGACACACTAGAACTAAATGGGAACAAGTCTTGGATAGCCGTGTCCCTCCCCACCCCCTGGAACAAGAGAGAACAACAACCTTATTCCCCAAAATACCCTTTAAAAAAACCCAAAACCTAAAAAATTACTCTATCGGACCTGATCGTCCTCTCCACCATATTTCATTGTCTTCTCCACCAGGCTTCTCCACGCATCAGACCTGATCGTCCTCTCTATCAGGTTCTTTTCAATTCCTACATCGTCTTCTCTACCATCGATTGCTAGTTATTGATTTCTTCCACAGGATCATGATTTCTCATTGTTAAATCGAACTACGATTTCTTCCCCACATAGGTAATTGACCGACACATGTTCATGATTTTTCGATTTCTTCCCCACATAGGTTCATGATTCTTGGTACAAATCAGTGATTTTTTGCTTCCTCGTGAGACTGATTTTTTTATTTCTGCCATGAGACTGATTTTTTGATTTTTGTTGGTATAGAAAGTCTGTGATTATTTGCTTCCTCATGACTGATTTCCAGAGGTAAATCGAAGGCTAACCCATCCTTTATTTGATCGATTGACCTCCGATTTCTCTGTTTTGGTTCTCAGTTTCTCACCTGTTTTGTTCTCGATTATTTGTGATTCTCGGTTCCATGTTTGGTTCTCGATTTCTTCTAAGTTTCTTCCATTATTTTCTCAATTCCATGTTTAATTTTTTGTACCTGCGACCTGTGGATGAATGTGATCTTCTACCTGTTACTTGAATTTGGAACTGAATTTTCTCGATTTCTTCCATTACTTTCTCGATTTGGAACTGAATTTGGACCTGCTACCTGATATTTTTTTGGTTCTCGATTGCTACCTGCTACCTGTGATTTTGTTTACCTGTGATTTTTTTGGTTCTCGATTTCACAATTTGGACCTGCGACCTGTGTATTTTGCAAATGTGATTTTGGTCCAACTCATGTATATATTTGGTAAAAAAACACTAAACAAATCACTAGGGGTAAATTAGTCATTTAACCGGTGCTGCTCTGTCCTGTCCAGTCTTATTTATGTCTTACCAAACGCTGGACAACTGTCCTGTCCCGTCTTGTCCTGTATGCGTACCAAACGCACCCTTAAGGAGCCAAAATGCTAGCAACGCAGCAGGACCTTCAAATGGTCTTGGGGGCTTCAGCATGCCATGGTCAGGACCCCCGCTTCCTAACTATCCAAGACCTCCTTTCCATGGTATCCCTAGTCAACCTATGTCGAAAATTCCACCGCCGCTTCCACCATTCTTTCACTCGGCGGCACCAATCCCTACGTTGCCTCGAACAACGTCAATACCTACGATGCCGATGCCAACCTTCCATTATAATGTAGATGCTTTCTACTCAATGCAGCGAAATGGTTTCCAGAATTCTGGGCACGTCCCAACTATAGCTCAAGGGAATAACCAGGATGATCCAGTCACTCAATGACTGAAGATGCTGGAAGAGTAGAACGAACATGTGTTGTTGCTACTTGCCAAGCTACTAGGAACAGCAATGCCACTTGACGTCGAGCCTCACACTGGATTTCAAGCGTCGCCCTTTGTCGATGAGATAGCTATGGTCGACATCCCAAAGAAGTACAGTATCCTAACATTCATACCATAGTATTCTGGCATCATGGATCTAACTGAACACGTTGCTCAATATAAACAGTTGATGTGGACAGTGTCGATCCCACACCAGTATCAAGAGGTGTGCATGTGTAAGAGCTTTGAGGAAACCCTCACGGGTGCAGTCCTCCAATGGTTGATTGGCCTCAAACCAAAATACATTGGTTCGTTCGCTGAACTGGTGAATCAATTCTCCCAACAATTCACCAGTAGTCGCAAGATGGAAAAGTAGACTAGCGATTTATACTACATCGTGCAAAAGGCTGGAGAATCCATCTGAAGTTACTTCAATCGCTTCAATGCAGAAATGATCAGTGTTCGTAATTGCGACATTAAGACAGCGATCGAAGCTTACAAACGTGGTCTAGATGAAGGTTAAGGTCTCTACACTGACTTGACAAAATACCCCCCAGAAAACTTTGAAGACGTACGAGCAAGAACTTTGTCCTATATGAGGGTCGGAGACGACACTGCTTTTCGTCGTAAACACTCTAGTGACAAAAAACCGCTAAGTGTGAAGAAGGCAGTTTTCAAGGCCAAGAAGACATTGAAAACAGAACCGTCGCGACAAATATCGAACGTCAGGTTTGATAGAAAGAACACCAAGACCACAATCAAGTTCCCTCAATTCCCTAAGATCCCCTCTTATGGATTCAAAGGGACTTACAAGGACTTGGTCGTGGCCTTAAGAAACATACAAGCTGCCATCCGTTGGCCGAAGAAAAGTGACAACAACGATGACAAGAAAGATAAGACTAAATGGTGCGACTTTCACGGCGACCATGGTCATACAACAGACGATTGCATTGTCCTAAAAAAGGAACTTGCTTGGCATGTGTTAGAGCACAGATTTGTTGGATGCAAGATCATAAAGAATGAAGATGAAAGTCAAGCAAGTCAAAGCTTCAAAGTCAACTCTCAAGCATAGAAGTCAAGGTCTTTGTAATAAAAGTCAAAGTCAAAGTGTCTTGTATTTGTTTTCCTTGTTATTGTTGGTGGTATAAATAGATTTGTAATTGTAAAATTCATTCATCATCATTCATACGAGCAGATTAGAGAAGAGGCTATGGTTGTATCATTCTAGTGAGAGAAAGTGAGAGATTGTAATCTTTGATATTTGATTCAATGACATATGACTCCAAGATTTGGTTATATTATCTTGTGTATGTTGATTTACAATTAGAACTTGATCATATATGGGAATAACAATTGGTATCAGAGCAAATCCAAGATCAAAATCAAGAAAATCAGAGTTCACACTGTTTCATCGAGTTCATATTCATTTTCGAATTTGTGTTTGTTTTTCTAGTTGTAATCGATCAAATTGTGTGCACATAGTGTTTTAGAATGAAATTGTATAGGTGAATTGGATTCTTACACTAAATTTTCATCAATTTGATCATTTCATTGAGTTTTGAGTTTCACGAGTCTATGCACTGTTCTTTGAATCAAAGTGTAATAGTGTGTGCTCTAGATCGAAATTGGTTGGTAGAAACAATTTCTAGATGTATTAGAGAACAACATGTCAAAATTTTGAATCGAATTTCGATGTCTAGGTGGATTTTTGTGTGATTCAGAGGATTTTGCATTCGAGATCTGAAGAACTTGCAAGTTTTTCTCAAGAACTCGCAAGAAGTTTGAAGAACTCGTAGATATCATGAAGGATTCGCATATTTATTTGTTTTCGCAGATCATTAATTTTCTTAGTTTTGATTGATTTCTGATATTGTTTAAGTGTAAAATTCGCATGTATGAGTATTGCGAATTCCAGAGGATTCGCAAGTCAGAGTATTGAGAGTTCTCCAAGAATTCGCAGAAGTCGTTTGTGCCAAGAATTTCTGCGAATTCGCAGATATCCTCTTTTATGAAAAGTTGTCTTGAAAATTTTTACAAGGATAGAATTCGTAGGTGTGTTACTTGCGAAAAGTGAAAGATTCGTACATAGTTGTTTACGAATTTTTCCAAAATTCATAGATAATTGTGTTGCGAATTCTGGATTTTTCTTTGTCTGCGAATTCTGATTCATGTTTGAGTCTTGCGAATTTTGAATTTTACTTCTTGCGAATTCTTAATTGCTTGCTAATTTTGAAGTGTGTTTCATGAATTCTGTGTGTGTCACTGAGTATTGCGAATTCTTTGTACTTTTGTGAAGTTTGCGAATTCTAGACTTGGAGATTTTCTGAAATTTTCATTTCTGGTTTTCTTTCAAGTATTTTGCATTTTTACTTGATTTCATTTTGGACTAACGATCAAATTCAAGTTCTTTTTGTAACAGGAATCATGGATGATTATTTCTTTGTTGAAGAATATACTTCTGAAAGAATTTGTTGGATCCCAGATCTAATCTCGTAACAATGATATAAACAATAAGAGTAATGACAGCGGAAGTAATACAGTTTAATATCAAAGGAGATTCAAATATCACAGTTCATAAAGCAGATAAAGATAAACAAGATATTCTTAGAATAAAGTATCCAACTTATATTATCAGATATATAACTTCTTAAGCACACTTTGAACAATAAGGTGATGGTCCTATTTATAGGACCATAAAGTAAGCAGTGTACTTGTATGACGAGAAAGAGCATGCTGAACAGTGACCTACTCTAGAAAGTAAATCTTATCACTAAGTGACGTGTCATCTGTTCTTCTGTTCATTCTCTCAACTTCAGAGTATCTTCAGAGAGAATGTCTTCAGAGCCTCTGACATTGTCTTCAGAGCCTCTGATGAAGCCATCTCTGATGTCTTCATTCTCACGTGAACATCCAGAGAGAATGTCTTCAGAGCTCTGACGTTGTCTTCAGAGCCTCTGATGAAGCCATCTCTGATGTCTTAGTTGCTGAAAAGTACTTCAGAGGCAGGTGTGTCCTCTGAAGTCTTCATCCTCTGAAGTCTTCGTCCTCTGAAGTCTTCGTCTTCTTAAGTGTATCTTCTTGAAAGTCCTCTAAAATAGGACTGGTATTTTCAACACTTTAACAGATGATTTGGAGCTAACAATCTCCCCCTAAGTGTCGAAAATAGAAGATACAAAAAAAATAACAGAGAATTGAATTTTAAACTAGAAAGCATAGAGGAGAAAATTATCCTCTTAAGTATTACTTCTTAAACATTTGGAAGTTTTAATACAAAGAAAGTAATAATAAAAGAAATAAAGAAACAGACTACTATTTGTCACTTGAACAGATTCCATGGAATTTCATGATCAGAGCTCTGAAGTTGATCATCGAGTCGATCTCTAAGTCAAGCTTTGCCAGTAAATCTGCTCTGTGCCTTTCTTCCTTTGCATGGATCAATTTCTTTATACCTCTCAAGGTTTCATCAGAGTACTTCGACACTTCTGAAGCTAGAAAGATCTTCTTTTCTTGATTTATTCTGAAGACGAAACCCAGAGGTTCTGCAACGATTGATCCAGTCTTCTGTTCTTTAAGTTTATCGAATGACTCCATAGGTTCAGTTACTTCCAGCTTTTCTTCCCCTAGGTTCAGAGCAATTTGAAAGTCACGTTTTGCTCGGTGTTTGACATAGGCCTCCATTGCTCGTCGGACTTCAACCATGCCCATCCTGATTTCCCTTCTTCCATGATCATACCTGGCAGAGCAATAGGCATATAAATGTGGTAAGTCATATGGATTTAGATTTACGAGATCATTGTCATTGAACTCGTAAATCTTCTGATCAGATCGAGTTACCACATAATTCCTATAGATAATCTTGTTGTAAGCAAAGGTCTTTTCTGAGATTTTGTTGATTTTGATGATTGGATCATCAGAGAGGACCTGTGCTCTTGGTTTGGTTTTATCTCTGATAAATCTTCGCTCATAGTCTGGCATGTCCTCTCTGATTCTTGGATTCAGAGGAATGACCAGTGTATCTGCCATGTTGAACTCACAGTAAATGTATCTGAAGTGGTCTTCTATGGAAGCTTCTGGATTTGATTCGAGGAATGTGGGAGGTTTATGGAACACTTTTGCTGGAATACCGATGCTTGCTTTCTGAACAGGATTCTTTGAAGGAGCCTGTTCATCAGCAACCATGGTTTCTGGTTCCATTGTTTGTGGAGGATCTTCTTTTGAGGGTTCAGAGATGTAGCCATCTATCTCTGGTGATTCCCTCAGCTCTGACGTTGTTGAAGTATGATGTGGTTGAGCATTTTTGAAGACATATTCTTCGACATCAACTACTTCAACTTCTTTTTTAGAATCTGATTTTTCTTCTTTTTCAGATTCTGATTTTTCTTCTTGTTCAGATTCTGATTCGTAGGCATCTCTCATCACATAAGTTGGTCTTTCTAGTGATGAGAATGCATCTTCTGATGTTGAGAAGTCTACGAGCTGTTCAGCTTCGTCTTCGTCCAGAGCTCCAATAGTTTCTTGATTTGCAGTTGTCATTTCAGCTGTGATTGGAACTATTGGAGCACCTGCAGTGGATGGCCCTAAAAAAATAATCGGGACTGGCGACTTTAGGGTGGCCTGAGTATCTTCAGCAGAGGTAGAGGTCGAGTGTTTCTTTGTTCCTTTCTCCTTGTGTGTTTCAACAGGTTTAGGAGTAGGAGTCTTCTCCCCCTTAAGAAGATCGGATGTCCCCTGAGGCTGGTCATCCCCGTCATCAGAATCTTCATATCTAGCCTTCTTTCTCGCTTCTTCAGAGCATGTGACCTCTGGTTCTTTTCTCTTCAATACTCCCTCTGAAGATTTGATATTCTTCAGAAGGTCTTCAATCTTCTTGTTCTGCTTAGAGGTCTTGGAGACGAACTTGCTGGAGATGTTCATTACATTGCTGGTGATCTTCTTCGAGAAGTTGGTCAGGTCAGCCTTTGTAATAAATTCTGTTGTAGCAGGAGCATCAACAGAGGTGGTAGGGATCTTTGCAATTACCTCTGTCAAAGAACGCAAGATTTCCTCTTTGAATTGAGAGAAGTCTGCATGTGTTGGAGTGGGGGCAGAGGTAGGTGGAATTGCCTGGAGGATCTCTGTTGTGGAGTTCTGAATTTCTCTGGACAATACGGAGTCATTCTTTATGACCAAGCTTTCCAGAGCATCCAGTTTTTCTGTCTGATTGAGAATCGTGGTGCGCAGCTCAGAGACCTCTGAAGTGAGCTTTTCAACTTCAGAGTTAGAGGCAGAGGCCTCTGAGGTCTTCTCCATTTGAAGTTTTATCTCCTTCAGAGATTCTCTGATTTCATCACCAAAGATTTTGAACTCCTCTTTGGTAACGTAATCAGAGGGGGTAACCTTAGGATCAACACATGATTCTAAGTTTCCCTCGAGTTCAGAGGGGCCTTCTGTCGGAGGTGGTTTAAGGTTGTCTCCGGAAGGACTTCCCATTAATCCTTGGGGACCCTTTTTCAAGGATCTCCCTATAATGGTTCCGATTGGTCTCTGATCATCAGAGTCAGAATCTGATGATGAGAACCGAATGTGTTTGGAAACCTTGCTGTCCAGGCTAAGGATTCCTTGTGCAATAAGGTCGTGCCATTCTTTTTCTGACAGGCAATCCTTACGTTCTAAGGGACGGTCCAAGTTAGTTTGAGCCACAAAGGCATCATGTGTGGGTGGAGGTGACATACTCTGGGGTAAGTGAGTATTTTTATCTTGGTCCAAGTCCTTTTGGGAGGACTTAGCCGTATCAGAGGTTTCCCCTCTGGTGCATGCGTCAGAGGCAGAATCAGATGCCTCTGAGCGGTTAGGATGGGAAGGGTTCGAGGTGTGCACCTCTGTTTCAATGTCCATTGATGCTGGACCATCTTGGACAGTAAATTTGTTTGCACTGGGATTTGGGCTTTGGATTCTCTCATTTGTGTCATCAAGGACATCTTTTTCTACCTCACCGCCCTCAGATTCTATATTTAGAAACTCACCCTCTGGAAATCTCTCGTGCTCACCTTCCTCTGCTGTGACAGAGTTATTCTCTTCGTCAGAGGGAGGGTCCTCATGTTTTCTCTTCCTCACTCTCTCAGAGCCACCCTCTGGTTGCGCTCTGTTAATGTTTTGAGCAGTATCAGAGATATCACTCTCTGATTCATGCTCAGGCTCAGATCCTAAATGTGTTGGGGATCCCATCATCGGTTCTGATGATTGGGCAACACGTCTAAGTAGGAGATGGGTAGGAGAGTCAGCAGGAATAATTTCAATCATGGTGTGTGGGAAACGTCGGTCATATGGATACGGAGGAACCTCTGTGGCTTTGAATGAGTTCATCACAAACAGAGGTGTCATTGGGCCCTCCTCAGTGATGGAGAATTTCTCCATTGCTCGTTGAATGACCACTGAGATAAATCGTGGAAACAGTACCGATATTGGTTGTTTTCCTTTGGCCAAGTCCTTGTTCTTCTTGTCCACCGCTGTCAGCATCTCACAGAAGAGAATGTGGGCCATATTGATGCTTCTGTTGAAAAAGAGAGCATACATTATGGCTATTATCGCTGGATGAGTCTGATCCTGACTTCCAATTTTGCAGGTTATTGTTCGGTTGAGTACACTGAACATAAAGTTCCATTTGGGAGGCAGGTACTGACGTCTGAATTGACTGAGGCGTGTTATTTCTTTGTTGTAGCCTAAGTGTTGG
Source organism: Arctium lappa (assembly GCA_023525745.1). Lineage (NCBI taxonomy): Eukaryota > Viridiplantae > Streptophyta > Magnoliopsida > Asterales > Asteraceae > Arctium > Arctium lappa. The sequence goes on along the minus strand of CM042058.1, from coordinate 69,553,396 downwards.
AGGAACTGAAGAAGAACTTCTTGAGTTGGGGGTTTCTGAAAGGTTTATATTTGAAGATCAGTTGTGGTGAGGAGGTTGAATCGGCGAGTTAGGGTTTGTGGGGTTATTCTTATGCTTAAGCTTTGTTCACCTAGGTCAATGTGCCCAACCAGTCCTTCCTTTTCATCGTCGTATTCACTTGAATACCACCATTGTTGGACAAAACGAAGGGGAATATCTGACGCATGTTTGGTTAGAACATCAGAGACAAGATCAGAGGCTCTGATATAAATATCAGAGACAAGATCAGAGGCTCTGATATAAACATCAGAGATAAGATCAGCGGCTCTGATATAAATATCAGAGACAAGATGATATAAACATCAGAGACTCTTTTCTCCCCCTTGAAAGATGAAAGGGTCGTTGTCTCCCCCTTGACACATGCTTGGAGATTCATAAGAGTAATTTTTACCATATTTGAAAGTCTAGAGGCTCTGATGAAAGGATCAGAGACTCTACTCGATTCAGAGACTCTGCTCTTTTGTTAGGTAGACATATTCAACATTCCCAACTTGCTAATTAAAAAATTGAACCTTCGTTCATCTAAAGCTTTTGTGAAAATATCAGCAAGTTGAAGTTCAGTTGGTACAAAATACATCTCTATTGTTCCTTTTTCAACATGATCTTTCAGAAAGTGGTACCTTACATCGATGTGCTTGGTTTTGGAGTGCTGTACTGGATTGGCAGAGATGGCTATGGCACTTTTTGAATCACAGAGAATTGGAATTCTGTCAAATTGGTGGCCATAATCTCTGAGCTGAGTTTTCATCCATAATACTTGTGAGCAACAACTAGCAGCAACAACATATTCTGCCTCTGCAGTTGAAGTGAAAACACAGTTTTGTTTCTTGGATGACCAACTTACCAGCTTATTGCCCAATAACTGACAACATCCAGAGGTACTTTTTCTGTCAAGCTTACATCCGACATGATATAGAAGCATTCATTGATGGTGGCAGATCTTGTTTTAACTCCTTCGGATGAGGATCCAATGATTTGATCAATTGGATGATCTTTTGTCCATCTGGTGATTGGAGCAATAATTTGTGCAGATTGAGATTCAGAGGCTCTGACGTCTGGTGATACCTCTGTTGTATTGTTCAGAGGCTCTGTTGGTGATGCATCTGTTGTACGGTTCAGAGGCTCTGATGGTGATGCCTCTGTTGTACTGTTCAGAGGCTCTGAGTTTTGTTCCAGAAATGTATATTCTTGTTCATCATTTGGTTCTGGAGTTGCTTCAGATACTTCGTGATCATCTTCTGATTCACTTTGCTGATCTGCATTCGGTGAGACAGAAGGTGTTAGTTCAGAGGGCCCTGAAAGGGTTGTACCTGTTTCTTGAGGTTCTTCTGAATTCTCTCCCTGTCTTTCTCTGAAGATAACTTCAGAGATATCTTCATCATCAAAGAAATCTTCAAATATTTTGTTTAATTCAGATTCCCTTGATGATTCAGATATTTGTGATGAACTTTCTTGTTGTTCAGAGCTTTTATTGTCGTCAAAAGTGATATTGATGCTCTCTTGGATAGTCTTTGTTCTAAGATTAAACACTCTGAAAGCTTTTGAGGCTAATGAATATCCAATGAATTTGCCCTCATCAGCTTTCTTGTCAAACTTTCCAAGATATTCTCTATCTTTCAGAATATAGCACCTGCATCCAAAAACATGAAAATATTTAATATTAGGTTTTCTATTGTGAATGAGTTCATAAGATGTTTTCTGAAATCTCTTCACAATTGTAGCTCTATTCTGAGTGAAGCAGGCTGTTGCTATTGCTTCTGTCCAAAAATTTGTTGAAAGATCAGATTCAGCAAGCATTGTTCTGGCAGCCTCAACAAGTGTTCTGTTTTTCCTTTCAACTACTCCATTTTGTTGAGGAGTTCTTGCTGCTGAGAAGTTAGGGGTAATGCCTTCTTCTGATAGATAGGAATTGATTTTGGCATTTCTGAATTCTGTTCCATTATCACTTCTTAGTTTCTGAACTTTGCTGCTGAATAGAACCTGTAATCTTTTCAACAATCTTATTAATATTTCAGGTGCATCAGATTTAGCTCTAATGAATTCTATCCATGTATATCTGGAAAATTCATCAATTAGAACCAGAATGTATTTCTTACCTGCTAGACTCTGTACAGAGATAGGACCACAGAGGTCCACATGAAGCATGTGCAGAGGTCTAGGACAGTTGTTTTCACTTTTGGTTTTATGGGAAGATCTTTTCATTTTACCCATCTCACAAGCAGAACAAAGATGATCTTTGTTAAACTTTAAAGATGGTAATCCCTTAACCAAATTAAGTTTAACTAACTTATCAAGTGAGGAAAAGTTTAGATGTGAAAACTTTTTATGCTAGAGCCAGATTTCCTCACTATTCAAAGATACAAGACAAAGTTTCTTTGAATCAGTGTCTGTGATTTTGGTAAAGTTCATTCTGTAGAGGTTACCTCTTCTGTCTGCTCTTAGCATTTCTTGACCTGATTTTGAGTGAAGAAGTGAACAATATTTTCTTTGAAATTTCACATTGAAACCATGATCACAAAGTTGACTTATGCTTATCAGATTGTGTTTTAATCCATCCACATAAGCAACCTTTGATACAGAAACATTTCCTCTAGATAATTCACCATATCCTTTAATCTGTCCTTGCTTGTTGTCTCCAAAAGTAACTGCTCCTCCGGATTTTGCTTTGAATGAGGATAGTAGTTCTTTATTTCCAGTCATATGCCTTGAACATCCAGAATCTAGGTACCAGATTGGCATTGACTGTTTCTGCAAGACAGATTATTGTTTCTTAGGTACCCACCTCATTATGGGTCCTTTTGTGTTAGACTTTGGTGGAATTGTATGACCTTTTGGCATCTCATCTTTTGATGTCTTGCCTTTTCTTGTCTTCTTTTGAGATTTTGTCTCTGAGATATTTTCCAGAGATTTATTCAAAAGACAGTGTGATCCTTTAAAATGATTTTTCAGTTTCATCAAGAGATAAATGCAGTTACAATTAATGGAACAAGAAGAAGTAGGAGCAAAGTTTTTCCTTTTATTAAAAGCATTTGTTACATTTTGACTTCTTTTGTAACTTGCACTAGGAATATTACTTTTATCCCTAACTAGTTCTTTTCTTTTTGCTTGATAGACAGTCTTCTTTTCAAGTTGCTTTTTCTTGTTCAAAAACATCTTCTTTTCTTTGCTGCTTACTGCACAGACAGGATCAATATGGTTAACTTTTGTCCATTTGCCTTTTTGTTCAGGAGAGAATTTTATTGTTTTATAGGTGTAAGAACCAAAAGTGTTTGTTTTATTCTTTGCCTTTTCTTGCAACTCTTTTTCAAGTTCCAGAGTTGTTTTTGCTTGTAAACACATATTTGCAAAATCAGGATTTATTGGTATTCTGGTTTTGGTTTTCAATACTGAAATTGGAACATTCAAAATACCAGAGCCAACAGTTTCTATCTTTTTGTGAATTACATTCCCTGGTTTACAAAAAATCTGTTCATCAATCTCTAAATCAGATTCTGAATCAGAATCAAGAAAGTCTCTCTTAGATTTAATAGAGATATCTATCTCTATTGGTTTTTTTATTTCTTTTGATCTAGAGACTTTGATGATCCGTTTCATGCTTTCTTTGCTTTTTAAGTCCTCCATGACATTTTCTTCCCAAATCTTTTGAACATCATCTTTAAACGTAGTTCTGATGTTTTCATCTGACTTTGGTGAATACAGAGGAGCATTCGGATTAAGTGAGTTCTGAGATTCATTTTCAGAAGTACTTGTGTCAGAGGTACTTGGTTCAAATGTCTCTGATTCTCTTGAGATGAAAGCATCAAACCTGAAAATTTCTTTGGAATCATAGCTCTGAGGTTTTGTAAAGTGTACCTCTTAAGTTTCTTCTTTTATCTGTAACACAGGTTCTTTCATGTCTTTTACTTCATAGTACTTTGTATTTTTGAAATTTAAAGCTCTTGCTTTTGATCCCTCTGATGTTTTCATTCTTTTGAAATTATTCAGAGATGGATCTTTAGAGCTTTGGACCTTTCCTATACAGAAAGTGGAAGAAAGTGAAGTTTTCTCCAATCCATTAAATGAATTCAACTCATTGAATCCTAGCCCTTGAGAGTCCATTTGAGTTTTTATTTTATCGAAAACACTTTGTGCATTGACATAGCTTTTGATTCGTAGATTTTGTCTATCTAGAGATTGATGTAGGATTTCTCTTTCTTTTTGAAAAAATTTGGTTAAGGCAATAGAATTGAGCCTTTCATACTCAGATTTCTTTACTTCTTCTTCTTTTCCTTTTAAAACTTTTTCAATCTCTTTTATTTCTTCCGAAAATGATTTTTCTTTTTGCTTGTTGGTTTCTTCAAGTTTGGTTTTTTCAAGAAAAATTTCTTTCTTTTCTGATTCCAGAAGATTCTTTTCTCTTTTGTAAAAAATGAGCTCTTTTGTTACTTGCTCTCTCTTATCTTTTTCTTCAACAAACTTTTGCTTTAGATCCTGAAGTTCATTAATTAGTTTAAAAGCATCTATTTCAGGATCACTGTCAGAGGTGTAAAGAGAGTTTACCTTTTCAGAGTTATCTTCGGATGCTTCATCAGTTTGATTTCCATCTGAAAAAGCCATACCACAGAGATTGGTAGGCTCTTCCTCACCATCACTTGTTGAGTCAGACAGCCAGTCTTCCATTTCTGCTACAAGAACTCTTTCTTTTACATTGTATTTGTATTTGTTCTTGTAGTAATCTTGATCTTTGACAAGTTTTCCTCTGCAGTTTGCAGAGAAGTGGCCTGATTTTCCACATCTGAAGCATCTTCCATCATTTTGATTTGGTGGAAGAGTGGTAGTGCTTGTCTCTGGCTTCTGTTCTTGAGGTTTGAAGTATCTTTGTGGTTGTGGATACCTTGGTTGGAATGGTTGTTGTGTTCTTGTTTGTGGTGTTGCATTTTCATGGTTGAAGTTTGCACCCTTTTGATCACTATATGGAGTGAATCTGGGTTCTTGTTGAAATCTTCTCTCCGGATTTCTTCTTTCTTCATTCTCTCTCCTTCCTTCAAATACCTTCTTGCCAAATTTCTTGTTAAACTGATGAGTGATTAATGCAAGAGATTTGGCAAAGGCACTTATATCTTCATCTGAGTCTGAATCAGTATGGGTTTCTTCTGCTATCAAAACCTTTTTGGATCTTCTTTTTGTTTCCAAACATTTTTGTGACTCTTCAAAGTTGTTTTCTTTCGATGTTTGTTTTGAAACAAGTGCAAGGGGTCCACCCAAAGAGGTTTTTGATTTTTGCTTCATAACTTCATTTTCATGTGCAACAAGAGTACCATAAATGTCAGTTAATGACCATGACTCAAGATCTTGATTAGCCTGTATAGACATGGACAGTTGTGACCATTCTTCATTCAAGCTTTTCAAAAAAAGAACGTTGTTTTCCTCTTTTGTTCTTATCACTCCAAACTTTCTACATTTGTTTATTAGAATGTTGAATCTTGAGTAAGTTTGGTGTAACTTTTCTTCTGGTAGAGCATGAAAATCATGATATTCATTGATGCATAGATTTCTTCTGTTTTTCTGAGTTTGTAGGCCACCTTCAAGTTGATTTAACAACTGATCCCATATCTCTTTTGCAGTTTTACAAGAATCAAGTTCTTGAAAGATATCATTGGGAATGGCCATTATGAGTAATCTAACATCTTTTGAGTCATTATCCATCATATTATTTTCTTCATCAGTGAAGTTTGTGGTTTTCTTTTCATAATATGCAGGTATTTCGGCAGTATCTGCTATTGCAGGAACTCTTGGTACCAACACCATTGGAATGTGAGGTCCAATGTTCACAGATCTAAAAAGATCCCTGTCCATACCTTCTAGAAAATTTACCATCCTTATTTTCCATTGGGGATATTCATCCCTTAAAAGTGTAGGAGGTTTTGTTAATGACCCAGCTGTATACATGGCACTTATGCTTGAGTTTGCCATAAAAAATTTAAGTGCTGATGCTTTGAGTAATGAACTGTGATTTACTGTCAAATCTAGAGCATATGATGTTCTTGAATAAACTGGGTTTATATGAACATGCACAGATATTGAAAGTTTTAGAATCAATGAGATGTAAATCTATCCGAGTATGCAGATATGATCTTTCTTTGTTTTAGAAACAAAAGGAGAGCTCTGATACCAATTGTTGGATCCCAGATCTAATCTCGTAACAATGATATAAACAATAAGAGTAATGACAGCGGAAGTAATACAGTTTAATATCAAAGGAGATTCAAATATCACAGTTCATAAAGCAGATAAAGATAAACAAGATATTCTTAGAATAAAGTATCCAACTTATATTATCAGATATATAACTTCTTAAGCACACTTTGAACAATAAGGTGATGGTCCTATTTATAGGACCATAAAGTAAGCAGTGTACTTGTATGACGAGAAAGAGCATGCTGAACAGTGACCTACTCTAGAAAGTAAATCTTATCACTAAGTGACGTGTCATCTGTTCTTCTGTTCATTCTCTCAACTTCAGAGTATCTTCAGAGAGAATGTCTTCAGAGCCTCTGACATTGTCTTCAGAGCCTCTGATGAAGCCATCTCTGATGTCTTCATTCTCACGTGAACATCTAGAGAGAATGTCTTCAGAGCTCTGACGTTGTCTTCAGAGCCTCTGATGAAGCCATCTCTGATGTCTTAGTTGCTGAAAAGTACTTCAGAGGCAGGTGTGTCCTCTGAAGTCTTCATCCTCTGAAGTCTTCGTCCTCTGAAGTCTTCATCTTCTTAAGTGTATCTTCTTGAAAGTCCTCTGAAATAGGACTGGTATTTTCAACACTTTAACAGATGATTTGGAGCTAACAAAATTGGTATCAGAGCCTGATTAAGATAAAAAACAAGTTTATGAGAAAAACGACTCTGTGTTCTTGAACAAAATTCGATTTTGTGATTTTGAGTGTTTTAGGTGTTAGAATCGATCAGGTTGTGATTGTACTACATGCTAGATCGAGTTGTTGCTATTTAATTTCACTTTAAAGCTTAAATCGAGTTCCAATTTGGTGATTAAGTGGTCTGAAAGTCGAAGAACAAAAACGTACTGTGTCATCGATTTTATTTCGAAAAAGAGTGTTTTAGAAAGATCGAGTGCTTACATACTGTTCTAGAAGTAATTCTAGACATAAGGGTATTGTTTGGTTGTGCTAATCGTTACAGGAACAAATTTTAGACGAATTTTTGAAAATCAGGACGAACACCCGCATTCCAGAGGTTGAATAACCCGCATTTCTCAACTTTGCGGGTCCAACTACAACCGCATAGTTCTACTGTGCGTGTCTCAAGTGACCCGCATACCTTAAGTGAAACGCAAACCTCATTGTGCGGTTCCCACTAGACCCGCATTCCTCAACAACTCGGGTCCTCAAGCACCCGCATTCCTCAAACTCGGGTCCCAAAGCACCCGTATTCCTCAACTTCTCGGTTAAAAGCTCAGACACGCACACCTCGTTTCAAGTCAGACACGCATACCTCAGACCCGCATTTCTCCTTGTGCGCTCCTCGTTTGAAACGCAAACCTTCTCAAACGCAAAGCTTCTATTCCATACTTAGAATATTTTTTTCTGAGAATTTTTCGAAACTGAAATAGGGTCTTTAATTGTCATAAATTTTTTCTCTAGGGGCGCTGACCCCATACCCCCGCAAGGGCGTTGCCCCTTGACCCCACCCGCTAACCGGGTAGTGGGACCCCCGTGCTAAGTCTGCCTAGGGGGACAAAATTTCTTGTGTGTTAAAAGTTTATCTGAACTAACGTTCAAATCCAAGTTCTTATTGCACATTTAATCAAACAGAATGACCTCAAGAGAAGCTCTAGCTATCGGAACCGACACCAAGCCACCAGTTCTCTTCAAAGGTGAATACGAACAGTGGAAGGATCGGTTTCTGAACTTCATTGACAGACATGAGCTGGGTGATTTCATCAGGACATCTATTGAAGAAGGGGTTATGAAACCAGTCATAACGACTCGTGTAGTTGGAAATGTGCCGACTGAAGTTGAACTTAAGTTTCATGAGCTACAAGATGATAACCTTAGAAGAGCCAAAGGCGACAGATTAGCTAAGTCATACATCTTACAAGGAATCCCAAATGAAATATACGTAAAGATTGACAACTACAAGGCCTCCGGCAAAGAAATGTGGGATCAGCTTGAAAAGATGATGTTGGGTTCGAAGGTTGGGAATCAGATGAAAATCTCCAACTGCCTAAATAATTATGAAGAATTTAGAGGCAGGGTGGGAGAAACTTTAGAAGAAACCTATGACAGGTTTGTGACTTTGCTGAACGAACTTAGCAAGAACAAAGTCCACAAATCTCAAATTGAGCTGAACGTCAAGTTCCTGAGTATTCTTCAACCAGAATGGAAAAGATTTGCAAGACAGATGAAGCAGATCAAAGACTTGAATGAGATTCCACTTCACGAGGTGTATGAAACCCTCCGTCAGAATGAAGAAGAGGTGGATGAAGTTCTAGCTGAGAATAGACAGAGAGGAAAGACAGTTGATGATACAGTCGCTCTTGTAGTCAGGAAGAAGAAGAACAAGGCGATTGTATATGAATCAGAAGAAGATGAAGCTTATGCAAACTCTGACATTGATGAAAATGACCAACTGAAGCAAGCAATGCTTATGCTGACAAGTGCTTTTCATAAAAGGTTCTACACAAAGCCAAGTTCAAATAGTCAGAGATACTCATCTAGTACTAACAACTACATCCACAAGGAAAGGGTTGAAGGAAGGAGATTTGAAGGGAAAAGAACAGAGGAAAGGAAACCTGAAGAGAGACGGTTTCAGTCTGAAGGGAAGAGATTGGAGGAAAGGAATCCGGAAGAGAGAAAGTTCAAAGCTGAAGCATCAAGCCAGCCAGAACCACCAACGTGCTACAACTGTGGCAAATTAGGCCACTTTGACAAGAACTGTCGCAGACCAAAAGTCAGAAACTCCGACTACTACAAGAACAAGATGCTTCTTGCAAAGCAACAGGAGGCTGGGAAGGCACTGATGGCTGAGGATGAATACTGGCTCGATCACTCAGATGATGAAGAAGAGGATGAAGAAAAAGATGAAGCCGTCAACATGTGCTTGATGGGCCAAATAGAATCAGATGCTGAACTGATTCAGACAATGAAGAAGAGGAGGTGTGTAATCTATCGAATTTAGATTTCATGAATAAAATGCATGCCATGAGTTTAAAACAAAAAGAGTTAGAATCTAATCTTGTGCAAGAAAATGGTGTCATAACTAACAAAAACCAATTGATACAGAAACTTAGCAATGAAATTGCTGAGAAGAAAGTATTAATTGAGGTTTTACATAAAGATAATGACACCAACGCCAAGGAAAAGACAATAATTCTTAAAGAGAATTCTGATCTTAAGTCTAAACTGCTAAAAGGTGAAATAGATTTATATGAGCTTACAAATTTGCATGCTTCTTGTACCAAAGAAAACTTTTCTTTACTTGGAAAATTAAAAAGTTTGGAAGAGAAGTTATATAAAATGGGTCAAACTGAACAGACTATTTTTCTAAACAAACCCAAAGAGGAAATAGAGAGATGGGGAATCGGTATAAGAATCCTCACTGTCTACAAAAAGGGATGTCTGAAGTGCCAGGACTTTATGATCATCTTTCAATGCAATTAGCTCGCAGAATCCCTGAGTTTAAAACATTTTGGACTAAACTATCGAAAAAGGATGAAGCCAATGAAACGGAAAAACGGTTGAAATCAGCTAAAGTTCATCTTCCATTTTGTTATGCGAAACTGAATAATAGTTATGATGAAAATCCAATATATCAAAAGAAGAAAACTCTTTCAAGTGATTTCTTTCCAAGTTATTCTGAAAAGGAAATGGAGGCGAAGCCTATTAAAGGTAAACTTTATGTCCCTCCTCTCGTTTTAGAAAGTAAAATTTCTGAACTCGAGAATTCTTTATCAGATGAAAGACTTTTAATAAATATTGAGAAAAATGTTTTTTCAACTGTGTTTTCAAATTCTGTTATTTCAAAAGCTTCAAACTCTGAGGATACGTTTGGTTCATCAAATAAAGAGCTTAATTTTCTTAACTCTAACGGTAGTTTCGATGGTTGTTTTGAACAATTTGACTTTAATACAAAACTTCCTAACCATTCATCTTTTGTAAAGAAATCTTCAAGAAAGACCAGTAAGCCTGTGAACAGTGCAAAATCAACGAAAGTTGATAAGTCAGTCTCTGTGAAAGCTAAAAATGCTAAAGGTAAGAATATATCTCAGCATTCACAGAAACCGATCACCACTGGTAATCCGAAGAAGAAGCAATCGCTTGTTGCTCAAAGGTCTAACTCACCAGTTTTACATGTTGCAGATATGAGCAAGTCAAGACCTGAAGCCCATTATCAATGGCAGCCAAAACGGAAGCTTGACAAGGCCGTTTTATCGTCTAGTAGTGTTAATTGTAATAAGACTTCGCTTACTAAAGATGTTGTGATTGCTGAAATTGCTGTTTTGAATCCAAAACTTGTTGTTTCTCGTAAACAATATACAATGAAGCAATTATTTCAGTTATCTTTATCTGCTGGAAAGTCCTCTATCTATAATAAACATGTTTCTATTACTTGTCAAGATTCTGGAGATTGGTTTGGAAATTACCATGTGCATTCATCTCATACCAACTCTCATGCTTTTCAAAAGAACAAAGGATCCAATTTGAAATGGATACCAAAATCTTGTGCTAACACAGCAGGACCCAAATTTCAGTGGGTACCTAAGGCTAAATCTGTGTTGCAGGCACACAAAGATTAAAGAGAAAACGACTTCTGATTATGTACAGACCAGGACTCGTTCTTCAATGTCAAAAATAGGTTTTTGGATAATGCAGTTCAAAACCCGAACATCAAAGTCGAAATAGGCTTTTAAACAAATCAGTTCAAGACCCACACTTCGAGAATCAAAGTGTAAATTCCAATGTTGTCATTCGAAAATCTAAATTATGTTATTTTCTCTTATGCAGACATGTCATACATGGTTCTTGGACAGCGGATGTTCAAAGCACATGACAGGGCAAAAAGAGATATTGTCCAACTTTAAAGACAAATTTTGTGGAACAGTAAGATTCGGAAACGACCAGTTTTCTCCAATAATGGGATACGGTGATGTACAACATGACAATGTCACTATCAAGAAGGTGAGCTATGTAGAAGGCTTTGGACACAACTTGTTCAGTATAGGCCAGTTTTGTGACAAAGACCTAGAGGTCAACTTCAAAGCCAAAAGATGTTCCGTTCGCAATGAAGAAGGCGAAGAAATTTTGGTCGGTAAACGAGAATCAGACCTCTACACAATCAATTTATCAGATGTCCAGACTGACAAGCAAGTTTGTCTACTATCGAAAGCTTCGATGAAACAAAGTTGGTTATGGCATCGACGTCTTTCGCACCTCAGCTTTCGGTACATCAACGATCTGGTCAATGGAAAGCTCGTCAAGGGACTTCCAGAGCTGAAATATGAAAGAGAACATCTTTGTGCAGCTTGTGAAAAGGGCAAGATGAAGAGGGCACCTCATAAACCGAAGCCTGAACCAAGTATAAAATCTCCTTTAGAGTTATTGCATATGGATCTATGCGGTCCAATGCGCACTCAAAGCTTAGGCGGAAAGAAGTACATACTCGTGATCGTGGACGATTACTCGCGATACACATGGGTCAAGTTTCTACGTTCAAAGGATGAGACACCTGATGTACTCATTACATTCCTGAAGACGACCCAAGTGAATCTGCAGAAACCGGTCAAGTTTCTACGAACAGACAACGACACAGAGTTCAAGAACAACAAAGTTGAAGAATATCTCGAATCTGTCGGGATTTCACATCAATACTCTGCTGCTCGTATGCCTCAACAAAATGGAGTGGTCGAAAGAAGAAATCGTACGCTAGTCGAGGCTGCTTGTACTATGCTAAGTCAATCAGACTTACCTCTATTTTTGTGGGCAGAAGCTGTTTCGACCGCGTGCTACACACAGAATCGTTCCATGGTACATCGAAGGTTCAAGAAGACTCATTATGCGTTAATCAACAACCGAACACCGACAATCAAATATTTCCATATATTTGGGTGTAAGTGTTTCGTGCTAAACGATAGGGATAATCTTAACAAGTTCAACGCTAAGGCGGATGAAGGGATCTTCATTGGATATTCCTCGACATCAACTGCATTCCGAGTTTATCTGAAGAAGTCAAGAACGGTGATTGAAAGCATCAACGTCACCTTTGATGAATAAATGGCTTCCGAACAACAACGTTCAGAACCCGTTATAACAGGAATACTAGCTTCTGGGCAACTCAGTCCAGGACCTACGTCTCAACAGAATAAATCAGATGAAGCATCAACTTCTACTAACCATTTATCTGATTTAGATTTATTATTTTAATTGTTTTATGATGAATTTCTTGGATCTAATGTAAAGAAATCTGTTGTGGTTGACAGGATGGAAGACTTAACGACTACTCATCCAATCAGTTCAGATGACTCAATTGAATCAAACGCCCCGATTCAACAAGAAATTACAATTCAAATGCCGACTCCAACAGTTGAACAAGTGACAAATGATAAAGAGACAGAAGTAGCTGAAACAGTAGGAGATACTATTCAGATCAATCTACAGCCAGATCAAGCTGTACCTGCTGAGCCTTCTGAACCTATCACTTCAACTGCAACCATCAATCCTTCTGAACAAACAGAAGAAGGTACAAGTGGATTTGTAGATGATACAACTAACATACATTCATATAATCCATTGCCTCATGAACATAAATGGACCAAAGAGCATCCGATAAGCCAGATTATTGGTGATCCATCAAAACCGGTGCAAACTAGGTCAGCATCAATGAACATGTGCATGCATGACTCCTTTCTGAGCAAGTTTGAGCCGACACGCGTATCAGAGGCACTTGCTGATCCAGAATGGGCGATCTCAATGCAAGAAGAGCTAAATCAGTTCGATGCACTTCAAGTCTGGAGACTCGTACCAAAGCCTAAAGGTACGAAATGGGTTTTCAAGATAAAGAAAGACGAAGATGGTACCGTCATCAGAAACAAGGCACGACTAGTAGCCAAAGGATACAGACAAGAGGAAGGAATATACTATGACGAAACATATGATCCTATGGCGCGATTAGAGGGAATCAGAATGTTTTTAGCCTACGCAGCCCACAAGAACTTCACGGTCTTTCAAATGGACGTGAAGACAACATTCCTCAATGGAATTCTGAAGGAGGAAGTCTACGTCTCTCAGCCAAAAGGTTTTGTCAATCAAGAGAAGCCGAATCATGTTTACATTCTCGACAAAGCACTCTACGGTCTGAAACAAGCACCTCGAGCCTGGTATGATGTCCTTTCCACTTTTCTAGTCAAATCTGGGTTTTCAAAAGGTACGGTGGATACCACTTTGTTTATCAAAAAGGAAAAAGGCGATATCATTTTAATTCAAATCTATGTAGATGATATTATCTTTGGTTCTACAAATACTAAGTACTGTAAGAATTTCGCAAACCTAATGGTATCTAGATTTCAGATGAACATGATGGGAGAGATGAATTTCTTTCTCGGATTGCAAGTCAAACAGTTTTCTACGGGTATCTTTATCAATCAATCAAAGTACATTAGAGATATTCTTCGGAAGTTCCAAATGGAAAATTCAAAACCGATTGGTACCACAATGGCACCAGGTACTAAGATTGGCAGCGATCCTTCGGGAAAGGCTGTTGATATTAGGAGTTATCGAGGGATGATAGGTTCTTTAATGTATCTTACGTCGAGTAGGCCAGATATAATGTTTTCAACATGCTTATGTGCAAGATATCAGGCCAATCCTAAAGAAATCCATTTGTCTGCTGTGAAGCGCATTTTCAGGTATTTGAAGGGCACTGCAGATCTAGTTCTGTGGTATCCTAAAGATACTAGTTTTGAACTAACAGCCTACACAGATGCAGATCATGCAGGTTGTATGTTAGACAGGAAGAGCACGTCAGGACATGTGCAGTTCCTCGGTGACAAATTAGTAAGTTGGGGATCAAAGAAGCAACTTTGTGTTTCAACTTCTACGGCCGAAGCAGAGTATGTAGCTGCTGCTAGCTGCTGTTCTCAGGTCTTATGGATGCGAACTCAATTACACGACTACGGTTTCCACTTCAACAAGATCCCGATCTACTGTGACTCCAAGAGCGCCATCGCAATAACAGCGAATCCTGTTCAGCACACGAAGACAAAGCACATAGACGTCAGGTATCACTTTATTAAAGATCATGTTGAAAAAGGAACAATTGAACTTTTCTTTGTAAAGACTGATTATCAACTTGCCGATTTTTTCACCAAACCCTTAGATGAAAAGAGGTTCAACTTTCTTGTCTCTAAGCTTGGTATGCTAAATCTTAAGATTTAATCGGTAATTACCTAACAAAGTTTTCTATTGTATACTTTTTCATTCTTAACTCTGATTGATATCTGCCATTCTATCAAATGTTCATGATCCAAGGGGGAGAATGAGAAGAAATTGACATCTGGTCAATATTACTTCGAGGGGGAGCTCATAAAATGTTGCATGTACCTTTTAATGCCAATTTTTTTGTTATGCAAGATTTTAGGGGGAGCTCTTCACGACAAAGGGGAGTACGGATATGACTTCTGATTATTTCTGATCAGAACTCGTACTTTAAAAGTTTTACTGCTTTTTGTCTTTTCAATTTAAGTGAATAAATTTTACTTTGACTTGACATAAGACTTTTGCAGAATTTTTGAGAGATGCTTACAAGTTCATATGTTTATGACTTTAAGCTTAGCTTCATGAGATTAAAGATCGCACGTAAAGGTACAATCCTTTATCTTAATCTCATATCTGGTTGAAAGAAGGACAACTTTCAATCATTGTAAAACATTGTTTTTAATGTTCAAACCACTTCCCGATTTTTTCAACAGATTTTATATTATGGAAGTGTGATTTTAAATGTTTTCAAAATCAATTTTGTGCTTTAACTGAACTAGTTAAACCAATCTGAGCATCACGTGCATCATAGGAAAACAAGAATCATTATGCTAGGAATTAACACAACTTCAATGGAATCACCTTAACCAGTGATTTCTACCCAAGAAGTTAATCCTTAGTGATTGAGTGTGCAAAGCGAAAAGAAATGAGTGTGATTAGAGTAAGCAAAATGTTTAAAAGAAAGAGCGTGTGAGAACAGAGTTAAAAGAATATCACAACTCTGCACCAACTTTTTCTGAGTCGGGTAACCACATTACTAGTGTTTCACAATTCTTTGGTGAACATTATTGAAACAGGCAACTAACCCATGCCAACTCTTGATCAAACCTCACCATCTACTCATTTTCTTCTCAAATAGAAAGTGTTTCACATTTTCTAAGGGGATGCAACACATTTACTATCTGATTTTCATTTGGAAAATCTGGATATTGAAAAGAAGGAAGTCTGCCCCACCTTCGCACTTCAATCATGCACATTGAGTCTGTGTTTAACTTACTGTTGTCTCAGTGGTTTACACAATTTTGAGCCAAATAAGCAATCATCAAGTGCTTAATTCTTTCTATCACAAGCACGAACACACAAGGAATTAGTTTCTTTGTCATAACGTTTATAGAAATTACCTTAGTGGTGTTTCGATGATTAAATGGAAGCCCTGGGGGAGTCAACATCAAACAGCTCCTTTCCAATGTGTATTCGTTACGCACAGTGACTTAGTGTTACTGACAGGCATGTTAACTGATTCATTAGTTGATTCAGGTGTTACATGATTATTTCGTCTAGATTTGCAAAGATCAGGATGAATAACTATTGAATTGACGGATCAGTGCCTCCAAGTGTTTGACATTTCTTACAAAAAGTTTTGATGAAGCCGTTGCACTTAACATCAAAAAGGGGGAGAATGACTACACAAGATATGGCAAAGATCACATGCTTCAAGAATCACGTCTAAGAATCAAAAAGGGGAGATTGTTAGATTGAAGACATGCTGATTTCAGAGCTAGAGAAAGAGATTGCATCTTCTAAGCTAAACAAGAAGACTGAACTGCTAAAATCATTTTCGTAATGATCTTGATCCAAAGGGGGAGATTGTTAAGACACAGTCTCATTGGATTTAAGATCATCCAATCTGAAAGATCTGAAGCTAAAGCCGAAACGTCGACTCTCGATATAAAGTCTAAAGTTTATTTGTAATAAATGTCAAAGTAATTCAAAGTAATCAATGTAATAGTTTGTTATTGTAAAAGTTAACTTAATATCTAGTTTGTTATATTAGGTACTAGTTAGTTGTTTAGTTATTAGAAATAATATCTAGAGTTATTATCTAGATATTATTCTAGATAGTGTGTCTAACACATTTAGATTAGAAGTGTATCTCTAAATCTCTTAGAGATTAGATAAAAACATACACATACAAACACACACATCAAGGTGTAAAAGAGAGAAAACATAGAGAACACAAAGCAAAGCTTAATCGATCAACCTTGTAATCGTTATTTTATATATCAAACAGGTTGGTAATCTTATTGTGGTGTTTCTAAGAACTTGTTATAAAGTATTGTTGGACCGATAGAAAGACGTAAAGAGAAAAGTCAGGAGCATAAGGTTTCTACTTCTAGAGAATCTCTTGCAATTAGTGATAAGATCAAGATGTCATCAAAAGAAGAGATTACTAATCTGAAAGCCAAGATTGCCTCTCTTGAAAAGAAGATTGTACAAAAGAATGCGAAACTTGATAAGTTACATGTTGATGTTAATGTGTCTAAAGAAAATCTTGAGTACTATAAGCAGAAAGAAAATGATCAAGTTGCTAATTTTATTTGTCTTAAAGAATGGATGCATTCACATATGGGCTTACTAAAAAAGGCAACTAATTCAGGAAAAATTTTAGATTTCTTTACTGCATATAAAGAACATATAACTCAACTTTAAAGAGAAGTTCTTCATGCTTTGAAAGAAGACAAATGGTTGGGATCTGAGAAACTAAAAACTGAGAATTCTGACCTGATTAGAAAGATCTCAGACTTGGAAGATCAAATTAACCAAGTCCAGGAAGCAGGTTCAGTTGATAAGAATGAGGAGAAGATAAAGTGTTTGGAAGATGCTAATGCTGAGCTTCAAAAGAAAATATATGATTTGGAACAAAAGATAGTCAAAGACAAAGATCATTTTGAGAAAGAAAAGAAAGAGTTTGCTAATTCTCAGAGTTTTCCAGGAAGAGTTTTGAAGAAAAGAAGACGATTGGGCTTAAATGTTCTAAGCTTTCTCAACAAGTATCTGACTTTGAGAAAGTATTCATCCTAGAAAGAGAAAAGTTTGACAAAGAGAAGAAGACCATAGAACAGAGAAATGTTGGCATTTTCAAAGAAATATCCGGTCAAAGAACAAATGCTAAAAAGAGCTTTGAAGAAGAAAGATAGATATTTGAAACTGAGATCAAGAAGCTTACTGAGAAGCTATCCGAGCTATCTACAAATGCACTGAAAGAGCAAAAAGCGAAGTCTGAATTCAAGAAAGAGATTGAACTGTTTGTCAAAGAAAGAGACGGTTTCACTTCAAAGATAAAAGAGCTTGAAGACATTATTTCAAAGGTTCTGGTGACTGAGCAAACGACTCCAGAGTCACAAATCCACACACCTAGAAATAGTTCAGCCGGTTCTAACAAGACCGCCTCAAGCTCACATCTGAAAACTGTTTCTTCAAGAAGGTCAGTTAAATCATTTGATCAGATTCGTACTACTAACATTTTCTTTGATAGAAATGTAGATGGTTCAGATACATACAGAAGAAGAAAAAGAAGGAAATTTGAAGAAGAAAAGCTGGTTTGGAAGGTAAAACCAGTTGAAGATGAGAAGAAGGAAGAAAAGAAAGGAAAGAAGGAAGAGAAGAAAAGTAATAAATCATGTGTACATGCATCAACAACCAAGAAGAACAAAGTGCTAAAAGGTAAACCTGATCTCGCTTACTCGAGAGATCAAATGATCAGGTTATCTAAAAAGAGGTATTGTTCTTACTGTCATACATATGGTTATGTTCATAAAGCTAGTGATCATTACTGGTATGGTTCTTACTCAGTTACTCCCATTAGAACTTCAACTCATAAACATGGACCCAAATACTAGTGGGAACCAAATCCAAAAGATGATTCTGTGTTGCAGGCACCTCAAGTCAAAGGGGAGTAAAGGAACCATGGCTTATGAATATATTAGTTCAGAACCGGTGCTTCAATGAACTAAGGCTTCTGAATACTACAGTTTAGGTCCCGTACTTCAACGGAGTTTGACTTCTAAACATAACAGTTTAGGACTCGTACTTTAACGATGAAAAAGAGATTCTATTCCCGGGCTGATAAGAGTTTGTACTCAGATACTCAAAAGAGGAAATCAACCTTCAAGGGGGAGTACATATATATTTTTCTGGAAATATGATGAACTACAATTCAAAAGGGAGTTGTAGATCTCTATCATGTGCTTTTTCACTGATAAATTTCAGATGCATAATTTCAGGGGGAGTATGAATTATGACTTCTGATTATTTCAGATCAGAACTTGTATATTCAATGTTTTACTGCTTTATGTCTTTTATTTTTTCAAATAAAATTTTTGTGAATAAATTTTGTACTTTGACGGACTTTTTGACTGATGGAGATTGAGAGGATGCTTACAAGATCATATTCTTATGACTTTAAGCTTGACTTGATGAGATTGAAGACTGAACGAAAATGTTTATTTCTATTCTTAATCTCATATATGGTTGAAAGAAGGACGACTCAATCATAGAAAACATGTTCTTAAACGTTCAAACCACTTCCTAATTCTTAAATGGATTTCATAATTTGGATGTGTGATTTTAAATGTTTTCATTACTTGATGCGCTTAAATGTTTATAAACCGTGTGTTTCCAAAGATAAATATTTGTGTATTATCTTTTCCATATATTGTCAAGTATTCATATACACACAGGTTTAATTTTTGTTGAATATGTTTTTACCATGTCTCATAATTGAAACAACTTTTCGATGGCAAGACACACCGATTGAATTCCAAAGAATTTTGAGCGTGATTTCATTTCAAAACGTTCTTTCAAGAATGTCTATATATTGCTTCGTATAGACAACATTCAATTTTTTCTGACCTAAGCTTTGTTCAATATATCATTCTTATTTGATCATTTCATACAATGTCAGATTTTCAAACAAGTTCCTTGCATTCATGTTCATTCATTCAATTTACTTGTTTGAAATATCTTCAATGTTTAAAATGCTCAAATCTTCATGAATATCTTCTGAGCATACATACATCTGACTTGTATCTTTTGTGCTTTAATTGATAAAGTTAAACCATTTTTGAGCAACATTGTGCTTTAATAGGAAAATATGGGTTCTTTGTGTAGGACTTAACTGAAACTTCTATGGATTAACGTTAACCAGTGTTTCCTAGGCATGGAAATGGGGCGGGGACCTCAATCCCCATCCCCGTCCCCAATCCCTCATCTTCATCCCCGTCCCCGTCCCCGCCGGGGAATATGATCACATCCCCATCCCCATCCCCAACGGGGAACGGGGATCCCCATTAGGGAAACGGGGATTTTCTTTTCCATTTATGTAAGCTATTTAAATCAAATATATGAGACACCGTACATGTTTAAATATCACATATTTCCAATAAACCTAAAATCGAAAGAAATTTAATTTAGTATAAAAAAATCACAACATCATATAATAATTAATAACTTAAAACCAGAAGAAATTCAACCGAATTCGGAAAAAAAGAAAAAAAAACTTAACTTTACACGTACCAAAAGATATCGAGTAATATTCAAAACCATATTGAGTAATTGTATTTTGATTGACATCCAAAGTAAATACTAACATCCAAAAAATAACAATTTTATATTATAAACCTAATTAAGAAATAGGAAATTATGAATTACCGATTTATTTAAATAAATAATATATATTAAATATTAATTAAAATATATAACGGGGACGGGGCGGAGTGGGGAGTGCGATACCCGTCCCCGTCCCCATCCCCGCTTTGAGACAAACGGGGATCCCCGTCCCCATCCCCATCCCCGGTTTAGCGGGGAATCCCCATCCCCGATCGGGGCAGATAGACCGGGTTCCCCGACGGGTCGGGGCCCATTTCCATGCCTAGTGTTTCCTACCCAAGAAGTTAATCCTTAGTGATCGAGTGTGAGGAGTCAACAAGAAATGAGTGTGGGTTGTGTGAAGAGGTAAAATGTAAATGAGAGTTGTCTCACTTTGCGTCTTTGCGTATAATTACTGTTGTCTCAGTGGTTTACACAATGTTGAGTCTTATAAAAACAATCATCATGTACTTAATTCTTTCGAACACTTGCATGAACACACAAGGAACTTGTTTTCTTGTCATAACGTTCATAGAAATATCTTTGTGGTGTTTCGATGATTGAATGGAAGCCCTGGGAGAGTGAACATAAAAAAAAGCTCCTTTCCAATGTGTATTCATTACACACAGTGACTTTGTGTTTCTGACAGGCATTTTAACTGATTCATTTGTTGATTCAGGTGTTCCATTCCTGTTTTGTTTGAATTTTCAAAGATTTGGATAAATATTTCTTTGGATCGGAAAATAATCAGAGGCTCAGTATGAAAGATCTGTGGTCAGAAAGATTCCAGAGACATTTCTTGTTGAAAGTTTTGATGATTTCATGCTTCTATCATCAAAAAGGGGGAGACAGTATCAAGAAATGTTATAGATGGGAGAAAATGTTCAAGAATTGATTGTGAAAGAAAGATGTTAAAGAAAGATTGTTGTTCAAAGATGAAAGAGTTCAAAGATTTCAAAGTTGTTGAGGATTTTACTGAAATTTTATTTGGAGATAATTTGCTGAAGCAATCAGAGTTGTGTCTGAAAGAGGTTTTACAACCTTTGGGAGAGAATGCTGTTATTCTTGAAGATCAGATTTTGAGGAAGATTGTAGTAAGTTTTTGAAGATACTGAGTTTATCAAAGAAAGGGGAGAATGTCAATTTTTCATATGAATAGGGAGAGAATGTTGATTGATGAAGAAGATCATTTTTTACATCAAAGGGAGAAGATTCAAATTGAGTTTAAAAGAGAAGATTGAATTGCAATATCCTTTTAGAGATGATCTTGATCCAAAGGGGGAGAATGTTAGAGCACATATTTGTTGGATGCAAGATCATAAAGAATGAAGATGAAAGTCAAGCAAGTCAAAGCTTTAAAGTCAACTCTCAAGCATAGAAGTCAAGGTCTTTGTAATAAAAGTCAAAGTCAAAGTGTCTTGTATTTGTTTTCCTTGTTGTTGTTGGTGGTATAAATAGCTTTGTAATTGTAAAAGTCATTCATCATCATTCATACGAGCAGATTAGAGAAGAGGCTATGGTTGTATCATTCTAGTGAGAGAAAGTGAGAGATTGTAATCTTTGATATTTGATTCAATGACATATGACTACAAGATTTGGTTAGATTATCTTGTGTATGTTGATTTAGAATTAGAACTTGATCATATATGGGAATAACAACATGTCCCGAAAGGCAACCTCAAAGAAATATTCGATTAACCAGCAGCACTAGATAACAACGTTCGACCACTGTCTCCTCTTCACGAGAAAGTCGTGAATTGCGTTACAGGAGGATCCGACATATGTGGCCTGACTTACTCTGCGGCAAAAAGGCATGCTAGTCAGGGGGCAAGCAATCAACCAATCCCTCGATCCTCACGACCTAAAGAAGAATTGGAGCTAGAGTCGATGAAGATAACATTCGACCAAGATGACCTGGGCGACTTACATCAAAAACATCATGACGGGCTAATTGTACAAATCAAGGTCGGGAATTGTTTGACCAGAAGGGTGTTGGTCGATGGAGGAATCTCTCCGAATATAATCTTTCTCGACACCGTCAAAGCCATGGGACTCGACAAGTCAGAGATCGTTCGATGTTCGATGACCTTGGTTGGTTTCAATGGAGATGCAACGAGCACCTTTGGAGAGATCACTTTGCTAGTCTACGCTAAAGGAATCAACAAGCAGACCAGGTTTAGTGTCATCGACCGTCCGTCAGCATACAACATCATTCTCGGTTGACCTTAGATCCACGACATGAAGGAGTCCCCTCGACGTACAACCAAACAATGAAGTTTCCCATTCCATGGGGAGTCTAGGAAATCAAGAGCGAACCGAAAGTTGCTCGAGATTGCTACAAGACAACGATGAAACCCAAAAAACAACCCATCTAGCAATTACAGAACCGGGATATTCAAGACATTGTCGATGACTATCGTCTACAGGAAGTTATCCTGGACCAAAGCAAACCGAATCAAGTCGTCTTCGTAGGTTCGACACTCGACCCTTCCATTAAAAAAGAACTAATCTATTTTTTGCAGGATCATGCTGACTGTTTCACTTGGACGCACGAAGACATGGTCAGTATTGACCCCGAAGTCATTTCTCAAAAGTTAAATGTGGATCCGTCATTCAAACCAATTAAGCAGAAACGTCGAAAGTTCGCTCCAGAACGAAACAAGGTGATCAATGACGAAGTCGACAACCTCTTTAAAACCGAGAAGATTCGAGAAGTAAAGTACCCCGATTGGTTAATCAATGTCATGGTCGTACGAAAGAAAAACGACAAGTGGAGGGTACGCATAGACTTTACAGATTTGAACAAGGCGTGTCCGAAGGATCCATTTCCTCTACCACATATCGAGGTTCTAGTCGAAGCGACAGCTGGACATGAACTCTTAACATTCATGGACGCATACTCAGGCTACAATCAGATACTTATGCACATCGATGATCAAGAAAAAACAACCTTTATGATAGACAGAGGCATTTATTGTTACAAGGTGATGCCTTTTGGTTTGAAAAATGCAGGTTCCACATACCAGCTACTGGTCAACAAAATGTTCACAGATCGACTTGGCGATACCATGGAAGTATACATTAACGACATGCTCGTCAAGTCGAGGCAAGCTATCGACCACATCGAACATCTATGACAATCGTTCGACATCCTCAGGAAATACCATATGAAACATAACCCCACGAAATGTTTCTTTGGGGTAAGTGCCGGGAAGTTTCTAGGGTACATGGTGACAAGACGAGGGATCGGGACTAACCCTGACCAAATCAAAGCTGTTAGGGCTATTTTGATAGTTAAATAGAAGTTCAGGGTATTTTATGACAAGTTATTGAAGTTGTAAGCTTGTTGGGCCTTAAAGCCCATAAGCCCATTAGGCCTGCGAGCCTACGTATTTAAAGTTAATTCTATTTCATTTGTTAGTTTAAGAAATTCATTATTCAGTTTACTAGTCATTAGGTTTACATACCCTTATCAGAAATTCTCTCTGTAAACCTTAACCTTTTGAAGTTATATTAATCATATGACTAGTTGCTGTGGCCTATAATCTGTTCATCATTATTCATAATTACTTGTGATTGCACTGCACTGGGATCTACAATTGGTATCAGAGCAGATAGGCATAAAGGTTTGATCCAGTAAAAAGGTTTGTCTGAAACCCTAAAATCAATTTCTTGTGTTAATTGCTTTACATGCATTAAATGATTGTTTGATTGTTGGATATCTGTTGGTTTTAGTCGATCGGTTTTTTGAAAAACAGTAAGATTTTATAGTTCAGTCGAATTTTTGTTTCTGAAATTGTTTGTTCGGTCGAATTTTTTTTCTGGAAATCCTTAGTTCGGTTTTTTAGGGTTAATTTCTGTTCGGTCGTTTTTTGGTTACTGTTGATTTTTGGTTGAATCGATTTCTGTTCGGTCGAAGAATTTTTGGTGAATATTGTTTGTTTCTTTCGATCGAAGGAGAAGATCTGGGTTTTGGTTTCGGTCGAATCCCAGATATTCTTCGGGTTTTTCGGTCGAACTCTTCGAGTTCTTCGGTCATCGATATTATCCATATTTATGGTTATCATTTTTTTAAGTCTTTCGACCTAAGTATTCGATCGGACACTTGTGCTCCGGTCAAACTCGTTCGACCGAATAAGAGTTTCCCAGGTCTTACCCATTTGACCGGATACTTGTATCCCGGTCTTACACCTTCGACCAGATAAGAGTTTCCCCGGTCTTACCCATTTGACCGGATACTTGTTTCCCCGGTCTTACACCTTCGACCGAATAAGTGTATCCCGGCCGTATCATTCGACCGGATACCTGCTTCCTCCGGGCATACCTTCGACCGGATATTGTTTGACCTGATTTTCTGTTAGACCAAGTGTTTCTGTGTTTCTTTTATTTTTATTGTATTTGGATCATCCTGCTTGCCTAACGATAATTACAGTGCTCTTAAGTTAAGAAGTAAAGATGAACTCAAGGGATGCTCTAGCCATCGGTTCTGACCAAAAG
This sequence comes from Arctium lappa, assembly GCA_023525745.1. Taxonomy (NCBI): domain Eukaryota; kingdom Viridiplantae; phylum Streptophyta; class Magnoliopsida; order Asterales; family Asteraceae; genus Arctium; species Arctium lappa. The sequence goes on along the minus strand of CM042058.1, from coordinate 69,528,947 downwards.
CCCCCGGTGCTCTTTCGGGGAGAGTACCCTCAGTGGCATGACCGATTTATGAACTTCATAGAAGCAAAATCCAACTATGAAGATATATACAAATGCCTGACTGAGGGTCCACAAGATTGGCCAATGAAAGTGGTACCGGGAAACCCAGCTGAAGGAAGGCCAGAGCGTCAGATTCGGAAATCTGTTGGTGATTTTACTAAGGAGGAAAAGGAAATGTACGAGGCAGAAAAGCTGGCAAAATCGTACCTTCTTCAAAGTCTACCGAATGACATCTATGCTTGTATAGATAGCTTCAAGGACTCATCGAAAAAGATGTGGGACCAAATAGAGAAGATGATGATGGGAAGCCACATCAATAATCAGCTAAAGGTGACCAGCTGTATCACCATATATGATGGGTTTAAAGCACGAAAGGGTGAAACGCTGACGGAAACCTACGAGAGGTTTAATATGCTTCTGAATGATCTTCAGAAAAATAAGATCACAAAGACGAACACGGAAAACAACATAAAGTTTATGAACAACTTACAGCCTGAGTGGAAACCGTTCGTCTCCCATATACGCCACACTCAGACCTTGGAGAACCTGTACCTTCACGAACTCTATGAAATGCTGCTCCAAGACGAAGAAGAAGTGATGGAACTTATTGGGAAAGCAGAGGATAAGCCAGCAACTGATCAAATAGCACTCGTATCTGAGAGAAGAGGCAAGTCCGTCAGCCGATCATCTGGAAAAGAGCCCGTGCTGAGTGATTCTGAACCTGAAGATCCCGATAGCGACTCGGATCCAGAACTTGCCAAGATGAAAGAAGCAATGGTTTTTCTCACTCAAGCATTTCAAAAGAGGAAGTTTTTTAACAAGACTTCCAACAAGCAAAGAGTCTCTACTCGACGTGATCATCGAGAAAAGTCTGAAGGTAATAGTCGCTTTGAAGCTGGTAAGAAGCCTGACAAGAGAAATGAAGAAAAGCCGAAAGACGAACCGATAAAATGTTACAACTGTGGTCGGTTAGGTCATTTCGCCAAAGATTGTCGCAAGCCAATTGTGCGCAACGCCGACTACTACCGAGCCAAGCTGCTTCTTGCCAAAGAAAAGGAAGCCGGTAAAGCTCTAATGGCTGAAGACGATTACTGGTTACAAGTGTCGGATGAAGAACCTGAGGATGCTGAAGCTCATTTATGTTTCATGGGCAACCATTCATCACCATCCGATACTGATGAAGAAGATCACAATGCTCCTTGCCAGGTATGTGCCCCTTTCCATGAAGCTTTATTTGATCAGATGCAACTTTCAATGAACAAACTTGACTCTTACAAGCTACTTTTAAAAGAAAAAGAACAACTTCTCTCATCTCTGGAAAACCGTGTCACTAAACAGTCTGACTTTATGGAAAAACAAAGCTTAGAAATTTCTAGCTACCTGTGCACGATTTCTAATTTAAGAGAAGAGAATGTGAGTTGTTCAACAGAGTCACAAAAACTAATGACCAAAGTAGATGACCTGACCGATAAGCTACGCACGTCTGAGACCGAGAAAATTGATTTGTTAAATCAAAACGTGGCTTACAAAAATGAGAACATAAGGTTATCAAATCAGTTAGAAGAGCTTGAAAAGAAACTTTATAAATTTGGTCAATCTGATCAAACGCTAAAGCTAATCGCACCAAAAGAACCAAAGTACGGAAATGCGGGTATCGGGTACGATAACCCTAATTATTTAAACAAGGCTTTATCCAAAGTTCCTACTTTATATGCATCTGAATTTTTTGGATTAGACAAAATCTTTCCAGAATATAAGATACGATGGACCACACCCACTGAGGAGGAAGAATTGGAAGATAAGTTGAGAAGAGAAAACTCTGTTCTTTCTAAAAGGACAGTTCCTTTTGTTTATGATTCTTTAAATGCTACTTATAATACTGACAAACCCCGTTTCCTGTCATCCGATTATTTTCATAGTTACTCTCAAGCTGAACTAGATACTAAAACCATTAAAACTGAGGAGGAACCTCTAGCTCCCAAAGTTTATGTTCCAACTCTGATTTTAGAAAAGAAACTTGTTCAGCTAGAAGAATCATATGCACTAGAACGGGAAAATCTTCAAAAGGAAAAACAAGGTCTTTTATCTCAAATTGAGTTTCTCAGTTCCAACAAAAAGGAGACTATGTCGGATGAGGAAAAAGAATATTTCCAGACGGAAATAAAGAAGTTGCACTCACAACTGGCTGCTATGGCAGCAGATCATCTGAAAGTGAAACTTCACAAGGCTGACCCTCAAGCTCAGCCTTCCATTCTCCAAAGAGAGATATCTCATCTGTCTGAAAACTCTTATCCTTCTTCTGACACATCTTCCTGCAAAGCTTTTATGGGTGACTCGTCACCAACTAAAGGAAAAGAGCCTCAAAGTTTTGAATCAGATCAGTGTTCTGATTGTAAAAATGCTTCCGAATATGATCTGATCTCAACAAACTCTTCCACTGTTCTGAAGTCCTCATGTGATAAGGTCCTTTCAGATGAGGAATTAGAATTTTCAGCATTTTTGAATTCTGAGGAGTGTTTAGATGGTGATTTGAGCAAATTTGATTTTAATCCTTCTCTACCTAGCCATGTTGATTTTATAAATGAGTCTTGTGAGCCTCCGGTTACATTTTATAAGGGCGAATGTTCCACATCTGCCCCACAAAAACCTTCTGTGAACAATTCTTCAAAATCTTCAAAGTCCAAATCTAGAAAGCATTCACAGAAGAAGAAAAAGACCGGTCGCTCTCAAAGGTCACAATCTTCAATTTTCAGATCCACTGACTATAGGTTTAACGACATTTCAGATACTTTTGGTCGGCGGAAAGAAGTGAAATATGCTTGGGTAGCAAAGAAGTCAAAAGAAAGCTCGACAACATCGGAATTACTTGATCCTGTCTTAAAGTCTAAAAAGAACAATAACAATCATGATGTTTTTATTTCTAAACCTTTAGTTGACTGTAATGGAACTCTTCCTTTAAAAGTTTATTCCATTCCGCAATTACTTCAACTGTCTCATGATTGTCTGTGTTGTTCTTATTGTGGATCAAATGATTTTGTTGATAGTCGTTTTGCATCTGATTGGTTTGGCTCATATCATATTGCTCATAATCATTCTCATTGGGATGTTTCCCATGAAAGACAAAGACCCAACTCTAAACGGGTCTCTAAGTCGGGTGTTAAATCTAACCCCAAAGGACCCATTTACGAATGGGTACCTAAAAGGAAATAACCTGTCTTGCAGGACGTTCATGTGTGGTATCTAGATTCAGGCTGCTCCAAACACATGACCGGAAGAAGGGAGCTACTCACAAACTTCACCGAGAGGTTCTGTGGGAATGTACGGTTCGGGAATGATCACTCCTCTCCCATCAGGGGTTACGGCGATATTGTCAAAGATAACATCACGATCAAGAAAGTTTCCTATGTCGAAGGTCTCGGTCACAATCTCTTCAGTATCGGTCAATTCTGCGACAAGAATCTCGAGGTCACTTTCAAGACTAAAAGGTACAGCGTTCGAACTGAGGATGGTAAAGAAATACTTGCTGGAACACGACGCACCAACCTCTACACGATTGACCTCTCGTCCTTGAAACCCGACAAGGAAGTCTGTTTGTTGTCCAAAGCATCTGCTGAACAAAGCTGGATATGGCACCGTCGTCTCTCGCACTTGAACTTCAAGAATATCAACAAGTTGGTGCTCGGTGGACATGTCAAAGGTATGCCAGACCTAAAGTTTGCAAAAGATCATCTGTGCGCTGCCTGCGAAAAGGGCAAGATGAAAATGACATCTCACAAGCCTAAAGCCGTTCCAAGTACTTCTCGGTCCCTTGAGCTAATCCACATGGACTTATGTGGACCGATGCGCGTTCAAAGCATAAATCACAAGAAGTATGTCCTGGTGATGGTTGACGATTTCTCTCGTTACACTTGGGTCCGATTTCTCCGTTCAAAAGACGAAACTCCTGAGTTGATAATCTCACTTCTGAAGAGCATTCAAGTCAGTCTCAACCAAGTAGTTCAGACCATCAGGACGGACAACGGCACTGAGTTCAAGAATCAAATACTCACCGGTTATCTCACTTCAGTGGGAATCTCGCATACTTTCTCCGCCGCTCGTACTCCTCAGCAGAATGGGGTGGTAGAGCGTCGAAACAGAACTCTAGTTGAAGCAGCACGCACGATGTTATCTCATTCCAAGCTACCACTGTTTCTTTGGGCAGAAGCTGTTGCTACCGCGCGCTACACTCAAAATCGGTCTATCATCAACAAGCGGTTCAACAAGACTCCGTACGAGATCATCAACAAGCGTATCCCGAACATCAACTACTTTCATGCTTTCGGATGCACCTGCTTTGTCTTAAATGATAAGGATGATCTGGGCAAATTCAGTCCCAAAGCGGACGAAGGAGTGTTTATCGGCTACTCTCAGCAAGCAAAAGCCTACCATGTCTACAACAAACGGACGAAGACCGTCGTTGAGAGCGTAAACGTGACTTTTGACGAGGCTCCTGATATGGTTTCTGAACATCTCAGTTCAGAACCCGCGCTTACTGGTGTGTTAGCTTCTGGACAAGTCCGTTCGGAAGCTACACAATCTCCAGTGGATCCAAATCATGCGTCTACGTCAAGAGCACATCTTTCTGATTTGGATTTACTTTTTGAATTCTTTTATAATGACTTATTTAATGTTAAGTCTAATACTACGTCATGTGACAGGAATACTGCTCAAGCACCAGAAGTCACACAAGTCACTGGCCCTACCGACTCCGGTGGTCCATCCTCGCCTGGTGCTCCATCCTCTACTGCCAATGATCAAGCTTCCCAGAGCTCAAGTGATAGACACCCTCTTGCTCAAGTTCTTAATGACGGTGCTCCTGTTTCCGTTCAACTTCCTGCACCGACTCCTGTTGAAGGCGCTCTCGAAGCTTCCTCTCCGGCAATCCCGGAACCTCCCATCGTTTCATCTCCAACTGAGTCGTCCTCTACTCCTAGTTCGACTCCCACTTCGAAGCTTACACCTCACAGGCCATCATCCCTCGAGGCAGTTCAGGATTTACCCCCAGGTGGTCGTGTGGATTCCGATACCTCCCATCAGACATATCAACCTCATCCACACACCACCAAGTGGACTCGAGCACACCCCCTTCATCAGATCATCGGTGATCCCTCCACAACAGTTCAAACTCGATCCACCACCGCGAATGACTGCTTATTTTCCTCGTTCCTCAGCCGTATCGAACCTTCCACTGTCTCTGAAGTGCTGAATGATCCGGACTGGGTAATTGCTATGCAAGAGGAACTCAACCAATTTGAGACCCTCAAAGTATGGCGCCTAGTTCCCCGACCTAAGAACAAGACGGTGATAGGGACTAAATGGATTTTTAAGAACAAGAAGGACGAAAACGGCATCATTGTTCAGAACAAAGCGCGTCTAGTGGCTAAAGAATATCGCCAGCAAGAAGGAATTGATTACGATGAGACGTTTGCACCGGTTGCCCGCATTGAAGCGATCCACATGTTCCTCGCATACGCCGCTCACAAGAATTTCATCGTGTTTCAAATGGACGTGAAATCCGCGTTCCTCAACGGCGTGCTCAAGGAGGAAGTTTATGTCTTGCAACACGAAGGCTTCATGAGTACTGAAAATCCGCATTACGTCTACTTTCTTGACAAGTCCCTCTACGGTCTTAAGCAAGCGCCACGAGCCTGGTATGATGCACTCTCATCCTTCTTAGTCAAGTCTGGCTTCTCTAAAGGTAAAATTGATACTACTTTATTTATTAAAAGAGAGAAGAATGATATCATTCTTGTACAAATTTATGTTGATGATATAATCTTTGGCTCCACGAACCCCAAGTATTGTCAGAACTTTTCTGCCTTAATGAGTAAACATTTTCAAATGAGCATGATGGGGCAAATGAATTTTTTCCTGGGTCTTCAAGTAAAACAATTACAAACAGGAATTTTCATTAATCAATCTAAGTACATCTCGAATATTCTTCGGAAATACCAGATGGAACAATCTTCATCTATGAAAACCCCCATGTCCACTACTCTAAAGCTTCACTCCGATCCTGACGGTAAGGATGTGAATGCTACTATTTATAGAGGTATGATTGGCTCTCTGATGTACTTGACGGCTAGTCGACCTGACTTTATGTTTTCGACATTTTTGTGTGCAAGATTTCAGTCGAAACCTAAAGAGTCTCACTTAGCTGCGGTTAAGCGAATTTTTCGATATTTAAAAGGTACTGCTGATCTTGGTTTGTGGTACCCAAAAGAGACAGGTTTTGAATTGACAGCCTACTCAGACGCTGACCACGCTGGCAACATGCTGGACCGGAAGAGTACGTCGGGTCATGTTCAGTTCTTGGGCGATCGTCTTGTCAGCTGGGCTTCCAAGAAGCAAAACTGCGTGTCCACCTCCACCGCCGAGGCGGAGTATGTAGCAGCCGCCAGTTGCTGCTCGCAAGTCATCTGGATGCGCACCCAGCTCAAAGATTATGGAGTTAATTACTCCAGGATTCCCATCTACTGCGACTCAAAGAGCGCTATAGCCATATCAAGCAATCCCGTCCAGCACACAAAGACGAAGCACATTGATGTGCGCTATCACTTTATAAAAGATCACGTGGAAAAAGGTACTATTGAACTCTATTTTGTTAATTCAGAGCATCAGTTAGCAGACCTATTTACCAAAGCCTTGGACGAAAAACAATTTAATTACCTTGTGTCCAAGCTAGGTATGCTAAATCTGAAAGTTTGATCCGTTCGCAGCTCTCTACGAGTTTCATTCAATAACGAATGACTGTGACAACTGCACCAGTGCCTTGTCTCTGGTTGCTATTATCCACACTCCTTGGTTATTGCATTTTACTCGTTCAGCTCTATGTCCGTTACGAACTTCTGTATCAACAAAGTAGATTTCGTGTTTTTTCCCCGCTTCTTTTGTGTTCGTGTGTCTGTTTTTTTTTTTGTGATTTTGTGTGCAATTTATCTCTTGTTCTCTGAAAAGTGCAAGTTGATTGTGGTGGATCTACAACCCGGTAATGTGTTCCGGGGGAGCACTAGCGTCAGATGGTTGGTAAGTCTCACAGGTCCTCCATTCGAGGGGGAGCAGGTAAGAGGGTTCTGTGTTTGGACCTCCTCCTGGTAATCATTCGAGGGGGAGCTAGGTCTCGTGTCTTCGATTTTAAGTTTTTTTATATAGGTTAATTTTTGTTTTTATTTCCCATTAGGGTTGTTTTTTTAAGTTGTTTTATATATCTCCGAAAACTCCAAAAATATGTTTATTAAGGTTTGGTTTATTTTATTTTGGTTTTGGTTTGTTTGTTTGGTTTGTCTCGGCCCAAAGTCTACCCGCCCCCCCCCCCCTTGCCCAAGCCCAAGACACCTCCGGGGTATAAGAACCCCGATCGAACCTCTGAGTCCCTCACTTCGATCGATCCTTTCTAAGTTTTTCTCATCATCTAATTCTCTCTCTCGCCCGGACCTCTCCTTCGACCGAATCCTTCGTCTTCATCTTCTACAATCGACGAGGTAGGTTTAATCATGTTTCAGTTTTTTAGTCAGCATCGATCGTTCGTAATCGATCGATCGTAATCGATCGATTTCAAGGTGTTTTCTGCTATGGATGTTCCCCGGGGATGGATCCTGTGTCGCTTTATCTTCTCCGGGGGAATACTCCGATCTAGGGTTTCGCCCCGGTCGAAGGCTCCCCCGGTAAAAAGATCCCTCCGGTCGAACACATATCCGGTGGTTTAAACCACCGGTCGATTGTACCCCCCGGTCGAATATCTCCTCCGGTCTTAGTGTCTTAGTGACCTCCGGTCGAAGACCTTATCCGATCAAACATTGATCCGGTCTAAGTGACCTCCGGTCGAATTCCGAATCCGATCATGTACTTATCCGGTCTTAATAGAACCCCGGTTGAACCTTATCCGGTCGAATCCAAGTTTTTTGGTGCTAATAGTTAAAACTTTTCATATGTGTATTTATGAGGAAATTTTGGTGTTTCTATGTGCTGGTGCAAGTCTATGCTCCTTGGTAACTAACCCTAATTCACGAATAGGGTTTTGTTCTTCCAAGATTTGGAGTTACTATCTGTTGTGATTTAAATCATGACTGTATAACTCCAACGGCTATTATCTTTTTCCAACCCTGCGTACTAATTGATTAATTCTTCACAGGTACAATGGCACAAAACCAGCCACCAGCGATTGATCCAATCGCAGATGCGGAACTGATTCCCGAGGATCAGTTCCTTCCTCTTATTGCCAATAACTACCATCTCGATGTAACCCAACCTGCTATTCAATATCAGGTCATCATCGAGATACTCAGGGGCCATCCAATCTCGTATGCTCTAACGGAAACTGCAACCGTACCAATCCTATACTTACAGCAGTTCTGGCATTCTCTCCATGCGTTAGAGGCCGATGGCGGATTTCATCTTGAAGGACGGATAGATCACACTCCAGTGCTTATCACATGTGATCTCTTCCGACAATTCCTTCGGTTACCGACCGCCGGATCCGTAGCAGGCCGCGAAAACTTTGACCCCATGGTCACTGATGCTACACTGTGCACCGATCTTCTCTCCTTGGGTTACGGCGCAGAACTTCGCATTCCATCAACCTTCAACCGCAAACATCTATCGACGATATGGTATACGTTGTTCACATACATCAATCGGTGCCTTTCATCTATAACAAAGGGCATTGATCAGACGAGCGCCCCGATTCTACGCATCTTTCACGCGGTGGCCTTCAATCGCCACGTGGACTTTGCCGACTTTCTCTGGTTTGAACTCATTCAGAGAGTTCGTTCTACTGCATCTCGCCGGTCAAACTTAATTCCATTCATGTGGTTCCTACAGATTGTTATCCGGAACTACATGAACCTGTATCCCGAGATACACCGCCGCTCTACCCACCCGACGTGCCCACAACATCCAACTTGCAAGATTCCTTCCTGCGCTGATCCGGAAGGTGTTGTCGCCCGACAAATCCCAGTCGGGGTACTAGACCATGCTCGTCCCACGGCACTGAGTGTGATAGCTTATAGGCACACACACAACATTCCAGCTCCTATGGTCCGGCCAGGACCGGCAGGACCTGCCCAGGGAGCAAGACCTGAGAGACGTGAGGGTCCGCGTCCACGAACGAGAGGCGGGAGCGTCCGGATAGCTGGGGCTTCCGGACAGGGTGTGTCGAGAGATATTATCGTGAGGGGATTTGGCGTGGGCAGTGCCGTTGGAACGAGCCAGCCTAGTTCTTCAAGACAACATCCTTCACCGCCACCAACCGAGGCTCAAATGGCAGAAGAGGCCACAGATTCTGAAACCATTCATGTTCAGTCCTCTTCTGTCGCTGCTACTGAAGGCACGACAGCCAATTCCGACACCGAAGAAACCCATTTTGCATCATCGCCATCAAATGAAGAGTCTTCTGACTCCGATGGTGACAATGATCAGTCCTCATCTGGAGCGATAAGGAGAGCGGAGGGAGTCTTAGTTGAAAATCAAGAAGTGAGCTGTGTGAGGGAAAGGCAGAGTAAAATGCATTTCGAGAGTACACGAGTGACGGGACAACCATCTTCGGTTGTATCCCCCCCAACCACATTTAGCCAGGTAGCCACATCTGCTACCCAGTCTCATGTGTTGGGACAGGGTATTGAAGAAGCCGCCGTGGACCTAGCGGCGCACTTGGACGCCCAACCAAGCCACTCCACCATCTCTCAACAGATGGTGGTTTCACATTCTCACGGGGATTTAGCACATACGCTATCGGGCTCTCACTTGGAGGGTGCCGATATTGAAACAAGAGAACAGCTGCCACCGTTCTCGCCATCTTTGATTGCACGGAGTCTAGAGCCATTTGTGATTCATGCCATTCCTAGGACACAGATTCCTTTTTCGTCTATCGCCGGGAGCCTAAGTGGCCCGGACGGAACACCCATAGTAAATCCGCCTTCGAGTAATTTACGAGGATTGGGTGGAAGTCCTACCACGGCTATCATCACGCCAACCGTGAACGTAGGCGGCTCGACTTCTACAGTCGTAGCTACAACGGAAGTCTAAGTGACCCCGGAGTTACCCCAACTGAGTTTGTCTCAAGGGAATACATGGACGGCGCCCTAAAGGCTGTCCAATCTATGATGAGGGAGGAGTTGGACAACATCAAACGATTGGTCAAAGGCAAAAGTCTTGCGACTGAGCCGGAGACCACACCTATTCCACCTTCTCTACCAGCCACGGATCTTTCAATACCTGAACTCAAATCTATCCTTCTCGCCAAACTTATAGCCCAATCTCTAACCGAACCCATCCAGGATGCCGATTTGCTATCCCTACTTCGTTCTCAAGCATCTACACCTACTCCACCTACACCCCAGCCTACTGTCTCTACCGAAGCCTTCCAGATTCAGCAAGCTATGCTTCAGTCACTTCAGCAAACCGTAGCTGTTTTGACTGAACGCCTTTCCGTAGTGGAGGATACTTGCCGTAGCCAGGCAGAACGGCTCAAGCGCCGACATGATGATCAGGATGATCCTGATCACCATGAGGGGGAGAAGCGCCAACGTCTATCTGAGCTAGAGGCACATGTAGTGGAGTCAGAACAAGTTGAACAGGGTACGGGTTACGGTACTCGATCAGAAGGGCAGGGACAGGAACGGGAACAATGCATGGAGTTAGTGTTGTTTGATATTCCAAGGGTTGAAAAGCCTGAGGAATTTGATGAAGGTTCTCCGATAGTCCCTGAAGACTGGGCATTGATACTTGATCCTTATGAAGTTTATGAACCGACGGAAGAATGTGCTAATACTGAACGAGCGCTGGTAGTCATGCAAGCCGAAATAGATGAGATCCTTCATTCGGACTATCAGCCAGACGATCAGACTTCTGTTGCGGTTCCACTTTTGACCTATTCTGTTGCTAATCCGGATCTTCCTGAATCAGATATTCCCTTCAGATCTCCTCCAGCATCTCCAGTTATGGGAACAGAAAGTACTACTCCAGTTCGTCCATTCAAGTGGGAAAGAGTCAGAATAAAAGTTCCTTTCCTTGAAGAAAGCCAAAAGAAGATCTTTGCCCACTGGATACGTAAGTATGATGAAGTTGTACTGCATGGTCTACAGTCAATGAAAAGCAAGGAACAGCAGCATGAACTCATATTTGTGTACAAGAAGTTTCAAGTCAAAAACAACAAGACAAAGCTGAAGATTACATCGGTTGATCAGATATTATCTAGTTTCTTCATGAAAGTAAAGTATTCAGATTTCATGGTGACTAGAGAAGATGGTTAGAAGTATTGTTTCTCTGAAGCTGACTTTCCGTTTCTTGAACAACAAGATCTGCTGTTCATTCTTCGAGACTTAAAGACCAGAACTAACAGACCCGGGGAAGTCATTGATGCACTTGAGACAGTAAAGAGATATATGAAGTGTGCAATGAAGCTTGCCTCGGTGGAAGATTTTCAGATTGGGTTAGAAAGCGACCAGCCAAAGATTAATCTGCTCAAGCCTGATTTGAAGATTCCGTCTGATGCCCAGAATGTACCTGCATTTACTGTGATAAAGCTTCCAGAGTTTGGCATGACCTACTTGAATGACAAAGGAATTATGCGTTTCATTCGTTTTAATCAGATTGCCAGATTCTGTGACGGTACGTTGATGTTGCTGAAAGAAAAGTTGAAGCGTGTACTTGATAAAGATGAAAAAGGGGTTCAGTTTTTGGATCCTAAATACAAGCCACTTGTTCTTGAAGCACTGGGTGAAATTGAAGAGCGGCTGGAGTACAGGACTCAGATTCGATATTTCGAGATCAGCTTTGGTTTCCGAAAAATTTATGTTCCTAACTGGCGTGACTATCAACTTCTATTTAAAGGGGGAGATTGTTAGGGCTATTTTGATAGTTAAATAGAAGTTCAGGGTAGTTTATGACAAGTTATTGAAGTTGTAAGCTTGTTGGGCCTTAAAGCCCATAAGCCCATTAGGCCTGCGAGCCTACGTATTTAAAGTTAATTCTATATCATTTGTTAGTTTAAGAAATTCATTATTCAGTTTACTAGTCATTAGGTTTACATACCCTTATCAGAAATTCTCTCTGTAAACCTTAACCTTTTGAAGTTATATTAATCATATGACTAGTTGCTGTGGCCTATAATATGTTCATCATTATTCATAATTACTTGTGATTGCACTGCACTGGGATCTACAAAAGCCATAATCGAGATTAAGTCGCTGAGAAATTTCAAAGAAGTTCAACGCCTGACTAGTCGTGTGGCAACCCTGAATAGGTTTATCTCATGATTGTCAGACAAATGCCACCTATTTTACAACGTTCTTCGAAAAAACAAAGGATTCCAGTGGACAGACGATCACGAGCGTGCATTGCAGAAACTAAAAGAATACATAGCGTCACCTCCACTACTGTCGAAACCTCAAGACAATGAGTTCCTGCAACTTTACTTAGCCTTCAGCACTAACGCAGTAAGTGCAGTCCTGGTAAGGGAAGATGACAAACATCAACTGCCTATCTATTATGTAAGTAAATCTCTACTCAATGCCCAAACCAGGTACTCATCGATGGAAAAGCTATTACTATCGTTCGTTACAGCTGCTAAAAAGCTACGACATTACTTCGAGTCGCACCCTATAACTGTTGTTACTAACTTTCCACTTAAGTCTGTCTTGAGAAAACCAGAATTGACAGATCGATTAGCAAAATGGAGTATATATCTCAGTAGTTATGACATCAATTTCAAACCAAGGACCGCAATCAAATCGCAAGTCCTAGCAGACTTCGTCGTCGACTTTAGTCCTGAACTAGAGAAAGAAGTGCAAGATGAAGCTTTTTCTGTGGCGACTCACGACGACAAACCCTAGACTCTACATGTCGACGGATCGTCCAACGCTAAAGGCACAAGATTGGGCATCGTCTTAAAGTCGCCACAGGGGGGCAAGATGGTGTACTCCATACGATGCGAATTTAAAGCAACCAACAATGAAGCAGAATATGAAGCCCTGATCGTGGGCATGAGCATGGCGCTCGATTTGGGGGCAAAGGGGTTGCACGTCAAAAGCGACTCCCTCCTCGTCGTGAACCAAATGAATGGTGAGTTTGCGGCAAAGGACTCAAAGATGACGTCATATCTCAAGATAGCCAAAACAAAATCTTAAAATTTCACGCCATTCTCGATCGAACAAATCCCGAGAGATCGAATACTCAAGCTGATGCATTAGCCAATCTTGGTTCGGCACTTAGCAAATCACTGTTCGACACGATACCCATGATACAATTCACGACGTCATCTATCGATCACGACGACGTTGTCTAGATCGACAATAAAGAAGAAGATTGGTTGAACGACATAATAAATTATTTAACGCACGATCAACTTTCGGAGGACAAAATGGAAGCTCGAAAGATCAGATTCAAGGCATCTAGATATGTCATGATACAAGGCAGGCTCAATCGATGATCATCTACTAGACTCAACCTACGATGTATCACAAGCAAAACGCAAGTCCATAAAATCCTACGAGAAATGCATGAAGGTGAATGTGGCAACCATTCAGGCGGTCGTAGTCTGGCCAACCGAATATCATGACAAGGGTACTATTGGTCGACACTACGACAGGATGCCATCAGGTATGTGCAAACCTGCGATGCTTGTCAACGACATTCAGGTACGATGCATAAACCCTCTGAACCTTTACACTCGACGTTGATTCCCTGACCCTTCATGAGATGGGGAATAGATATCGTCGGTAAATTACCACCTGCCCCTGGGCAAAAGGTATTTTTACTTGTTCTTACAGATTATTTCTCTAAATGGATAGAAACAACCGCTTTTTCCCAAGTCCGAGACAAAGAGGTGATATCCTTTATCCTGACTAACATTATATGTAGGTTCGGGATACCATCCGAAATTGTCTGCGACAATGAATCCCAATTCATAAGCGAAAGAACTCAGCAGTTTTGTGAGGATCGCATTATAAAACTCACGACGTCGACACCACGATACCCTTAGTCGAATGGACTTGCAGAATCGAGCAATAAGACTATTATAAACTCGATCAAGAAGAGACTGAGAGCAACAAAAGGAAAATGGTTCGAAGAACTTCCTTCGGTTCTATAGGCAAATCGTACGACTCCTCGTACGTCTACGGGACAAACTCCTTTTTCCCTGGTCTATGGATGTGAGGCGGTCTTACCCGTCGAAGTCCAACTACCCACATCGAGGCATTCCTCAGTCAAACATAACCTAGTTGACCTAAGTTATGATCTCGATGCCCTTAAAGAAATGAGAGAAACAACTTTGATTCGAATGGCGTCTCAAAAGCAATCAATCGAACGTAATTTCAACAAATAAGTAAAAATCCAAGAAGGCGACCACGTCTTATGTCGAGTGTTTTAGAACACTCAAGAGCAGAACGCAGGTAAGATTTCCATCAAGTGGGAAGGGTCATATCGTATCTCTAGGGTCGTAGGAAAGGGTGCTTACAGGCTCCAAACTCTCGACGACCAAGAAATCCCGCGTAGTTGGAATGCAACACATCTCAAGAGGTATTTTTTATAAGTTCATCATACTTTTTTCTTATGATTATTTTTCGCGACCAGTACTGACTTAAGCATCGGAGGGTCGTTGGTTAGCCAACGACCAACCTCTAGCATTGTTTCCTCGCAGGATCGCACGACACAAGAATGCAAGTCTCTTACACAACTTGGTCTTGTAGAACTCGATTCTAAGTTTTTTAACTTAGAAATTTTTTACTATATATAAACGCCTTGGTCGCAAGAATCTTTGAACTGTTTGGATTGCCTAAATCGTAAGTCTCTTTGGGTAAAATTGTTTGCCTCAGTCGCAAGTACCCTCAGATTATATGTATCGTGTTAAATCGTGAATATTTGTGGATTGAATGTTTTACGTCCTGATTGCTTGATCACACGACTTTTGAGTTTGAAAAGTTCTAAGTAATTTTTGACTTATGTTGTTATCGTGTGTTGTTATGTATGTTATTGCATAATATGAAAAATACTCGACAGATAAAGTAAAAAACCATTTCTATTTACCAAAATTAATGGTTACACGAGGTAGGCTCGACCACCAAAAGTCGACCATAGAAAATACAAAAAGACAAAGATATAAAAACAAAAGACTCAAGACGGGGGAACGTCTTCTGTTGGCTGTGACGTAGAGATATCACCCGCCAGAGCTTCATCGACCTTGGCCTCCTTTTCGACCTCGACCACCTAGACGTCCCTCTCATCTTCAAAGTCCAGGTCCTTTTCGTTCCCGATCTCCGCCAAGTAGAGTTTGAGGTCCTCCTCAGCGTTGGCAGGGGGATTCTTCCCAGCCAAGTGACGCCTCATGATGTCCGCCTTCGTCGTCCAGCGAGTGAAAGCCTCGACAGCCTTCAGCTCCTCCTCTAGTTTCTCAATCTTGGCCTTCTGCTCGACCTCCTTATCTCTCATGCCCCTGATCTCTTTTTCATTTGCGACTAGGGACACTTAGGCCCGCTCCAACTCCTCCCGGGTCCCCTTCAAGATCTCACACGACACGTGAAGGCGTGTCTGCAGATTCTCCGTTTGAAGACCGGAGACTTCCAAGACTTTATAAGCCTCTTGGAGTCTCACGGTCAGGGATTCCACTTGGGATGTGGCATCCCTCTCCCTGGCGAGGGCGGCTCGCTTCCTCTCCAATGCCACTTTCTCTCTATCGAGAGCAAGCGACACTGCTCGACGGATCATCTCCATCTCCCCGTAGAGACTTAGAGAGGCCTGGAACGTCTGCAAAAGAAAGCACACGACATTAGAACAAAATATTAAATACAACAGTTAAAATACAAAGAAAAGGAAAGGTAAGTGTCAACCCTTACCAGAAAGGCGAGACCGGAGACGTGGGAGCCCACGTCGTCGATCGTCATCACCTTGAACTTCTCCTTGAAGGCTCAGAGCTGGTATTTCCCCAGATGAGGAAATATTCTCGACTTATCGAGGACGTCATCCGTCATAAAATCCGATGGCAACGTGAATTTGATCGTCTAGACGTCGGCAGGTCCATTCCCCTTGTCGGGCGTGGGGACAGAGCCAGAGACCTGAGTCTCCTGCTCCGGAGGTGGTTGATCGACATTCGACACCTCCGAAGGATTCACCATCGGAGGTGAAACTCTAATGGGGACCGCAGAAATTGGGTCACCCATCTTCGCCTTCTCGGGTGTAGCGACGCTCGACGCGTCACCACCCTTTGACGACGGTTCCCTCGAGACTGTCATCTTATTTCTCTTGGGCACACTTGACCCAGTAGTCGAGAGTCCCTTTCTATTCTCCTTGCCCTTCCGGGCCAACTCTAGTTAGGCCCTCCTCCGGTCGGCTGCAGTGGACATCTTCGTTGGAGAACCGCCTAAAAACAAGGAAAATAACGGTTAAACACATGACAAACGAAGGAAAAGAGGAAAGAAAAAGGAAAATCAAGGTTCTAGTACGCCACCTGCCATCTCCTCTCCCTCCTCTTCTTTCTCTTTTCCTCTTCCTTCTCTTCCTCTTTGACCTCTTCGACCTCTTCGACCTAGACCTCTGAAGGCTCGACGATGGTCACTCCCTCATCGTCGTCGTCGTCTGCTAGTTGATGAGGAGTGTACGATCGCTCGACTAGGCTATACCCGAGGAAGCGGGTGAACTTGTACACCGAATCACTATTCGGCTGCACCTTGTCGAACTTAATAGCTGAAATCAAAAGCAAACAAGTTAGATTCGACTCATCCAAAAAATATATATGATAAAAAAAAACTAAGTAAAACCCTTACTCGACGTATTCCAGAACGTCTCAGGCATGTCGTTGTCTGGACCCAGCGATGACGTACGCACGAACGCGTACCTCGTTTTCCACCCACGGTCGTTAACCGCAGTGTTAAGTACCAGGATACGGTTACCCCGATACTTGGAAAACAAGTTGTAGCGGTAGAATCCATCCACCTTGACAACATACGCAGTGAGGAGGTCGTTTACGTCGAACGGCGATCCCCAATCTCCCATCAGTCGCTCGATAACCGAGACGACTCTCCAGAACTGGGGCATGAGTTGCTCCGGAGCAAGGTTAAATGTATGCATAAACAACCTCGATAGTGTCCAAAAAGGCCACTTGAACCCTATCTTAAAGGGATATTCGTATATAATGAAATATCCCTCCGGGCATATATCGAGATTGTCCTGACTTTGAATCGATCTCCCTGGTTCGCTCGACATAGCTAAACCTTTTTAATTAATTTTCAATTCACTCAAACCTAGGATATACCAATCCCTTCTACGTTTCCTAGCTTGGGTTTTGAATCGCATGTAAAGAGTTGAACGAAATCGTACCTTATTTATAGTTGATCTAAAAACATCGATCAAAAGCTAAAACAAGCAGGGATTTAGAATGTATGGCAAGGATTCGCAAGGCAATCTCTATCTAAAATGCTTTGAAAGCGTAAAAGGAAACTTACCCTGAGTAAACCCTATTTATACACGAGACTTGAGTCGAGTGAATCGATCGATGATCGACACATGTCGATTGACTCTTCATAAGTATCGTTGGATCTTCGACGCCTGTCACGCCTAACTGTCACGTGTGTTCCCCACGCCTCCATGACATCACGTGTGTTAGTTAAACCATCATGGGTCTAGTTAGAAATAAACTGCTTTGGTTCCATTGCGACGAGGGCCTCTCCCTAAGTGACACGTGGCGACCGCCAAAATTTTCGATAAACTTAAATTTTAAAATTCAAAATTGTCGCTTAATTTTAAATTTTGGGGGCAAACTGTTTGAGTCAAAAATCTACGACCACGACGAATAACATTAAATGCACATTTCACACAACTGGTCTTGTATTAAGATAAGGTCATGTTGAACAGACACATATGCAACACCTGTCGACACTTCCGTAGAAGTCGGTCAAGCATCGCACGACCATCGCAAGAATACTCTCGACCACGACTATACTAACGTACGACCCAACGTTCTTTTCTTATTTCTTTATTGAAGGATTAGTGCTCATAAAAACCAACGGATATAACTGACATCGGACATCAAGATCATTTAAACAGCTTCAACCGTTACACCAAGAATCAACGACACATTTATGAAGATCAAAGACTATAAATACACAAGATATCATTTCATTCAGACACCTGCAACCACACAGTTTACAAGCCATACAAAGAACATTCGAAAGCTCTCTCACTCTCATTACACGATCGAAGCTTTATACGCACAATAGAAGTATTTTATACACGACTAACATTTGTTTCTATATTTGTATTTCATACTTGTCTTGTGCAACACTGTAATACATAAGGACGTCGTCCCTGTTTGGCGATCATAGTGCATGACGACCTCTCCCTGTCGTCCGCGGTTTTTTCCTCGTTGAGGTTTTTCCGCGTCATCAAATCTCTTGTCTCTTTATTTCTATTATTATCGCACGACTTGTCGTCTGGTTACTTTCTTTAGTTGGATGAAGTTCCACACCGACCTTAAATCCTCTGAAGGACGATTTTTGGCATTAATAATCTCCAATTTTGATGGACGGTGATGTTAGATGAATTATCGGGACGACGTAAAATGGGGATTACCCAAGTGCCGACCCAAGATTAGCTAATGTATCAGCTTGTGTATTTTGGTCTCTTGGGATCTGTGTGATAATGAAATGCTAAAAAACTTCAGATTTGGCTTTAGCTACTTTGAGATAAGCTGTCATTTTTGAGTCCTTATCCGCGAATTGTCCATTCATTTGATTGATGACCAAGAGGGAGTCACTTTTGATGTGAAGTCTTGCTGCCCCTAGGTCATGAGCCATGTTCATTCCTGCGATCACTGCTTCGTATTCGGCTTCGTTGTTCAAGGCTCTGAAGTCGCATCGTATGGAGTATACCATCTTGCCCCCCTGTGGCAACTTAAGGACGACACCAAGATCTTCCCCCCAGGTGTTGGATGATCTTTCGACGTATAGAGTCCAAGTTGCATCGTCTAGAGTTGCCACGAGTTCCGTCGGTATATCTAATTCTGGGTTGAAGTCAGCAAAGAAGTTGGCCAATGCCTGCAATTTGATTGTTGTCTTTGTTTTGTAGTCGATGTTGTATCTACTAAGGTAGATATTCCATTTTGCCAATCGACCTGTCAACTCAGATTTTCTCAAGACGGACTTAATGGGAAAATTAGTCACGATAGTTATAGGGTGCGATTCGAAATAGTGACGTAACTTTTTTGCAGTTGTAACAAAAGACAACAACAATTTTTTCATAGAAGAGTACCTAGTCTCGGCATCGAGAAGTGATTTACTTACATAATAGATTGGGAGTTGTTGCTTTTCGTCTTCTCGAGTCAAGACGACACTTACAACGTTTGAACTCACATCAAGATATAGTTGTAACGTTTCATGATCCTTGGGTTTTGATAACAGAGGTGGCGATGCCATGTATTCTTTAAGCTTCTGAAGTGCTTTTTCATGGTCGTCCATCCATTCGAAGCCCCTGTTTTTTCTCAAGACATTATAAAATAAGTGGCATTTATCATGGGACTTGATGTTCATAATTGCCTTTATTTGATCGGGATTAGCCTCGATCCCTCGACGGGTGACCATGTATCCCAAAAAATTTCTTGCGCTTGCTCCGAAGGATCTGTTGGGTCATCTGAAGATTTGAAGATGACCTCCCAATTTTCCATTTTGTGTCATTATACTTAGAATATTTTTGAGGTTCTTTTAGCAGCTTGGTTTCTATACAAATGTTCGGTGAATTCGAAGATCAGCCGAAGAAAACAACGAAGAATTATATCTCTCAAAGCGGATTGAAGATAAACTTCTCAGCCTAAAGCCAAACATGCCTACTTGATCACCACCATTGGCCAGGATGGTGCTGATCTCAAATCTTCAGGAGCCAATGATTTCTCAATCTTTAGCAGCCGAAGATTTCTCATATCTTCAGAGCCCAAAGATTTCTCAATCTTCAGGAGCCGAAGATTTCTCACTCTTCAGGAGCCGAAGATTTCTAAATCTTCAGAAGCCGAAGATTTCTCAATCTTCAAAGCCCGAAGATTTCTCTCAAACACATTGTACTTTTCTGACAAAGTATATTTGTGATATCTTGCATTAACGTGGACCTCATCTATAGATCAGATAAAGTAAGCTTTGTCTTTTACACTATTTTAAGGAAAGGTCTACACCATCATGCAGTTCAACACTTCAAGACAAAGTCACCTCAAGACAAAAAGTTCATCCTGTACCATTCTGTAGACTTGTGTCCATCCCTTGCTCAACAGGTGTCCCATGAATTTAATGCATGAGGCACTATAAATATGGGGATGGTTCAACATGCAATATCACCAGCTCTACAACCTTTAAGTTCTCTAAGTGCCTGGCAATTTTCTCTCTACAGAGTTCATTGTTTTCTATGTGTTTTTCAATGTTCTTCATTCTCTTTGTGTAAGATTGTTTGAACAGATTCATCTGTTCTCTTCTGCAACAATCAAAGTTTTCTATGTGTAATTCTTGATTTCGAATCAATAAGAATTAAATTAAGTGAAAAACTGTGTGTATTGTATTCAACCCCCATTCTACAATACTTTTCTTGTTTACTTATTGCTATTTGGGACCAACAAGTGGTATCATAGTGGTTTAGTTTAACTCAATAAACTAGATCCTCAATGGCAGCCTCTTCTTCTTCTTCTTTGAACAATGCTTCTTCTCAAAACACCACTGCTGTATTATACGACAATGGCTCTATAGCCAAACCACCAAAGTTTAACCCTAATAACTTCTTCCTGTGGAAAATTAGTATGATACTCTTCTTAGAAGGAGTTGACAGCAGATATCCTACTATCTTACATGAAGGTCCTTTTCTTCCTAGGGTTTGGGACCGGTACAATGCCAAAAAGGCAGATAAGGGAAATGCTGATGATGACTCTTTTGAGGAAGAAAGAACTCCAGCAAATGGAAGATACATTGTAAAGGATCCCAGTAAATATAATGATGAAGACATAGGTCTTATAGCTCTTTGTTAAGTCTAAATATTGTATCCAAGATTTAATAAGAAAGTCAAATGTGTAAAAGTCAACAATGTCAAAGTCAAAGTCTATTTTGTCAATGTCAAAGTTGTTTTAGTTTACTTAGTTGTTAAGTTTTAGTTTAGTCTTGTGGTTTAAATAGACTTTAGCCTTGTTATTTTCTTAAGAACTTCATTGTAATATTTCAGATAAGTGAGATATATGACAAGAGCTTTCAAGATCTACTCTCTCTCTCTCTCTCTACTCTCTCTCTCTCTACTCTCTCTCTAGATTTCATTGCTAAATCTTGTTTGTATTGATAATTGCTTGATAATATGGGATAACAATTGGTATCAGAGCAGTACCAAACTATTCAGGAATGATTAGATCATGATTTAAATTGAAATTTGTGTGTTTTTGGATTCAAAATCGTTATTTTTTCGAATTTTCTTTCAAGAAACAAGTTTGTTACCGTTTCATCTGAATTTTTTATGAAAAATCGTTTTTAATGCAAGAAATTGGTTTCATTGTGATCGACTAGTGTTGGTGACTCTTTCTTGTTTTGATTCCATATCAAAATTCATTCTAATTCGATGTCAATTTTCGATTTTTTGAGTTTTTCTTGAAAACGAGTTCGACCTCTGTTCTTGATCGAATTCCTTTGATTTGTTGTTTTAATCGAAAATTGATTGTGTTTGTGTGTTTAGAATTGTTTGTCGATGTTGCTGATAAGTTTTTGAGATCAATTTTGCAGGTTTGAATCGTTTTGAGATAGAATCAGAAAAGAACACGGTTTGCGTGTCCTTCATAAAACTTTGTGTGTCATTCATGTTATTTTGCGGGTCATTCATAAATTTTGCATAAATTTCAGGTTTTCGGTTCAAGTTGGAACCGCAAAGCTCTTCTTCGTGCATCAAGTTCAACCCGCAAAGTCTACTATGCGTTTCCTCAAGGACCCGCATACCTCACTATGCGTTTCCTCAACAACCCGCATTCTTAGCTATGCGTTTCACCAAGGACCCGCACACCTAGCTTTGCGTTTCGGTCATCACACGCAAACCTCTGGAAATTTTTTTTGGTCATCTTTGGAAATATTTTTTTTTTCATTGCGAACTAACAAGTATTGTTCAAATTTCAATTTTCACGAAATATTTTTTTTAAGATTTCAATTTGATCTGATTTTTGATTTTCTGATATACAGTTTGGGAACGATCATTCTCATCAAGCTGATTTCTCATTCAATATTTTCTGAGAGAGAGACGAGTTCACCAATTTTGCTCAGAGGAAGATACGAGCAATGGAAAGCTGATTTTCTCAAATTTGTAGATACAAATGAGCTGAGTTGTTATATCAGATTGTCATTGACTGAAGGAGAGATGTCACCTCATACTCCAACAGAAGATTGTACTGAGGATCGAGAGAAAAGAAAGAATGCTGATAATATGGCTCGAACTTTTCTGTTGAATAGTATTCGTCATGAGATTAAAGGTCACATAGATACATATCAGTTAACAGGAAAAGATTTGTACAAATCAACAGGAAAAGAGATATGGGACTATCTTGAATGGACGATGATAGGGCCAACAGTTGTGTCAAATCTAAAAGGAAAGATTTCTGAGTTGGAAGCTAAAATTCAGCAGACAGTCTCTGTTAAGAGCTGATGAGCCAAGATTACAAGATCGTAGAGAGAGAATCTAGAGAGAGAAAGTGTTCTCTTGAAAGAAACAGTATATTCAGATCAAACAGTGTACGTTCATTACAAAACTAACAAGCCAAGGGGACTTAAATACCCCAAGACACTAACAAAACAGATAACACTAAGAAAGCAGTAAAATAAATACAATGATTACTATAAAAACTGATCTAACAATCTCCCCCTTAGTAATCATTGGCGCCGAGGTCTTCAAAAACAATCTTCAAAAACAACATTGACCATCTAAACGACTTTGAAGGATCATTGACGTTCTTCTCGTTGACGTAGTCTGTTCAGACCAACTAACACTTCCAATCGTCGCAGAGTTGAACGGAGATTCAGTCTGTCTTGAATAGAATTCAAAGATCTACGGATCAGACGAATTTCATCATTTTCAAACATATATGACTCTCTTCTTGTTTCCAAAAACTTTCTTCTAGCCTCTTGTAAACGATGCTCCAACTGAAGTTTGATCACCTTTAGAGTTCCATCAGAGTAATATCCAACTTCATCAAATCGTAGAAAGCATTTTTCACTTGAGTTGTTCTTGTAAACTACTAAGAATGGATCTTCGATAATGGTGAATAATGGATATGATTCTAGATTCTGCAAACTCTGGTTGGGCCTTTCAAGATTAACCACAGGCTGAAAACTTTCGACAACCATCTGGAAGTCAAAAACACGAAAAAATCGGATCTGCCATCGAATGAATCGTTTAAGAACAAAAAGAGTTTCAGAAACATCCTGAGTCCGGTGATAAATATTCCTGAAGTGATCATATAGGAAATCAATATCATCAATTGAAAGATCAACGAAATCAGCCTCTAAAAAAATGTACCTCTTGCAGTCTCTTCTTTCCACTTCAAGATTTGGATACCAAATGTTCATGAACTTACAAATTGTAACACTGAGAACTCGAACTATTAGATGAGGAGAATTAACAGTGTTATTTCTTCTGCGTTGGCACTTGATAAATGCTAAGTACTCATACTGATAAGCTTCTGATTCTTTCTCTACTCCAAGAATGGCATAAATATTGAGTGTCCTTCTTCTAGAAACAAAGATATTGCTTTGGATATCTTCAAGAAAAGCAGTTCTGAGTCTAGAAGCCATATATCTTTGCTAAAGATTTCTCTGCCTTTGCTGCCTAGTTAAAGCTTCTCCTTCTTCTAGAAGAGATGGAGGAATTACTGGTTCGGAAGAAGGAATAACTACTTGAGCTCTAGACGACTCACCAACTTCAAATGCACTTGATGGAATATTGGTTGTCGGAGAAGAAGTAGTTACTGGAATAGACGAAGGTTGATCAACTTCTGGAATCTCACCTTGACTCGGAAGATCAGCATATAACAATTCAGTCTCTTTTGTATCTGTGGCATCCATGAAAACATAATCATCCTCTGTATCAGATAAGATGATGATATTGTTGCAATCTTCTTCTTTAACTTGAGCAACTTTCTAAAATCTAACTTCTTCATCATCATCTGAATTTATCTCAATGAAGTTTGCGAAGAAAGATCTCATATCATTAGCTGCTTCTGATTCTTCAACTTCATTAGCTCTACCTGAGACATCTGGATCCACATAAACTACAACTTGCATATTATTAAGATTTGCTTCAGACAAATTAAATTCATTATGCAAAGTAGTTACATCAGCATTGTCAATCATGACATCCATTAAGTCTTGGATACTACAATCTTGAACTGTATCAGCAGTCTTTTCTCTATCTTCAGCTACTTCTTCTTGAATAACTTCTCGTGCTTCAGAAGAACCTTCTGTTCTTTGTCTCTTTGCCATCTCCCCCTCATGGCCTTGATGATCGGGATCATCTTGGTCATGTCGGCGTTTAAGAGACGAGCCAACCTCAGTCCTGCATGATTGATCTAGATGATCAATTTTGTTAGATAGATCTGAGAAAGCTTGTGTCATGAAAGAACGAAGATCAGATAAACTGGATCTAACTTCTGATTTGAATTCCTGAAATTCTTGAGATAAAGCAGTAATGCGATCAGAATCAGAAGATGAAGAAACTGGAGGCGGCGTTGGCTGGAAGTTCTTCAGCAGAGAGATCAAATCTCGATCTTGATGTTGTGGCGGAGACATAGATAGAAGACGCGCATAAAGAAGATCAGATAACTCAGAAATCGGAGTATCATGGAGAGAAGCTCTGGAAGAAGTATCAGTTGAAGCAGACATAGAAATACCAGCAGATTGAGTGAACAATGGAGGTAGAGGAATAGACATAATCGCTGGAGCAGATGATTGAACAGCAGACGACGGCTCTCTTAGAACAACCCCAGATGGTCGTCTGAACGGAATCTCTGTAGGAATAACTGAAGTATCAATCTGTGGCATCTTTCCTTTGAATAAAGCTTTTAACTTCAGAATCTGTGTTTCCTTTTCAGCATCCATTCTCTCCGATAATTGCCGAATTACATCATTCAAAGTTGAAAATTTTGTCAGTGGAAACCCGAGCTTGATCAGAAGTAAGCTCTACAGCTGATGAGGTAGACTGAATATCTGCAAGTGTAGTTGCTGGAGCTTGACTTTGAACCAATGCAGTGGCTTGATCAAAAGCTATATCCAATTCATCAACTTGAATATGTGCAATTGAAGGATTAACTGGAACAGAATCATCATCAGATAGAACTTCTGTTGAGACAAGTACTTCTGGTGTCTTGGACTTCCTTTCATACACTTTCATATGTGATTGATCAGCATCATCATCACCAGCATCATCATCACTTGTTGTATTGTCACCATTATCAGAAAAATCAGCATTTGTTGTATCATCATCAACAACAACCGTTTCATCAAGATTAGCATCCGCTCTAACATCAGCATTAACTTCAGATTCAATAGCAGCAATAACAGATTCTATGTGAAGAGTAGCAACATCTTGTATAACTGCAGAAGGATCAACATCTGTCGTTATGGTAGTTACAACAGTAGTAACTATTTCCTGAGTGGATGCGTCAACTTGCTCTTTATTAGTAGTACCATCTGGAGTACCATGAGAAGGTTCTTCCTGTTCAGCCTCTTCAAAGTCATTTTCTAAACAATAATCAACGACACTGGGATCAGTCATGTCAGCATAATTGGCAATAAGGCCATAAGGAATGGTCATAGAAAATGTGAAGGACTTCTTCTGTTTCTTAAGAAAAAGCATCTCAGTATCCTGAACTTGCGGCCAAGATAATCGTCGAGGAATTGACGGATTGCTTCGAAACATGCTTCTAATAATCAACTTTAGAAACTTGATAAAAGGAATGAACTTCCGTCGCTTGTTGGTTAACTTGTCTTGCACTATTTCAGACAGCTCGTTCCAGAAAATAATCGTATAGTCGACATGCAGGTCATAAACTACTGCATGGAACAGTCGAAGATAGTGAAGACTAGAACTATCCGTGCCGGTATGTTTAGACGTTAATCACCTGTTGATGACCGAAAATAAAAAATACCAGACATGAGGAAGATTAGACTTGTCAAAGTCTACAACACTGTTCAGTTGACCAATATATCCTAGTCGTTTGATGCCTTCATACACTTCTTCTTCAGATGGAAACTGATCATAAGTTGTCCTTCCAGGTCTAGAATCAGGCTCAGGAAGCTCAAGAATCAACCTTAACCGCTTGTAAGACAGATATGAATCAAATTGATTTATTTGGAGATCAAATCGATGAGGACGTGCCAGTTCATTATTAGTGATGGTATGCCATACTTGCTGTACGTAGACTTCTGGAACATCAGCAACTGAACAGAGAGCTTATGAGAGCGGATGTCCACGAAGAATAGTGCGAATGACAGGATGAATCTTGATGCGATCAAAATCAACAAAGTAGTTGTTATGCTTATAAGTCATGTACATGACGTTCGGGAACACATCATTTGGATTTCGCCTTGATATAGAAAGATCAGCCCCAACAGATGGAACAGACGGCATAGGTGTATCATGAGATGCCTGATCAGCCGGATCCTGAAGAACGACATTCTCATCTTGAATCATTGGATCAGTATTTGTTTGAGAAGTCATGAGAACCTGAAACAAAACACATTTCAACTTTTAACAGAAAAAACGAGGAAGAGAAAAAAAATACTAAGTATGAAATGCAGGTCCTTAAGGAGGCACGAAGGAAGAAATGCGGGTCCTTCAGGAAATGCATATGAGGAATGCGTGTGAAGAAAGAAACGCATTATGAGGAATGTGTGTCCTTCATGAAACGCATTATGAAGAATGCGGGTGAAGAAGGAAACGCATTTATGAGGAATGCGCGTCCTGAAAGAAACGCATAGAAGAAAATGTGTGTCCTTAAAGGAACGCATAACATACTTGAAACAACAACAAAAACAAAAAAAATACTAACAAAAACTAAAAGAATGCGGGTTCCGGGTTAAGAGCATAATACACTATGCGGGTCACAAGTGAAACGCATTTCTTACTATGCGGGTCACAAGTGAAACGCATTTCTTACTATGCGGGTCACAAGTGAAACGCATAGTTCACAAATACGGGTCACAAGTGACACGCATAGTTCACTTGAATTGAACCCAAACCCTAGAAATCGGCTTTTCTAACCCAAAATCCACAAAAACTAAAAATCGAAGAACACAACAACGAAATAAACTAAAAGAAAACATACCTGAATGTCGATTATAAGATCTAAACAAATCCCAAAGAGCAAATCGATCTAATTCAACTCGAATCTGAGTTTTAGAAATCGATGAACAGTGAAAATAATCAAATATCAGTTCATACGCACAATACAAAACCAATAAAAAAATCAAAACAAAGTAATGAAACACTAAACAATCTACAAACATATAATGAAAAACAACAAAAAAATATACCCGATCTTTCCAAAAGCACAATCTGAAATGAACAGTAAAGAAACAAGAAGAAGAATACGCAGAGAAGATGGAGGGAAGAGGAATAGTCAAACACGTTCAAAAAGAATAAAGAAAAGAAAAGACACTATTACATCTATATATTCTAAAAAACAAAATACTTAAAAAAACTACTACTATAAAAAAAATTATCTAATAAGCCCCCATTACTCCCCCTACACAAATGCACAAAATTTATCAGATTAGTTTAGCATTTGCATAGTAATTTCAGAAAACTTACCTTATGAATTTCTGATCAGCACATGAAGAAATTAATCAGAATATTCACTCCCCCTCAAAAACAGAATATTATCAGAAATAGAAACCAGATATACACTCCCCCTTGAAAAAATGCACATACCATATGACAAAAAGACATCAATATTAAAGATGATCATATTGAATATAAATTTTGTAACAACTAAATATATAAACTTTTAAACACGAAACAAATTAAAGTCTACTCAGTAGAATATTCCAGATTTATCAATCAGTTGAAATCAAACGGGAGTTGTTGGATACAGAAACATGTTTCATTGTATATCAAGTTAAGACATGTTCAGATTCAAACACTTACAGGTATCTATTCAGTGTGCTCGCATGTGATCTCTGATTAGCTTCAAGAAAAATGTAATTCTAAACATAAAATGAAGAACTTTGCATGTACAAACACTAAGTCATCAAGAATTAAGATTTTCACAAATTTACAGGTTTATCGCAGCTCAAAATATATCACCAAGTATCAAGAGATGTGTGCTCATTGGCATCTTTTAGCTGTGTGCACATTGGCATCTTCACATGAGTGTGCTCTTTAGCATCTTTTAAGCTTTGTGCTCTTTGGCATCTTTTAATCAAAGAGTTCATTAAGTAAAAAATATGCCGTAAACATAACTTTCTATCTGACCCTATTGCAGGATTTGGGTCAGCCGCTCCCAGACCAGTTGGCCTTAGGGGGCTAGGTGTCAAGCACCCCTTGGAACTTACTTTCCCGGATCAGAAAGGCTACATCGACATATCCTAAACCCATTCATACCAGTAGAACATGACTTTCGATCTGGTTCTATTGCAGGATTTCTGTTCGATCACTCCCAAATCAATTGACCTTAGGGGACCAGATGTCGATCATCCCTCGGAACTTACTTTCCCAAACCAGAAAGGTCACAGGTACAAACTTTTAAACTCAAGGATTTCTGTATTTTTAAAATGCTTAAAAATAAAATCATCTCAATAACTCAGATCTATATCGAATAGCTTAGCCCATATTTTTATTACGATCTACAATTTTGATCACTTAGGTTGTTCAAGCAAAGTAAACCATAAATATGCCGACTCACATATCTTTAAAGCAGTATCTAAAGCGTCAAACATGTTGCTGACTTTTCGATGTTTGAAAGATTTAAACATTGGACATATGAAACTTTAAATATAAACAAGGCAACTTGTCAAAGATCCTAGACACACATTTTATTCAACTAAAAGAAAATCTGAAATATTAAACTTTATAGAATAAAATTTGTAAAGATTTAAACTTTTAAATTCAACATGCCAAGTTTTGAAAGCAGAAAATTAAATCGTTTTTCATCTAAAGCTTTTGTAAATATATCAGCAAGTTGATATTCAGTTGGTACAAAATATAATTCAATAGTACCTTCTTCCACGTGATGCTTTATAAAATGATATCGCATGTCTATGTGCTTGGTCTTGGTGTGCTGGACAGGATTGACCGATATCGCAATCGCGGACTTGCTGTCACAATATATTGGAACAGTCTTGTATAGCATCCCGTAATCGCGAAGTTGCGTTTTCATCCAAAGCACTTGAGCACAGCAACTAGCTGCAGTGACGTATTCAACTTCGGCTGTTGAAATTGAAACGCAATTTTGCTTTTTCGATGCCCAGCTTATCAGTCTGTCACCCAAAAACTGGAGATGACCAGAAGTACTTTTCCTGTCCAATTGATTACCACCATAATCTGCATCAGAATAAGCAATCAAACTATAGTCAGAACTTTTAGGATACCATAATCCTAAATAAGGAGTTCCTTTAATATATCTAAAGATGCGTTTGACTGCTAAAAGATGAGATTCTTTTGGTTTTGCTTGAAAACGGGCACACAGGCACGTTGAAAACATTATGTCCGGGCGACTGGCAGTAAGATACATCAGTGATCCTATCATCCCTCTGTATGTCTTTTGATCTACAACTTTTCCATCTGGATCCAGTCCGAGTTTGGCACCATGAGCCATAGGCGTACCGATTGAGGTAGACTTGTCCATTTTGAATTTCTTCAAAATGTCAAAGACATACTTTGACTGATTGATGAATATTCCATCTGGAAGCTGCTTCACTTGTAAGCCGAGAAAGAAATTGATTTCTCCCATCATGCTCATCTGAAATCTAGAGGTCATTAAATTAGAAAACCAATTACACAGAGATTTGTTAGTCGCACCGAAAATAATATCATCTACGTATATTTGTACTAAGCAGATATCAAGATTAGTTCTATAAATGAAAAGAGTAGTATCTATCGAGCCTTTGGTGAAGCCGGATTTGACCAAGAAAGCTGACAACTCGTCATACCATGCCCGTGGAGCTTGTTTCAGCCCATTCAAAGCTTTATCGAGAAAATAAACGTAATCAGGACGATCTTTGTCAACAAATCCCTCTGGCTGAGATACATATACTTCTTCTTTCAGTTTGCCATTGAGAAATGCTGTCTTGACATCCATTTGATATACTGTGAAGTTGCGATAAGCAGCGAAGGCGAGAAACATTCTTATAGCTTCCAATCTGGCGACAGGTGCAAATGTCTCATCATAGTCAATACCTTCTTCTTGTCGATATCCTTTGGCTACTAACCTTGCTTTGTTCCGAACGACTATACCATCTTTGTCCTTTTTATTCTTGAATATCCACTTTGTACCAATGATGCTTTTACCCTTTGGCCGTGGTACAAGTCTCCACACTTTGAGCACGTCAAACTGGTTGAGCTCCTCTTGCATTGCTAAAATCCAGTCCGGGTCTTCCAACGCTTTAGATACTTTGTTAGGTTCAATCTTGCTTAAGAAACAAGTGTACAAACATTCGTTGGAAGAAGCCGACTTGGAGCGTGTAGAAACACCGGCTTGAGGATCCCCAATGATTTGATGGATTGGATGAGATCTTGTGTATTTTGTTGTATGAGGGAGAGGATCAATAACTTCTTGAACCACTTCTATTTGTTGAGGAGGATCTTCAGATGGAATAATGTGAGAAGATGACACAGATATGGTTTCAACTGGAGGAGGGGGTATTTCCATGACATCAGATTCAGGCTCTTGTTGACCAGACATAGCTTGTACTTCTTGTTAAACATTTTCTTCTGGAACAACTTCATCTTCTACAGATACCTCATGAATAGTTTCAACAGTTTCTGGTTCATGAAAGACTTGATCAGGATGATGTTCAGAAGATATGTCTTGAATCTCAGGAGATTCTGAAGAAGCATCAGGTTCAGAGTTTGATGCAGCGGAATTAGGATTTGATGCACTCACAGATTCCTGATTCAAAACATTTGACACATTATAAGTGTTTGGTTTAGGAACATCATCATAAAAATTTTCAAACAGAAAATCAAAATCAGAAAAATTAGACAGAGAAGTAGAAGGATCCTGATTTGTCAACTGAAGTGCAGGTTCTGAACTAATTTGTTCAGAAGATGAATTTCCAGTAATAGCGGGTTCTGAACTATGTTGTTCAGAAGCCAAATTGTCAGCTTCATCAAATTTGACATTCACTGACTCTATCACTTTTCTTGCTGAGAGGAGAAAGACTCTGTAAGCAGCAGAGTTAGAAGAATAGCCCAGAAATACGCCTTCATCTGCTTTTGGACTAAATTTGTTCAGATTATCTCTGTCATTCAAAACATAGCATTTACATCCGAAAGACATGAAATATTTGATGTTGGGTTTGATACCATTCATCAATTCATATGGAGTCTTGTTAAACCGGCGGTGTAGAATTGATCTGTTTTGAGTGTAACAAGCAGTTGATATGGCTTCAGCCTAGTGAGACAAAGGAAGACCTGAATAAGCAAGCATAGATCTAGCAGCTTCCACAAGCGTTCTGTTTCGTCTTTCAACAACCCTATTCTGTTGCGGTGTTCTTGCAGCAGAAAACTATTGTTGTATACCCTGATCATTATAGAATGCTTGAAGAGTTGAATTCTTGAATTCTGTTCCATTATCTGATCTAATAACTTTGACGTGCTTTTGCTTATTTGTCTGAATGGTTTTGATGAGGTTGATGAGAATTTCAGGAGTCTCGTCTTTAGATTTGAGAAATTTCACCCATGTGTATCTGGAGTAGTCATCAACAACAACCAAAACATATTTCTTCTTCCCAATACTCTTTGTCTTCATTGGTCCGCACAAATCAACGTGAATCAGATCTAGGATGTCCGCAGTGCAATGTTCAGGCTTTGGCTTATGAGATGCTTTCTTCATCTTTCCTTTCTCGCAGTCCTGACAGAGATGGTCTTTCTGGAAACGGAGGATTGGAAGACCTCTCACAGAATCATTCTTGACCAAGCGATCCATATATTTAAAATTTAGATGAGCTAGTTGACGATGCCACACTCAACCTTCATGAATAGAGGCTTTTGATAAAAGACAAACATCTGATGGAATCTTTACTTCAGAAAGATTAATCGTATAAAGATTTGATCGTCTCTTTCCAACAAGTAAGTCCATGCCGCTACTATTCTTTATAGCAGCTCTTTTAGACTTGAAACTGACTTCAAGGTCTTTATCGCAGAACTTTCCGATGCTGAACAGATTGTGACTTAAACCTTCGACATAGCTTACCCTTTTGACAGTTATGTTACCTTGAACAAGATCACCATAACCAAGAATGGGAGCCGTCTCGCAGTTTCCAAATTTGACACGATCGCAACATTTTTCTTTAAAATTTGTAAGTAGAGATTTGTTGCTAGTCATGTGTTTGGAACACCCCGAATCCAGATACCATAATTGATTTAGCTGCACAATCAACAATTACTGAGATTTAGGTACCCATATAAATATGGGTCAATTTTTGTTAGTCCTTTCTTTTTTCTTTTTAAAAAATTTATTTTTCCAAAACATCTGAGATTGATCAAATAAAGCATGAACATCATCACATATTAAAGAAGAAACACAATCATCAGAATCAGAACTATTCTTCGAAAATTGAAACATTTGCTCTACAGAATATGTTGTAGATTTATTACAAAATGCTAATGAGTCTTGTTTACAAAGAAAATCTACACATTTATCATCTAGAGAAACAAATTCTTCAGATCTCTGTTTCTTTAGCCAAACAGACTTCACAGACTTCTTCAAAGGCCTATCTGAAATAGATGAATCAGAAAAATTAGAATTTTCAGAAATATCAAAATCTTTCTTCTCTTTCTTCTTTGACCTTCTTCTTTTACGCTTAGTTTTATAGAAATGATCATTTAGCGTAAAATTGTCATCAACAATTTTAGATAAAATATTTGATTTAGAAGAGGAAGTTTTATCAATAAAATCAAACTGATCAGTTATTTTATTTGGATAAACCTCAGAGCAAGAAACATCAGATGAACACAAGTTGATGGAAGATTTGATAAGATCAAAATTATTTTCTTTAAAACTCGATGTCATAAAAGAAAAAATGACATCATTTTCAATTTTTTTCAAAATCTCTTGTTCTTCCAATTGTTCTTCTAGATCAAATATTTTGCATTCTAATACTAATGGAGATATATATCTCTTAGTATCATAAGACACTGGAGATATATTATCCTTATTAGGATTAGTTGCATTTAAATCAAAGAAGTCATTTGATTTAGAAGATTTAGTTGAAGAAACAATGTTTAACTTTTGTCTTCTCTTCTTTAATTTTTCTGGAAAATATTTTGCATTTTCTTGAGTGTAAACAAAAGAAACTTCCATTCTCTTGTTGTTCATCCGTTTTTTTATCTTCCTCAATTGTAGTCTCTTTAGCACTTGTCCAAAAAGGTTTGTATTGAGAACCATAGTGTGAAAGACCAAGACAGTCGTAATCATAAAAATTGGGAATCTCAATTTTAGCTTTCTTTAAAAACTGAGGATTTTTAAATCCAAGACCCCAATTTTCTTTTATCGACTCATAGCTCCTTGGTTTATGCATATGAATTGTTTGTTCATTTTGATTTTGTTTATATAACTTTCCTTCTAATTCAAATATTTTATCCGAAAACTTTTGATTTAAAAATGACAATTCAGTCAACGAATCATGAGAAGTCTGTTTTTCAATTTCTAAATCTTCTATTCTTTCTTGAAATTTCTCTTTTGTAAATTTTAAAATTGCTTTTTCATCACTCAGAGAAATCTTCAAATTTTCAATTTGAACAGACTTTTCTTGATTTTCACGTTTTTCGGATAGAAGCTTTGAACGAAAATCATGTAAAGCATTTGTGATGATATTCATTTGCGAAGAAATGTAATTAAAATCAAACTCAGATGGTACCTCAGATTCATTAGTTGATGTGTCCTCATCCTCATCATCACTGTTGTCGTCTCTAATAAAGCACATCGCAGCAGTCTCAACATTGTCAGCTTCATTATCTGAGTGGTCCAACCAATATTCCTCCTCAGCCAACAAAATTGTTCCACTTGCTTTCTTCACAGCCAATGCTAATTTCTTCTTATAAAAATCCATATCTTTCACAATCTTCGTTATGCATTCCTTTGAAATATGCCCGGGTTTGCCACAGTTGTAGCAAGTCACAACCTTTTTCTCTTCTTTCTTTGGTTTAGTTGTTGTACCAGACTCATACTTGGGAAAGAAAGGCTTTGATGTAGAACCGGGTTCTACCTTCTTTGATCCAGAAGAAAAACAAAGATTGTTTGATCCTGTCCGTTTCTGATATTTCTTTTGATAATGTTGACTTAGAAGAATCATGGCTTTTTCTAATGCTTCGCCATCGTCATCTGTTGATCCATCGTAAGCAGACTCAGTTAAGGCTTGCTCAGCCATTTGGCTAGCTAAAAGAGCGATTGATTCCACATTCTTTGTCTTCTGCTTATCCAGCTTAGCTTTCTTCTTCAGAACCATTGCTTCATCAGACATCAGAATTTCAAACATTTCTTGAATGGGCATTTTGGAAATTCTGGGATCATTCCTCATGCGATTACAGGATTTTTCCCATTCTGGTTTGAGTGCATTAAGGAACTTCTGATTGGTCTCCAGCTCATTCTTTATTACCTTGATCTTATACAGATCATTAATAACAGTCCAGAACCTGTCGAAGACACTTTTCAGACTCTCCCCATCCTTTGCTTTGAACTCTTCAAAATTGTTCATGTATCTTGTCTGACAAAGCTGTGTAGACATAGCCGTACCAAGCATGATTTTCTCTAGTTGTGTCCACATCAGCATAGGATTGTGTTTGAAACAATCGATTCTGATGTAGATGGAATTTGGTAGAGCAAGTATCAAGTTTGACTTGGCCTGATTGTCAGCTTGGTATCTCAGAAGTTCATCAGCATCATATTCTATCAGGGATTTTTCTACATCAGTGGCTGGAGTGTTTCCAACAGCTGGTATCACTTTCCTTGGTTTGACCATGGGACCTTCAGTCAAAGCTTTCATCATATTTTCACCATTTGACTGCCTTTCGATGAAATTAACAAACCGGTCCTGCCATTGTTCAAATTCGTTCTCATTAATCAGAACAGGTGGACGAGTTTCAGATCCCAACGACATCATGAGATCGTTTTTGTAAAGTTGAGCTTGTAGAGACATATTGAAGAAATCTGGAATTCAGAAAAAAATGACTAAGTGTAGATGACCCGCACTACTAAGAACTGCGTGTTGAGAGAAATTCGGGTCCTTGATGAAACGAACTCTCAAGGAATGCGTGTCCAGAAAGAAATGCGCGTCCAAGAGAAATGCGTGTCTAGAGTGATTTGTAGAAACGCGTGTTAAGATTGACACGCACTTGTAGAAAAGCGTATTAAGGCTGACACGCACTTGTAGAAACGCGTGTTAAGGCTGACACGCACTTGTAGAAACGCGTGTTAAGGCTGACACGCACTTGTAGAAACGCTTTTCCAAAGAATCAACAACCTGAGAAAAACACTATCACTCAAAAGTTAGTTTCACACGATTTTAAAGAACAACACACATACTAATAAGATGAATGACCCGCATAATTCTTGAATAACCCGCATAGATCAAAAACTTATAATATGCACACTAGTATGAATGACACGCATATCATGATGAATGACCCGCATTTTCTGATGAATGACCCGTATTTCAGCAAACAACTATAAATCTGCTAATTTGATCATAACTATGAAATTAAGTACAAACAAATTGCACAGAATTGAACGAAAACAAGATTTTAATACAATTCAATTAACAATTTCGATCAAAACACTCTAAAACTCAAAAACTCACATAGAACAGACAACAGAACACGACTTTTTTCAGATTATATTCAAACTCAACATTAAAGCACCAAATCATGTTTTTATGCAAATCAACAAGAAACAAACTAGATCGACTATATAAAACGCATCTAAAAACATCAATTTTAAAGCAATTCGATCACAAAACAGACTGAAATTGGTGAAAATCCAGAAAACGAGATTTTTCTTGAAAAAAACAACAAAAAACAATCAAATTTTCGAATTAAACACACAAATCAGTAACAAATACACTTAATCTCAATCCTCTCAAGATCTTGAAGGCTCTGATACCAATTGATGAGCCAAGATCACAAGATCGTAGAGAGAGAATCTAGAGAGAGAAAGTGTTCTCTTGAAAGAAATAGTATATTCAGATCAAACAGTGTACGTTCGTTACAAAACTAACAAGCCAAGGGGACTTAAATACCCCAAGACACTAACAAAACATATAACACTAAGAAAGCAGTAAAATAAATACAATGATTACTATAAAAACGGATCTAACAAGAGCAATGAGCAGAAAGTTAAGAAATTGGAATCTGAGAATGCTGAGCTTCGAAAGAATTTATCTGATTTGGAAAAACAACTTGTTGCAAATAAAGCTGATTTTGAAAGTGAAAAGAAAAGTTTTGAAAGAAATTCTCAGATTTCTCAAAGAAGTGCTATGAAGAAAAGAAGTCGGTGGAGCTTAAATGCTTAAAATTTTCTCAACAAATCTCAGATTTTGAGAAAGTTCTGATTTTAGAAAGAGAAAAGTTCGCTAAAGAGAAAAAGGCCATAGAACAAAAGAATGTAGGATTTTTTAAAGAATTATCTGGCCAGCGAACTGATTCAGAAAAAGAGTTTGAAGAAGAACGTTTAATCTTTGAGAATGAAATTAAGAAACTGACTTCAAAATTGTCTGAACTGTCTGCTACAGGGCTGAAAGAGCAAAAGATGAAGTCTTATTTCAAGACAAAGATTGATTTGATTGAGAAATAAAGAGACATCTTTGCGTCAAAGATCAAAGAGCTTGAAAAATCTGTTTCAAGTTCAAATCATAAATATGTCTCTTCAAAAAGGTCAATCAAATCATTCAATCAAATTCGTCGTACTAACCTGTTCTTTGATGAATATTTAGATGGTTCAGATTCTTATCCAAGGAGAAAATGTTTCAAGAACGAGAAACTGGTCTGGATGAAGAAATAAGTCAAAGATGAGAAGATTGATGAGCTGAAAGAGAAGAATTCATGTGTACATGTACACAAAGCGAAGAAGAACAAAGCATCCAACGGTAAAAAATATTATTGTTCTATTTGTTGTACACATGATCATTTTCATAAAGCAAATGATCATTACTGGTATGGATCTTACTCTGTATCCCCCACACGAACTGCAACTCACATTTCTGGACCCAAATACCAGTGGGTACCAAAGAAGAAAATTGATTCTGTGTTGCAGGCACCTCAATCCAAGGGGGAGTAAAAAAGACAATGTCTTTTGAACATAGCAGTTCAAAACCCGGACTTCAATGCTAAAAGATTATGGCTTCTAAGCACATCAGCTTAGGACCCGGTCTTCAACGGAGTTTGACTTCTAAACACAACAGTTTAGGACTCGAACCTCAACGATCAAAAAGACCTTACTCCTATATGCATGCATCCGATGGATATTGATGGTCTTCATCCCAAGAGAATTGATCTGATCTCTATCCTATACTTTTTCTTTGCTAGATTTTTGTGATATTGATGGTCTAACAATTCAAAAGGGAGTGTTTGATCTCTATCCTGTTTTAACTGACATATTTCAGATGCTTAATTGAAGTGGGAGTAAAGGTGGTGGCTTCTGATCACATGACAGATTAGGACCCGTTCATCAATGATCAAAGACGGATATTATGCAAATATTCAGGGGGAGCTTAAAAGATTAAAATCATTATATCATGATTTGAGGGGGAGCTGAAAAGGTAAAAAATCTTCTGATCTAGATCTCAGATTGTTTGAAAGAAGGACAACTTTTGAACATGTAAAACTATTTCTGAATTTAGAAGTGTGTTTTTAAATGTTTTTCTAAAATTTTTGAGCTTATTGTTTAACTGACCGTGTGTTTCCAAAGATCAATACTTGTGTATTATCTTGTCCATATACTGTCAAGTATTCATACACACCGGTTCAGTATTTTATTTGAAATTGTTATTACCATGTCTCAAATTCAAACAATTTTTCGATGGTAATACCCCCGTTTGAAGTTCAAAGTTGATGAGCATCATTCATCTTTTTCATATTTGTGCTTTCATTGATAAATTGTTTATATTTGTTCATATAAACAAAATATCATTGTCAGATTCTCAAAACAATTCTCTTGATTTCATTCCATTCTTTCAATATCTTTGTTTTGAGAAATCTTCAACGTTCAAATGCTCAAATTTCATTCATATTTTTAAATGAGCATACATACACTGACATATGATTTCTTGTGCTTCATTTCAAGAAAATCATTGACCAGCATGTACTTTTAGGAACATGGGATTCAGTATGAGTGCTTAATAGATCTTCCATGGATTCACGATAACAAGTGTTTCCTACCCCGGAAGAAATCTTTTGAGTGATTGAGGGGAGAGGGGTTTAAAAGAATTGAGTGTGGGAGTAAGTAGAGGTAAAATGGAAATGAGAGATTGGTTAAATGTGAGCTTATATGTTTAAAAGAAAGAGGGTGTGAGAACAGAGTTAAAAGAATATCAGAACTCTGCACCAAACATCTTTCTGAGCCGGGCAGCCACATTACTGATTGGTTCACATTTCTTTGGTGACCATCATTGAAATAGGCAAATAGCCCATGCCATCTCTTGTATATAACCCCACCAACTACTCATTCTTTTCTTAACAAGAGAATGTTTCACATTTTCTAGGGAAGCAACATATAATCTATCGGATCTTCTTTTGGAAGATAATGATATTGAAAAAGAAGGAAAGTTGCCCCACCTTCGCACCCTTTCTCATGCACATTGAGTCCATGTATTATCATTGTTGTCTCAGTGATTTACATACTTTGATCCTTATGAAACACAATCATTGTGCTAATTCTTTCAAAACACAAGCACGAGCACACAGAAAATCTGTTTTTTTTTTGTCAGAACATTCATAGAATTACCTTGTGTTTTTCAATGATTGAATGGAAGTCCGGGGGAGTCAACATCAAACAAACTCCTTATATTGTACATTCGTTGTACACAGTGACTCCGTGTTACTGACAGGCACTTCTAACTGTTTCATTTGTTGAATCAGCGTTACACGCTTATTATGTCTGAATTTGCAAAGATTCGGATATAAACAGTTCATGATTCGGCTCTTCAGATCAAAGCACAACATTTATCAAATGGGAGATTGTTTCAAAGGGGTTATCAAAGTCTGAGCTGAAATTGAAGAAATTTTGATGATCTGATGCTCACAACATCAAAAAGGGGGAGAATGATATAAAGATTCAATTTCAGAGTTCGAGTTCAAAGTTCAAGTCTTAAATTCAAAATGTTTCCGCTGCTGTTTCAAAGATTGATTCAAAGTCAAAAGTTTCTGATAAAGAATTTCAAGTTTCAAGAAGGTTTGTTCTTCCGAAGACGATTCAATGATCAAAGTGATGAAGATACAATTTTGTTTGAAGACGAAAGATTTTTCAGAGATGAAGATTCATGTTTCAAAGTTGTTTCAAGTTTTCAATGTTTTGTTCAAGACATGTTGACTTTCCAAAGCTTCAAAGATTAAAAAGACTTTCCAAGATTCTTCAAAAGCTGCAAAAGAGCAAAGTTTTTGAAAGCTTCAAGAGACAAAAGATGAAGAATCAAGAGTTGAAGATCTGCATCAAATTTTTATTAAATCTTGAATACAAAGGGGGAGATTGTTAAGTCTAAATATTGTATCCAAGATTTAATAAGAAAGTCAAATGTGTAAAAGTCAACAATGTCAAAGTCAAAGTCTATTTTGTCAATGTCAAAGTTGTTTTAGTTTACTTAGTTGTTAAGTTTTAGTTTAGTCTTGTGGTTTAAATAGGCTTTAGCTTTGTTATTTTCTTAAGAACTTCATTGTAATATTTCAGATAAGTGAGATATATGACAAGAGCTTTCAAGATCTACTTTCTCTCTCTACTCTCTCTAGATTTCATTGCTAAATCTTGTTTGTATTGATAATTGATTGATAATATGGGATAATACTCTTGATACTAAAGTCAGAGCCATCATTACCCTTTCTCTGCCTGATGAGGTCAATCACTCCCTTGTTAACTTTTCGACTGCTAAAGAAATGTGGTCCCCTCTGTGTGTTCTCTATGAAGGTACGTCTGAAGTGAAAAAGAGCATAAATATTGCTCATGTAAGAAGGTATGCACTCTTTTCTCATGAAAAGGGTGAATCTCTCTCAGACTACTACAATCATTTTAACAGCCTTCTCAATGATCTTAAGCTTGTGGGTCACATCTATGATAATGAGGAAGTCTTGTGCAACTTCATGGACTGTCTTCCTGAATTTTGGGAAAATATCTATTCTTGTATCAAGTCTACCAAAGATCTTGATTCCATGCCTCTCACTGCCTTGTATGACACTCTCTTCAACTATGACAGACTAAACTGCTTAGGAAGTCTATCACAAAAGA
This sequence comes from Arctium lappa, assembly GCA_023525745.1. NCBI lineage: Eukaryota > Viridiplantae > Streptophyta > Magnoliopsida > Asterales > Asteraceae > Arctium > Arctium lappa. Next base: position 69,488,245 of record CM042058.1, on the reverse strand, counting down.
CATTAAATGCTCTTCTCTAGCTCTTGTCAGTGATTCTTCCAAAAATGTTGTGTGTATTCCTAGAATCATCTATCCCTCTGATCCCGACAACAATAGTCAAGAAGACCCCAATGACCCTTTAGAAGCCTATCTTAGTGAGGCTGATGATGAAGGAGAGGAAATCTCTGTAGCTCAGTTGTCAAATGGTGTTGCCATGCTGGCAGTTTTTTCAAAAGGCAAACCTCATTTCTCTTCTGGAAAATCCAGGTTTTCTAGAATATCATCTTCTACTCTTTATAAAACCACTCCCTCTGACAAATCTAATGAGGAATGTTACAGGTGTGGGAGGAAGGGACACTTTGCTTCTGAGTGCAGAAGCAGGTCTTTTGATAAATCCAGACTACCTTCCTCTAACCGTACCTCCTCTAGGTCTGTCAGAACCAAGTCTGAATCCTTCTAACCTTCTTTTCAAAAGTCAAACACGTCTGTCCCTTCAAACTCTGATCGTGCTGAAAAGTACAAGGCTAAATACAAGAGAGAGAAGGAAAGAAATGCTTTTCTAACCAACAAAGGAAAAGGTCTTCTCGCTGAATCTCATGATTGGGCAGATGAACCAACTTCCAAAAGTGATAAGAAAATGGCCAACCTTTGTTTTATGGCTAAACTAGATGATGTTGATGACTGTGAAACTTCTTCCACCTTTATGGCTCTTGTTACAGCTGAGAGCTCCACCTCTTCTACTCAGGTACATTCATTCTTTTCTCTATCTGATGCTGAGAAAATTGAAGCTTTTGACTCTTTGACCATTGACTTCTATGAAGCCAAAGACGCAATGAAAAAGGCAAATGCTCAGATAAAATCTCTTTCTTCTCAGCTGCAAATCTGTCTTTCTCAGCTAAAACATTTTGATAAAATCAAGGCTGAGCTTGAAGATTTGAAAACTATAAACTTTACTCTTGCTAAAGAGAAGAGCAAACTTCTCAAAAGATTCAAAAAGGAGCAAGAAATTGTGAAAAGGTGGACAAGTTCCTCAAAAAACATAGAAAGGATTTTTTAGGATCAAATACCTTGTGATGACAAGTCTAGACTAGGCTTTGGGAAATCCGACCTTGAACCTCCATTTGACACCCTGCTCCTTTCTCTCTTCCCTCATTTTATGAATCTTCTGAAGAGAACTCCGACAACTCTGAACCTCTAGACTTTTCTGATCTCTCTAAAAATCTCAAGTTTGTGATGTTCATCAAAGCCAAGAACATTGATTCTCCTCATGAAAATGAGGAAGCTCAAGGCTCAAATGACCCTTCTAAACCCATTCTTGAGTCTATGCCCTCTCTAAAAATAAATGAGCCTTCCTCTTCTAAGTCCAAACCCTCCAAAATTCCAACCAAAGTTCCTCAGCCATCTTCAATAAATTTCTCTTTCTCTGAAAAAGGAAAATCGGTTGCCGATCTTCCTCCCAAAAAGAAATTTCCCAAGAAAAACTCAAAGAAATCATCTTCTCTTCCTATCCCGAGACCAGTGATGTTGAAAAAGTTGAATTCCAAGACACCTCTTCTATTCCTTCAGCTAACTCTGGTAAAGGTATCTTGGGTCCTAAGCCTCTTGACACTTCTCTATCCTCAAAGGCCATGAAAGTCAATGTGACTAGTAATCACAAGGAAGCTGATCAAAGCTCCAAAAAGGTTTTTATCTATAGAAAATGTTATAACTGTGGTAATACCTTTCACCTTGCTAGGGATTGTCCTATGGAAAGAATTGATAAAAATGCTTCCAAGGATTCTCCTTCTTCTTCTAACTCAAAAAGATCCATTTCCAAATGGGTACCAAAGAACTGATTTCCTTGTGATTGCAGGATTTAGGGTACCAACAAATCTGGTATCTTGATAGCGGGTGCTCGCGACACATGACGAGAAATAAATCTCTTCTTGTAGACTTCGTGCCTACCAAAGGTCCTTCTGTCACCTTTGGTGATAACTCTAGAGGAAGTACTAAAGGTTATGTAACACTCTCAAATGGTTCCATCACCTTTAATAAAGTAGCTTATGTTGAAGGCTTGATGCACAATCTCCTAAGCATAAGCCAGCTGTGATCTGGGGTACAAAGTGATGTTTGAATTATTTTCATGCATCATTTTCACCAAAAACATGGAAACCATACTTTCTAGCTACCGCAAAGAAAATGTCTATGTCATAGACATGAGACATAGCTCATCCTTCGGAACAAACATCTGTTTTGTCTCTGAAAACTCGGCAAAAAGATGTTGGCTCTGGCACAAGCATCTCTCTCACCTCAACTTTAAGACTTTGAATGTCCTTTCAAACCAAGAGCTTGTCACGGGCATGCCAAAGTTATCCTTTGTGAAAGAAAAGTTGTGTGCTGCATGTGAGAAAGGGAAACTCACTAAATCTTCCTTTAAATCCAAGCAATGTTTCTCCATCTCTCAGCCTCTTCAGATGCTCCACATGGATCTGTGTGGACCAGTCAGTACCCCAAGCCTTGGTGGTAGAAGGTACATTCTTGTCATATTGATGAATTCACTCGTTACACTTGGGTATTTTTTTCTCAGGTATAAGAGTGACACCACTGAAGAAATTATAAAGTTCATCAAAAAGTCTGAAGTGCTAAATGGGCAGCTGGTAAGATCTGTAAGAAGTGACAATGGAACATAATTCAAGAATAGTATGTTGGATGACTTTTTCAATGAAAAAGGTATCTCACAGAACTTCTCTGCCGTCAGAACTCCACAACAAAACGGTGTAGTGGAGAGAAAGAACATAACGCTATGTCAAGCTGCCTGATTCATGCTGAGTGAATCTCACCTTCCTACTTATTTTTGGGCCGAAGTAATCAACACTGCATGCTTTACCCAAAATAGGTCCATCATTGTGAAAAAGAGACAATAAGACTCCTTATGAAGTCTTTTATGGTAGAAAACCCAACATTGGATTTCTTCATGTCTTTGGGTGTGTCTGCTACATCCTCAACGACAGAGAAAATTTGGGAAAATTTGATCCCAAAGCTGATGAAGGAATCTTTGTGGGATATTCTCTCACTTCCAAAGCTTTCAGAGTCTACAACCTCCGAAGGAGGTGTATTGATGAATCCATCAATGTCAAGTTTGATGACCTCAAGATAACATCACTCTCTTGTGATGATGAATAATTGAACCGTTGGATATCTTCCTGTGTTGGTGATGGCCCTCTTCCAACATCATCAGACATTCCCTATACAGTTCCCACTCCCCTCTACCAAAACAATGATCCCTCTACATCTCACAACCCTTCCTTTTTTCAAGAGGATGATCCTCAACCTACCCAACCTCAAAATAGACTTTAAATCATCCCTGTCTCTCAATCTGACATTCATTCCTCACCTATACCTGCCGATCTTCCATCTATCTCTTCTGAAAATATCCCTTCCTACTCTCCTCTACAAGTTTCTTACCCTCCTCCTTTACCTCTTGCCTTAAAATGGACAAAAGATCACCCCATTGATCAAATCATTGGTGATCAACAAGCTGGTGTTCAGACCAGAAGAGGTATTGGAAACATCTGTCTCTATGTGAACTTCCTTTCTCTCATTGAACCAAAGAAAGTTAACAAAGCTCTAGCTGATCCATGTTGGGTCACTGTAATGCAAGAAGAACTTTCTTAGTTCGAAAGGAACAAGAAAAACCATCATAGGAACCAAGTGGGTCTTTCGTAACAACATGGATGAAGAAGGCACGATAATCAGAAACAAAGCCAGACTGGTTGCACAAGGCTATAGGCAAGAGGAAGGGATTGACTATGATGAAACATTTGCTCCAGTCGCAAGACTTGAAGCCATCAATATCTTCCTTGCTCATGCTGCCTACAAGAACTTCAGAGTCTTCCAGATGGATGTCAAGAGTGCCTTTATGAATGGGGAGCTAGTTGAAGAAGTCTATGTGAAACAACCCCTGGCTTTGAAGATCCAGTCTATCCTAACTATGTGTACAAGTTAGACAAAGCTCTCTATGGTCTAAAGCAGGCTTCTCGTGCCTGGTATGACACTCTTGCTGAATTTCTCCTCAAGAACAAGTATTCAAGAGGTAAAATTGACAACACTCTGTTCATCAAGCAAATCTCAGGTAATCTTATTCTTGTTCAAATTTATGTGGATGGTATCATCTTTGGTGCCACTGATGAGTCACTGTGTGATGAGTTTGCCTCTCTCATGAAAAGCCAATATGAGATGAGTATGATGGGGGGAGCTCACCTTTTTCTTAGGACTTCAAGTTAAACAATCTTCAGAAGGAATCTTTATAAATCAAAGTAAATACATACGTGATCTTCTGAAAAAGTTCAATTTTGAAAACTCCTCCCCCATGAAAACTCCCATGGCACCACCTTTGAAACTCCATGCTGATCCGGATGGTGTATCTGTGGATATCACCAGCTACCGAGGAATGATCGGCTCTCTACTCTATGTTACTGCTAGTAGACTAGACATTATGTTTGCTACTTGACTGTGTGCGCGTTACCAAGCCAATCCGAAAGAATCTCATTTGGCTGCGGTTAAATGCACTTTTTGGTATCTGAAAGGTACCATGAATCTAGGCCTTTGGTATCCCAAAGACTCAGGTTTTGATCTAATGGGGTATTCAAATTCTAATTTTCCAGGCTCAAAGATTGATAGGAAAAGCACCACTGGCAACTGCCAACTCCTTGGTGGCAAGCTTGTTAGTTGGTCTAGCAAGAAGCAAAACTCAGTCTCCACCTCTACTACTAAAGTTGAGTATGTAGGTGCTGGAAGTTGTTGTGCTCAAATCCTTTGGATGAAGAATAAACTTAGAGACTACAATCAGTTGAACTCCCACATCCTGATTCTGTGTGGCAACTCAAGTGCGATCGCTATCGCAAATAATCCGGTGCTGCATTCTCGCTCCAAGCACATCGACATCTGGTACCATTTTATCCGGGATCACATCTCCAAAGGTGACGTCGAAATTCATTTCATTCCAACCGATCTTCAACTGGCGGATCTCTTCACCAAGCCTCTCGACGAAGCTCGATTCAAGTTCCTAATTGGGGAACTCGGTATGCTAAATATCGATTCTTAATTTAAATGTTGTTTCTCAAAAAAAAAGGAGAGAAAAGAGAAGAAAAGAAAAAAAAAAGATGTTTCAGCTCCTCTCTCTCTACCCCTCCTTCGGTTTCTCTCTCTCTCTAACCCCCCTTTTTCGGTTTCTCTCTCTCTCTACCCATCCCTCTTTTCGGCCTCTCTCTCTACCCATCCCTCTCTTTGGCCTCTCTCTCTCTCTAACCCTCCCTTTCGGCTCCCCTTCTCCCACCGAAACACAACACAAGCCGAAGACCTTCCCTTCTCCAATTTTTTTCAGCCCTCCTCTCTTCCTTCCCTTTTTTACGGCCTCATCTTCACCCCTTCCCACCTTCGGTCTATCAAACCCACCGAACTCCCTCCCCCATCTTTGGCCGACCCAAGCCCCCTTCCCTTCCTTCGACTTCCCCTTCCTTCCCCCCTTCTTTTGTGTTCGGCTCCACACCCCAGTCGAATCTCTCTCTCTCCTCCCACCAAAAAATCCAAACACCCCCTTATAACTCCACCTTCGCCCCCCCTTATCACTCCATCTTTGGCCCTCAAAGCAAGACAAACCCTCCTCCCTCTCCTCTCATTTTTTTCCTTCGGCTCCCCACAACCCCCCATCACCTAACCTCGACCCCTCTTTCTTTTTTTCCCTATCCACCGAACCACCCCACCCCTACCCTCGTCTTCCTCTCTTCTTTCGGCCCACAACCCACGCCAAAAACCCTAACCACCCCTTCCCCCCTTCAGCCTTCCTCCAGCCGAATCCCACCACCCCATTTCACCCAAAACCGAAACCCCCCGCCCCCTAACTCAAACCCAAGGCCGAACACTCCCCCCCTCCCTCATTTTTTTCGGTCGATCCCCCTCCCCCCCTCCTCTATCAATTTTTTTTGTTTTGTCCTTTTCCTACCCTACTCTCATTCCCTTTCTTTTTCCAATCCTCCCCACTTCCCAAGACTCTCCCCTCACCCATCCCATCTTTTCCTTCTTTTTCTTACACCTCCTACCATATCTCACCCAATTTCTTCCATATCTTCTCTTTTCCCCACAATTTCCCCATATATCCCATCCAATCCTTTCTTTTCTTCCAATCCCTATTATCTCTATTTTAATTACCTCCTTTTTCAAAATTCAAATCTCCCCCCTTCCATGGCATCCTCCACCACCCCCCTCCAAAGCCATCAAGAAAAATATGCCTCCTCCTCCTCCCACTTCTGTTAAGGATCTTGTCTTCAACCCATGCAACCATGTTGCCCGGTTGGAATGTGATCCAAACCATAGGGAATTTAATCCCATTTCTTCCTTGCTACAAAAATCACCTCTTCAGTTTGCTTTGACGAAGAACCCGCCAAAAATGAGCAAGATGGTCATTGGTAATTTTTGGCTCATATGTGTTTATGATCAACATTCCAACACAGTCTCGACTTCTATTCTCTTGGACCCGACATCACCGGATATCACATTCGGTGTCAAAGACGTTCGGCGGGCTCTTCAACTTCCAACCTACACCCCCTATGACGCGTTCCCTCTTGGCAATGAGCATGATGAGGTTGTTATTGCCTTGAACTACATTCATGGCGACAAAGATCGGGGTCGTGGCACACTTCTTCGCAAGAATATGGGAGGTATCTGGAACTTCTTTTTCTCTCATGTTCTTTTCTGTCTGCGTAGGAAAACTGGTGGACATGATCAATGCCCATCTTACATTACTCAACTTGCCCATGCTCTTATGTTCCAACGAAAAATAGACTATGCTCAGTATTTCTTTCATGAGTTGATTACTATGATCACACCGCCTAAGCGACCGCATGTTGCTTTCCCACGGTTCATCTGGCTTATCATCAATAATTTACTTGCTGACACCATTGAGGCTAATCATCGGATAGTATATGAATACCATGCCCCACTTATGGCACAACCTCTTCTCAAACAGGGTCCCTTAACGACTGACAATCCTCTACTCCCAGGTATGATCTCTTTTATCAATTCTCCCGATCTACAGTGGGGAGATGCCAAGGACACTCCGGTGTCCAAAGGTCCCTCCTCTGTAGTGAACCCTTCTTCCCCCCTCCTTAGTGAAGCCGGCTAGCACTCACTCCTCAAAAGCTACCGGCACCGCCGCACTTGTCAACATGACTCTACCGTCGAAAAAACCTTCGGTGGTTACCCAGGTCGCTTACCAAACCTCAAAGCGGCGGTACTCTACCTCTTCCCCTCCCTCTTCTCCCAAAAGAATGAGAAAGGTTTGTAGGGCCAACCACGTACTCCACCCACCGATTCTTCACAATCGGCAGGTGTTGAAATTGTCCCACCTGGGCCCGGGGATTCTTCCAACCCTATTGCCATCTCCTTTGTATCCTCCTAACAGGATACAACTGACATATTGGGGGACCCTCACCTTCCCTCCTACAGCTTCTCCTTGGTGGATGAGGATGACTTGGCCTTCTCCCCAGACCAAGGTTCTGCATTCTCACTACACGGCCTATCACCCGACCAGTTCATGGTCGATGTTATTATACCACCCGGTGAAACACTAGACTTACCCAAGGCTGGTGTTGAGGGTTTTTCACGCTATCTTGAACTTTTGACATAGGGTAAAGAAACGGTGACAAAACCAGCAGACCCCTCTCCCTCTACCTACCGCTCTCCTCCTCATTCTACAGAGCACTCCTCTTATCATACGGCTGCCTCCTCTGAGCATAGTTCCAGTGATTACTCTCATCCATCACCCAGTTCGACTACAGTTCTTCCGATGATTTTCTTCACCAGCGTCATGTGCCATCCGAAAGGGCCATCGTGAGCACTTCCTCATCATCCCCCGATGCCTACCCGTTTTCAGGCCTCCGCTGCCCCAAGAGACCCTCCTGTTCCTGCTCCTGCTCCGGCTCCGGCTCCAATCTTTCCCCCCGAATTTATCGCAGATATTCAAGAAGCAAACTACCAACATCGGACGGTCAGTGCCCAGTTTCGTGAACTCCAACTTTTTCTGGGCTCGTTTGTCAAAGCCACTGTTGAAAAGCTGGTATCTCTTGAGACCTCTACTCAACATCTCACTACCTCAGTTGCTGCCCTTCAAGCAGCCTCTGAAGCTCGTGATAATGAGATACGACGTCTTCTGGAGTCTTCCCAGTCTCAGCAGGCGCTTACCTCCCAGATTCTTCAGTCTCTTCAATCTCTTCATCAGAAGGTCAATTCTACATTGGTTGCTCCCCCGACTGCCGCTGAGGGGGAGAAACAGCTGGTTCCAATCTCTTCAGACAATAGCCGTCAGGGTCCCACTCCTGTTTCTACCGATGCTACAACTGAGGGGGAGCTTCAAATACCGGCCATAGACAAAGGAAAGAAAAAGTTATTTGCTGATGAAGAAGCCTTGATATCCCAACAACAAAAGGCTGCTGCTCTAAAAGCCTTTGTTTCTGAAGCTGATCGGCTAAAGCTTCAACCTCCTAACAAAGTCACTTCTGACTTTGGTCTTTTTGAAGTTGAAATCAAACAGGCAACTGAGCTTGATTCCTATGACACCCTATGGTACAGAAAAACACTGATGGGACGAAAGCAGAAATCAAAGATTGTTGAGGTAAAGTTTGGCACGTCCAAACTTTCAGATACAAACGTCCGAATGGTTATCACTAGGGAGAACAAAACTCATTATGCTACCAAATTTTGCGACCTTGAAGACTATGGACTCTCTGAATTGTACGAAATTTCGGAACTCTTATCTAAATCTTTTAGTCGACACAGGGTTATGACCAAAAAGACCATCAATGGTCTTCTAGAAAGAATGAAAGACAATCCAAAAGAGTACAAGCATTCTCCTGAAGAAGAAGTTCAAGTCGAGTGTCTCAAAAAGATGTGCCTCTCCTCCTCTCCACAAGTCTCCTCTTCTGACAAAGAAGACCTCTTCAAGGATCTGGCTGCCAAGGGAATAATCCCTGATGTAAAAAATCTGAATCTGTAGATTCCCGGCGGTCCGACGAGTCCTCCAGGCACTGTGGTGACTAGGTCACTTAAAGGAGTTTATTTCCTCAATGAAAAGGAAATTCTCATGTTCTTCAGACATGAGGAAATCTCCATTGCTGACACTAAGGTCTTGGTAGCTATTCTCTCTCTTATCCCTATAAGTTTTGGAGCCTCCTTCCTTCGTCATGATATTCTTGCTGAGCTTCACAAAAGACAGAAGAAGGAATGATGTTCTTCTCTAAATGTTACTTATGTACTTGTAACTTTTGTTTTGATTAAGTCATCGTATTTAATACAAGTGCATTTTCTTCCTATTTAGTTTGTACAAGTATACATCATTCTTTTATTCTTTTGTAAACGTCAGATATACTTATAAATCCTTATACAAAAAAAATCTTTGTGAAAAGAACCCAAAAAGAGAAAAAATGGGTTAAAATGGATTATTTAGTATACACTTCCTTTTATTTTTAAGTAGGGATGTCATCCTCAAATAGGGGGAGATTGTTGGGTCATATGAAGATTTGAAGATGACCTCCCGATTTTCCATTTTGTATCATCATACTTAGAATATTTTGAGTTTCTTTTAGCAGCTTGGTTTCTATACAAATGTTCGGTGAAGTCGAAGATCAACCAAAGAAAACAACGAAGAAGTATATCTCTCAAAGTGGATTGAAGATAGACTTCTCAGCCTAAAGCCAAGCATGTCTACTTGATCAACACCATTGGCCAGGATGGTGCCGATCTCAAATCTTCAGGAGCCGAAGAATTCTCAATCTTTAGCAGCCGAAGATTTCTCAATCTTCAGGAGCCGAAGATTTCTAAATCTTCAGAAGCCAAGGATTACTCAATCTTCAAAGCCCGAAGATTTCTCTCAAACACATTATACTTTTCTGACAAAGTATATTTGTGATATCATGCATTGACGTAGACCTCATCTGAAGATCAGATAAAGTAAGCTTTGTCTCCTACACTATTTTAAGGAAAGGTCTACACTATCATGCAGGTCAACACTTCAAGATAAAGTCACCTCAAGACAAAAGGTACATCCTGTACCAAGCTGAAGACCTGTGTCCATCCCTTCCGCAACAATCAAAGTTTTATATGTGTAATTCTTGATTTCAAATCAATAAGAATTAAATTAATTGAACAATTGTGTGTATTGTATTCAAACCCCCCCCTTCTACAATACTTTTCTTGTTTACTTACTGCTATTTGGGACCAACAGGATCATTCCGTTGTATTGAGCTTCATGTAATATTCTTTGAGAATGTCGAACGACTGTTTCAAATGACCGATATGATCGATCGCTCGTTTTGACTTAACCAACATGTTGTCGATGTATACTTCCATTGTATCGCCAAGATGTTCTTTAAACATCTTGTTGACCAGTCGCTGATATGTTGATCCCGCATTCTTAAGACTGAAAGGCATAACCTTGTAACAGTAAATACCTTTGTTCGTCATGAATGTCGACTTTTCTTGGTCATAACGATGCATCAGGATCTGATTATAATCCGAATATGCATCCATGAACATGAGAAGTTCGTGATCGACGGTCGCATCGACCATAGCATCAATGTGGGGCAATGGGAACGGGTTTTTAGGACAAGCTTTGTTGAGATCAGTGAAGTCGATGCATACTCTCCATTTCCCGTTCTTCTTTTTTATCACCACGACGTTTTCTAGCCATTCAGGATATTTCACTTCCCAAATCTTTCCGGCCTTGAGTAGATTGTCGACCTCTTTATTGATCACTTTTTTTGCTCAGGAGAGAATTTGCGTCACTTTTACTTGATTGGTTTGAATGATGGATCGATATTGAGTCTATGTTAAATGACCTCAGGGTCGATGCTAACCATGTCCTCGTGTGTCCAGGCGAAGCAGTCGACATTATCCTGCAAGAAAAAAATTAGTGATTCTTTTAAGAAAGGGTCGAGAGACGTACCGATGAGGACGACCCTGTCAGGATTATCCTGATCCAAGACAACTTTTTCTAGTCGATAGTCAGCGATGGTATCAGGATTCGCCTAGTTCTGTAATTGCTAGATACTCTGCTTTCTAGGCTTCATCGTAACTTTATAGCAATCTCGCGCAATCTTCTGCTCGCTCTTGACTCCTTGAACTCCCCAAGGCATCGGGAACTTGATCATCTAATGATATGTCGAGGGGACGACCTTCATGTCGTGAATCCAAGGTCACCTCAGGATGACATTATATGTTGACGAACAATCAATGATGTTGAATATGGTTTGCTTGTTGATTCATTTGGCAAATATTGGGAGAGTAATTTCCCCAATGGTGTTAGCTATGTCACCATTGAAGCCTGCAATAACCGTCGAATGTCGTACGATTTTTAATTTATTAATCCCCATATCTTTGATCGTGCTAAGGAAGATGATGTTGGCGGAACTTCCTCCATTGACCAGGATTCTCTTGGTCGAGCAATTTCCAATCGTAAGTTAGATAATCAAACCATCGTGGTGTTTCTGCCATTGCTCACTGTTAATGCCAAAAATTACCCAAGGAATAATTTAAGGTCGACGTGGAGCTTTATCCAACTAAAGAAAGTAGTTGATCGACAATATGCGCGATAAACAATAAAATAAGGAGACAAGAGACTTGATGTCGTGGAAAAACCTCAACGAGGAAAAAACCGCGGACAAAAGAAAGGTGTCGTCGTGCACTATGATCACCAACCAGGGGTGATGTCCTCGGAAGTACAAAGTATTACACGATCGATACAAGAAATAGATATATAAACAAAGAACAAATGTATGTCGTGTGTGAAAACACTATCGTCATGTGAGTATAGTTACTATCGTGTAAATGACAGATTGTAGGTGTTCTTCAGAGAGCTTGTAAGTTGTATGCTCCGAGTCTTAGATTTCAGTTGTCCAATTGAGATGTGTATCTTCAGTATTTATAGTCTTGGTCTCTCATAAATGTGTCTTTCGTAACGGTTGAGTCTTCATAAATGATCTTGATGATGTTGATCCATTATAACCGTTGGTATTTATGAGTATTAAACCTGCATTAAATGAATAAGAACGTTGGGTCATATGTTAGTATGGTCGAGGTCAAGTGTAAATCCCTGCGATGGTCGTGCGACGCTCGACCAACCTTCGAGTTAGTCTCGACGGAGGTCAGGGTTATGCTCGGTCGACAGGACCTTATCTTAATACAAGACAAGTCGTATGAAATACGCATTAAATGTTACTTCATCATGATAATGTGTTTTTTACCCAAACAGTTTGCCCCCAAAATTAAAAAAAATTTAGCAGGAATTTTAAATTTTTATTTTTGAAAAATGCCACGTGTCATTTCAAGGAAGGTTATTGTCGCTTCAGAACCGAAACGGTTCATTTCTAACTTGAGTTCCTGACATGTGTGATGTCATGGAAGCATGGGGAACATGCATGACAGTTATGTGTGACAGGTGTCAACAATCCAGACTTGCTCCTGAAGAGTCGATCGACAAATGTCGACCATCGAGCGAATGTGCTTGATTCGATCCTTGTGTATAAATAGGAGATATGCAGGATGGTTTCCTTTTACGCTTTCATAGTATTTCAGAGAGATAATCCTTACCAAAACTTAGTGTGATCTTTGCCAGACTTAGATTTCGATCGAGGTTTTAGTGCGACTTACTTAAGGTACGATATCTTTGAGCTTTTTCATGCAATTCAAGACTTGTGCTAGAAAACCAAGAAAAAACTGGGATATATTTGGCTTGATCAATTTAAAGATCAATCTTAGGGGTTTAACCATGTCTAGAGAACCTATTAGCATGATTTAGGGTCAAGATGACCTTGATGACCTTAGGAGCTTAGCGCAAATCCCTGCGGATGTTGCTATTAACTCTCTGGGTCAGGCTCATCCTAACATGTGTTTTGAGGGATATTTCGTTATCTACGAGTATCCCTTCAAAATAGGGTTTAAGTGGCCCTATTCGCCTCTTTCGAGGGCGTTTATGCTTACCTTCAACCTTGCGTCGGGGCAACTCATGCCCCAATTCTGATGGGTTGTTTTAGTCATCGAACGTCTAACGAGGGATTGGGGAGGTCCGTTTAATGTGAACGACCTCCTCACGGCGTATACCGTGAAGGTTGACGGTTTTCACCGTTATATCCTTCACTCCAAATATTGGGGTGATCGCACCCTAGTTCTCAACACCGTGGTTAACGATCGTGGGTGGAAGTCGAGATACGCCTTTGTGCGTATGGCCTCACTGGGTCTAGACAGTGACTGGCTCGAGCCTGACTGGAATATGTCGAGTGAGTCTACCTTTGTTTTTCATTGTCCGTCGTACGTTTCTTAGTCGTTTGTGCTTCGTTTCTAATGTTTTTCCTTTGTTATTTGTAGCCTTCAAGTTCGACGACGTGAAACCGAACAGTGATTCGGTGTACAAGATAACCCGATTCTTGGGTTATAGTGTAGTCGACTGGTCGTACTCCTCACTATCGTCGACAGGCGACGACGACGAGGTAACCATTGTCGAGCCTCCTGAGATCAACGTCGAGGAGGTCGAAGAAGTGAGAGAAGAAGAAAGACAAGTAGAGATGGCAGGTAAGCTGCGTGACTCCACAGTAATTTTTCTTTCTTTTTGCCTTTATCGATGTTAACGTTTGTCGTGCGTTTACTGCGATTTCAGGTGGTTCTGCGACCGATGCTCTGTGGAGAGAGCAACTGGAGCTTGCCCGAAAGGGCAAGGAAAAGAGGACAGATGTTGTTGCTGCGTCGGGTCAGCCAAAGCGGCTGAGGAAGATGATTATGAGGGAACCGTCTTCAAGAGGAGGAGGCGCGTCGAGCGCCACTAGCTCTAAGAAGACGAAGATGGGTAAGCCGATTCCAGCTGTCCCCATAAATGTCGCGCCTCCAGCGACAGAGTCTCTCGAGGAACCAAGCGTCGAGCGTTCTCCTCCAGAGGATGTTCAGGCGATAGAGGCCACATGGTGTAACCCTCCATCGAGTGACAAGGGGAAGGGACTTGCCGATGTTCAGACGGTCAACTTTACGTTGCTGTCGGACTTTATGGCGGACGATGTCCTTGATCGTGCGAAGATATTTCTGCACTTATCGAAATATCTCCTTCTACAGTTCAAGGATAGGGTCAAGACGACGAGGATCGACACTTACCTTTTTGTATTTTTTTTCCTTGTTTCGACGTCGTACTGATGTTTACGTTTGTTTATTTTGCAGACGCTCCAGGCTCCCCTAGGACTCTATGGAGACATAAAGTGAATTCGCCGATCCGTGCCCCTCGCCCTCGATAGAGAGAAGGCAGTTCTTGATAGGGAAAGGGTTACACTTGCTCGAGAGAAGGAAGCCAAGTCTCAGGTGGAGTCACTTACTACACGTCTTGAGGAGGCCAACAAGATCGCAGAGGTCGCTAATGGTATTGGATTTGCAGTCACGTCTTCACGTGTCGTGCGAAATCCCACAGGGGACTCGGGAGGAGGTGGAGCGAGCCCGCGTGTCCCTGGTCGCGAGTGAAAAAGAGACGCAGGATGCGAAGGACAAGGAGGCCAAACAAAAGGCCAGGATCGAGGAGCTCGATGAAGAGCTGAAGGCAGTCGAGCCTTTACACGATAGACGACTGTTACACCCTCAAATTTGGAAAGAGCGACTAATTTAAGACTTTCAATAATACCTCAAAGAGGGATGAATTCTCTTACAACAAGCTCATACTAGAAATACAATTCTAGAAATAACCATCAACAAAAACAATAAAGTCTTACATAAAGACTAATTAGATTCGGGTGTTACTAAAACCCAAAGACAGTCGCTACATCCAAAGTAAATGCGGAAGACTTCACCGAGCTATTCACTTCTTTGAGCACACAACTAGCACTCATCCCTTCACAATATCCCTAGAACTAATCCCGAGATGGAACCTGATGCACATGCCGACAAATAAAAAGGTTAGGCTAACGCCTAGTGAGTTCAAGAGTTTTTATCATGATTATAAAGGAAATCGTTAAACGGAAATATTGCATCTAAAAATCATGATCCTTTAAAATGAATTACTTTAAATATGAGATCGACCCATTTTCCAAAATTATGAATTTTATAGGTGGACGCCTTAACGCCAAAACATTCTTTTATGAAGTAATGCAACCCAACACTTACTCAAACCGAGAATAATGGTAAATGCTTAATTATTGAAATTTGAATGAACTTTATAAACCAAACGACCAAAATATGAGTAAACTCAAGTCTCCAAAAATTATAACATATGGAGGATACCCTAAACTCAAAACGTCACCGAAAACAGGGATAAAACTAAATACCCAAAAAAACACCTTTCGGTGACGGGGGAGACCCAAATTCCATGGCTAGTGGTGGAACACAAAAGTAGGCCACATTCCAAGTTATTGAGCTCATCATACTAGGATCAAGGCCACGAACACGCCGACTCGTACTAAGATGTGGGGGAGGGCACCCAATGATTCCTAATCATGCTCATTCACTAGGATTTACATTTACGACCCACGACTAGTATCCGGTCCCACATAACCGTACCAAGTTGCCACCCTTCAACTAGCTACAAATGGGAAATAACTATCCCATAAAAACAAACTCAGAAATTACATCACAGGCCCAGGTTCGGGTATTGGACTCCATGAGCCCTCACTGTATTGTCCTTTATAATGCCATGACTAATTATGGCCTCAACATGGAAACAATAGCCCCTTTTCGTAAGATAATAAAGATCGACTCATATGCCTATGGATCCACTGCATTACAGTCTATAACATAACATGACTCCAATTGAATGACCAAAGCACCCAAAACATGTAACTCTCAAATGACACGTAATAAATGCCATCATACTAAAAACTCCACAACGGGCTATTAAACCGGACAAACGTCCTCAAGACTCATTTTAGTCAAAACCGAGCCAAGGGCTCAATAATTTACTTAAATCTCCAATGAACGCCAGTGTAAACATTAAAACACGTTTGACCAACGGATATGTAAACACAACGACCAAAATTATGACTAGCTCAAAACTCATCATTGGTTGAGGCCACCCATTTTCCAAATGAACTTATACCCTTATATTTCCAAAATGTCTCATTACACAATAATATGCATTTTCCAAATGGTTTATAAGATCAAATACACAAAAAGGACATTTACATCAAATGAACTCCATTTATATATAAAATCGCCAAGGAAACATATCCACATGATTTATTTATCAAAATGCCCAAAAATCCCAAATGTGGATGTTTTGCAAAGCTTATGAAGTTAAACACTTAAATAAATCAAAACTCATCAAATAACTCAACAGTTAATAATCTCATGGTAAACATGTAAATACTTTAAAATGAATATTTTGGCATGTACAACGTTTTCACAAATCAACTTGAAATCACCTTGTTAGATTTAGGCTAAATCTAGATTTTACCCTAACTTGAGCTTCCTTGGAGAAACTTTGGATCCAAAAGCAAAACCTTCCAAAACCTATATTCACAAGTTTCCAACCATGAATATTACTCATTCAACCAATAAGAATCAATCCCTAAACATGTTTCATCAAAATCCCCAATTTGGCCGAAACCCTAATTTTGACCTAACTATCCCAAAGTCAACCAAACCGAATATTGGAGTAATAAAATACTTAGGAAATCCATCGAGGAGTGTCTATACTCATTAAGAAGCTTAGAGATGGAGAGGATGGACTTACAATTAGGTTTTGAACAAAACCCCCAAAACTTAGAAATCTTCAAGAAATGGTGGAAGAACACATGAACTAGCACATGGGGTTGAGATCACAAGCTTAATGAAGAAGAAACACCTTGAAACCCAAGGAAATGGCCTCAAATTAAGTTAAGGTTTGTAATGGGGAGAGAAAGGGTGTAGGGTTATGAGAAATGGTAGCAAAATCGACTCATTTAAACATCCAACCACCAACCGCGATAGTGACAAGTGATGTCACTATCGCGAGTCACTCTCGCCGAAGATGTACCGCAAGGGTACTACTCCCCGCGATTGTGCCCTGGCGATAGTGACACTGTCACTATCGCGGGGAACTCTCGCCTGAAGCGTACTGAGCCCCCAAACTCACTTCTCTCGCACGGATCGCCCTCGATTCTCTTGGAGACTAATATAGATGAGTTCCCAACTAAAAAAATCACAACTTAAAAACTTACGAAAACGCACGGGGTGACTTTTACTTATCGAGAATTACGGGTGTTACAATCCTCCCAACCTTAGAAGAGATTTCGTCCTCGAAATCTAGATTTCAATGAAATGTTGGTAGCAGGATAGATTGTCCCTAATCCATTTTCCAGAACCACTGCCATAACCCTTATGCTGATACTCATGACAGCAGCCCCCTTGGGCACATTACACTTATGTTCGAGTGAACACTTAACTCACTAAAGCAGTCTTTATCCACAAGACTACGGTTGTCTCCCAACCTTGGGTGACACTTACTACCTCAAGAGTAGTTTGTGACCTCAACTTCTCATTGAACAATACACCTCAGCTTAACATACTTTTGATCCCAAACCAAAGTTCAACATCAACCTCCAAAGAATCCTCTAATTTCTTAATACTTGGTTTTTGATATTGACAAGGCCGTCCTCTCGAGGCGTACCATTATGCTCTCCATGTAGCTGGTTAATGCAGATCCGACTATCACTCAACTCCGATCTACTTCCAACCTCAAACAATCCATCATAAGATATTTACCATGCTAGGAAAGCTTATACACATCAATACTTAATTACTAACATCTAATCATCCTTTAAATTCCACCACCGAGAGGTCAACTTTTCTCATGATCTAATCGGGGTACTTCCAAACATTCCAAGATTCATTGACTTCACGAAACGAGTCGACGCCTAACATCAAAATGGTGACATGAAAAACGTGGGCATCCCGCCCAATACTTCATTCTAGACGTATTGTCGCATTAAGGTTGACACCTAACAGAGGACTAGTGTTCCTAAATCTCGCATCCCTAACAAACGGACCACAATAAATCCTTTGTTTCCGGAAACCCACAAAGATGGCACACCGCCAATAAGTAGCATGACGTCAAACGACCAAGCAATCCATCAAGTCGTATCCAACCAGGCGCAGATACTCACACAAGGCCTTACCCCGCAGGTTTACCGAGACATGAAGATCAACTCTTAGTTAACTGGAAAAACATGAAACTATTACCTTGATTATTCGGGCATGCACAAATTCAAAATTGAAATCCAACAATCAAGGTTGACCACAAGTCGGATCATCCGACGCATCAAATTCCAAGGACTACTCTGGTCCCTAATTACAACTCTTTCAAAATAGGATCTTAAATCTATACCTCTAATGAGTTCAAGGTCTTTCAATGTTGGTCCCGAAGGTGCTTAACAAGTTTGTAGAAGGGGAGGGGGGTTGAATACAAACACAGAAATTAAAGTTTAATAAATTGTTTATTGATAAATCAAATACAATTTACAAGTTTGTTGCGGAATAAGATTAAGACAAACTCAATCTAAACAAACTTAAGAAACACTAAGATGGTTGCACTAGAAATTCAGAGAATGGAAGATTTAGAGATATAGAAAGCAAGGGTTTCTATATGGATTTGAGGAATTAGCACTCTTCAGATGAAGGGGTGAACTTCCTATTTATACCCTATGCATTAAATGCATGGCAGGGCACTTTACACGTGGCGTTCACTGATTGGCTTTGGAAGTCTGACTTTTGGGAGACATGCTTTCGGCCGGACAATGAACAGTGTAGTTGACAGAGGTGTTGTACGAATTGTGGCAGAGACATGTCCGTTCTGACACATCGTACTAAGTTGTGCAAGGAGAGACAAAAAGGAAACATGAGACATAAGCTTTGTGATCTTTTGATCGCTGAGTATCTCTTCTTTCAGAGATAAAGAGATTCAGTTATCGCTGAAGCTTTTCCTCATGTTCCTTCGCGTATATGTAGAGTTGTCTTTGCTTCACTAATATCCGCATCAGGTCACTAGTAGACTTCTCTTTGTTCAGCAGCTTCGTCTTCGATTCAGCTATGAACATATGTTGACGCGAGACTTGTCTTCAGGGATTATGTTGGTTGTTTACTTCAGAAACTATCAGTGATAACTTGAACAGACTCAGTCTGATCACTGATAGTGAAGCACTAATACATAGAAATGTTTATGAGAGAGACTATCAGCGATAACTAAACAGACTCAGTCTGATCGCTGATGGTAAAACACTAATACATATTAAAACGTAATTTTCACTAAGTATAGAAGAGGGTCTTTATCAAATCATTGAGAGAGTTTGGATCAACATTCAATTAATATGCCAATCGAAATTTTATAAAACTTCCGAATACACAAGCTTTATTACGATTAATCGTATGAGTAAAATCCACTACCGATTTCTCGATAGGTGTGCAAAATGGTCATCAATAACACACATGTAAAGCAATTTCGAAATTCGTTTGGTCTTTACTCACGTTATTAAAGGCAATAACAAAAGATGCACAACAAAATTTCAAACGGACTACCATGGTCCTAACATGCCTCAAGTTATGTCGTATATGAAGAATAATTTTATGTATTAAAACAATATACAACCAAGCGTTTGGACAAACTCCCGAAGAAGAAATCTACGTAATCAAGTTCTAAAAATTTCTTTTAACCACAATATGATATGGAAGAAATTTGTCAATAAGACCCGCATGCCTGAGTTTATTTCTGAAAATTTAACAAGGCAAAACGTGCATGCGATTTGGTTAAACTTAAAGCAATTTAAATTGATTTCAACACTTAAACCGCATAATAAAATGTTCTTTGTCCTCAAAATAGTGGCTGCCATGACATGCATACCGATAACTCATTTAATGCATTGCGAAACTTATAATAGTAAAATGAACGACTGAAGCATGTTCAAGACATAAAGTTCAACACAAGACAATATAAATCTTACGTATGTTTACTCACACCAACGGTATAATTAATTTAAACTTTAAGTAACGTGCAACGAGATGTACTCATATAAACTAAGAGAAATCACACAATATTGAAATTTCCAAAAATAACATGCGGGATAACACTTACTAACAAAATCTCAAGACGTCCTTCACGGTTGGGAAAAGTCATGTGCAAAACCCGCATGAGACGAAAATGTTAAACAAGGACTCATGAGTTAACACACACAACAATTCAAGTATACGTGTTTCCAAAAAAAAAAAAATTATCCACGCGATGCAAACTGTCGTAAAATAAAACTCTATATGACTCGACTGATTTTTTTTTTCATACAACTCATCGATGCTAAAACCAAACGATGCCAAAATTTTCCATTTCCCAACATAAAAGTATAAGACGACAATATGTCTAAAAATGTTAAAATTCTAAGAGTTTATCTTTTATTGCAAAGTAGAATAAAGTGACACCTTTCAACCAAATTTACATGAGACGCGACGCCTAATAAACTCGTAAATTTACACGCAATGAAGTTAAAACTTACGCATTTCAAGTTCACTCTTGCACCGAAAAAAAACGTCGCAAAACAATACCCCATAAAATTCAACAAGACTCGTACAAACTACGATTCCCAAGAAACTCAAACGTAAAAACATGGGAATAACTTCTCCTTAAAAACCTTAACATACGTGGAGGAGATCCAATGTCAAGGTTAAAATTTCGCAGTTACTTGCCCAACACCCCAAATAACATTAAGACACAGATGTTACAATATCCGAAAAGAAGTAGCATTAGACCAGAACTGGGATGAAGAGATTTTCAATGAGAATTTGCAACCACGTGCAACAAAATGATTTCATGCATGCTTAAATTCACAGTTTAAAATCTGTTGAGTGTTAAATGCCTTACCAAGACTCCAAAACGCAACTCACTTTATACTTTGAAAACATGAGAAACAATTGATGCAAATATATTTTAGAAATGAATTTCATGCATGAATTTTGATCGGCTCTCGACATCCTAGGTCCATGCTTCCCAATTTCCTGGCTACGCTATCGACAACCGGATGCATCAAACATCCCTAAGAAATAATCACACCAATCTGATTAACTTACAATCTCTTCATGAAATAGAGTCTCTTTATCAAGCCTATGGTTCTAATTTCAACCAATAACTCCGACACCAAAATGGTCCACTTAATGCATTCATTGCGCTTAACTATCACACCAAAGTGACAATGCTATGAACATCAACTCTTCCTTAGACTACTCGCTTAGAAACTTCTTTACTACCCCAACGGTCATCCCACCAAGGTAGTACAAGTATATACATGTAGCATGTAGTTTCACCATCACACTGGCCAGGTGCCATTATGAACATACCGTACATGATCATCTTTGCTATCCTCGACAAGTTTCCCGTTTCTAGCGACCCAATCAACTCCCAAATATCCTATCTTAAGGTACCAAATGGTGCAATCCTCTCTTTCAATCACCTAATCAACGCTAGTTTGAGTCTAGGTATCCAAAATCAACACCTAATTCTCTCAAACTTATGCTCTGATACCAACTTGTTACACCCTCAAATTTGGAAAGAGCGAGTAATTTAAAACTTTCAATAATACCTCAAAGAGGGATAAAATCTCTTACAACAAGCTCACACTAGAAATACAATTCTAGATATAACCGTAAAAAAAACAATAAAGTCTTACATAAAGACTAATTAGAGTCGGGTGTTACTAAAACCCAAAGACAATCGCTACATCCAAAGTAAATGCGGAAGACTTCACCGAGCTATTCACTTCTTCGAGCACACAACTAGCACTCATCCCTTCACAATATCGCTAGAACTAATCCCGAGATGGAACCTAATGCACATGCCGACATATAAAAAGGTTAGGATAACGCCTAGTGAGTTCAAGAGTTTTTATCATGATTATAAAGGAAATCGTTAAACGGAAATATTGCATCTTAAAATCATGATCCTTT
Source organism: Arctium lappa (assembly GCA_023525745.1). Lineage (NCBI taxonomy): Eukaryota > Viridiplantae > Streptophyta > Magnoliopsida > Asterales > Asteraceae > Arctium > Arctium lappa. The sequence goes on along the minus strand of CM042058.1, from coordinate 69,466,315 downwards.
AAAATGGATTACTTTAAATATAAGAACGACCCATTTTCCAAAATTATGCATTTTATAGGTGGACGCCTCAACGCCAAAACATTCTTTTATGAAGTAATGCAACCCAACACTTACTCAAACCGAGAATAATGGTAAATTCTTAATTATTAAAATTTGAATGAACTTTGTAAACCAAACGACCAAAATATAACTAAACTCAAGCCTCCAAAAATTATAACATATGGAAGATACCCCAAACTCAAAATGTCACTGAAAACAGGGATAAAACTAAATACCCAAGACAACACCTTTTGGTGATTGGGGAGACCCGAATTCCATGGCTAGTGGTGGAACACAAAAGTAAGCCACATTCCAAGTTATTGAGCTCATCATACTAGGATCAAGGCCACGAACACGCCGGCTCGTACTAAGATGTGGGGGAGGGCACCCAATGATTCCTAATCATGCTCATTCGCTAGGATTTACATTTACGACCCACGGCTAGTATCCGGTCCCACATAATCGTACCAAATTGCCACCCTAGGGTCCAAGTCTCAACTAGCTACAAATGGGAAATAACTATCCCATAAAAATAGACTCAGAAATTACATCACCGGCCCAAGTCCGAGTATTGGACTCCACGAGCCCTCACCGTATTGTCCTCGATAATCCCATGACTAATTCTGGCCTCAACATGGAAACAATAGCCCCTTTTCGTAAGATAATAAAGATCGACTCATATGCCTATGGATCCACTGCATTACAGTCTATAACATTACATGACTCCAACTGAATGACCAAAGCACCTAAAACATGTAACTCTCAAATGACACGTAATAAACTCCATCATACTAAAAACTCCACAACAGGCTATTAAACCGGACAAACGTCCTCAAGACTCATTTTAGTCAAAACCGAGCCAAGGGCTCAACAATTTACTTAAATCTCCAATGAACGCCAGTGTAAACATTAAAACACGCTTGACCAACGGATATGTAAACACAACGACCAAAAGTATGATTAGCTCACAACTCATCATTGGTTGTGGCCACCCATTTTTCCAAATGAACTTATTCCCTTATATTTCCAAAATATCTCATAACACAATAATATGCATTTTCCAAATGGTTTATAAGATCAAATACAGAAAAATGACATTTACATCAAATGAACTCCATTTATATATAAATCGCCAAGGAAACATATCCACATGATTTATTTATCAAAATGCCCAAAAATCCCAAATGTGGATGTTTTGTAAAGTTTATGAAGTTAAACACTTCAATAAATCAAAACTCGTCAAATAACTCAACAGTTAATAATCTCATGGTAAACACGTAAATACTTTAAAATGAATATTTTGGCATGTACAACGTTTTCACAAATCAACTTGAACTCACCTTGTTAGATTTAGGCTAAATCTAGATTTTACCCTAACTTGAGATTCCTTGGAGAAACTTTGGATCCAAAAGCAAAACCTTCCAAAACCTATATTCACAAGTTTCCAACCATGAATATTACTCATTTAACCAATAAGAATCAATCCCCAAACATGTTTCATCAAAATCCCCAATTTGGCCGAAACCCTAATTTTGACCTAACTTTCCCAAAGTCAACCAAACCGAATATTGGAGAAATAAAATACTTAAGAAATCAATCGAGGAGTGTTTAACATTAGAGATGGAGAGGATGGACTTACAATTAGGTTTTGAACAAAACCCCCAAAACTTAGAAATATTCAAGAAATGGTGGAAGAACACATGAACTAGCACATGGGGTTGAGATCACAAGCTTGATGAAGAAGAAACACCTTGATACCCAAGGAAATGGCCTCAAATTAAGTTAGGGTTTGTAATGGGGAGTGAGGAGACGATTTAGGAGAGAAAGGGTGAAGGGTTATGAGAAATGGTAGCAAAATCGGCTCATTTAAACATCCAGCCCCCGACCGCGATAGTGACAAGCGATAGTGACAGCGTCACTATCGTGAGTCACTCTCGTCGAAGATGTACCGCAAGGGTACTACTCCTCGTGATTGTGCCCTGGCGATAGTGACACTGTCACTATCGCGGGGCACACTCGCCTGAAGCGTACCGACCACCCAAACTCACTTCTCTCGCACAGATCTCCCTCGATTCTCATGGGACCTAATATAGATGAGTTCCCAACTCAAAAATCAATCACAACTTAGAAACTTATGAAAATGAACGGGGTGACTTTTACTTACCGAGAATTACGGGTGTTACAACGACTAAGGCGGCGATCATGAGACGCCACTTAGCGGGGAAGAATACCTTGGCGAACGTTGCTGAGGACTTGAAGATCTACCTCGCGGAAGTCGAGAATGAAGATGATCTGAATTCCGAAGACGAAAATCACGGTGAGGTTATCGAGGTCGGCACGGAGGAGGCCAAGATGGATGAGACTCTTGCTGGTGATATCTCTACTTCAATGTCGACAAAAGATGCCCCTCCATCCTGAGCTTTTTAGTTTTTATCTTTATCTGTCTTTCGTTTGTATTTTTCTTAGGTCGGTCGTTAGTGGTCGATCTTTTCATGTGTAACCATTATTTTTGGTATTTAAATGCAAATGGTTTTTACTATGTCGAATGTTTTTTTTAGGCTTTGTACGTTCGCATACGATATCATAAGTAAATCATATAAAATCACACGATCATCGTCTAAAACATCCAACCCAAATAAGCATAAGTAACAAATTCTTGCGGCCAAGGAAAATCAAAGACTCTTGCGACCAAGGCAATTGAGGTGTAAGTCATTCGATGACTAGAGGTATAACACAGTTTAAGGACACGTGTGACTATGGCAACTCAAATGATTTCAATATCAAATTTCATGTGACTAAGGCATTTGTCCATTAATAAAACTTTTTCGAAGTTAAAAAACTTAGAGTTGAGTTTTATGAGATCAAGTCGCGTAGGAGACTTGCATTCTTATGTCGTGCGATCCTGCGAGAAAACAACGTCAGAGGTCGGTGGTTGGCTAACCAACGACCCTCCGATGCTTCATTCAATATTTGATAGAGTCAAATAATCATAACGGAATAGTTTAAGGGATTTAGAAAAAATACCTCTTCAAGTGTGTTGCATTCCAACTACGTGGGATTTCTTGGTCGTCGAGAGTTTGGAGCCTATAGGCACCTTTTCCCACGACCTTAGATATGCGATAAAGTTCTTCCCATTTGATGGAAAGCTTACCTGCGTTTGGCTATTGAGTGTTCTGAAACACTCGACGTAAGACGTTGTCGCCTTCTTGGAAGACCTTAGTTTTGACATTTTTGTTGAAATGACGTTCGACTGTTTGTCTTTGGGATGCCATTCGAATCAATGCTGATTCTCTTAACTCTTCAAGAGCATCGAGATTGTAGCTTAGGTCGACCAAGTTATGATCGATTGATGTATGTCTCGATGTTGGTAACTGAACCTCGATGGGTAGGACTGCTTCACAACCATAGACTAAGGAAAAGGGGGCTTGTCTAGTGGACGTACATGGAGTCGTACGATTTTCCCACAGGAACGAAGGAAGTTCTTCGACCCATCTTCCTTTTGCTGCTTTCAAACGTTTCTTGATCGATTTTACAATTGTCTTGTTACTCGACTCAGCAAGTCCGTTAGACTGAGGGTATCGTGGTGTCGACGTCGCGAGTTTTATGTTGTAATCCCCATAAAACTGTTGAGTCCATTCGCTTATAAATTGAGATCCATTGTCACAGACAATCTCAGATGGTATTCCAAACCTACATATAATGTTAGTCTAGATAAAGGATATAACCTCTTTGTCCCGAACTTGGGAAAAGCGGCTGCCTCTACCCATTTGGAAAATTAATCTGTAAGGAGGAGTAAAAATACCTTTTGCCCAGGGGCAGGTGGTAACTTACCGAAGATATCCATTTCCCACCTCATGAAAGGCCAGGGAACTAACGTCAAATGTAAGGGTTCAGAGGGTTTATGCGTCGTACCTGAGTGTCGTTGACATGCATTGGAATTATGCACATACCTAATAGCGTCTTGTTGTAGCGTTGGCCAGTAATAGCCTTGTCGAGATATTCGATTGGCTAAGCTACGACCACCTGAGTGATTACCACACTCGCCTTCGTGCATTTTCTGCAAAATATTTTGGACTTTTGTTTTGCTCGTGACACATAATAGATTAAGTCCAGTAGACGATTGTCGATAGAGTCTACCTTGTATCACGACATATCGTGATGCCTTAAATCTTATCTTTCGAGCTTCTGCTCGGTCTTCTAGAAGTTGGTCGCGTGTTAGGTAGTTCATAATATCGCTCGACCAATTTTCTTCTTCGTCGTCGATCTGACCAATGTCGTCGTGATCAATAGACTTAGTGTCGATCCAAGGTTGGCTAAAGCATCTGCTTGAGTGTTCAAATCTCTCGGGATTTGTTCGATCGAAAAAGGTTCGAATTTTGCAAATTTTGCCTTGCCTAATTTGAGATATGATGTCATCTTTGAATCTTTAGCCGCAAATTCTCTATTCATTTGGTTTACGACAAGGAGAGAGTCACTCTTGACGTGTAACCCTTTTTCCCCCAAGTCGTGCACCATGTCATCCCTATGATCAAGGCTTCGTATTTTGCTTCATTGTTGGTTGCCTTGAAATCGCATCGTATAGAGTACACCATATTGCCCCCCTGTGGCGACTTTAAGACGACGCCCAGTCCTGTACCTCTAGTGTTGGACGATCCGTCGACATGTAGAATCCAGGGTTTATCGTCATGAGTCGCCACAGAACAAACTTCGTTTTGTGCCTTTTTCTCTAGTTCAGGACTAAAGTCGGTGGCAAAGTCTGCTAGGACTTGCGATTTGATCGTGGTCCTGGGTTTAAAGTCGATGTTGTAACTGCTGAGATATATGCTCCATTTTGCCAAAAGACCTATCAATTTAGGTTTTCTCAAGACAGACTTGAGTGGAAAGTTAGTAGCGACAGTTATAGGATGTGATTCGAAATAATGTCGCAGCTTTTTAGCAGCGGTAACTAACGACAATAATAATTTTTCCATCGACGGGTACCTAGTTTCAGCATCAAGTAGAGACTTACTTACATAGTAGATAGGCAGTTGGTGTTTGTCATCCTCTTTTACCAGGCCTGCACTTACCGCGTTAGGACTGACGGCTAAGTATAGTTGCAAGACCTCGTTGTTCTTTGGTTTTGATAATAATGGAGGCGACGCCATGTAATATTTCAATCTTTGCAATGCCTGCTCATGGTCGTTCGTCCAATGGAAGCCTTTGTTTTTTCGTAGGACGTTGTAGAACAAGTGACACTTGTCTGATGATTGAGATATAAATTTGTTCTGAGCTGTCACTCGATCTGTCAAATGTTGCACTTCTTTGATGTTTCTCGGTGATTTAATCTCTACAATGGCTTTACTTTGGTCGGGATTGGCCTCGATGCCTCGTCGAGTCACCATGTATCCTATAAATTTCCCCACACTGACTCCGAAGGAACATTTCGTAGGATTGAGCTTCATATGGTATTGTCGGAGGACGTCGAACGATTGTTGTAGGTGTTAAACATGATCGACTGCTTGTCGAGATATGACCAGGATGTCGTCGATATATACTTCCATGGTATCACCCAATCGATCCTTGAACATTATGTTGACTAATCGCTGGTACGTGGAACCTGCATTTTTCAAACCAAAATGCATAACCTTATAGCAGTAAATACCTTGATTCGTCATAAAGGTTGTCTTTTCTTGGTCGTCGACGTGCATAAGTATTTGATTGTATCCTGAGTAAGCGTCCATGAACGTCAAGAGTTCATGTCCAACAGTCGCGTCGACTAGTGCATCAATATGTGGTAAAGGAAATGGATCCTTTAGATACGCCTTGTTTAGATCTGTGAAGTCTATACACACCCTCCATTTGCCATTTTTCTTCTATATGACCACGGGATTGGCTAACCAGTCGAGGTACTTTACATCTCGAATCTTTCCAGTCTTGGGGAGGTTGTCGACTTCGTCGTTAATCACTTTATTCCGCTCCGGGGCGAATTTTCGACGTTTTTGCTTTATTGGCTTGAATGACGGATCCACATTGATAACTCTCAAATATTGAGAGTTAATTCCTCTCTTTTCGTATTCGTTTTACCATATTTTCTCCCATTTTGTCTCTTACCTCCTTCGTTTGGTCTAGTTGTTCAAACATTGTGATGAAGTCTCAAGAATGCAAAAAATGCGGTTTTACTAACTTTTTATGCAGAACGTGGCCACCTTGTCACCAGGTTGGGAAGATGGTTGAAATTTAATGGATAAAATTTAGCCATTTTTGGAAAGATTGCCTTTTGAAGAAATGAAAAGAATTTTCTGCTCTTTCACAAGAATAATCAAGGAAGAAAACAAGAGATGTAAGTCAAAGGAAGGTGCAATACTCTTCCTTAAAAGCTACTTTTTATGTTTGGTCACATCAACATTTCTTCTTCCTTGGTTTATAAATTGGGGCTTGGAGGCCATTTGAGCATCAACAACTTCCAGGAGCATTCAATACCCCTGGAGCTTAGCATTTAATTTCTAGTCTCTCTTTAAAGCTTGTAATTTAGTTGCATTTAATTTTAATTTCCTTGTAATAGTTGTTGCCAAAGTGGCCACCTTGTCACCACGTTGGCAGCAACCCTTTAATTTATTTATGCACTTTATGTTTTCTCCTTCTTCTCTCATGTCTTTTATTGTTATTATGAGCTAAACACCCCTTTGGGTGTGGGTATGAGCCAAGGATAAGACTAGTAGGCAACACTTGGGTGTTGCCATCTTTGCTAACTCTTAGACTTGGTCACTCAAGTCGGGACTTCAACTCAACGCGGACAAGTCGATCACTTGTTAGTGTTAATATTAGATCTTAGACCTCGAGAGGGGCAGATCTGAAATACGGCTTGAGTGATGCAAAGAAGATTTGATAAAGTCTTTTATAACCACGTAGAGATAAGGGTTTTTGCATGATTTTAACTAAGGTTCAAATGTCAGTCGATATGGGTGTCACAAAGAGATTTGGGCGTCTATATCTATACTGGTGGAACTGAAATCCTTAGAGGTTTACTTAGTTAAGTCGGCAAGTCTTGAGTTGGCCAACGTGGTGACAAAGTGGGTGCAACGTGGCCACGTTCCGAGGAAACTTATTTTCGAGAGAAAAAGGTTTTTAAGGCTGTCGTGTATCATTTTGTTTCTGACCAAGTTGTTACCACATCAGTCTTAGTTAATGCTTGTACCCACATCCTGCCTTTAATACTGTTAATTTCGTTTAATCGTTGTTTAGTTGCTTAAAACCCACAAATATTGATTTTGTTCTCAAAACTCAACCAAGCACTAGAAGTTCATGAAAAAAGTCTCTGATTCTTAGTTGACTAGTCCCTGTGGAAACGATCTCGGTACTCTACCACTTTATTACTTGTAGCGATCATAGTGTCCGGTGTGCACTTGCACTGCCACTGTGGCAACATAGTGGCCACTTTGTGGACCTATACGATTTTCCGCTATCACACATTCAATTTGTTAGGTCCATAGATCACAGTTAATTCGATATATGAAAGATTAATAAGAGGATTGGGAAGAAATGTTTGTTTTATTCACAAACTAGAGGGAGCAGAATGATTCTCTCTCTAGAACACACAGTATACTTACACGACTACATTTTCAAATGAAAGTTAACTACAAACAATACAAACCAATCCTATATATACCCTCACACCCTTGTTTACATATAAGCCCAAACCCAAAGCTATTGCAAGGCCCAAAATACACAAACATGATTACTTTACAAAACTTCTAAAACATAGAACATTTTATGTTCTAACATTCTCCCCAAAGTTTTGTAAAGGAATCATCCTCTTCAAGCTTCAGCTCTTCTCCCCCTTAATTTCTTTAGAAAACTTAGTGTTGCTTAAACTTCAAAACAGCTCCGGCTCCCCCTTGAAAATAGCTCTTATCCTTGAAGTTTCAATTTTAATACCAGATCTGAAGTAGACAATAACCTCGACTGAGTGCACACAAAGACAACTTTTATCTCTTGTAAATCCAACACATTCGTTATGCCCACAAGAAAGAAATGTGTGAATTATGACGTGACAACCAAAGTGCATCTTTAGTTTATAACACCGGATATGTCTTTGAACCACGAGTTGAATAGGAATTCAGCTTAAGAACTTAATCTGATTAGCTTGCAGGAGGAAACATCTTGTAGCAAACACTACTATGCAAGGGTTAGAAGATTATTTTGAAATCTATTCAACAACTGATGAAAGACGCTCATTTTCTAACTGCTTTTCAGAACACTGAACGAACGAACTCAGAACTCCATTCTTCACGAATCAGTTGGATGATTATAAGCACTCAAAATTCTAAATCACAACCAAAGAATCAGAACAATGATTGCAGTCACTCACACTTCTAATTGATCAGGTCAGAAGAATGATTAAGAGCACTCAAAGGTCTAACATCGTAGAGAAGTACTCCAGACTGATGATTGCAGATACTCAGGCTGCTAATCCAATCCAATCCAATCCAATCAAAGACTAAATCCAGACATTCAGTATCTGAAAATCTTGACAGGCATGAGCACTCATGAAAATCTAGATCAGTTGCTAAATATGCGACCAACGGAAGATAGGAATGATGTCACATATGCATTAGGCGGAAAATGTCATGAACAGGGCAAACTTGTAGCAAAATGGGTTCAGAACAACAACTTTTCGCATACCACATGAAAACTTTTCGCTTAACCAATAATTCGTAGATCATTGTTCTATTAAGGGCACAATTCACAGGAGGCTTTAGCCGAAATCCAAACAATTCGCATAGGCTTGCCTGCGAATTCCTCACATTTCGCATATGCCTATATGCGAATTCCTCGCATTTTGCATATAACATCATGTGAATTCTGAGCTTCTCGCATATCCTTTAAAGCGAATTCTATACTTAGAAAATAATTCATCCTGGAAGCCACTTCTCGCACATAACATCATGCGAATTCTTGACATTTCGCACAGTGTGGCTTGCGAATTCTTCACAATTCTCACACAACTTGAGCACAGTAGCATGCGAATTCTCCACTTTTCGCATATAGCAACTTGCGAATTCCAGACTTAGAAAATTTGTTGTGTCCAAGGATGTTGTTCTTGCGAATTTTTTCAATATTTCATCATGCGAATTCTTCATGCGAGTTCTTCATGCGAGTTCTTCAAAATCATGCGAATTTTGTAGATCTACGATTGTTTTCGACTTTAAACTTCAAAAATCTTCGAATTCTCCTTCAATTCTTTGAATTTGAGTCTGAAATTTTGTATGCATGTTCGAAATCAACATCTGAGCACATTTGTAGTTGATGATCTTGTCTTGAAAGCACTCTATAACAAAATTCGATCTCAACACAGTGATATAAGTATTTCGAACCAAAAATCCTCAAAATCGATCAATTAATCCACATTGATTGAAATTAAACAATGTAATTGATTCTCTGTGATTCGACATTAATCTCTGAATCAATTTAACTTCAAAGCTCTATCAATTAAGCACCAAATCAAAAAAAATTCAGAAATTGATCATGCGAAGTTACTATTCCATAAAAAAAACTATGATCTCAATCATATCGATGAATTGATCTTCGATTTAGGCTATGATACCACTTGTTAGGTCCATAGATCACAGTTAATTCGATATATGAAAGATTAACAAGAGGAATGGGAGGAAATGTTTGTTTTATTCACAAACTAGAGAGAGCAGAATGATTCTCTCTCTAGAACACACAATATACTTACACGACTACATTTTAAAATGAAAGTTAACTACAAACAAATCCTATATATACCCTCACACCCTTGTTTAAATATAAGCCCAAACCCAAAGCTATTACAAGGCCTAAAATACACAAACATGATTACTTTACAAAACTTATAAAACATATAACATTTTATGTTCTAACATAATTTATGTGCAATGATGTAAGGGTCGATGCCAACCATGTCTTCGTGCATCCAAGCGAAACAGTCAGCATGATCATGCAAAAAAGAGATTAGTTCTTTTTTAATAGAAGGGTCGAGAGACGAACCCAGGAAGACGACTTGCTCCGGCTTGCTTTGGTCCAGGATAACATCCTCCAAACGATAGTCGTCGACGGTATCGGGAGTATCCTGGTTCTGTAATTGCTAGATGGATTGCTTTCTAGGTTTCATCGTGGTCTTGTAGCAATCCCGAGCAACTTTCGTTTCACTCTTGATCTCCTGGATCCCCTATGGAGTTGGAAATTTCATCGTCTGGTGATACGCCGAGGGGATTGCCTTCATGTCGTGGATCCAGGGTCGACCAAGGATGACATTGTATGCTGATGAACAATCTATGACACTAAATCTTGTCTGGTTGTTGATCCCCTTTGCATAGACTGGTAAGATGATCTCTCCATAGGTGCTCATCGCGTCTCTGTTGAATACAACCAATGTTGTCGAGCGTCGGGTGATCTCTGACTTGTCGAGACCCATAGCCTTGATGGTGTCGAGGAATATGATATTTTCCGAACTTCCTCCATCAACCAACACCCTTTGGGTCAAACAATTATCGATCTTGAGCTGAATGATTAACCCGTCGTGGAGTTTCTGATGTAGGTCTCCCAAATCATCTTGATCGAACGTTATCTTCATGGACTCTAGTTCCAATTCTTCTTTCGATCGTGAGTATCGTGAGATTGGTTGGTTATTTGCACTTTGTGACGTGTGCCTTTTCGCTGCCGAATAAGTTAGACTGCATACGTCTGACCCTCTCATAATACAGTTCATAACTTTCTCATGATTAGGGGACGGTGGTCGAACGTTATTGTCAGGTGTCGCTGGTCCGTCAAGGATATCCTTGAGATTACCCTTCGGGATGTGTCAGGCGAGTTCCTTCTTGAGTGCTATGCAGTCGTCGGTTGTATGACCATGGTCATCATGAAAATCGCACCATTTGGTCTACCGACAAATTTCCCTTCTTCAAACCACAAAAATCGTCGATGATCCGATCCATAGCTCATTCGTTACAGAATTCTTCCATAACCTTCTTCTTGAAAGTTTCCTAGCTCAGTTTGGCCAACACGGTGGCCTCAATGGAAGTGGAATATACATTCCACCATGTGAGGTTCGTCCTTCTCAACATTTGAGATCCGAAAATAGCTTTATGTTTTCCCCCACACTCGCTCGATCGGAAAGCCTGCTTTATTTCTCGGATCCAGTTCATGCATGCCACCGGGTCGTCCGAGCCTTGGAATTTCGGTGGTCGGCATCCGAGGAATGCCTTGAAAGTACAAGCCTTTGGCGCGTGCCTTAGCTCCGGGGTTGGGGTCTCATTGGAAGGAATTATGGGTCCGTTGCCCCCGAATCCCGCCACCACAACGTTCTCTTCGACCGATTCGTGTCTACAGTTGCTAGCATCTCGGTCTTCCAATAACTTCAGAAATATTTCTTGTTGTTGAGCCATTGCAGCATTCATGGCTTGCATCATCCGATCCATCATCCTGGATTCTAGGCTCACTTCATCCATTATGGGGTCGGTTGAGGCTATGTTGCGACGAGGTACAAGTTCGGGCCCTCCGCCCAAAACATTTTGTTGTCGAGGTGGTAGATCCATTGTCGTAACTCTAGGGTGGTCGGTCGTAGATGCCGACGACTCTTGGCCCTCCGACCTGTTACGAGTATTTACCATTTTCTGCCACACATACGCGAGAACATAGATGAGATATGATTTATACGAGTTACAAAGAAGGAAATGTTCCACTACATTCATTAATCATCATAACAATGGAAAACAAGCATATTCACGTAAAACATCCTCATAATAGCGTTAGCTAGGCGGAATTATGAACATGCAATACATAAGAATTTTCATCACCATTACCATAACTTTCAATTTGTGTAGTTTTCGTCGACTCTAAGACCATCCTATCTTGGGAGTTCTACCCAATCTCACTCAATCATAACATAAATCCACAGCTTAAGTCTAGGTATTCTACATTCATACCTAGTTCACTTAAACTAAATCTCTGATACCAACTTGTAACACCCTAAAATTTAGAGGAATAAAAAAATTCAAAATTTTCGCAATAAGGCGACTATAAACAGGGTAAACCTGAGTAACAAAACCTGCCATAACAACCCAAAGTATCATCCCAAAAATGGGGTATAGAGAGTTAACCTTTACATTTGAATCAAATGGAGAATAATATACAACAACCTAATAATCTAGCTTAGACAAGAAAGATTAATATCGGGTGTTGCTTTTCTCCCAAAAACGTGTATCCACTATTGTTATCGTATTGGTCAATGTGTTATCCCAAAAAGACCGCTCTCGACCTCTAGGTCGACCGCTCATTCCCGACGAATCCCCTCGCTAGATTGACCTGCTATACATGTCATTTTAAAAAAAAGTGTTAGACTAACGCCTAGTGAGATCAAACAGTTGAATTAAGATATTTAACGATAAACATGAGTAAAGAGAGCTGAGTTAAGATCTGAATAATGATGCAATTACCATAAATAGTTACCTCTTGGTTTAACGGGGGAGACCCGCTTACTAATACAAGTGACGGAACACAAAAGTAGACCACTTAGAAATCAGTAAAGCCAAACACATAAAAGTACACGCAAGGGATGTTAGGCTCCGAGGCTTTAAACGTACACCCACGGAAACTCAACTTCAACCACATAGGGCCCTTACGTTGAGATCCTCATCCAATATCATACATACTTAGCACATAGGACTTATAGCCCAATCTGATGCCTAAACGTGCCTCGACGTGAAATATTCGCATCCCTACGTCGGACTAAATGCAACAACAAATATTGGGTCATGACTCCCAATGCAACCAATTTTGTCACATATAGCTAAAAAGCTAATCGATGTTTCAACAATAAGCTATTATGCCCAAAATATCGATAAAAGGAAGTTTTCGCATAATGCTTGCAAAATCTTACCAAGAGGTTCCAAATACTCAATCCAAAGTTATGGTAAAACAAGTTTCCAATATACAAACTTATCAGCAGTTAGATGAAAATAATATTAACCCATCATTTATGAATCTTTGAAGCTAAAGGGTAGCAAAACATAATGCCAAGTTTTCATCATACATATATTCAATTTAACCCCTTTCTTTTCTCAAAATCCTTTTTACACATATGAACCCTAGACTCTCCCAAAATTAGGGTTTTGGGTGTAAATATACACCAAGTTACATAAACAAAATGGAGATGTCTAGTAGGTTAAAAATAAGATTTTAACATGTATAGAGTTTTAGGAAAAAGGATGAACTCACCTTGTAGGGTTGTAAGTTAAACCCTAAATCCAAGTCTCTACTGAGAAGATGACAATGGAGGAGATGGCTAAATGCCCAAAACTTGAATCCTTAGATGAAACTCCAACTTCTTAGCAATAAATGATGAAGATTGGTAGAGGAAACCCTAATTTTCGGTTGGGAGCATTTATGAGGGTTGGGAGAGAGAGAGAGAGAGAGAGCTAAGAGAGAAGATGAGAGATATCCATGAGAAAATGGGGGAAACCCCATATATATGTGGCCAGGGGATCTCGCGAGTTATGTTGCGGCCTTAAATCACGACATAAGTCACCCGTGTTCCTAAACTAGAAAGTGGTCAGTGGGTTACGCGGCTTGTGCCGCGGTGAAACCTGCGTAAGTCTCTAAGGATAACCATTTCCATCAACACCCAAATACTCCAACTTGATACAGACGCGGTGCTAACGACAATTGTTAAACACAATAATCACCAAGATTTAACGATATACAAGGCTAGAAATCTTAATGCTAGAAATTACATAACGAAAATTTGGGGCATTACATAACAGATCTTGCAGATGGCCATTTGGTACGAGCCAAGCCAATTCTTGTCGTAAAGCAATACAATCGTCTATCATGTGACCGTGATCGCCATGAAAGTCGCACCACTTGGACTTGTCTTTCTTGGTGTCGTCTCTTTCAATTTTTGGAGGCCACTTAACGTTGGTCTGAACATTTTTCAGAGCTTCGACCACTTCTTTAGATGTTCCCTTGAATCCATAAGATGAGACCTTAGGATATTGAGGGAATTTGTTAGGCGGGGTGTTTTTTTCTTGTCAAATCTCACGTTCGAGATCTGTTTAGATGTCTCGACCTTGGAGGTCGATTTGGTCTTGAAGTCAGGCTTTTTGACGCTTAACACTTTCTTGTCGCTAGAATGCTTACGTCGGAAGGCTCCATCATCTTTGACCCGCATGTAGGCTAGCGTCCGAGCTCGAACATCTTCGAAATTCTCCGATGGATACTTTGTCAGGTCCATATATAGGTCTGAACTATCGTCGAGGCCTCGCTTGTAAGCCTCAATCGCGGTTCTGACATCACAATTTCATACGTTGATCATTTAGAATTTAAGCGATTGAAATAGTTTCGAATCAGTTCGCCCGCCTTCTAAGTGATGTAGTAGAGGTCGTTGGTTTGCTTCTCCATCTTACGACTGCTAGCAAACTATTGAAAAAACTGGTTTACCAGCTCCGCAAAACTGCCAATGGACTTTGGTCGCGAGTTGATCAACGACTAAAGTGCGGCACCCGTTAGGGTCGCACTGAAGCTTTTGCACATGCAGACCACCTGATATTGATGTGGTATCAACACCGTCCACATCAACTGTTTGTATTGTGCAATATGTTCCGTCGGGTCGCTCACTCCGGAATACTTTAGGGTGAATGTCAGGATATTGTATTTCTTTGGGACATTGACCATGGCGATCTCGTCGACAAAAGGCGATGCTTGAAATCTGGTCCTTGGTTAAACGTCCACAGGTACGGTGACTCCTGGAAGCTTTGCCAGTAACGATAGCATCTTTTCATTCTGCTCGTCTAGCTACTTTAATCGTCGAGTGACTGGGTCATCCGAATTGAATCTATTGATCGTCGGGAGCTGAACTGGTATAAATCCGGAATCTTGGGATGTTACACCTGCAGTTGGAAAAACCCCATTGCGATGTGACGATTCTTTAGCATATCTGTTGAGTGGTGCAAGCATAGGAGGTATGGACATCGCGGGAAACACTGATACTGGCGGCGACAATGTGGGGATCGCCGAGATAGAAAAAGTGGCTACCCCTGTACCTTGCATCGGCCTTGGGTACGAAGATAATAGGGGTTGAAAACCTGCAAAATTCATGTTAAAAGGTGGCCTTGTACCAAATTGAGGTCCAAATTGATTTTCGGTATTCTGGCTCCTCAAAGACGCAAGTTCTTCAGCTCTTTTGCGATTTTGCTCATCCAATACATTGATGCGATTGCGAGCAACATCTAATTCCATGTGCATTTGAGCAATGATATGGGCTTGAGTTCCCTGTGCTTCCATGATCCTGTTAATAAAAAAAACTACACTGAAATTGTTAGTAAGTCGTACTTTTGTCGAGGATTTTACTCTAGTTGGGGCCCCACGGTGAGCGCCAAACTATTAATGCCAAAAATCGTCCAAGGATGACCTATGGTCGGTGTGGAACTTTTAACAACTAAAGTAAGGATCACGCGACAAAAATGTACGACCGAAAGAAATAAAGACATAACACGAAGAATTTGGTGACGCAGAAAACTCCGTCGAGGGTAAAAACCGCGGACGATAGCGGAGATCGTCAAATGCACTATGGACGTCAAACAGGGACGTCGTCCTTTAGAAGGAGAAATCAACAGTACGATTACAAATAAAAATAAACAGATCGTAAGATTGTTGAATGTGTCGTGAAGCGTAACACTTCATCGAGAGCTTGACTGAGAGAAAAGAGCTTCGAGTCTGCTTGAGCGCTATGAATCTGATATGTTTCAGATGTCTCTAATGGTTCTTTGAACTTGTATATATAATTTTGGTCCTCATAAATATGCATTTAATGTCCAACGGTATTGTTGGGTCATTGACCAGCATCTTTCTAAATCGAAATGTGGCGCTGGCTGCTACGCTATAAGGAAATAAAGTTGTGCCTTCTTCATCAGCAATTTCTTTTGGCGTAGTGGTAAGCGTTTGATCCAAACATGTGGTATCAGAGCAGGACACTGGTTCGAATCCCATGGAGTGCATTTAAATGCCAAAGGCATGCTGTGCAGCCATTGACTTCTAGCGAAAATCTTGTTAGTACTGGCAGATGCTGGGGGGGGGATTGTTGGGTCATTGACCAGCATCTTCCTAAATCGAAATGTGGCGCTGGCTGCTATGCTATAAGGAAATAAAGTTGCTCCTTCTCCATCAGCAATTGCTTTTGGCATAGTGGTAAGGGCTTGATCCTAACAGGTATCCTCTTTCAATGGTTTTGATGACGATCGTCCGTTATAACTATTGGTCATAAATATGCTTTAAACCTAAAATATAGATTTATAAAGGAAACGGTCGTAGGTAATAAAGGACACATAATCGTTAGAAAGGTCGTAAGATATAAGTGTATCCGAAGGTTCTTTTTGGTCGTGGTTGAGAGAAACTTACGCTTGTCGCCATAAGTGGGGATCATGGTTCTCGATGTGTGTGGTCTTCAGGACCTTATCTTAATACAAGAATAGTCTTAAGATTGGAGACGTTTGGTTTCTTGCGTCGGTCGTGACTTGTGAAATTTTACCCAAGCAAGGGTTGTACCGAAGCTTTTGTACATGCAGACTTCTTGACATTGGTGAGGTATCGACAGAGTCCACATTAGCTGTTTATATTATGCTATATGCTCCGTCGGACAGTCACTCCAGAATACTTCGGCGTGAATGTAGGGATGTTGTATTTCTTTGGGACGTCGACCATGGCGATCTCGTTGATGAAAGGCGACGCTTGAAACCTAGTCCGTGGTTCGACGTCCACAGGCACAACAGCTCCTGGAAGCTTGGAAAGTAGCGACAACATCTTCTCGTTCTGTTCCTCCAGCAATTTCAGTCGTCGAGCGACTGGATCTTCGAGATTAATTCCATTGGTCGCCTGAGGTGGCGCTGGAATGAATACTGAATCTTGGGATGTGATGCCACCTGTCATGAAGAGTCCGTTGCGATGTGACGACTCACCCTCGTCGTTGATCGGTGCATGCATATGAGAGATGGATATTGTAGGAAACACTGTCGTCGGCAGTGGCATCGTCGGAATAAAAAAGGTTGTGACATCAGTACCTTGTGTTGGCCTCAGGTACTGGGGCAATGGAGGCTGAAAATCTACAAAAGGCATGTTAAAATGAGGTCTTGGACCAAACTGAGGTCCAAATTGATTCCCAGCATTCTGATTCCTCAAGGACGCAAGTTCTTCAACTGTTTTACAATTCTGCTCGTCTAATGCATTGATGCGATTACGGACAGCTTCGAGTTCCATGCACATTTGAGCACTAACGTGGTTTTGAGTTCCCTGGTCTGCCATGATCCTGTTAATCGAAGAAACTTCACAGAAACCGTTAGTAGGTCGCACTCTTTGTTGAAGATTTACTCTAGTTGGGGCCCCACGGTGGGCGCCAAACTGTTAATGCCAAAAATTACCCAAAATTATAACTTAAGGTCGTTGTGGAGCTTTTAACAACTAAAGTAACAAATCCAGTGACAAATCGTACAACAGGAATAATAAAAGATAAGACCCAAGGAATTTGGTGACACGGAAAACCCCTTCGAGGATAAAAACCACGGACGATAGCAGAGATCGTCAGGTGCATTATAGACGTCAAGCAGGGACGTCGTCCTTTAGAAGGAGCGATCGAAAGTATAATTAACGATATTACAAGTAAAAAATAGATAAATCGTAAAGTTGTGACGTTCAACGTGAAGTATGGCACTTCTTCGAGAGTTCTTGCTTGAGAGAATTTTAAATTGAGTGTGCTTGAGCGTTGTGTGTTTCTGATATGCTTCAGATGTTCTCAAATGTGTCTTGGAGCTCGTATATATAGCTTGAATCGTCATTAATGAGCATTCAATGTCCAACGGTATTGATCTTGATGAGGTTTTTCCGTCATAGTCATTTGCTCATAAATCCTGTAATAAAGAATCGTAGAAGAAACACATGTGTGACAATATAGGAGTCATAATCGTTAGTTACGTTATAGAAATCGTAAGATAGTTAGCTCGTCGAGAGACTTTATGGTCGTGGTCGTAAGAGAACTTGCGACCATCGTCATAAGTAACGACCAAGGTCTTCGATGTACGTGGTCTTCAGGACCTTATCTTAATACAAGAGTTGTCTTAAGATTGAAAACGTTTAGTCTTCTTGTGTCGGTCGTGACTTGTGAAATTTTACCCAAACAGATATGATTTTACAATTTTTAAATATGATGATTAACACGATATATTTATAATGATTCTTTCATCGATTACAATCTTGTATATAATATTGTTCACTCAAATGTTCAATCAAAGTATCTCTTATGAACGACCTTGTAATTTCATAACTTTTGAAACGAAACCTAATGTTGGGTCTTAGCTCGACAACCACTATCATAGTTGCTCAAGAAATATATATATATATATATATATATATATATATATACGGAATGGTTCAAACGAGGACACCTTCATTTTATGAAAACGTGAGAACACCCTTTTATTATAGTCAATCACATGTGATACTAAATCAGAGATACGAACGACCTTTGGCGCAACCTAGGTTGCGGGGACAAATCGTCCACACACTAGTAGGTTGTATCACTGTATTACCATATGTGATAAGGATGTTATTGATGTGATACTATAATTAATAGCATGTGATACTAAATCCGAGACACATACGGCCTTTGGTGTGACCTGGATCATGGGCCAATCATTCGCTCACCACTAGGTCCCCTCAAGTGTATTATCACATGTGATAAGGGTGTTCTCGTGTTTTTGGAAAATGGAGGCGTTCTCATTTGAACCTCCACACACACATGCACGCACACACACACACATATGTCATATATATGTTCATACGAGAACAATAATCAAACAAGAGAATAAATAATCAGTCGAATCATATGTGATTTTACACTAAAATCACGTGTAAAATCACATGCGATTAACGCGACTTTGGCCGTGACCGTCGCAGGTCACGCCGTTTACACACCATGTTATTTGGTTACTATTCTCATTTGAACCTAAATATGTATATTATTTGGGCTTCAAATATCAAAATGGCATTGATTGACTGCCACTGTTTTGGGTAGGGGTGTCCGTGGTCCGGTTTGGGCGGTTTAACCCCTCAGACCACAAACTAAACCACAAGTGGCGGTTTATTGATTTTTCAAACCGAGCGGTTTGACATCAAGTCCCCAGACCGGTCAAGTCGGACCGCGGTTTAGGCGGTTTGGACGACCGGTTTAGGCGGTTTAGGCCATTTAAGGGCTTTAAAGTTTAAACCTAAAAACATATAAAACTTTGAAATTTAAAGGCTCATTGGTTTGAGTCCATTTGAAATAAAGAACAAAGTCCACAACAAAATAACAAAGTCCACAAAAGTTAACAAAATATCCCAAGACAAAACACTAAAAAAAAGTAATATGCAAAGTGTAAATAAAATCCACGACTTCATTTCTTCATTTTTCCATTCTTAGTATTCCACAATCCTTAAAAAAATCAATCTTTTAAAATACCGTGGGTCTTTTTGTATATAATTGGACATTTGGGCTTTATATCATCTATTTCTTTATAGTAAAGGTATATATAAAAAATAAAAATATATATATTTATATATTTGGTAGTAGGTTTGGTCTAAACTGCCCAAAAAAACCTCCAGACCGTAGACCGGACCGGATCGCCCGGATTGACAATTTTCCAGACCAGACCGGACCGCTAGACCGCTCAACCCGCCAAAAATGGTCCGATTTGAGATGGTTCGACCGGTTTGAACGATCCAACAGTTTTTTTGAACACCCCTAGTTTTGGGGGTGGTGGGCTCATGTACGCCCGTTGTTCAATCGTGGCATGAAAATTATAAATTTAAGTGAGATGTTATAAGAAATGTTGTTCCACATCAGTCGTTAGTTAAATTTTTACTCATATATCATTCACAATCCGATACTTATAAAAAAAATTGTGGTTCTACTCTTTTAAATAAAGCATAAAGGGTTGTTTGGTTTGTTTTCCATTAAGTCTTATATATATAAAGTTACTTATATGGATTAATCTGTTTATATAAATTGAAAATATATTTGTTTGACTTAGTTTTTTCATAGATGAAATGAGCCTTTTTTTTAATTGGAAGGAACATGTTTAAAAAAACGTTTCTTTGGGCATTAAGCTTCTCCCTAAATGCTTATTGAATATACCACTTTATTTATATTTTATCACTACCAAACAATTATATATAACTGATCGAATAAATTGTGAGTCTCATTAAACTCATAAAGTTACTAATAAACATGCCTTAATTCTGTATACACCATACCTTTTAAGCCCTAATTTCTAATGAGGTATATATTGGAATAGCATATAAAAGAATTTCTGTTGTTTTCTCGAAACTCATTTTACGAAGGATGTGAAAGGAAAGGAAAAGAAAGAAAGGGAAATGGGAGGAAAGTAAAAAAAAAAACTCGTGTTCTCGAAACTTTTTTAGGAAAGAAAACGGACGGAAAATAATGATAAGTTTTCTCCTACAACTTTCCTCCCATATGTGGGAGGAAAGAGAATAAAACCATTAAAAAGATTACTGAAATTATTAAAATTATAAAACTATCCAATATTTCATTACAAAGAATATATATTTTTATAAAGGTATATTAATATATTTGTAAAAATGTCATCTTTCTTTTCCTTTGTCTCCTGTTCAAAAACATGAAAAACTATTTTTTTTTTCCTTTCGAGAACATAAATGAAAAAAAATTCCTTTTTTTTCCTCCCTTTCTTTTCCATCCATTTATTTTATCTTCAAATTAGAGAACACAACGTTCATGTGGAGTCAAATATTATTTTAACTTTTAATATTAAAATTTTAAATTATCACTAATTTAAAACATCATTTGTTTTAATATTTAAATCCTTAAATGCTTCAAAAAATCATCCTCGTCGCTTTGGCCGAGTGGTTAAGGCGTGTGCCTGCTAAGTACATGGGGTTTACCCGCGAGAGTTCGAATCTCTCAGCCGACGTCGTTTTTTTACCTAATTTTATTTTTTCCTATATTTATTTTCCAGCCCCTCTGTTTACATTATTTCCTTTTATGACACCAGGAAAGGCTAATTCTTCTTTAACGTGTACTCCTTCAATCACAAATTAAGGTTGCTTTGGTTTGTTGAAAATTGAAGGGATTAAAATGGTTAATTCCATTTTTGGTTCATTCGTTAAGTTTTGATAAATAGGGTTTGTTTTCGTGTATCTCTTTAATTTATTCTTGAGTAAAGTATGTTTTTAGTCCTTAGGGTTAGTTGAAATTTTCTATTTTCGTCCTTATAGTTTTAAAATTATGATTTTCATCCCTATGGTTTATAATTCATAAACTTTTTTATCCTTATGATTTAAATTATATTGTTTTTTTCATTCTTATGGTTTAGAATTCATTTTTATTCTAGTCATTCATACTTAAAAGTAGTGTTTTGGCCTCAGGAACAAAAATAGAAATGAATTATAACCATAGGGACTAAAACAGAAATTTAGAAACTCCAAGGATGAAGTTCGTAATTTTTAACAAACCATGGGGACGAAAAACATAATTTTTTTAAGTAGAATTTGTTTTTGGTATAAGAGATGGACCCACTAAACTTTTTGGGGGGCGTTTGGTTCGCAGAATGTTTTTGGATGGAATGGAATCTGTCAAATGAATTTGACTTTGAAGAAATTGGAATGAAATGTTGTCAGGTTTGACCACCTGTTTGGTTGGCAGAATTGGAATAAAATCTGTTAAAGGAATTGGAATCTGTCTGTTTGGTTCACAGATTGTAGCTTCAGAATTGGAATGCAATTTTGGTAAATGTCCACACACTAGTAGGTTGTATCACTGTATTACCATATGTGATAAAGATGTTATTGATGTGATACTATAATTAATAACATGTGATACTAAATCCGAGACACATACGACCTTTGGTGTGACCTGGATCATAGGCCAATCATTCGCTCACCACTAGGTCCCCTCAAGTGTATTATCACATGTGATAAGGGTGTTCTCGTGTTTTTGGAAAATGGAGGCGTTCTCATTTGAACCTCCACACACACACGCACGCACACACACACACACACACACACACATATGTCATATATATGTTCATACGAGAACATAATCAAACAAGAGAATAAATAATCAGTCGAATCATATGTGATTTTACACTAAAATCACGTGTAAAATCACATGCGATTCACGCGACTTTAGCCGTGACCTAAGGTCGCAGGTCACGTCGTTTACACACCATGTTATTTGGTTACTATTCTCATTTGAACCTACATATGTATATTATTTGGGCTTCAAATATCAAAATGGCATTGATTGACTGCCACTGTTTTGGGTAGGGGTGTCCGTGGTCCGGTTTAGGCGGTTTAACCCCTCAGACCACAAACTAAACCACAAGTGGCGGTTTATTGATTTTTCAAACTTAGCGGTTTGACATCAAGTCCCCAGACCGGTCACAGATTGGAATATGTTTTTAGTCCCTAGGGTTAGTTGAAATTTTCTATTTTCGTCCTTATAGTTTTAAATTATGATTTTCATCCCTATGGTTTATAATTCATAAACTTTTTTATCCTTATGATTTAAATTATATTGTTTTTTTCATCCTTATGGTTTAGAATTCATTTTTATTCTAGTCCTTCATACTTAAAAGTAGTGTTTTGGCCTCAGGGACAAAAATAGAAATGAATTATAACCATAGGGACTAAAACCGTAGAAACTCCAAGGATGAAATCCGTAATTTTTAACAAACCATGGGGACGAAAAAAATAATTTTTTTTAGTAGAATTTGTTTTTGGTATAAGAGATGCACCCACTAAACTTTTTAGGGTGCTCTAGGATGTTATAAAATATAAGGAACAACAACCAAAATCCAAAAAAATCGCTCAAAATCAACCAAATAATATAAATAAGTATCTCGAAATCAAGCAAAAAACCGAAAAAGTTTCCTTGAAATCAACTAAAATACTTAAAATCAACCAAAATACTTAAAGAATCTTTCAAAATGGTTGAATTCGGCTGAACACACATCAGATGAGTTTGTGGACCTTTGATCCACATTAAAGTAGGGGTGGCAACTGATAGGGTATAGGTAAGGTAGGGTAAGGGTTATCCCGTTACCCTATTCATTTCAAATAGCGGATAACAAAACGAATAATTATCCATATCTTAACATATTCATTGATATAGCGGGCAACGAAATGAGTAATGGTATAAAATATTCACGTTGAACTACAAATAATCACTACAAAACAAATGAACAAATCCCATGAAATATTATTGACGGTCGAAATCCGTCGGTAATTACCGAAGGATCTGAATATTACCGACGGTAATCCGTCGGTGATACCATCGCCGACGATGTTTAATCCGACAGAGGTTACCGACAGCTTTTTCCGTCGGTGATAGTCATTTCATTTGTTTTGTAGTGAATATTGGTAAACCTCAAATATATAAGTAAAATATAAATCCATAAATATAGTAATTATTTTAAATGTAACTTGTTCTAATAACATTTTAATATGCTCCAAAGATAATTATAGTATAATATTTTAAAAACAATATAAAAATTGTAAGACGACACGTTTCGTTGTATTTATTTTTCCAACCTTATTTTATTTATCATTTAATCATCATGAACTCTTTTACTTGATAAATATAAAACGTAAATCAAATTACACATAATATACGATAGCATTATAAAGAAAAATATTAGTATTTTGTTGATTAGATTTCTTAATAATCATGATTTCAGGATCAATTTCTTAATCAATTTCAACACATACCAACAAAACCAAATGAGAAATAGAAACACTTACTTGGATATCCAATCTTTGAGGAAAAAGATGATGCCATTTGATTCCCCTTACGATGTCTAAAATCGATGGAGGATTGCACACTTTAATGGTGTTCTTGAGGGTTCTCTCTCATGAGGCGTATGAGAGAAAAAGGAGAGCCCTGTTTGTGCGTATAAGACATCTAAAAGGAAAAGTGAATTTTAACCCCTATTATACATCAGTTACTTCCATCAAGTAACAGTTATGAAACATGGGGTACCAATTATGTCATGTTGGCATAGTTACTATCATAATATATAAATATGACAATAACTAAATAACGATTACAGAAATGGTCCTAAGGCCATAAATATTGGAAATATTCCAACATTTTCCCACTTGGCCGAGCGACCATTTATGATGAGTATTCATAAATTTGGCCAAGATAATACCCATCAAGCTTCATACTGAAGCCATAGCAAAAAGATACAGTCATTCGTGTGGTTATCAACACGAGACCCCCATCAATTATACTAAGGCCTAAAACTTTTAGAAAGCTTCAAGCCAATAGGACAGAAAATATACAACATTAAATTGTATACATTTGTCTATAAATTAATAAGTGCATGCATACATTAGTATAGACAAGATAACTAAGATATTCGAGGAAACTTATAATTATATTAATTGTCCATAAAAGCAATATGCTATATATAGTCTCTAGTAAAACCCATCTTTGCCACGAGCTCTTGGTAAATTTTGAGCGGTTGACCTTTTGTCATCGGATCCGCAAGCATATCATGAGTGCTGATGTACTCGATACAAAGATTATTTTCCTCTACTCGTTCTCGTACAAACAAGAACTTTGTATCAAGATATAATCCCGCCCCACTCGAACTATTGTTGTTCGAAAAACTAACTGCAGCAGAATTTTCACAGTAAATCTTAAAAGGTCTCGATATGGAGTTCACGACTTTGAGTCCACTAATAAGATTTCTCAACAACATTCCATGACAGGTTGCATTATAGACTGCAACATACTCCGCCATCATTGTTGAGGTCGTTGTTAGTTGTTGCTTATGACTTCTCCATGAGATAGGTCCGCCTGCTAACATGAAGATGTACCCCGAAGTTGATTTTTTATCGTCTTTGCATTTTGCAAAGTCATAATCGGAATAGCCAATCACTTCTAAGTTATCAGTTCTTCTATAAGTTAGCTTGTAGTCTTTTGTCCCTTGTAGATATCGGAAATACTTTCTTTGCGGCTTTCCAATGATCTAAGCCAGGATTAGATTGATATCGGCCTAGCATTCCGACGACATAAGCAATATCGGGACGCGTACAAACTTGAGCATACATTAGGCTCCCTACTACAGAAGCATAAGGTATCAACCTCATTCTTTCCTTTTCTACCTTCGTTTTCAGGCATTGAAAAGAACCGAAAACGTCTCCTTTAACTACGGGAGCAATGGAGGGAGAGCATTGTTGCATGTTATAACGTGCAAGAACACGTTCAATATAAGCCTTTTAAGATAAACCTAATGACCCATTGACCCGATCTCGGTGTATTTCGATGCCAATCACATAAGAGGCTTCCCCGAGATCTTTCATGTCAAAATGGTGCGAAAGTAATCGCGTTGACTCATGCAACAAATTCAAATTGTTACTTGTCAAAAGAATGTCATCTACATAAAGGACAAGTATGGCAAAATTGATCCCTCTCATTTTAAGATAGGTACACTGATCCACTTGATTTTTATTGAAGCCATTCTTTTTCATGACTTCATCAAACTTCAAGTACCACTGTCGTGATGCTTGTTTTAACCCGTATATGGATTTCTTTAGTTTACATACTAGGTGTTCTTGACTCTTAGGCTTAAAACCTTCGGGTTGAGTCATAAACACATCTTCATGTAAATCACCATTAAGGAAGGTTGTTTTAACGTCCATTTGATGTAGCTCCAAATCAAAATGAGCTACAAAGGCCATAACGATTCTTAGGGAATCCTTTCTAGAAACAGGAGAAAAAGTCTCCTGATAATCGATTCCCTCCCTTTGGGTGTAGCCTTTAGCGACCAAACGTGCTTTATATCTCTCGATGTTTCCATTCGGGTCTAGCTTTGTTTTAAAGACCCACTTGCACCTTATAGATTTTACCCCTTTAGGGAGTTCGACAAGTTCCCAAACATCATTTTTCTTCATGGAATCAAGCTCGTCAATCATAGATTCATTCCATTGAGGGGATTGATCACTATGAATGGCCTCGTTATAAGAAGTTAGATCATTGCACTTTCCAATATCCAAATCAGCTTCATTAAGGTAAGTTATATAATCATCGAAATTAGTAGGTCTTCTAGGCCTTGATGACTTACTTAATGCAGTTTCGGGTTCTTCAAGCTCAATGGTAACTTCAGGGATTTGCTCCTCTAAGTTTGATGTGCCTTCATTTAATGGCATACTTGGAGTAACATTATCCTCAAGAGAGGCACTAGGTGGAGCAATGTCATCAACAAGAGGCACAAGAGAATGAGGAGGTAATAGTGTCATTGGCCCCTTCTCTTAGACTTCTTGTAAGTTGGTGTCATGATGTGCAGTGCATCCACCTACATTAGAGTTCTCTAAGAACTCATCATGGCGAGTTTCAACTATGCTAGTAGAATGAGAAAGGCAATAGAATTTAAATCCCTTTGATCGTTCTGGATACCCTATAAAGAACCAACTTACAGTTTTCATGTCAAGCTTCCTTTGTTGAGGGTTGTAGGGCTTGGCTTCGGCACGACAACCCCAGACTTTCATATATCTCAAACTCGGTTTCCTTCCCGTCCAGATTTCATAAGGTGTCTTGGGAACGGATTTAGAAGGAACCCTGTTGAGTATATAGACAACCGTCTTTAATGCCTCGGTCCATAAAAATTGGGGTAAGCTGGTATTTGCTAACATACTTCTTACCATATCCATAAGGGTCCTAATTCGTCTCTCAGCAACACCGTTTTGCTGAGGAGTACCCGGCATGGTAAATTGGTTCAGTATCCCGTGTTCCTTGCAAAATTCAAAGAAAGGACCGGGGAGCTTGACCAACATCAGTATGTCGACCATAATGCTCACCTCCTCTATATTATCTCACTACCTTTATTTTATGGTCGAGTTGATTCTCAACTTCAGCCTTGAAGACTTTATACATGTCAAGTGATTCAAAATTTTCATTTATTAAATACAAATACATATAACGTGAATTATCATCTATAAAGGTGATAAACGATTTATGTCCAGATATTCCGGCGGTAAAAGGTCCACAAATGTCGGTGTGTATGATTTCCAACAAACTAGAACTTCTTGTGGCACCTTTTTTATTTCCCTTTGCCATTTTGCCTTTAAGGCATTTAACACATGTTTCAAAATCTTTGAAATCAAGACTTGGTAATATGCCATCTTTCACGAGTCTTAACATTCGGTCTCGTGAGATGTGGCCTAAACGTTGATGCCACAACATAGATGATGTTTCCAAGTCTCGTTTTCTTTTATTTGAGTTTTCATTCACATTATATGACAACAAGGATTTTGAGAATTGTTCATCTAAGTACAATTTATAAAGTTTTCCAACCGAAAAACCACAACCAATAACGTCAGAATTTAGGCTAATAGTGACTTTGCCATTACCAAATGTTACATAGTATCCTTCATTTTAACACCCCGGATTTTCGTTATGTAATCTTGGTATTCTTGTGTTTAAGCTTTTGTCGTTGTACCGCATTTGGTTTGAAGTTTGAGTTTGGATTTTAGAGGTTTTGAACAAAACTCAGTGAACTACGCGAGTTGCACCGCGACTTAAGGTCGCGGCACAACCCGCGAAACCCTTTGTTTGGGTTTTGGTTTCTGCAAGTGGGCGAGTTATGCCACGACTTGAGGTCGCGACATAACCCGCGAAAGACCCTGGCCGACTTAGGGGTGGTCAGCCCCAAAATATCTCATTTGGTTGATATTTATTAAATATCTCAATCTCTTTTTCTCTCTCAAGTTTCTCCCTCTCTTCCTAGATCTCGTTTATACCTCGTTATTTGCTAGTATTAAGTGCATCTAGCAAGGGTTCGGTATAGAAAGCTGCGTCTTCTCTCGGTGGTCGATATCTGGTTTTTCGGGTTTTATTCTAAAACCTATTTGGTGAGTTCCTACTACCTTTTATAAACTTTATACATGTCAAAGGTTACATTTTGAACTCCTATATATCTCCATGGTTTTCGATCTAATTTTACTACATTTTGGCATAACTTAAGTTTTGAGAGATTTTAGGGTTCCCGATCATTTTTCAACTAAAATGATGGGTTCCGTCTTATTTGAAGTAAAATGGAGTTTTACTTGCACATGTATGTGGATATTTGAAAGAATGTATATAAGTCATTTTTATGATTTTTATTCTTACCAGCAGTTAAACTTGAAAGAAGCATTTTGTTTATAAAATGTTTTTTTATACCATATGACTATCTATGGTTGGTCACATATGTATTTGTGACAAGTCTGTACCATTACTAGTGGATCTCTAGGTTTTGAGTCGGCTTTTATTACTGGGATGTCTATTCCCCTTTCTGTAGCTATGGATGCATAAGATCCTCGGGGGCCATTTGGTACGGTTATGTGAGACCGGTTACTAGCTATGGGTCATGATGTAGTCCTGGTGAACGAGTATGACTGGTTTCCTCGAGGGCCCTCCCTCATATCTTAGTACGGACCTTGTTGTCCGTGGTCATGGATTCCATGTATTTAGCTCACAACTCGGATTGTGGCCTACTTTTGTGTTCCGCCACAATCCTTGGAAAATCGGGTTTCCCCCGTCATCGCAAGATGAATTTTTGGACCGATCAGTCCTTATGTGGAAAAGATTTCTTTTGTAAACCGAAACTTATTGAAAAGATTTCCTTTTGATACAATTGTTTATATCTCTTGAAATTATAAACTGTATGTTCTCACTAGGCTTTAATCCTAACACTTTTTCTCAAATGATATGTATAACAGGTTCCCATTAGCGGTGGGTTGCCAAGGGCTTGAGTGACGAGCTTGGTCTCAGGGGCTTTTGAGATGACTAGTATTTGATGTTGGACAATTGTTTATGTCCCATTCTTTTGGTGATTTTTGGATTAAAAACCGATGTAATCTATATAGTTATATTGAGATTAGTTTGTTGTTGAATTCCATATCCGTATTCAGATTTTTGTAAAGGCTTAGTACATTCCCCTTTTTGGGAGGTTTATACCAGGTGTTGATGTCTATTTGTCCAGTTTCCGCATTTTAAATTCACTCTGGTATCTAGGGTGTTACAAGTTGGTATCAGAGCTCTAGTTTAAGTGATCTAGGCATGAATGTAAAATGTCTAGACTTAGACTAAGTATGTTAAGCATTGATTCGTGAGCTTGGGTAGAACTTCTAAGATTGGTTGGTCTTAGAGTCGGCGGAAATTATAGTTATCGAACGTTGTAGCAATGGTATTAAGAACCTTTATGTATTGTATGTTCATAATTTCACTTTGCTAATGTTATTATGAGAATATTTATACGTGATTGTGCTTAAGGTACCGTTACTATGACAATTGGTAATGTGGTATTCGTTCTTTCGTGTTTATGTTGTTGATCTGTCTCTTATTCTATTCGTGCTTGTGTGGCAACCATTACTTAGGTATGGTGAACACACGTGGTCGTCCGTCGGGCGGCGGAGATCTTCGCGATGTTAGTTCGCGTGAGATGAATCCTATGGTTAGAGTGTCAGCAGTCGTTCCTCTGGGCATGCCACCGATATTTACTAGGGAAGTGGAGCTGGGGCCAAGAGTAGATTTGGCATCCACCAGCCCGTTGTTCATGTGGCAAACCCTCAAGCTGATATGATGGCCAGTGTCATGCAAATGGTGACGTCGGCCATGGAGAAACAACAAGAGGTTTTTCAGAAGATGTTGGAGGACCGGGACACGAGCCTCAGGAGGCATGAGACAGTGGAGGAGAATGTGTTGGTTGGCTCTGGGGGCACCGGGAACAGGATCAGATCTGAGGAGCAAAGGGTTGTATGTGCTCCGAAAAGTGGGAAGAGTTGTTCCTACAAGTCTTTTCTAGGTTGCGGACCACCAGAGTTCTATGGTTCCGAAGACCCAGTTGTGTGTGTTAAGTGGATCCGAGCTATCGAACAATCCTTCGGTTCATCCGAGTGTGGTGATGACCAGAGGGTAAGATTCGGTACTCAACTGCTCAGGGATACGACGCTGACGTGGTGGAATGTTATCCAGTCCACCCTCTCTCCTACTGTTTTGGCCCAACTGACTTGGGACGAATTCAAGGTAAAACTGTTGGAAAAATATTGCAATGAGAGGGCTATGGATCGGGTCGAGGCAGAGTTCCGAGCGCTGGAGAAAGGGAATTTAACGGTGAGAGAGTATACCCGTCAATTCATGGAAAAGCTGGGGTTAGTGGGGCATGTGGCCTCAACTGAGAAGGAGAATATTAAGGCCTATCTAAAGGGTCTACCGTCGGACATGATGACTATGGTCCAAAATTCGAAGGCTTCCAACCTTCGTGAGACTATTGAAGAGGCACAGTTTATGGAAGAGGTTTACGCGAGAGGTAAACCGGAAAAGGCTGTGGCAGTTGTTGAAAAGAGGAAATGGGAGAGCAGTTCAGTACCTCCCAAGAGAACCCGACCTTTCGTCGGAAACCGAAGCTTCAGCAGTTATCAAGAAGCTAGGTGGTACCAGAAGTGCAGAACCAAGCACCACGGTAACTGTAGCACCACTCCTCAATCTTGCTACAAGTGTGGTAAATCTGATCACATCACCCGTTACTGTCCGATTAGAGGTCTTGTTTGTTATGAGTGCAAGACACCGGGACACATGAAGAGAGATTGCCCGAAACTCGTGTTGGGTAGCGCGCCGGTGAAGAAATAGAATCCATCTAGGGTTCCGGGTCGAGCTTTTCAGATGACGTCCGATGAGGCCAAGGCATCCGCTGATGTGGTATCGGGTACATTTCTTCTAAACTCCGTACCTGCACATGTTTTATTTCATACGGGTGCCAGTTTCTCTTTTATATCTGAGTTGTTCTGTCAAAAGATTACTATGCCCACTACTAGTCTTGAGGATGCGTTAGTAGTTGAGATAGCAGATGGTAGTCAAGTTCTGATCCGAGATGTTCTGAAGAAGTGTACTCTTGGGATCGAAGGGAGAGATTTCCCTATCGATTTGTTGCCGATGTTAATCGGGGGTTTTGATGTTGTGGTCGGCATGGATTGGTTAGCGAACAATCATGCCGAGTTTGTATGTTCTAAGAAATTAATTCGACTTCCCAATCCCAGTGGCAAAGTTGTTGTGATTTATGGTGAGAAGAGGAAGGGAGATGTGGCAATAATCACCATGACTAAAGCACGCAAGTGTTTGGTGAAAGGATGCTCGTCTTTCTTAGCCTACGTGATCGACGCTAAGCTAGAGAAGTTAAAGCTTGAAGATGTGAAGATTGTGCGTGAGTTTCCAGACGTCTTACCGGACGATTTGCCCGGGTTACCACCCGATCGTCAAGTGGATTTTCGGATTGATCTTGTACCGGGAGCGACTCCTGTTGCTAGAGCCCCTTACCGGTTAGCGCCAGCGGAGATGCAGGAGATGATGGCATAACTCCAAGAGCTTTTGGAGAAGGGTTTCGTAAGACCGAGCTCGTCGCCTTGGGGAGCTCCGGTCTTTTTTGTTAAGAAAAAGGATGGCACAATGAGAATGTGCATCGATTATCATGAGTTGAACAAAGATACAGTAAAGAACAAGTATCCGCTTCCAAGAATTGATGATTTGTTTGATCAACTCCAAGGAGCGGGGTGTTTTTCCAAGATCGACTTACGTTCGGGTTACCACCAAGTGAAGGTAAGAGAAGTAGACGTTCCAAAGACAGCTTTTAGAACATGTTACGGCCATTATGAGTTTCTTGTAATGCCTTTTGGCCTAACGAACGCACCAACGATATTTATGGATTTGATGAATAGGGTGTGCCGACCATTCCTCGACAAGTCGGTCATCGTATTCATTGATGATATACTCATATACTCTAAGAGCGAGTTATAGCACGAGCAACACCTACGCGAAGTTCTCTATGTGTTGAGAAAAGAAAGATTGTACACCAAGTTTTCCAAATGTGACTTTTGGCTTGAAGAAGTGCAATTATTGGGTCACGTTGTCACTCGAGATGGAGTGAATGTGGATCCCTCCAAGATTGAAGCTATGATGAATTGGGAGCCTCCCAAGAGTCCGTCTGAGATCCGCAGTTTCTTGGGTCTGGCGGGGTACTACCGGAGATTCATTCAAGACTTTTCGAACATGACATTTGTAACATGTACCATAGAACCATGTACCATAGAACCGGAATCAACCCACCATGTGTTTGAAGGAACATTAATATTAAAAGACTCATAAATCATA
Source organism: Arctium lappa (assembly GCA_023525745.1). Lineage (NCBI taxonomy): Eukaryota > Viridiplantae > Streptophyta > Magnoliopsida > Asterales > Asteraceae > Arctium > Arctium lappa. The sequence goes on along the minus strand of CM042058.1, from coordinate 69,434,061 downwards.
AATAGATAATTACCTTTTTTTCGCTAACCAGTCCGTGAACTTCGGGCAGTCTCGTTGGCCATGTCCTTTCTTGTGGCAGAATTTACAACGAGGTGTACCCTTAGGAGCAGTTGAGCTTGAGGCTGTATTTGTATTCTTTTTCTGGACCTTTGAGCTTTCTCTAGTGTTGAAATTTCCTTCCCTCTTTCCGGTGTTTGTGGTTGTAATATGAGCAACATCGGGTCTTTCTATCTTTAGGCGCTCCTCCTCTTGTACGTACATGGCAATAAGTTCACTCATTTGCCATTTGTCCTTTAGAGTGTTGTAATTTAATTTTAAAGGACCAAATTGTGCTGGGAGAGAGGTCATTATGAAGTGCACTAAAAACCCTCAATGATTTCCATGTCCATGTCTTTGAGTTTATGAGCCATGTTACTCATCATCATGATGTGCTCACGCACACCACTCATACCATCGTACTTGGTAGTCAACATTTTAAGGATCAAAGTACTCGCATGTGCCTTGGAGGTGCCTTTGAATTGTTCCTCAACGGAGTTCAGATAAGTTTTCGCGTTTTCCGAGTCTGGTATGGCTCTGTGAATGGCAACCGGGATGGAATTCCTTATAACCATGAGAGACATTCTGTTTGATCTCTCCCACTGTTCATGCACTCGTTTCTGCTCTTGTGTGCTTTTATCAGTGAGTGCAGCAGGAGGATCATGCCTCAAAGCATAGTCTAAATCCATCATTCCAAGGGTTAGTTTGACAGCATCTCGCCATGAGGAGAAGTTAGTGACAGTCAAAGGTTCAATTCCATAGTTTGGGCTTACAGTGGTCGCTAAAATGATAAAATTATTAAAGGACATAAATTTCGAAGAACAAAAGTGAACTAAAGCATATAGGGCAATTATACAAAGCAAGCAAAATTAGCATATTGAAGATTAAGTCTATTATAACACCAAAATAGACTAAACTAAGGTTCTACTTGAATGTTGGTTTCGCGTTGGCTCTGACCAATATACAAGCATTTCGAATATATATAATTAATAAAATACGCCACATAAATATCACACATCACCTTTGGGCAAAAATACAACATTTATGCATATAAGGCCAACAATTCATCATACGTACTATCAAACAATTAGCCGTTGGGTTCGTTATTTGAAATGTACATACAATTACATAAAATGGTATAATTTAATCTTGAATGTCAAATTAAACAATATACCGTTGGGTCAATCATCTAAGTTGTCATTCAATATGCCATTTAGTTTAATAATCAATAAGAGAAAATATTATTATTCATATGATCAATATGAATAAATACTATGATATTGGAAATATTTTCTGGAAACAGTGAAGCAATTTCTGAAAATAGTGAAATGATTTTGGAAACAGAATGTTAATCGAAGCATCATATTGGAAAATAAAGTTTTCCATTATTTCTCATGATATTGGAAAAATATCATTCTTCCAACACTCAGATGATGTTTTCGTAGTGGAAAACAAAATTGAATTTAGAAAAAAAAAAACATGAGAACCTCAAACCCAAAAGAAATTCGTGAATCATTTGTCAATAATTTGGTGATTTGGATATTGCCATCGAACGAAACAAAAATTGGCAGATTGAAACCCAAAAAAATTACTCATCGATCCAGGAAGCAAATACGATGTGAGTAGAGAAATTTAATTGATTTTGTTGTCAATTTTATAGAACAAACGGGGTTTCAAGTTTTTCAATTTCATATCGAATAGTTCTAAAAAGAAACGGGAATTAGGGTTTTGTTTTCACAAAAAGGTTTTGTAACACCCTAAAAATTCGGGTAATTTTAAAAATTGAAATTTGGCAATATAACGTTTATAAATGGGTCAAACCACCCATAAAGGGTAAAAGCGTGAGCATTTACAAAACCTGTAATGATGTATGGGGAAACGACAACAAACTAATTTAAACCACACCTAGCTAGATTACATAGGTTGTCAACCCAATATCAAAATGAAATAATTGTTTTAAATGCTAAAACTTCCAAAAATATCTATCATCCAAAAATGCCCTTAAGAGACCACGTTCTTCTTTCAACCCCTTGACGACCCGCCGTTAAGGGAACCTGTTATACACATCATTTGAGAAAAAGTGTTAGGCTTAAAGCTAGTGAGAACACACAGTTTATATGAAAGATAGTAAGGAGAATTAATTGCAACATAAATAAACTGTTTTCATCAATCCTTTTTGTAAATGGTTTGATAAGCACATAGTGACCTTCTGACCCAGACTCCATCTTGTGATGACGAGAAGAACCCAAATTCCAAGGATTTTGGCGAAACACAAAGTAAACCACTTTCCAAGTTTTGAGCTCACCGTACTACGATCAAGGCCACGAACACCCTGGCTCGTACTAAGATGTGGGGGAGGGCACCCAATGATCCCTAGTCATGCTCATTCACTAGGATTTACATTTACGACCCACGGCTAGTATTCGGTCCCACATAACCGTACCAAGTTGCCCTCTAGGGTCCAATGCCTCAACTAGCTATATACGGGAATTACCCCCAAATAATAAGTCGACTCTATACCTATGGATCCACTAGTAATAATCTAGACTTGTCACAATAACACTTGTGACCAACTATAATCAAACATATAGTTCATAGTACCACATAGTTCCCAAATCACATTTTTGTGGTTAACTGCTGATAAGAAAATACAAAGCTCAAACAAGAAGCATAAAGCTATTTTCTCATTTCCAAATATATGTAAAACCATCTTAATGTAAACATGGACTTCCTCAATATAAATCATTTATTTCTTTTTCCCGAAATCCCACTTTCAACCAAAATACTCATAATATGTTTTAAACATAATCATGGCTAAAACGCCATAGGTTGAACATTTATTCATCAAAATATGAAAACATCCATATTTATAGTTTCAAGACATAGAATACTTCTTTACTTTACAAAATGGTAAGAACCCTAAAAATCTCCAAAATATCAAGTTAGGTCAAAATCTCACCAACAATGAAAATGTAAACAAGGAGATATTTAGAAGTCAAAAATGCATTTTGATGTGTATAAAGTTTAATAAAAGGAATTATGAACTCACCAAGTGGGTTTTTGAAGAAAACCCAAACCCTAGCTTGAAACCCTTTGGAGAAGATGACAATGGAGGTTTGGTTCTAAGCCCAAAACTCAAATCCTTGGTTGAAACTCCAACTTCCTAACAATAAATGGGATAGATTTGGTTTGAAGAAACCCTAATTTTGGTTGGAGTATTTATGAGGGTTTGGAGAGAGAGTAAATAGGGTAGATGAGAAGTAAATGAGGAGAAAGGGGGAAGAAACCCGTATTTGGGTATCAAGGGAACCCCGTGGGTTATGCCGCGGCCTTAAGTCGCGGCATAATTCGCCCGTGTTCCTAAACCCGCGGACATCCAGTGGGTTACGCGACTTATGTCGCAGCTTGCAAGCCGCGAGCAACTCGCGTAATCCCCTGTCTCACAAATCCAAAGCCAAGCCTTGACACGCGAACCTGGCTAAAACTCACGATATGCACCAAAAAAGGTAAACGCATAATAACTAAGGTTTAACATACGGAAGGCTAGCATTCTTAATCGCTAGAAAATACAACGAAAATTCGGAGTGTTACAAGTTTAAATTGATTAAGAACAACAAAGCTCTAATACCACATGTTGATTAGATTTCTTAATAATCATGATTTCAGGATCAATTTCTTAATCAATTTCAACACATACCAACAAAACCAAATGAGAAATAGAAACACTTACTTGGATATCCAATCTTTGAGGAAGAATATGATGCCATTTGATTCCACTTACGATGTCTAAAATCGATGGAGGATTGCACACTTTAATGGTGTTCTTGAGGGTTCTCTCTCATGAGGCATATGAGAGAAAAAGGAGAGCCGTGTTTGTGCGTATAAGCCATCTAAAAGGAAAAGTGAATTTTAACCCCTATTATACATCAGTTACTTCCATCAAGTAACATTTATGAAACATAGGTTACCAATTATGTCATGTTGGCATAGTTACTATCATAATATATAAATATGACAATAATTAAATAACAATTATAGAAATGGTCCTAAGGCCATAAATATTGGAAATATTCCAACATATTTAACTAAATATAATAATGTGTGTTCATATATATACACAATAATATTTAACTTTATATATATATATGTGTGTGTGTGTGTGTGTGTGTATGTGTGCGCACGCACGCGTAACGGGCAACAAGTAATGTATAATTTTTTTTTGCCCATACCATTATCAGGCACGTTAAAACATAACGGATAAAAGGTTAACGTTTACCCATTGTCAACCTTACTTAAAGGTGCACCTACTCGGCGAAAATTCTAGGTTCGCCATTGAGTTTTGGTAAGGAATCCAAATTCTATAAATGGTAGAATGTAAATTTCTTGGGTTTTAGTAAGAATTTCAAGCATTCATCTCATCTTTTAAGAAAAAATAATATTGTTGCATACAATGCCTTTTTGATGGACGACTTTTACCCAGTAAGTGAGAATGATGACTCTTGCCTGGTTAGCACCACCAGGTATATTGTTGCATGCGATACCATTTTGAATAACTAAAGTCTTGTCCCCGACTTTTATTTTGATTGGGCCGCAGCCCATAACCTGAATTTCCTACTTGATTATAGTTGGACTTCAACAGTTTGGGACAGACCAGTTGGTAGTTATTTTGTAGTGGTATTATCTATCCTGTGAGCCGAGATTAGCGGTCATTACTTGGTCCTTTCACTCGGGAGCTATAGGGTATTGAAGTCGGTTTTCGTATTAAATTAGAAAGTATCGAGAGTTTACCGACCAATACTTTCTTGTAGGTTTCAATTCGGACCATAAGAGTAGACACAAGGATTAAGCAAGGGACACCAGGTGAGTTTGCTCTTTTGATTTAAAAGGCTAAAGGATTGTGATTATCAATTAATGTGTCGTTAGTTACGTTGTCTAACACTTATGGAATTATCTGTTGGATGCTAATAAATGTTGTTATTTTATATGTGTATATACATATCATTGTGGGAGTTGCCCAAATACCGAGGGGTGTCCCGTGTGTGGTAATTATCGGGGGTGGGTCCCGCTTGTGGTAGTTACGGGGGTGTGTCCCGTCAAAACTCATACCGGGGGTTGTGTCCCGTATATGCCAGATGGGGGTGTGTCCCAATTAAGGCAGTATGAGATATTTGCACTGTTACCTATAGGTAATGGTAGTGTGTGTCAGGTGTATGTGGTAGCTTTAACTCTGTTTCCTTATTATCTAAATGGGTAGTTTTATGAAGCATATATCTCTTTATATTTTGATTGATTATATGTCTGCATAGAGGGGACTCACTAGACCATTGGTCTAACCCTCGCTATTTTTTTCAAACTAAAAACCCTTTTCAGGTAGATGGGAAGTAGGTGGATCTGCTAAAGGGAAAGAGAAGGTGTGAGCAGCATCTGGTTCTAGAAGACTCCTCTGTAGATATTTTATTATTCTTGGTTATGTAATAGGTTGCCTCGTAGCAAACCTTGGTATTTTATTTGTGGATTTGGGACCTCTTTTGAGATGTTTTGTTATGTTTGATTTTATCTTATGCTTTAGAGTTTTCGGCTGTTACAATTGGTATCAGAGCCATAGTTTAAGGGATTTGGGGTGACCAAACGGACCTGGACTTAAACTAGGAGGGTAGAGGCATAACTGAGAATTAGGATGACCATAGGAAATCGGGTAATAGGGTAGTGAGGACTAGCATGTAAGGTAAATTTGGAATTACATCTGGCCAGTGTAATTGTGAATTTACAGGTACATGTGTGTGCTTAACTTGCCTTATTGCGTTGCACCTTTGTGCTGAATGTTGTGTGTTTCCATTTATTCAGCATTCATGTCTGAGCGCGTGACAAGGAGTAGATCTGCGCCGATAGCGGTGGTAGGACCGGTGATTGAAGCAGTTGAGGAGGGACCAGTAGTTCCTCCACGACAAGTTGTCACTCGTGGAAAGGGTCGTAGTCGACCTAAGGGGAAGGGAAATACGACCCAAAAGGCGGCCACTCAAGTGGACGAGCCTGAAGTGGGGGTCCAAGGAAGGAAGACGGTACATGTTGCTCGTAAAGCAAGAAGTATGGAACCAATAGTTGATCAAAAACCCTCTCTTCAAGGGAGTTCGTCGGTGGTAAGGGGAAAAGGGCCGGCAAGAAAATGGGGTGAAGATCAGACTCAGGCTTTTGTAACTCAGAAAACTTTTGCCGCTGAAATGGGAAAACTGGAGGAAACTTTGCAAGATTTATTAGCTCATAAACCAGGGAAGCATTAGCAAGACAAGGAAGAGGTGAGGAGAGGGAGATGACCGAGATGATCGATTCACCAGTGACTGTGATGGGCAATCACTCTCAGACAACCCCGGAGTTGGCAGACAAAGCGGTTACCGGAAAGGGATGTAGTTATAAGGCGTTCACTACTTGCAATCCTCCCATTTTCAAGGGGGAATGCGACCCGATAGTTGTAATCAAGTGGATTGGGAACATGGAGTTGGCTTTCGATACCTGAAAGTGTGCTGAAGAAGATAAGGTTGTGTTTGCATTGTCTATGCTGAGAGACGATGTTGTGTTCTGGTGGGAAGCTGAAACTGGAGGTAAGGGTTCAAAGGAAGCAAGAGGTATTGATTGGGAAAGTTTTTTTGTTAAATTCAAGCGACAATTCTGTCCATTAGCAGCTGTTAAGAAACTGGAGGAAGAATTTCTGAATTTAGAGCAAGGGGACATGACAGTTCGGGAAATAACAACAAAGTTTCTCGAGAGGGCTCGTTTTGCTGAGGTTTATGTACCGAACGAAGAACGATGGGTGGAAAGGTACCTGTTTGGGTTGAAAAGTAGTATCAGGGAATTGGCAGCCGCTCGAGAACCTACCACTTTTCAGGTAGCCGTCAACGCGGCTGAAATGACTGAAAAGGATAAAGCACACCAATCGTCTGAGAGGGGCGATGAGAAAAACAAGTTTAAGAGTGGCAAAGTTGATCAGAGGGCAATGCCAAGGTGGGAGAGCAAGCCGTGCAGTAAGTGTAACCGAGTGCACAAAGGGGAATGTGTTGCGAGTCATGATGGTTGTTTCAAGTGTAGGAAAGCGGGACATTTGGCTCGAGATTGTCAAGGTCCGAGGTCTTGTTACCAATGTGGGTCTCCAGATCATCTCAAGACCGATTTACCTTAGATGAAGAAGGGAACGGTCGGAGGGTTCGGAGGAAAGGGAGGAGAAAGGAAGACGGAGCTAGCACGGGCGAGGCCTAGAGTTTTCATAATGACAGCGGAAGAGGCGGTGGAAACCCCTGATGTAGTTACAGGTACATTCCCTATAGACTCGGAATATACTAAGGTGTTGTTTGATTCGAGCACAAAACGTTTGTTTGTGTCGCCGAACTTTGTTCATAACCTGCATGTGAAACCAAAGAAGCTGAATCGGGGTTTTGAAGTAGAGGTAGTGGATGATAGTCGAGTCTTAGTGGGGGAGGTGTATGAGGGGTGTGAAATTGACATCGACGGTCATGTATTCCCATTGCGTTTATACCCGATGGGTATGGGGGAATTCAACGTCATCGTGGGAATGGACTGGTTGGCATCTAATGATGCCAACATTGTGTGCAATAAGAAATTGATTCGTATATCTCGGTCGGGGGAGGAAGAGATAGTGGTTTATGGTAAACGTCGGGATAGAAAGTTGTGTTTGATCTCGATGGTCAAAGCTAGACGGTGTTTAGTGAAGGGGTGTGAGGGATTCTTAGCGTATGTTCTAGACGCTAAGAAGGAGAAGAAGGGGTTAGAGTCGGTTCCAGTAGTAAATGAGTACCCGGAGGTTTTTCCGGACGATCTAACCGCTTTGCCCCCGGACCGGCAAGTGGAATTTCGGATAGATCTACTGCCCGGCGCTGCACCGATTGCAAGAGCACCCTATCGTTTGGCTCCGGCCGAAATGAAGGAGATGATGACCCAACTGCAAGAGTTGCTGGATAAGGGATTTATTCGACCCAGCACCTCACTGTGGGAAGCGCCTGTGTTATTCGTCAAGAAGAAGGATGGGTCTATGCGAATGTGTATAGACTATCGCGAACTCAACAAAGTAACAGTCAAGAACAAGTACCCGCTTCCCGGAATTGATGACCTTTTCGACCAGTTGCAAGGAGCGAGCTACTTTTCAAAGATAGACCTACGATCAGGATATCACCAACTGAAGGTAAGAGTAGAGGACGTACCGAAAACGGCGTTTCGTACAAGGTACGGGCATTATGAGTTTTTAGTCATGCCTTTCGGATTGACTAACGCTCCAGCGGTATTCATGGACCTGATGAATCGAGTGTGTAGTCCACTTTTGGACAAGTGTGTCATTGTTTTTATCGATGACATACTAATTTATTCACGAACCATGAGAGAGCATGAGTCGTACTTGCGAGCAGTGTTGGATCTATTCAAACGCGAGAAATTGTACGCCAAATTCTCAAAATGTGAATTCTGGTTAAAAGAGGTACAATTTTTAGGGCATGTAGTATCGGAGTAGGGAATCAAGGTTGACCCAGCGAAGATCGAAGCTATTAAGGGTTGGGAAGCGCCGAATTCACCGACATAAGTAAAAAGTTTCCTTGGGTTGGCGGGTTACTACAAAAAGTTTATTCAGGACTTCTCGAGAATAGCCACTCTGTTAACTGCACTGACAAGGAAAAATGTTAAGTTTGAGTGGACGGAGGCTCAAGAGGGTGCGTTCAATAAATTGAAGGAAAGCTTGAGTAGCGCACCGATCTTATCCTTACCAAGTGGAACGGAAGGATTCGTAATCTACAGCGATGCCTCGAAGCTAGGACTGGGGTGTGTACTAATGCAAGAAGGGAAGGTGATTGCCTACGCATCTTGGCAATTAAAAGAGCACGAGAAGAACTATCCGACGCACGATATGGAGTTGGCAGCAGTAGTATTTGCGTTAAAATTATGTAGACGTTATTTGTACGGGGTTAAGTGTCGGATTTATAGTAACCACAAGAGTCTCCAGCGTTTGTTCAATCAGAAGGAGTTGAATATGAGGCAACGGAGATGGATGGAGCTATTAAGCGATTATGATTGTGAGATCCTATACCATCCGGGCAAAGCCAATGTAGTGGCCGATGCCTTAAGTCGAAAGGAGCGTGGAGATCCAACAAGAGTAGTAGCGTTTCGAGTGGAGACAACTTCCACCTTCTTGGAGGAAGTCAAGAATCTACAAAAGGAAGCACTCTTAGAGGAGAATTTGAAGAGTGAAAGAATAGTCGGAATTGTAAATTCCTTAACGACAGACGGTCGGGGAGTGAAATGTCTTAGAGATCGAGTGTGGATTCCGAAATGGGGCGATCTTCGAAGGAAAGTGTTGGAGGAAGCACATAAGTCACGTTATTCTATTCATCCAGGAACCAACAAAATGTATCGAGATCTGAGACAAAACTATTGATGGCCAGGCTTGAAGAAAGACATCGCTTATTTCGTTGAGCGATGTCAAACATGCCTAAAAGTGAAATCGGAGCATCAAAGGCCTTACGGGGAGTTGCAATCGTTGGAGATACTGTTGTAGAAGTGGGATGAGATCGCAATGGACTTTGTTACCGGATTGCCACGATCACCTAAGGGGCACGACGCAATTTGGGTGATAGTGGACCGAGTTACGAAGTCAGCTCATTTCCTCCCGATTAAGGAGACGTATCCGTTAGAGAAATTGGCTAAGTTATACATAGATAAGATAGTAACCAGGCATGGAGTGTCGTCGTCTATTGTGTCGGATCGAGATGTTCGTTTCACGTCATCATTTTGGAGAAGTCTATAAAGGGAGTTGGGCTCACAACTCAAGTTGAGTACATCATATCACGCTCAGACGGATGGTCAGAGTGAGAGAACCATCCAGACTTTGGAGGACATGCTTAGGGCATGTGTTATCGATTTTAAGGGTTCGTGGGAAGCTCATCTACCGCTGATAAATTTCTCTTACAACAATAGCTATCACGTCAACATTCAAGCAGCACCGTTTGAAACGTTGTACGGTCGCAAGTGTATAACACCCCTATGTTGGAATGAGGTGGGGGAACGACAATTGGCAGGTCCCGATATAGTACAATTAACCGCCGATAAGGTGGTTCAAATTCAGGAAAGACTTAAGGCGGCGTAAGACCGTAAGAAGATGTACGCGAATAAGAGAAGGAAGCCAATCGAGTTCCAAGTGGGAGATATGGTTATGCTAAAAGTCTCGCCTTGGAAGGGAGTAGTCCATTTCGGAAAGAAGGGTAAGTTGAGACCGAGATTCGTTGGACCTTTTTCTATTGTGGAGCGTGTTGGAGAAGTGGCTTACAAGCTGAAATTACCTGTGGACTTACGAGGGGTCCACCCTACATTCCACGTGTCGAATTTGAAGAAATATTTAGCGGAAGCCGATGTGGTGGTTTCTTTGGGCGACATTCAAGTAGATGAAAAGCTAAGCAATGTTGAAGAACCGGTGGCCATTATGGATCGTAAAGTTAGGAAGCTGAGAAACAAGGAAATTCAACTTGTGAAGGTACAGTGGAAATTCCATAAAGGACAAGAGGCAACGTGGGAGGTAGAGTCGGAAATGAGGTCTCAGTATCCCCAATTGTTCCACGATGGAATTCCGGGGACGAAATTCTTCTGAGGGGGGGATATTGTAATACATGGGTTCGAGAATTTATAATTTTTAGAGTTTGGGAGTATTGTGGTCAAAACCCAAAAGGCAAGGGGTTAAGTGTAAATTTAGCATCTAAAAAGGGTATAGCCTAGGGATTGCTTCATTGCAATTGTTGGCGGCTGGAGAACAATTGAGAGGAAGAACCGAAGTTGGGGGTGATTGAAGAGGTGAAAGCTGGAAGGGATTTGGGCATTCTAGCTTCAAACCAAGGTAAGATTTCTATTCCCAAAATCTATAGTTTTCTTGTTAAAAGATATAGATTGTGGTAAGCCCTTTTGGATTGGGAGAGAGAGTCTGATGTTTTGGGTAGATTGATTGCGAAATGAATAAAAACCTACTTTCTCCTTCTTATCGATCGTTCCTATGGTTAGTTGTTTGTAGACTTTTTATTGTTGGCATGAAAACTAATTTATTTTTAGTATGGTAATCGGTCTACGGAGAGAGTTTTGGATTTCAAGGCATCGATTAGGAGTGGGTCTGTGGGTTTTTGATGGAGTAGTCGTCGCATTCGAATCTCGGGTTGGGGGACCGGATGACCCCGGGGTGCAAGTACCGATTGACGTCGGGGGTTGAGACCTCGGTCGACACCGGGGGTGATGTCCCGGTCGATGTTAGGCTATATGTTCCGGTCGTAACCGGGGCGGGGGGGGGGGGGGGTAGGCCCCGGTCGTAGATAAGAAATTCGGGAGACCATTCAGTCAGACCCTAGTCAACTCAAGTCCGGTCGAAAGAGTAAGGTTCTGGGCGACCATCTTTTGGTTAGACCCTGGTCGTTGACCAAGCGGGAACCCGGTCGAGTCTTATGACCCCGGGCTTTTATTTTGATTGGACCGCAGCCCATAACCTAAATTTCCTACTTGATTATAGTTGGACTTCGGTAGTTAGGGACAGACCAGTTGGTAGTTATTTAGTAGTGGTATTATCTATCATGTGAGCCGAGATTAGCGGTCATTACTTGGTCCTTTCACTCGGGAGTTATAGGGTGTTGAAGTCGGTTTCCGTATTAAATTAGAAAGTATCAAGAGTTTACCGAACAATGTTTTCTTATAGGTTTCAGTTCGGACCATAAGAGTAGACGCAAGGATTAAGCAAGGGACACCAGGTGAGTTTTTCTGAACTAAATGCTCTTTTGATTAAAAAGGCTAAAGGATTGTGATTATCAATTAATGTGTGTATATACATATCATTGTGGGAGTTGCCCAAATACTGGGGGTGTGTTCCATGTGTGGTAATTATCGGGGGTGTGTCCCGCTTGTTGTAGTTACGGGGGGTGTCCCGTCAAAACTCATACCGCGGGGTGTGTCCCGTATATGCCAGATGGGGGTGTGTCCCAGTTAAGGTAGTATGAGATATTTGCACCGTTACTTATAGGTAATGGTATTGTGTGTCAGGTGTATGTGGTAGCTTCAGCTTTGTTTCCTTATTATCTGAATGGGTAGTTTTATGAAGCATATATCTATTTATATTTTGATTGATTATATGTATGCATAGAGGGGACACACTAGACCATTGGTCTAACCCTCACTATTTTTTTCAAACTAAAAACCCTTTTCAGGTAGACCTTGAAGTAGGTGGATCTGCTAAAGGGAAAGAGAAGGTGTGAGCAGCATCCGGTTCTAGAAGACTCCTCTATAGATATTTTATTATTCTCGGTTATGTAATAGGTTGCCTCGTAGCAAACCTTGGTATTTTATTTGCGGATTTGGGACCTCTTTTAAGATTTTTTGTTACGTTTTATTTTATCTTATGCTTTAGAGTTTTGGGCTGTTACAGAAACCCACTTACTCGATTACAAAAATGTAACTGATTTCAACAAAAAAAAAATGTTATATCCAAAATGCGTCTCAATCTCTGTGGCAAGGAACTCACAGAAGATGACATGATTCGTAACATTATTTTCACCTTTCATATATCAAAAATATTAATGAACTAATATAAGTTGGAAAGTAACCTTTAGACAAACTCATCAACCTACTGCAAGTGGTTGAGAGACATAACAAGGTTCTTTCGAATAACAACACCACATATTTCGAGACAGAAATTTCTCGAGATCAATAATGAAAGTATTAAAGGTGGAAACAACTCCAAAGAACAGAGAGTTAAAAACAATTTCACACATGTGACATTTATGCACTATGTGGACGAAACCCTAGAACGGGGTCAGGGTCTCGGTAAGAGCCGGGAATGATTTTTCAACATCTGGAGTAGAGATACAACTACTGCCTCAGGTGAAAATGGACAATCAAATAAGAAATGCACTAAAGAGTGTTCCTGTCGAAAAGGGAACAGGTTAAAAATGAACTATATCATATTAATTTAAGAATGATAAAATATAGGTTTCTTTGAAATTTATTTTATAGCATTTTAATTATTTTTTTTTGCTTAAGTAAAATCGAATATATAACCATTATAGATGTAAAGAAATACATCTAAATAAATACATAACAAAACTATCAATATTCTTCGTTCCATATAGGAACTAGCTAGTAAATTATTGAGTCATCGAAACATTTTTGTCACCAATAAAGAACTTTAGGAAAATGACACATATATGTTTCGACATGACCATGTGGGACACCATGGTTATGACATAGTGATCCGTGTATTGCAAAATACACATAGACACATTATCTTTCGAGTGATAGGCAAAACGAGGCAAATTGCAACTGTTGACTTATGCAGCATAAGAAACAACATTGCCATCATAATATACCCTCTCGAATACCTAAAACTTTTGTATATACCCCAATCCTTAGCCAAGACAGGAATGAGATCATCCTAAAGCTAAGGACATAATACAAAAATATTCCAAGGTGATATTTATGGACATAAACATCCAGAATGTGGGCCATTAAAACTTTATGGTTCTGGTTTCGACACGATAAACGCATGTCGTATTATTGTCCACATAAAATACTGCACTCCTAACACTAGTTATACGTTTAAGGGCTCACCACCCTGATTATTTCATCAAGTCTACATGACTTAGAATGCTGGAGAATTTACATCATATGGATTTGATGTTGATTTCATATGTATGAGGATCAATGTAGAGTTTCCTATACCCCATGTGTATATATAAAATGGTCTCATAGAAGTTATTATCAAAAGAATATGATGACATATAGGGGTATTAGTAATGTGCACCAATTTACCCACATCTACCTGGGGTTATGCAATTATTATATGCAATTTTTTTTCGTTTTTAGACCCACTGCTTGCTAATCAACCTCATGTGTACCAGTTGATAACTGGATATAAGCCTGATACTTTACATTTACGCATGTTTGATTATATATGCCAATTGCGCCCCCACATCGCATCGAAATGGGTCCTTAAAGACGATTTGGTATATGTTGGATATGAATCCCCAACAATTATCCGCTAATCAGAATATTTGACTAGTGATCTCTTTACCGCTAGATTTGTGGGTTGTCACTTTCATGAGACAGTCTTCCCGTCGTTAGGGGGAGATAGGAAAAAGGATTTTCCATGGGAACGACAGGAAGTGTCATTGAATATTCCCACTCTGTCTCATTTTGATCCCCAAAACTTTACAATGTAATGTTGAAGTCAAACGAATCAGACTCGATACCTGATACGTTTAATGTTATTCCAGAAGTGACAAGATCACATAGACGAGCTGCAAATATACTCGCAAGGTTAAAGTCCCGAAACAAGGGCACAACGTCGATGGAAAGTGTGTTACAATCACACATAGTGGAGGTGTGGTTGAGGTCGTAGCTCCCAAACGGAAATGGGGGAAGCTACTTGGTTCGATAGATACTCATCTAAAGGAAGAGAAAAGTAAGGTACAACTATTTGTCATCAATACATAAACCTCTCATGAGATTGTCTCTGATTAAACTATGTCTATGAATCATTACTGGAGGACGCTCTAAAGTTAATATTGATTCCAGAGATTAAAGAAATTTCAAATGAATTATGAGAGTGCATATGAGTCGATGGACAGATCATACATACTCATTGATGATATATTTCACATATATTGTTGCTTATGAGATGATAGAGCACATTGACATCGAATCATGCTCAGTTGAAAAATATCAACAAATAGCAAATTGGCCTAAATAAGCAATCTAGGAGAATCATATTATTTGACAAATGAACAGGTATTTGGTTTGGTAGTGCTAACCCACCAAGTGTAAAGTCTGTAAGACATAGATAAATCATTTGTCGTAAAGCGTAATGAGAATAATCAAGTCATAATGTATGAGACTCTCCTTTGGCGCAAGGTTTCTCACAACGCCCTAGATTGACCACGATATGACTTACTCTCCCGTGATGGACGTTATAACGTTATGCTAATTAATTAGCCTAGTAGTTTCCGAAGGACTGGAAATGCATCTCATAAATGTGGTTACCACATATCTCTACGGGGATCTAGATTTAGAGATATATAAAAGTACTTGATGATATTACATTACCAAAATCAAGTAACTCTAAACCACGAAATGTGTTTGCAATAAAATTGAAACGCCCACTTTATAGATTAAAGCAATCTAATCTATAAAGGATATATAAGAACTAATGGAATACTTGATTGGGAAATGATATATTAGAACGATGAACTATTCCCTTGCATATTTATTATGGAAAACAAGTTCCAAATTTTCAAAGTAGCTCTATATGTCAATGTTATGAACATAATAGGCACTCTTGATGAAATATGTAACACCCTAAAAATTAGAGTAGAATAAAATTTGAAAATTTGGCAAAATGACGTTTGTATTTAGAATAAACCACCCAACAAGGGAAATGTATAAGGCATTTACAAAAACCTGTGAATAGATATAGAAACTAACAACAAACTAATCTAAACATATACTATCTAGATTACATCGGTTGCCAACCCAAATCACCAAAAATAAAGGGACTTAATTAATGCCCAGCGTCAAATACTAGTCATCTCAAAAATTGCCTCAAGCCCACGCTCTTCCCTCAAACCTTTGGCAACCCACCGCTAAAGGAACCTGTTATATACATCATTTGAGAAAAAGTGTTAGGATTAAAGCCTAGTGAGAACATATAGTTTATAATTTGAAAAAATATAAGCAATTGTAACAAAAGGAAATCTTTTCAAGAAAGTTGAGTTTACAAATGAAATCTTTGCCACATAAGACTGTTCGGTCCAAAATTCATCTTGCGATGACAGGGGATACCCGTTTTTACCAAGGATTGTAGCGGAACACCGAGTAAGCCACAATCCGAGTTATGAGCTAAATACTTGGAATCCATGGCCACGAACAACGCCGGTTCGTACTAAGATGTGGTGGAGGGCACTCGAGGAAACCAAGTCATACTCGTTCACTAGGACTACATTATGATCCATGGCTAGTAACCGGTCCCACATAACCGTACCAAAGGGCTTTCGAGGATCAAATGCATCCATAACTACAAAGGGGGAAAACATCCCAAAATATAAGTCGACTCAATACCTAGGGATCCACTAGTAGTAGTCTAGACTTGTCACAATTTCATTTGTGACTAACCAAAGCTAAACACATAGCTTCCAATAACATTTATTTCAAAAATGCATTTCTAAGTTTAACTGCTGATAAGAATGAAAATCATAAAATGAGATTATATACATTCCTTCAAGTGTCTCACATAAATGCGTAAGTAATACATCATTTTACTTCATATAAGATGGAACCCTTTAGTTTAGTTGAAAATGATTGGGAACCCTAAAATCTCCCAAAACTCAAGTTAGGTCAAAATGTAATAAACTTAAATCCAAAACCAAGGAGATATATAGGAGTTCAAAATGTAAACTTTGACATGTATAAGGTTTAGTAAAAGATAGTAGGAACTCACATAGTGGGTTTTTGAAGAAAACCCAAAACCTAGATTTTTGATCTTTGGAGAAGATGAATATGGAGATGGTGGTTGAAGCTTCCAAAACTCGAATCCTTAAATGAAGCTCTTGACTCTAGAAATAAATGGGGTAGATGGAGGGTTGAGGAAACCCTAAGTTGAAATAAATGAAGAGGGAGAAGTTTGGGAGAGAACTAGGGAGTGAATGAGAAGAAAGAATGAATTTGGGGATAAAATCACATTTAACCTGTTCAGGGCCTCCGCGCGGCTTATGGCACGGCCCAAACCGCGCCGTGACACGCGCCAACCCCTGGAACTTCAAACGGACAGTGCTCCACACGGGTTATGGCACGGCCCAACCCGCGCCGAACACTGACTTCAAGCCATCTTCAAACAAACCAAAAATCCAAAAGTCAGGGTGTTACAATCCTCCCCAACTTGGAGATGATTTCGTACCCAAAATCCCAACTACTCGAAGAGATTAGGATATCTACGCTTCATATCCTCCTCAACTTCCCACGTCACATTTGCTCTTCGATGATGCTTCCATTGCACTTTAACCATTGTGACCTCCTTCTGACGAAGCTTCTTTGACTTCCGATCCAAAATAGCTTCGGGTTCCTCGACACAACGATTACCTTCGTACACTCTTATCTCGGAAAGGGGAATGACGATTTTCTATTCCGCCAATCACTTCCAGAGATAACAAATATGGAACGTGTTGTGGATCCCGTTCATTTCCGGTGGAAGTTCCAATTGGTAGGCTTGCAAATCCACACGTTTTAGTACCTTGAATGGGCCAAGGAAACGAGGACTCAACTTTCCACGTTTTTCGAACTGAATAATGCCTTTCCATGGCGACACTTTAAGCATCACACGATCGCCCACTTGAAACTCCATCGGTCGTCTTTTCTTATCGGCGTAACTCTTCTGCCGATCCTGAGTTGCCTTTAACCGTTCCCGAATGCCTTTCACTTTATCGGTCGTCTCTTGTACAATTTTGGGTCCGGAAAATTGCTTCTCTCCCGCTTCTAGCCAACACACGGGAGTTCTGCACTTCCCCCCATATAAGGCTTCAAACGGCGCCATGCCAATGCTCGAGTGGTAGCTATTGTTGTAAGCAAACTCCACCAAAGGTAGGTGAGAGTCCCAACTACCCCTAAAGTCGATAACACAAGACCTTAGCATGTCTTCAAGCATTTGGATTGTTCTCTCGCTCTGACCGTCGGTTTGTGGATGGTAAGTCGTACTCAACTTTACTCGCGTACCAAGCTCCTTCTGAAAGCCATCCCAAAAGTTCAAAGTGAACCGACTGTCACGATCCGACACGATCGACAAAGGTACTCCATGCCTTGAGATGACTTCATCGATGTAGAGTTTAGCTAACTTGTCCATCGGTAAGGTTTCTCGCATGGCCAAGAAGTGAGCGCTCTTAGTCAATCGATCGACTATTACCCAAATGGTATCGTGACCTCGAAGAGTTTTAGGCAACTTCGTCATGAAGTCCATGGTAATATGCTCCCTCTTCCACTCAGGGATCTCTAAGGACTGAAGACTCTCATACGGTCGTTGATGTTTGGCCTTCACTTGCAAGCACGTCACACAACGCTCCACGTAACGCGCCATATCCAGTTTCATTACCGACCACCAGTAATGTAACTTCAAGTCCCGGTACATCTTTGTACTTCCCGGATTAATGGAATACTTGGACTTGTGAGCATCCTCAAGAAGTAGCTCACGGTTACCCCCAACCTTGGGTACCCACACTCGACCGTTGAACAGGTTTACCCCACGGATGTCCTCTGTTAAGAGCAACCGTTGCTTTGTCATGACCTCATCCTTGAGATTTTTTTCCAACAAGGCTTCTACTTGCGATGACTTGATCTTCTCTACAAGGCTTGACACTAACTCGATTCTCAAAAGGGTAGCCCGAATACTTCCGCTATAGTCCTTCCGACTTAACGCATCGGCCACTACGTTCGCCTTACCGGGATGGTAAAGCAACTCACAATCGTAGTCTTTGAGTAACTCAAGCCACCGCATTTGCCTCATGTTCAACTCCTTTTGATCAAAGACGTATTTCAAACACGAGCCACTAGCTCTTATAAAAAAACACCAAACAATGTCTTGGTATGTCTTTGCTGATATTAGGTATCTATCTGACCCATATAAAGGTTGTTCTCAATCTAGATAAAGAATTACCACAAGGAACACGCCGATTGCTTAGAAGTGAATTAAGCAATCCTTTGTAACTACCCCCTTGAACTAATCCAAGAATATTACTCCCCATGATAATTAAATAATGTATATGATTAAGGACTATCATTGCATATAGTAGAGGAATTAGTAATTCTGGGTTCAACCAGTATCCTACTTGCATATATGGAAATAATGCATCATGTATCGAAGAAATGAACATAAGATACATAAAATATTCTGCTTAAGTCTTATAAAGTCAGCAATAAGAAAACTCTCTTCGAAATTCAATTAAATCAAGTAAGATGTCAAGAGAACATGACACATTTTACCAAATCATTACCTAAAACCATATATTGGGAAACACGTAGAAAGCAAGTGCAAATGTTTTCCAAACTCCCTTGATTAATGCAAGAATCAGGGGGAGTAATAGACAAAAGGGGGAGTCTACTATATTTGTGATATTGGTATGTTGTGCTCTTTCCTTCAACCAACGTTTTATTTTTCCCATTGGGTTTTGTTCCTTGGTGTAAGGTTTTAGTGAGGCAACTGTTTATATACCATCATGATTAATGTACGAATCTAAGAGAAAACTAGACTGAAGGAAAAGTCTATATATTGCAAAGAAAAACTGGTGCGTTGTACTCTTTCCTTCATCCTATTTTTTTTATCCCACTAGGTTTTTATTTTGGCGTAAGGTTTTAACGAGACAACAATTGTGCACCATCACTCCTTTGACTCGACACAAGGGGGAGTGCTGTAGGATTATGTGTCATCATCAAAAGGAAGTGATTGATATAATATTTTCCTAGTATTAGAATTTACCATAATGAATGTTTCATTTTCTTTGTAAATTTCTCCCTATTTAAAGGGCTTATGATTAATGAGAATTACAGATTTTCATTCTCTCTATTTACTGTTGTTCTATCATGTTTTTCCTATAACATAATATGATTAACAATAATTCTAAATAATTAAAAATTAACATCAAAGTATAATTAAAATTTAATTAATAGTTTTCAGTTAATATTAATTAATTTTAATAATTATTAATCTTTATAAATTAAAATTTATTTATAATTAATAGTTAACAGTTGATAAATAATAAGTAATATTAATGAGGGTATAATTGGAAAAAGTCACAAAAAACTCCTTATAAGTTACCTCAAGTACCTTATCAATAAGATGACTTATGACCATCCAAACATGTACTCAAAAAACAAACTAACTTATTTTTTCCAAACAATGTCTAAGAGCATCTCCTATGAAGGTTCTTATAAGAACTTCCTTTTTGCACTTTTTGTTGTCACCTCATCTCCAACTCATCAAATTAAGAACTCTCCTAAAAATCCATAATAATAGTTCTTATAAAAACCTCATTTTTTGTGGGTCTCGTTGATTTTTTCAACATCGATAATTAATAACTATATATATGTAATATATATTAATAACTATAATGTCAAGAAAAATAAATTAAAAAACTAAGAAAATGTTACTTGACACAAACTTCATGGTAAGAACCAAGGTTCTTGTACGAGAACCTAAAGATGATAAGGTATTTATAAGAACTCTCTACACTAACAATTTTTACAAGCCACTTCACTTTTTGCTAACAAGAACCTTGCATTGGATATTGTAACACCCTAAAAATTGATGCAAAATTGAACTTGAAATTCGACATGAATACAATACTTAAATAAATAAATCACCCAAGAATTTTGGGAAATTGTATAGCGTCTACAACTCCAAAATATGAATAGGATAATTAACAACCTACTAATTTAAAGTAAGTTAAGTTCAGATTAAGAACGAGTGTAACTATCTTCTCTCAAAAGATTTCCTGTCAAAAGTGTGCTCACCTATATAGACAAAAGTCTTTGATCCTAAAAGAGGCCTCTACCGGCAACCATCGCTCTGCTCATGACTTCAGAGCCCCACCACTAAGGGAACATGTTATACATGTCATTTTAAAAGAAGTGGTAGGTTTGATGCCTAGTGAGAACAAACAGTTACATAATTAAGCTATAAAGCAGTAAATCGGTGACCCAACTTAAGTCAAGACATTCAATAAGAATAAACCATTTGAAATCTTTAGAAGAGTACAACATCATAAGATGCCAGGGAATACCCGATTTACCACACGTCATGACGGAACACAAAAGTAAGCCAAGACCTAATGTTTAAACATATATCAAGGATGGATAATTATTGACATCAACTATATCCAGGTCTTTAGTCATTTTGAACATCAACTATATTCAAGTCTTTAGTCCGACATAAAAATGAGTTCAACTCTATCCAAGTCTTTCACTCAAAGGGCCACCAAGTTCAACCCTATCTAGGTTTTACCTTGGGCTGTAATAACACCCCAAAAATTTGGGACAAACAAATGTTAAGACACGAGCCTTCCCAAAAAGGGAAACAATATACGCCTATTTAATTACAAGTTTGTAATTTAACGGTAAGAGATAACAACCTATTAATCTAATCCCTATCAAGAAATAAGATTACAAATGGTTGTCATCTATAGCATAAAATAAGGTTCTTCAAGTATGGCATCCTAAAAGTTGTTTCCCCAAGCTCACTCCTATAATTTGCCTAGCTCTCCTTGGGTACCACGCCGCTAGAACCTAAGATACATGTCGACACCAACAATTGTTAGGCCAAAGAGCTTAGTGAGCGGGAACAAAATATAAACCACAATAAAAAATGAGAGGTAAACAATATGAAATAGGAGCCCAAATAAGGAATCAATGGGGGAGACCCAAAACACCAAACCAATTTTACCTTAAGAGTCGATATACCTTGATGTTCACCCTTACGAGCAACACCACAAAGGCCTGACACATTGGCGACTACCTCCAAGGCATTACCCCGAATGGCAGAGATCTAGGCACATACCTCCAAGGTGGCGCCCAAGACTATATCCTCCTAGTACCTACTAGTTGGTTCATCCAATTTAAATTATGTCAAGAATACGACTTACTCCAAGCAAGGTGTATCAAATAATAATACTCACTTTGTGGTCCAACCACTTTAATAATCAAATAGCCATGCATGAAATACTAAGATTTCTGAGGTTTGCCAAGTGAGCATATAATCCTTTATAAAAACATTCCAAAGGGTTAAACTACCCAATATACAAGTAAAGTAAATACACCAAAACCATAATGTGTAAGCATTTAGCACCAAGAGTCTCATTTAAAGTCAAAAACCCAAGTTAGGTCATAGACCTAAAATATAGATGATTCCATATAAATATCAAGTACCATCTTCCATTTCATAAATAAGGCTACTATAATTTTCAAGATATCCCAATAACATTTTTCCACCTAAAACCCAAAAGTTGCCATATGATGAGTTATGAACATATTACAAAATAAGGAAAGATTTCATAAAAATGTAAGACAAGGATGAAGAACACATTTATTGACATGTATCTAGTTTTAACAAGGTTTAGAAGCTCACAATCTATGTTTTTATAGAAATGTAACACCCGTAAATTTTGCTTATGCATTGTGGATGTACGTATATTCGATGTATACTTATTCTCCCCCAGATTCCTACGATGTTCTCTCTTGTGTGAAATTCGCCAAGCTTAAGTGTTTAAGGTTTAGAGTTTGAAGGCAAACTCAGTGACTTACGCGGGATGCCACGCGGTATGGAAACCGCGGCCAAAGCCGCGTAACTCACTGGAAGTTTTCGGGCTAAGGACACGCGCGTTCTACGGCGCGACTCCATAGTCGCGGTCAAAATTGCGGGAAGGCATCTGCAGGACAAATACGGGATTTTCCCCCTTTTCCCATTGTTTTGCATTTTGGATCTCTTGAGGTGCGATTTTGGAAGAGCCAAGAGGTAGGGTTTCCCTTCCCTTCATTCATTGCTACTAAATGCAAGATTCTTATGCATTTATTGGGTTGGTTTAGGTTGGTGGTGGTGTTTAAGAGCTTTGTGATTGAAATGTCAAGTTTCCTCCTAAACTTTACCCTTACAAGGTGAGTTTCTTAACCTTACAAGGTGAGTTTCTTAACCTTTGCTCTATATATTTACTTGAGTTATGTGTTATAACTTTCACCTACATCTCTTAATCATATATTGAATTTGTTTGTATCAACCTAAACATCGATATTGAGAATAATGATGTTTTATGACCTAAATATGAGTGTTTGAGAAATGTGGAGTAGACTAAGATAATGTTCTTCTACATACTTTTACTTACTTGGTAAACCACCCTCGTTCCATGGGATTTTGGTAAACCCAAAGCGGAATTAGGGTTTGGTGAGTTTTAGGTGTTGGATTAATTAATGGAAACCTTGACTAATGGAACGTGATTTACGGTAATATTGTTGATAAAGCAATGTTTACAAAGTCCCCTAAATAATGGGAGTTGTGACCCTATGTTGGTAACCATAATTGTATATGTATCTGTTTTGGCTTTCAAGACTTACATACATGACGAATAAGGATTATGTTTATATGTTTTGGTATTTGGTCTTAGTGCAGTGGATCCATAGGCACGGTGTCATCAATATCCCGTTTTGGATGTTGAGGTCACCACTTAGCACGGAATAGGCATCGGGTCACCATGATAAGTAAGGTGTGGACCTATACGGTCGGGCAGCGTCTCATGGGCAGTAAGGTGTAATTCCTTTGTGCTAGAGTTCCCATTTTGGAACTCTCAAGAATAGACCTAGAGGGGTTGACTTGATGTTTTCGAGCAATAGACTTAGAGGAGTTGAGATTGTTAGAGCATAAATATGTTGGATACAAGATCATGAAGACTGAAGGTCAAAGTACAAGAAGTCAAAGCTGGGAAAGTCAACTCTCATTAAAAGTCAAAGTCTTTGTTAATAAAAGTCAAAGTCAATGTATTGTTTTGTAATTGTTTTTGTTTCCTTGTATTTTAGTTGCTAGGTATAAATAGACTTCTTTGTTGTTTAATAGATAGATGGTTAGAATTTGAGTTGTGCATATCCAAAGAGAATTTGTAGAGAGAGAGAGTCATCTAGAGAGAGAGTAAAAAACAGAGTTGTAATTGTTTGAATTGAATCAGACAGGTAATTGTAATCATCTTGTTTATTTGATTTGTTTGCAATTAGAATCTTGATTTCAGGGACACTCAATTGGTATCAGAATGGTCAAAGACATTTCTTGATGAAAGTTTTGATGTTATAGATGCTCTATTCATCAAAAAGGGGGAGATGATTTAAAGAAATGTTCGTGTCAGAAATTCAAAAGTTAGAGAATTGTTTGAAGATCAAAAGTTAAAGTTTTGAATAAGTTAACTTTCAAAGATTGAAAGGTTGAAAGATTGTTCAAGAAGAGTCAAATTTGTTTGAAGATGTGCTGATTTTCAGTAATTTTCTTTGAAGATTGTTTGCTGAAGCATTCCGAGCTAAATCTGAAGATAATTTCTTTCCAAAGTCAGAAAGAGTTGTGTGGTAATTTTGAGAAGATTATTAAAGAATGTTTCTACCATATTTGGGAGAGATTTTTGGTATTTCTTGAAGATAGACTTTGGGGAGATTAAAGTTAAAGATCAACCAAAAGAGGAAGATTGTACTCAGATTGAGTTTAAAAGGGGAGATTTAAAGTTCTTCAATGTAACTAAAGGGGGAGATTGATTTGCTAAATCTTTTTATGATGATCTTGAATCCAAAGGGGGAGATTGTTGGAGCATAAATATGTTGGATACAAGATCATGAAGACTGAAGGTCAAAGTACAAGAAGTCAAAGCTGGGAAAGTCAACTCTCATTAAAAGTCAAAGTCTTTGTTAATAAAAGTCAAAGTCAATGTATTGTTTTGTAATTATTTTTGTTTCCTTGTATTTTAGTTGCTAGGTATAAATAGACTTCTTTGCTGTTTAGTAGATAGATGGTTAGAATTTGAGTTGTGCATATCCAGAGAGAATTTGTAGAGAGAGAGAGTCATCTAGAGAGAGAGTCAAAATCAGAGTTGTAATTGTTTGAATTTGAATTGAATCAAACAGGTAATTGTAATCATCTTGTTTGTTTGATTTGTTTGCAATTAGAATCTTGATTTCAGGGACACTCAATTGGTATCAGAGCAGATTCAACTGAAATCATTTCATGAAAAACAAAGTCGACACTTGTTCTTCAAGTTCTATTAATTTTTGAGTTTTTGTTTGATTTTCGAATTGTAATGGATTGGATTAGGTGTGAATATAGTTTTAATTCAAATATTTATAGGTAATTCGAACATTTGCACTGTAATTTTCTTGAATTGTTGATTTTGTCATGTTCGAAGTTCACGAGTTAATCTTGCACTGTATTTGGTTCGAATTGTATTTGTTTGAGTTGTAATTCTAAGTTCATTGTTAGAATTAGTTTCTAGATGTTTAGGTGAAGAAATTGTGCAAGTTTCGGAATCAGAAATCAAGATTTAGTTTATTTTTGATCGATCAGGTGAAGAACACGCAAAGTAATCCCAAGAACGTGCAAGATCTACGAAACGTGCAAGGTTCATCGGAAGAACGCGCAAGCTGAAGAATATTGATTTTTTGACGAAAACACGCAAAGTGTTGTTTGTGAGTTCTAGAAACGCGCAAATTAAAGCTTGCGAGTTTAGCTCTTCAGTCTGCGAGTTTGAAAATTGGTAAAAAGTTTCTAAGTGTTGAAACACGCAACCATTGCGAGTTTCATCTTACGAGTTTAGCTTGCGAGTTTGTTAAAACGCGCAAGTAGACCTTTGCGAGTTCTCCAAACGCGCAAGACTAAGCTTGCGAGTTTCTTCGGAATAGTAATCTGCGAGTTCTTTCGATTTTCGAATTTGTTAAAACGCACAACTAGGCATTTGCGTGTTCAGGAAAAGCGCACGCCTCTATCTACGAGTTTCAGCGATTATTTTCGTCTGCGAGTTTGTCAAAACGCGCAACCCTTTGCTTGCGAGTTACATAAACACGCACGCCTAAGCCTGCGAGTTTCTCAATAAATAGTATTTTGCGAGTTTAGGTGTCTGCGAGTTTCAAGCTTCTTTAGTGTTTTGCGAGTTTCAGTACTTAGTAAAAAAAAATTATCTTTGTGATTTCATTTGGACTAACGGTCAATTTCAAGTTTCTTATTGCATATTTTTATCAAACAGGATGACTTCAAGAGACGCTCTCTCGATTGGAACAGATGTCAAGCCCCCAGTGTTGTTCAAAGGGGAATATGAACAATGGAAAGACATATTTCTGGATTTTGTTGATAGACAAACAAATGGAGAGAACATTCTAACATCTATCACAGAAGGTCCAATGAAAAGACCTACTGAGGAGATTCCTGCTGAAGGTAATGATTCAGATGGAGCTCCAAAAACAAGAAGAGTGGATAAAAAGTATGCCCAATTCACTGATGAACAGAAGAAACGGTTTGATGCTGATAAACAAGCCAGATCTTTACTTTTACAAAGCATGCCCAATGAGATATATGTGAAAATGGACAGCTACAATGAAACTGCTAAATCAATGTGGGATCAGCTAAGAAAGATGATGTTGGGTTCTAAAGTTGGGAATCAAATGAAGGTGGCTAATTGTATCAACAATTATGAAGAATTCAAGGCTAAAGAGAATGAAAGTTTGGAGGATACTTATGAAAGATTTGTACTGCTTCTCAATGAGCTTTCCAAGAATAAAGTCACAAAGAAGTAGATAGAAAACAATGTCAAGTTTCTCAGCATCTTACAACCCGAGTGGAAAAAGCACACTCGTCGAATGAAGCAGATGAAAGATTTGAGTGAGATTCCACTACATAAGGTTTATGAGACTCTTTGACAGAATGAAGAAGAGGTGGAAGAGAAAAGGTCTGAGAAAAAGAAAGTTGAGAAGGTTGTTGATCCTATAGCATTGGTGGCTGGAGAAAAAGAGAAGGAAAAGAAAGAGAAGAAGAAAAAGAAGAAGATAGTGATGTCCATTTCTGAATCAGAGTCTGAATTTGATGGAGATGATGGAGAGAATCTTAAGCAAGCAATGCTTTTACAGACCCGTGCTTTTCAAAAGAAAATCTACAAGAAACCGGGTTCTAATTCTCAGAGATACACTTCATCAAGCTCAAAGAACCACGAGCATAGAGAAAAAGTGGAAGGCAGTAGATTTGTTGAAAAGAAGCCGGAAGAAAAGAAAAAGTTTGTGAATGACTACACCAATACTGAAAAGAAAGGTGATGATTTGATCAAATGCTACAACTGTGGCAAGTCGGACATTACGCAAAAGAGTGTCAGAAGCCAAAAGTTCACAACTCAGAGTACTATAAAAAACAAAATGCTCTTGGCCAAGCAACAAGAGGCAGGCAAGGCATTAATGGCAGAAGACGAATACTGGTTGGATCATTCTGATGTGAATGAAGAACAAGAAGAGACTGCTCATTTATGCTTGATGGGAAAAGAGGTGAAAGATGATGATTCTGATGATGAGACTGCTGATGAGGTAATGAACTTAACTGAAAATGATTTCATAACCAAAATGGAAGCTATGATGGTCGAACTTCAAGACCTTCAAACCAAACTGAAAAAGGAAAAAGACAGAGTTGCTAGGAGAAATAAACAGATCTTTGAACTTAATAAATTAGTTATGGGGAACAAAGATTTAATTGATTCTCTACGAAAATCTGCCTCTGATTTTAAAAATGAAAAGGATTGTTTTGAAAATAAGATTTCTGATATTGAAAAACAATTGTCTAAGTCAGATTCTGAAAAACAAGAATGTGTTCTAAAAGTGTTTAAACTGCAGGTTGAGAACAAGATTTTAGAGCAAAAGGTAAATGGTCTGGAAGCAAAATTGTATATTCGAGGCCAAACAGATCAAACGATTTTCTTGAATACACCTAATGAAGAGGTTGATGTTAAAGAAAAATGGGGACTAGGTTATGATAATCCTCATTACCTAGAAAAGGCTATCAGAAAACAGCCAGCGTTATATAATGCAAATTATATGTATGTTGCTGATAAATATCCTCATTTGAAACCCAAATTTATCATCAAATCATCTAAAGAAGTTGAAGCAAAAGAAGATGAGAAAAGAATTAATTTAAAGAAAATGCAACTACTATTCTGTTATGAAAGACTGAATGATAGTTATCTTTCTAAAACATCAAAATTTCTTTCAAATGATTAGTTTACTAGTTATTCTTCTACTGAGATGGAGGCAAAACCTGTTCAAGCTAAAATTTATGTACCTCCACTCGTTTTAGAAAGCAAAATAATTGAATTAGAAAATATTTTATCTGATGAAAGAATTTTGGGTGATCTAACACTAGATGTATTTTCTACAGTGTTGAAGAACACAGATTTTCATTTTAAATCTAAAGTGTGTTCTCCATCTTCTAAAGTACTTCAAACTTCTGCGACTGATTTTGATGATTTATTTGAGTCTACAAATGATTTCCTAAATTCTGATGAAGGGTGTATAGAAGAAATTGATATGTTTGACTTTAATGCTCCACTTCCAAATCATTCTACTTTTGTGATAAATGGACAAGCTTTACCAAGTGTTCATGAAAAAGGTGAATCATCAACTAAGGTTGGTGAATCAATTTATGTGAATGCTGATTACTATGCAAAGGGTAAGAAACATAAGAAACAGCTCTCACAGAAACAGAATTACACTAGTAATCACAAGAAAAATGAATCTCAGAAATCTGATTTTCCTAATAAATCTAAATTCTTTGTTTCAGATGTAAGAAAGAAAAGGTCAGAAGAGAGATCTGAATGTCGACCTAAAAAGAAGGGTGATGAAAAGGCAGAATCAATAACTGATAGTTCTTGTCATAGATCAACTAGTAGTGTGTGTGATGTAGTTGGTTCTATTGCTTCTCATAATGAAAATCTTGTAACTTCTTACAAGAGATATTCTATAAAGCAATTGTTCCGATTATCTCCTACTACTACTAAATCTTATTATTATCAGTGGAATGATTTTGCTTATCATCATAATTCTAATGATTGGTTTGGATCTTATCATGTTTATTCTTCTAAACCAAATATTTTCAAAAGTTTTCAAAAGAAAAGAGGATCCATACTAATCTGTTAGGACCCGTTTTTAAATGGGTACCTAAAATTATTGTTTCCTGATTTCTCTTGCAGACCCGGAATATGTGGTATGACCGGGCAAAAAGCTTTATTGTCTAATTATACAGAGAAATTCAGCGGCAATGTACGATTTGGGAACGACCCGTTTTCACCGATCTTAGGATTTGGTGACATCATTCAAGACAACATAACGATTAAGAAGGTGAGCTATGTCGAAGGCTTAGGGCACAACCTGTTTAGTATTGGTCAATTCTGCGACAAAGGGTTAGATGTCAACTTTAAATCTAAGAGTTGCTCGGTCCATACTGAAGACGGCAAAGAACTCTTAGTCGGAAATCGAAAGACAAATCTCTACACCATCAATCTTTCAAAGGTTCAGAATGACAATCAGGTTTGCTTACTGACAAAAGCTTTGATGCAGCAAAGTTGGCTTTGGCACCGTAGACTGTCTCACCTGAACTTTCGTTACATTTACAAGCTGGTCAGTGGAAAGTTAGTGAATGGACTTCCTGAGCTCAAGTATGTGAAAGAACACTTGTGTGCAGCATGTGAAAAAGGGAAGATGAAGAGAGCTCCACATAAACCGAAGCCTAAACCTAGTACCAGTTCTCCATTAGAGTTGTTGCATATGGATCTATGTGGTCCGATGCGAACGCAAAGCTTAGGCGAAAAGAAATACGTATTGGTTATCGTGGACGACTATTCGCGATACACGTGGGTCAAATTTCTACGTTCAAAAGATGAGACACTCAGAGTACTCATTACATTTCTGAAGACGCTCCAAGTGAATCTGCAGAAACCAGTCAAGCTTCTCAGAACTGATAATGACACAGAGTTCAAAAACAAAACTGTTGAAGAGTATCTTGAATCGGTCGGGATATCACATCAATACTCTGCTGCTCGTACGCCCGAACAAAATGGAGTAGTCGAAAGGCGAAATCGAATGCTAGTCGAGGCCGCTCGCACTATGCTCAGCCAATCAGACTTACCTCTATTTCTGTGGGCAGAAGCTATTTCGACTGCGTGCTACACTCAAAACCGTTCCATGATACATCGCAGATTTCAAAAGACTCCGTATGCTTTGATCAACAACCGAACTCCGTCTATCAAATATTTTCATGTTTTTGGGTGTAAGTGTTCTGTGCTCAACGACAGAGAGAGTCTGAACAAGTTCAGTGCTAAGGTAGATGAGGGCATCTTCATTGGATATTCTTCTACATCTGCTGCATATCGAGTATATTTGAAGAAGTCGAAGACTGTTATCGAAAGCGTAAACGTTACATTCGATGAGGATATGGTTTCTGAACAAGTCGGTTCAGAACCCGTGATAACTGGAGTGTTAGCTTATGGGCAATTCCGTTCAGAACTTGTACCTGAAAAGAACAAATTAGATGAAGCATCAACGTCTACTAATCATTTATCTGATTTAGATCTTTTATTTGAACTGTTTTATGATGAATATCTTGGGTCTAATGTGCATAAACCTGTTGTGGTTGACAGGATGGAAGATTCAACGGCTACTTATCCAACCACTTCAGTTGTTTCTACTGAATTAAATTCCCCGATTCAGCAAGATATTCCATTTCATATGCCTACTCTAATAGTTGAAGTTGTATCTACTAATGATGAGCCAGAAGTAGCTGAGTCAGTAGGATGTGCTGTAAGGACAGATCAACAGACTGAACAAGTTGTACCTACTAAGCTTCTGCACCAATTATTTCAACTGAATCCCTCCCTCATGATGTACAAACTGATGAAGCTAATAATGGATTTTTGGATGATAATCATGATCAATCTTCATCTACTCCACTCCCTCATGAACATCGTTGGACCAAAGAGCATCCTCTTCACCAAGTAATTGGAGATCTCAACAAGCCGGTGTAAACTAGGTCAGCAACTTTGAATCAATGTATGCATGACTCATTCCTCAGCAAGATAGAGCCCACTCGTGTTTTAGAGGCTCTAGCTGATTCGGATTGGGTGTCTGCTATGCAAGAAGAGTTAAACCAGTTCGAAGCCCTGAAAGTATGGCGACTAGTGCCAAAACCAGAAGGAAAAACCGTTATCGGCACTAAATGGGTGTTCAAAAATAAAAAGGACGAAGATGGTATTGTTATAAGGAACAAAGCAAGACTTGTTGCCAAGGGATATAGGCAAGAGGAAGGCATCGATTACGACGAGACGTATGCTCCAGTAGCGCGTATAGAGGCAATCCGCATGTTTCTAGCCTACGTAGCTCACAAGAATTTCACTGTCTACCAGATGGACGTGAATACTGCCTTTCTGAATGGCATACTTAAGGAGGAAGTCTACATCTCTCAACCAGAAGGGTTTGTAAATCCAAATAAGCCAAATCATGTCTACATCTTGAATAAATCTCTTTATGGTCTGAAACAAGCTCCTCGTGCCTGGTATGATGTTCTATCTCAATTCTTGGTCAAGTCAGGTTTTTCAAAAGGTAAAGTCGATACCACTTTGTTTATTAAAAAGGAGAAAGTTGATATCATTCTTATTCAGATATATGTAGATGATATTATATTTGGTTCTACAAATCCTAAATACTGTAAGAACTTTTCAAATCTCATGGTGTCACGTTTTCAGATGAGTATGATGGGAGAGATGAATTTCTTTCTCGGATTACAAGTCAAACAGTTTTCAACGGGGATTTTCATTAATCAATTTAAGTACATTTTTTATATTCTTCGAAAATTCAAAATGGAAAATTGCAAACCAATTGGAACCCCAATGGCACCAGGTACTAAGATTAACACTGATCCTTCAGGAAAAGCTGTTGATGATAGGACTTATAGAGGTATGATAGGGTCTTTAATGTATCTTACTTCAAGTAGACCAGATATAATGTTTTCAACATGCTTATGTGCTAGATATCAGGTTGATCCTAAAGAATCCCATTTGGCTGCTGTCAAACGGATCTTTAGATATCTGAAGGGGACTGCAGATCTTGGTCTGTGGTATCCTAAAGATACTGGGTTTCAACTAACTGTTTATTCAGACGCAGATCATGCTGGGTGTATGCTGGACAGAAAGAGCACTTCAGGTCATATTCAATTCCTTTGAGACAAGCTCGTTAGATGGGCGTCAAAGAAACAATTATGTGTTTCCACATCGACTGCTGAAGCAGAGTATGTAGCTGCTGCCAGTTGCTGCTCTCAGGTCTTGTGGATGCGAACACAGCTTCGAGACTATGGATTCAAGTTTGATAAAATACCGATCTATTATGACTCAAAGAGCGCTATCGCTATATCAGCTAATCCTGTGCAACACACTAAAACAAAGCACATTGATGTCAAGTATCATTTTATAAAAGATAATGTAGAAAAAGGTACAATAGAACTTTACTTTGTAAAAACTGATTACCAACTTGCAGATTTGTTTACCAAAGCTTTAGATGAAAAGAGATTTAATTTTCTTGTATCTAAACTTGGTATGCTAAATCTCAAGATCTAATATTAAAGTTTCTTTTATTGTAATTTTTCATCATTTCTTTATAATTATTTTTGAAAGGATATCTGCACTTTAACATGTTGTTCATGATCTCAGGGGGAGTGAGACAAGATTCTAAGATGATCAATATTCTTTTGAGGGGGAGTTTAAAGAATTTAATTGCTAATTTTTGTGATGCATGAATTTAGGGGGAGTTTATTCGTACAACAAAAGGAGTAAGGATATGATTTCTGATTATTTCAGATCAGAACTCGTACATTTAATGTTTTACTGCTTTATGTCATTTTATTTTTTTCAATAAATTTGTGAATAAAGTTGCTTTGACATGACTTTGAGACTTGTGCAAAATGAGAAAAGCTATCAAGATCATATCTTTATGACTTCAGCTGACTTTATGAGTTTTAAGACGAAGCGAAAAAGGTTAAATTTCTTATCTTAATCTCATATGTGGTTGAAAGAAGGACAACTTTCAATCATAGAAAACATATTCTTAAATGTTCAAACCACTTCCCGATTCTTAAAAAGATTTCATGAATTGGAAGAGTGATTTTTAAATGTTTTCATTTTACTTGTGCTTACATGATTACAAACCGTGTGTTTCCAAAGATAAATACTTGTGTATTGTCTTTTCTTTATACTTTCAAGTATTCATAGACACCGGTTTGATTTATTGTTTGTTGGGAACTGAAGAATTTACCAAGTATGGTTAATGCTGCTAGTTCAGAATTACTACTGCTAGAAGACTTCAAAGTTAATACTGCTGAGTATTACTACTGCTAGTAGAATTAATACTGCTAGTCAAAGTTAGTACTGCTTGAACAAAGTTAGTACTGCTTAGCTAGTTAGTACTGCTAGTGGTTAGTGTTGCTTAGTAGTTAATGCTGCTAAGACCAAGTTAATGCTGCTAGAAGAAATTAATGTTGCTGAGCATAGTTAGTACTGCTTATGACTTAAAGATCCGGATGGAAAGGATGACAGCTGGAAAGAATCAAGATATTCATGGAAGGCTTGAAGATAATGATGGAAGATATACTGAAGATATTTTATTAATTGTAATTATCTTTTTGTTCAATATATGTATAGATTTGATAGAACAGTTAAGATTTTTAATTCATTCTAAGTTTTAGAGAAAATCAACCTCAAGGCATAGTTCCTAATTCTAGAGAAGTAGAATTCGTATTGGTGAGCATGTTCATCAATATTGAGGTTGTGTGTTTAATCTTGTAACTTCAAGCATTCAATACATGTTTGCAAGTTATTGATCATATACTGTTTTGCTTACTGTTTTATTGAATATCAAAGTGTTATTCCGCAACTTCTTTGATATTAGTTTCTGAGAATTTATTCTTGTTAAGAATTCGATCCTGACAAGTGGTATCAGAGCCAAACTCCCTCAGAAACATCTATTCATTCATCATGGAAAACCTTGCAGAATCAAACAGTACTCTGGTCTCTAAGGTTCCAATGCTCAAACCCAGTGAGTTTGACATGTGGAAGATCAGAATTAGACAATACATTCTTCTCACTGACTACTCAATGTGGGATATCATTGAGAATGGTCCTTCTGAAGCAGGAAAGATAGGACCAGATGGGAAAAGACCTCCACCAAAGACAGATGGTGAGAGGAAGATCAGACAGACAGAGATGAAGGCCTTGAGCACTCTGCTCTTGGCCATCCCCAATGAATATCAGCATCAATTTTGCAATTGCACTGATGCTCAGATTCTCTGGAATGCTCTAGAGAAAAGATTTGCTGGAACTAAAAGCATCAAAAGAAATCAAAGAGATGTTCTAAAGCAGCAGTATGAGAACTTCACTTCTTCAAAGAATGAGTCTATGACTCAAACGTTTGATAGGTTCAACAAGCTCATTGGTGAACTGGCTACTGTAGGAGTGAAGATGGAACAAGATGATATCAACAGAAACTTCCTCAGATCTCTTGGGGATGAATGGACTATGTACATTGTCACATATAGACAGAGTGACAATCTGGAAGAGAAGGAACTTGATGATCTATATAATGATCTAAGAGTTTTTGAAACTGGGGTAGAATCCAAGAAGAAGCCCACTGGTTATATCCACAATGCTGCACAATGTTGCACTTCTTCATATTCATTCATTTAATTTACTTGTTTGAAAATACTTCAATGTTTGAAAATGCTCATATCTTCATGATTATATTCTGAGCATACACATATCTGACTTGTATTTGTGCTTTAACTGTTCAAGTTAAATCATATTGAGCAACATATGCTTTATAGGAATATGGGTTCTTTGTGCTCGGACTTAAATGCAACTTCTATGGATTCACGATTACCAGTGTCTCCTACCCAAGAAGTTATTCCATAGTGATTGAGTGTGAGGAGTCTAAAAGAAATGAGTGTGGGTTGTGCGTTGAGGTAAAATGGAAAAGAGAGTTTGGTTAGATGTGAGCTTACATGATTAAAAGAAAGAAGGTGTGAGATCAGAGTAAAAGAATATCAAACTCTGCACCAACTACTTTCTGAGTCGGGCAACCACATTACTAATGTTTCACATTTCTTCGTGAACGTTAATGAAACAGGAAAATAGCCCATGCCAACTCTTGCTTAATACCCCACCAGCCACTCATTTTCTTCTTAAAAAGAAAGTGTTTCATATTTTAAGGGGACGCGGCACATAATCTATCTAATTTTCATTTGGAAAATCTGGATATTGAAAAAGAAGGAAGTCTGCCCCACCTTCGCACTTCAATCATGCACATTGAGTCTATGTTTATCTACTGTTATCTCAGTGGTTTACACAATGTTGAGCCTTTATAAACAATCATCATATGCTTAATTCTTTCTACACTTGCACGAACACACAAGGAATTTATTTTCTTGTCATAACATTCATAGAAATTTCCTTTGTGGTGTTTCGATGATTGGATGGAAGCCCTGGGGGAGTGAACATAACAACAGCTCCTTTCCTATGTGTATCTGTTACACACAGTGACTTCGTGTTACTGACAGCCATATTAACTGATTCATTTGTTGATTCAGGTGTTACATTTCTATTTTGTCTGGATTTGCAAAGATCTAGATAAATACTTTGTTCGAATTGGCAACGAATCAGAGGCTCTTGGACAGATCAGAATGGTCAAAGACATTTCTTGATGAAAGTTTTGATGTTATAGATGCTATATTCATCAAAAAGGAGGAGATGATTTAAAGAAATATTCTTGTTAGAAATTCCAAAGTTAGAGAATTGTTTGAAGATCAAAAGTTAAAGTTTTGAAGAAGTTAACTTTCAAAGATTGAAAGGTTGAAAGATTGTTCAAGAAGAGTCAAAGTTGTTTGAAGATGTGCTGATTTCTATAAATTTTCTTTGAAGATTGTTTGCTGAAGCATTCCGAGCTAAATCTGAAGATAATTTTTTTCCAAAGTCAGAAAGAGTTGTGTGGTAATTTTGAGAAGATTATTAAAGAATGTTTCTACCATCTTTGGGAGAGATTGTTGGTATTTCTTGAAGATAGACTTTGGGGAGATTAAAGTTAAAGATCAACCAAAAGAGGAAGATTGTACTCATATTGAGTTTAAAAGGGGAGATTTAAAGTTCTTCAATGTAACTAAAGGGGGAGATTGATTTGCTAAATCTTTTTGTGATGATATTGAATCTAAAGGGGGAGATTGTTAGAGCATAAATATGTTGGATACAAGATCATGAAGACTGAAGGTCAAAGTATAAAAAGTCAAAGCTGGGAAAGTCAACTCTCATTAAAAGTCAGTCTTTGTTAATAAAAGTCAAAGTCAATGTATTGTTTTGTAATTGTTTTTGTTTCCTTGTATTTTAGTTGCTAGGTATAAATAGACTTCTTTGCTGTTTAATAGATAGATGGTTAGAATTTGAGTTGTGCATATCCAGAGAGAATTTGTAGAGAGAGAGAGTCAAAATCAGAGTTGTAATTGTTTGAATTTGAATTGAATCAAACAGGTAATTGTAATCATCTTGTTTGTTTGATTTGTTTGCAATTAGAATCTTGATTTCAGGGACATTTAGAGCTCATTAGGTGATTGGTGTTATTTGTACCATATTTGATCACTAATGGTTTATTTGATTTATTGATTTAGCTCATGGCTATATCCTCCGCGTGACTTCAAATGGGTTTAGTCCTTCTAATTCAATTGAATTATTCTGACTAGGTTTTAGCCTAACGCTTGTTTCTTTGGTTATCATTTTCGACAGGTAATCTTAGCGGTGGGACTCATCGGGATTGAGTGGACGATCTTGGGGGTCGAGAGTGGTCTTTTTGGATGACATAGTGACCATTATACATTGATTTTGAAGATATACCTTTTGGAAGGATAGTGACACCCGACTTTAATCTTGTTAGCAAATATCTAGATTATTAGGTTGTTGTTTTACTCTTCATTATAATTGGGTTGTAAATGCCATACTTTATTCCCCGCTTTGGGATGACACCCTTGGGTTTGCTTGTTTTATCACCGTGATTTCGGTTTCTCTATTTTTAGACATTTTATTGTAGAAACCTCGAATTTTATTTCTCTTGAAAATTTAGGATGTTACAAGTTGGTATCAAAGCATTAGTTTAAGTGAAGTAGGTATGAATGTAAGATGCCTAGACTTAAACTGAGACTATTAAGCTATGACTTGTGAGGTGGGGTAGAACTCTTAAGATAGGATGGTCTTAAAGTTGACGAAACTTACACAAATTGAAAGTTGTAGTGATGGTAACGAGAACTCTTACGTATCATGTGTTCATAATTTCACTTAGCTAACGTTATTATGAAGATGTTTTACGTGAGTATATTTGATCTATTATTGTTATAATAATTGATAAGTGTAGTAGTACGTTTCCTTGTACTATACCTTTAATCGATCTCTTACTCTACTTCTTGTGTGTGTGTGGCAGACTAATGGTTAACACCAGGACCCGGCAGGAGGCCAAGAAGCCACGACATCTACGGCCGATCATCCTCGGGTGACTGGGGCGGATGAACCATCTCGTCGGATTAATGTGTTAGGCGGGGGACCCGAGCACATTCCCCGACGTAATCTAGAGACGGAAGAACCCATAATGGAAGAGGTGACGGCAGAGACAAGAATGATGGACCGCATGATGTTGGCCATGAATCAAGCCATGGCGCAACAACAAGAATTGTTCCTAAAGCTTCTGGAGGACAACCGTAGGCCCGAGACGATTGTGGAGATAGTGGAGGGATCCAGGGGTACCGGACATGAAATCCCTATTGACGGTCCCGCGACCTTAGAGACAAGAGCGGGAACAAAGACTTGTACCTTCAAGTCTTTCCTTAGTTGCCGACCACCGAAATTTAAAGGCTCGGATAATCCTGTAGAGTGTATGAGTTGGATTCGGGAGATGGAGCAGGCTTGTCGCTCAAGTGAGTGTGGGGAAAGTCAAAAGGTGATCTTTGGTTCTCGCATACTAAGGGGTACGACTCTCACTTGGTGGGACGTGTATTCCACTTCTGTTGAGGCGACTATTCTGGACAAACTAACTTGGTCGATTTTCAAAGAGAAATTGCTAGAGGAATACTGTAACGAGAGATCAATGGATCAGATTAGAGAAGAATTCCAAAGCTTGAAGAAGGGCAATCTGTCTGTGAAAGAGTGCAATCGGCTATTCATGGACAAATTGGGGTTAGTGGGACACTTGGTCCCGACAGAGAAGGATAAGATCAAGGATTACATCAAGGGCCTCCTATCGTACATGATGTCGTTGGTACGTCTGTCAAAAGCCTCCACCCTTCGGGAGGCGATTGAGGAGGCGCAACTTATGGAAGACGCTTACAACCTCGGCAAGGAGGAAGGTAGCCGGCAAGTTGAGAAGAAGAGATGGGAGGGGAGTTCAATGCCCTCAAAGAAACCTAGATACGCCAACAACAATCATCGTGGAGCCGATCCTAGACGTGATGCCAAATGGTGCTCCAAATGTCGAAACAAGCATTTCGGCCCATGCCACTTTGTTCCCGGAACGAGCTATAAATGTGAAAAATCGGGACATACGTTCAGAGATTGTCCCATCAGAGGGCAAATATGTTTCGAGTGTAAGCAACCGGGGTCACGTGAGGGCGGAGTGCCCAAAGCTCAAGACTGGGGGAAATGGTGGGAAGTAGGTGGAACCTCCGTGGGCGGCCGAAAGGGCCTTTCAAATGTCGACGGAGGAGGCTAAGGCATCGACCGATGTAGTGTCGGGTACGTCTACACGTATCTTATTTGACTCGGGCGCTAGCTATTCGTTCGTATCCGATAATTTTTTTCAAAAACTTGCCATGTCTATGAGTAGTCTAGAGGACGCTATAGTGGTAGAAATAGCGAATGGTGGTGAAGTAATAATCCGGGATATTTTGAGAGGTTGCACTCTTGAATTTTAAGGGAAGAAATTCCCCATAAACTTGATGCCTATGCAAATCGGCGGGTTCAATGTGGTAGTGGGAATGGATTGGTTATCGGGGAACCAAGCCGATATTGTGTGTTCCAACAAGATCATCCGACTACCCGTTGCGGATGAAGAGACAACTATAATCTATGGCGAAAGAAGGAAAGGCGAAGTGGCGATTATCTCTATGATCAAAGCGCGGAAATGTTTGGTGAAAGGATGCCCATCCTTCTTAGCGTATGCGATCAACACCAAACTCGAGAAGAAGAAGCAAGAAGATGTTAGGGTGGTGAAAGAGTTTCCCGATGTATTCCCGGAAGACTTGTCTGGTTTGCCACCTGATCGCCTAGTGGAATTCCGAATTGACCTCATTCCGGGAGCACCTCCAATTGCTCGAGCTCCTTATCGATTGTCTCCTACCGACATGCAAGAAATGATGATTCAACTTCAAGACCTTCTTGAGAAGGGTTTCATACGACCGAGTTCATCGCCTTGGGGAGCTTCAGTCTTGTTTATTAAGAATAAAGACGGTTCAATGCGGATGTGTATCGACTATAGAGAGCTAAACAAGGTGACGATGAAAAACAAATACCCACTTCCAAGAATCGATGATTTGTTCGACCAACTACAGGGTGCGGGTTGCTTCTCAAAGATCGACCTTCGATCGGGCTATCATCAAGTGAAGGTGGCGAAGGATGATATTCCAAAGACGGTGTTTAGGACGCGATACGGTCATTATGAGTTTCTAGTAATGTCGTTCGGTCTAACCAACGCACCAACAATATTCATGGATTTGATGAATCGAGTGTGTCGACCTTTCCTTGACAAGTTGGTAATCGTGTTCATCGATGACATCCTAGTGTACTCCAAAGACGAAGCGGATCACGAGCAACACCTTCGAGAAGTTTTAGAAGTACTAAATCGGAAGAAACTCTACGCAAAGTTCTTGAAGTGTGACTTTTGGCTTCGAGAAGTGCAATTTTTGGGCCATGTGGTCACGAAGGAAGGAGTGAAGGTGGATCCCGCGAAGATTGAGGCGATGATGAATTGGGAACCTCCTAAGAGTCCATCCGAAATCCTAAGTTTCCTAGGATTGGCGGGATACTACCGAAGATTCATTCAATACTTTTCCAAGATAGCTTCATCATTGACGGCCCTAACCCGAAAAAATGTGAAGTTTTATAGACCGAGAGTCAAGAGAAGGCGTTCTAAACTTTACAAAGGACTTACTGAAGCTTCGATTTTATCCTTACCCTAAGGGACAGAAGACTTTGTGGTATATAGCGACACCTCAAAGATGGGTTTAGTTTGTGTCATAATGCAAAGGAGCAAGGTGATTGCTTACGCGTCGAGGCAACTGAAAGTCCACGAAGTCAACTAATCAACCCACGATTTGGAATTGGCGGTGGTGGTGTTCGCGTTGAAATTATGGCGACACTACCTCTACGGCATGAAGTGCACTCTCTACACGGACCACAAGAGTTTGAAGCATATTTTCGATCAAAAGGATTTAAACATGAGGAAACGGAGGTGGTTGGAGCTACTAAAGGATTACGATTGCGAGTTGCTTTACCATCCGGGTAAGGCAAACGTCGTCGCCGATGCTCTAAGTCGAAAGGACTACGGGGGAAATTCTCGAGCTACCTTTACACAAATCGAGTGGACATCAACACTTATTGACCGGATCAAAGCATCGCAAGCCGAAGCCTTGCTAGAAGAGAATCTCAAAGAAGAAGTCATGACGAAACAACAATTATTTTTTACGGAGGATAGTCGGGGAGTGAAACTTTTCAATGGGAGAATTTGGGTGCCTAAGATCGGGGGCAACCGAGAACTTCTTCTTGAGGATGCCCATAAATCGAAGTATTCCATCCACCTAGGAAGCACGAAGATGTATCGGGATATGAAATTGCATTATTGGTGGCCGGTTATGAAGCATGATGTGGTGCGCTACGTGGAACGATGTGTGACTTGCTTGCAAGTGAAGGCCAAACACCAATGACCTTATGGAAGCTTACAATCTTTGGAGATTCCAAAATGGAAATGGGAACACATCACAATGGATTTCGTGACAAAATTGCCAAAGACCTTGAGAGGTCACGACACCATTTGGGTAATAGTGGACCGTTTGACCAAAAGCACTCATTTCTTGGCCATACGGGAACTTTTACCTATGGACAAGCTAGCAAAATTGTATATCGATAAAGTGATATCTCGTCATGGTGTAGCGTTATCTATTGTCTCGGATCGCGATAGTAGGTTCACGTCGCATTTTTGGGATGCATTGCAAAAGTAATTGGGCACGCGGGTGAAGTTGAGCACGACCTACCATCCCCAAACTGACGGCCAAAGCGAGAGGACAATTCAGACGCTAGAAGACATATTGAGATCTTGTGTGATCGACTTCGGGGGTAATTGGGACTCGCATCTACCTTTGGTGGAGTTCGCGTATAACAATAGCTACCACTCAAGTATTGGGATGACGCCATTTAAAGCTTTATACTGTCGCAAGTGCCGAACTCCCGTGTGTTGGTTCGAAGCAGGAGAGAAGCAGTTTACCAGACCCGAAATTATGCAAGAGACGACGGACAAAGTGAAAGGTATTCGCGAACGTTTGAAGGCAGCTCAAGACCGGCAGAAAAGCTATACCGACAAGAAAATATGACCGATAGAGTTCCAAGTAGGATATCGGGTTATGTTGAAGGTGTCCCCTTGGAAGGAGATCATTCGGTTCGAAAAGCGTGGGAAGTTAAGTCCCCATTTCCTTGGATCATTCACCGTGACTAAGCGGGTAGGTCTTCAAGCCTACCAATTGGAACTCCCTCCGGAATTGTGTGTAATCCACCACACATTCCATGTGTGCTACCTTCGCAAATGTCTAGCGGAGGAGGAGAGTGTTATCCCAATCTCCGAAATTAGAGTTGATGAGGGAAACCGTTGTAATGAGGAACCCAACGTAATTTTGGAAAGGAAGACGAAGAAACTTCGTCATAAAGAACTCATTATGGTAAAAGTTCAATGGAAGCATCATCGTGGCGCTAATGTAACATGGGAAGTCGAGGAGGATATGAAGCGCATATATCCTCACTTGTTTTCTTAGCTTAGATTTCGAGGACGAAATCATTTCTAAGTTGGGGAAGATTGTAACACCCGTAAATTTTGCTTATGCATTGTGGATGTATGTATATTCGATGTATACTTATTCTCTCCCAGATTCCTACGATGTTCTCTCTTGTGTGAAATTCGCCAAGCTTAAGTGTTCAAGGTTTAGAGTTTGAAGGCAAACTCAGTGACTTACGCGGGCTGCCGCGCGGTTTGGTAACCGCGGCCAAAGCCGCGTAACTCACTGGAAGTTTTCAGGCCAAGGACACGCGCGGCCTACTACGTGACTCCATAGCCACGGCCAAAACCGCGGGAAGGCATCTGTAGGACAAATACGGGATTTTCCCCCTTTTTCCCATTGTTTTGCATTTTGGAGCTCTTAAGTTGCGATTTTGGAAGAACCAAGAGGTAGGGTTTCCCTCCCTTCATTCATTGCTACTAAATGCAAGATTATTATGCATTTATTGGGTTGGTTTAGGTTGGTGGTGGTGTTTAAGAGCTTTGTGATTGAAGTGTCAAGTTTCCTCCTAAACTCTACCCTCAAGTGTCATTATCTACGGTTTCCTATAACCTTACAAGGTTAGTTTCTTAACCTTTGCTCTACATATTTACTTGAGTTATGTGCTATAACTTTCACCTACATCTCTTAATCATATATTGAATTTGTTTGTATCAACCTAAACATGGATATTGGGAATAATGATGTTTTATGACCTAAATATGAGTGTTTGAGAAATGTGGAGTAGACTAAGATAATGGTCTTCTACATACTTTTACTTAATTGGTAAACCATCCTCGTTCCATGGGATTTTGGTAAACTCAAAGCGGAATTAGGGTTTGGTGAGTTTTAGGTGTTCAATTAATTAATGGAAACCTTGACTAATGGAACGTGATTTACGGTAATATTGTTGATAAAACAATGTTTACAAAGTCCCCTAAATAATGGGAGTTGTGACCCTATGTTGGTAACCATAATTGTATATGTATATATATGTGTTTTGGCTTTCAAGACTTACATACATGACGAATAAGGATTATGTTTACATGTTTTGGTATTTGGTCTTAGTGCAATGGATCCATAGGTACGGTGTCATCAATGTCCCGTTTTGGATGTTGAGGTCATCACTTAGCACGGAATAGGCATCGGGTCACCATGATAAGCAAGGTGTGGACCTGTACGGTCGGGCAGCGTCTCATGGTCAGTAAGGTGTAATTCTCTTGTGCTAGAGTTCTCGTTTTGGAACTCTCAAGAATAGACCTAGAGGGGTTGACTTGATGTTTTCGAGCAATAGACTTAGAGGAGTTGAGCTCATTATGTGATTGGTGTTATTTGTACCATATTTGATCACTATTGGTTTATTTGATTTATTGATTTAGCTCATAGCTATATCCTCCGCGTGACTTCAAATGGGTTTAGTCCTTTTAATTCAATTGAATTATTCTGACTAGGCTTTAGCCTAACGCTTGTTTCTTTGGTTGTCATTTTCGACAGGTAATCTTGGCGGTGGGACTCATCGGGATTGAGTGGACGACCTTGGGGGTCGAGAGCGGTCTTTTTGGATGACATAGTGACCATTGTACATTGATTTTGAAGATATACCTTTTGGAAGGATAGCAACACCCGACTTTAATCTCGTTAGCAAATATCTAGATTATTAGGTTGTCGTTTTATTCTTCATTATAATTGGGTTGTAAATGCCATACTTTATTCCCCGCTTTGGGATGACACCCTTGGGTTTACTTGTTTTATCACCGTGATTCCGGTTTCTCTATTTTTAGACATTTTATTGCCGAAACCTCGAATTTTATTTCTCTCGAAAATTTAGGATGTTACAAGAAAACCCTAGAAAACTTGCAAACCCTAGAGGATGAGATTGATGAAGACTTGAGGTTTGGGGAACTTAGATTCTTGCTAGATCTTCACCAGGAATGCTCCAAATCCACCCTTGAATCCCAATCAATGATTCCAACTAACTTAAGCTTTGGAGTAAATGAGGAGAGAATATATATGGAAGAAAAATCATCCCTCAAGCTCTCAAAATCGCACCCTATTCTGATTATGGAGAAAATGAGCTTCCGTTAAAGTGGGTTTTATACCCTCAGACATAACCGGTTGACCTTGCCCGACTACTATGCCATATGGCACTGTTGCCAACATTGTCGCCGTGTGCCACCAACTCTCGATACATCCCCCGCGATAGTGACGGGCGACTAATGCCTTATGTCACAATCACGGGGAAATGTCGCCTGATGTGTACCGCGGGCTTCCCCCGTATCGTGACCTTGACATGCGGTTGTGACATCTGTCACAGCCGCGTGCATTCTCGCCCCGCGCCCCCGAGGCTCGACTTTTTTCTTCGTTTCGATGATTCACACGCTCGGTTTACGGGTTTAGGTCAAGTTTTGATGGTTTTAAACATTTAAATCATATGTCAACAATGTACAAAATGATAAACACTTCTGATATAACTTACCACGATTTTCCGATTGTTACATGGGCCCTCACCATCCAAGACAAACTTATTTGTTTAGGAATCACATTATGCAATTATTATCTATTCCCAAATTACAAATTTGGAAATTTCATCCCACCATTATAAAATAAACTCGACTTCTATGCCTATGGATCCATTGCATTATAGTCCAACAATGGTATTCCTTCAAGATATACCATACCACCACTTAATACATAAACATTGATGTACAAGGAATTATCAATAATTTCAAATCCAAGTATTTCAAATAAAATCATAAGTATAGGAGTCACACATTTAGGTTCCAAAACTCTTCAAAACTTGAGCTATATAATCATTTAAATATATAAAACCATTCTCATAATCATTTCATCCAAAAATATTCAAAACCCTCAAACCGTTGTTTTGATCTAGGTTTCCCAAAATCGCCCAAATAAGAAATAAAGATATTGAAGCTTGAGGTAGCATAAATAAAACACTTTAACATGTATAAAGTTTAGAAAAGTATATGATGAACTCACAATACTAGGTTTTGTATAATAAACCTAGAAATCTAACAATCCTTTGAGAGTGGATTCCTAGTCTTTCTCTCTAAACACTAGCTTTGATGCTACCCCAACTCTTGAGATATGGTTTAGATGGAGTCTTGAATGCTTACCAATCGAATTGAA
Organism: Arctium lappa; assembly: GCA_023525745.1. NCBI lineage: Eukaryota > Viridiplantae > Streptophyta > Magnoliopsida > Asterales > Asteraceae > Arctium > Arctium lappa. The sequence goes on along the minus strand of CM042058.1, from coordinate 69,389,207 downwards.
TAAAAAGAGATGAGAGAATATGGAAGGGGTGTGAAGTTAGGGAATTTAATTGTGAGAAAAGGCTGAATAAATCTAACATTTATCATTTGGACCCAAACGACGACCTTGATGGGCACTATCGCTTGCCATAGTTGTGCCCATGGTACCACGGCCTGGACTCCCTCAGTTGTAACACCCCATTTTAGGAAGGTATAGTTTCAATATAGAAGAAAGAGGACTTTGGGCTTGAATCCAAGATTTTATAGTCTTGTTGGATGAATGATTCAAATACGAGTCCAACGGTTCTTTCCGGAGCAAAATCGGAGCTAAAATGAAGAAGTTATGGCCAAAACAGTGATCAGGCATGAAAAATGAAGAGAACCGCGTGAAGCACTGTTCGAGCATAGAGCCTGATTTTCAGCCCCCATTCTTCATTCCTTCATAACTTTTGCATCTCAACTCCGATTTTGGTGTTCTTTTTGCTATGGCTTCGTTTTTTAGAGCTCTTCAAGGATAGATTATGAGTGTTGAAGTTAATTAGAAGATTCAAGAGTATTTTGTGGTGGTAAGCTTCTCATCTCTCTCGATTGTAAGTTAGGGTTTGATGTGTTCTTCATTTTCTTTCCTCTTCTTTCCATTTTGTCTTAGGTTTTGGATCTTTGTAGGTGAATGAAATACTTTGCAAGTGTTGTATATAAAAGTTAGGAGTTGTTGCTTATGTATTCAAGTTTTCACCAAGAAAACTCAAAGTTTGGGGTAAAAACCTAGATTTAGCCTAAATCTAGCAAGGTGAGTTCAAGTTAATTTGTGAAAATTTTGTACATGCCAAAATGTCTTTTTGAAGTATTTATGTGTTTTACTTGAGAATTGTCAAATGTTGGATTATTTGATGAGTTTTGATCATTAAGAGTATTTGATCTTATAAATCTTGTGAAACGCCCATGTTTGAGATATTTGGGAATTTCGATAAATAAATCATAAGTTTGTGTATTTTAGTGATTTATTTGGTAAATGAAGTTTTTTTGGTGACAATGCATTGTTAGTGTGCGTGTTTTGGAAAAAAAAATGCATAATATTGCTTTATGGGACGTTTGGTATATAATTGTAAACACCGGAAATTTCGGTGAGTCCAAGTTTCCTTTTTATGATGCATAAACTTGGTTGAAAACTTGGAAAAACCTAATTGAACATATTGGTGAGTATTGTTATTAAAGGATGAGCTTTGACAAATCTGAAACTTTGAGATGGAAATGATGGATTATTCCATGTGCAACTAAGGTTGTTTTAGACTTCATACCTTTTTGAAAACTTACTTTGGCAGTACTTTACCTTCGAAGGAAATTTATTATTTGATTCGATATTCTTGTGGATTTGTTATTGGCATGGTGTTATTCATGGCAAGAATAGTTTAGTTTGGAAAGAAATGATTATGTAAACTATATGTGTGATTATAGTTTTGTTACAATGTGAGTGACGAGCCTTAGACTAATACTAATGGATCCATACGTATAGGAGTTGACTTAATTGTTCGGGATGATTCCCGTTGTAACTAGTTGAGACATCGGGTCATTGAGGGAAATTTGGTACGGTTATGTGGAGCCAGTTACTAAGCATTGACCGTAAATGTAAATCTAGTAAATGAGTATGATTAGGATCATCGGGGGACCATATCGACATTTTGAGTGCGAGTCGAATAGCTCGTGACCATTGATCCTAGTATGAACTTACTAACTCGGATGGTAGCCTACTTTTGTGTTCCGCTACCCTCCTTGGAAACTGGGTCTCCCCCGTCATCGTAAAACTGACCGATGAGCTAGATCCAACTTGATTCACATTTATTTTAGATATTTGGATGGACCATTTGCATCTATATGCATCAGGATCCCGATTCATGGATCTCTCGGTTCGAGAAAAAAAATAAGAGGATCGAACCATCGCAATATGCTTTCTAAAACTTTACAGCCTCTATATGATTGGAACGATGAACTTTACTTCATTCTCTCATGAAAATATTTATGCAGTTTTACCTCTATTTATTTATAAAATGTTTGTCCTCACTAGGTATAAAGCCTAACACTTGTTTTCTTAAATGACATGTATAACATGTTATGTTAGTGGCTGGGCTCACAAGGATTGAGGGATGAGAGTTTGAGCCGTTAGTGGCGACTTTTGAAGTAAGATTTTTAGGAGCTTGGCATACAGTTGGGATAAATTCCTTTTGGGAAATGTTGGTGACAGTTGTTTTAATCTAGATGGAAGTAGTCTAGATTAGTGAGTTGTCATTATTGATTTCCATTCTTATATATGTAAAAGTTTCTTAAATTCTTCCCCTTTTTGGGTGATTTCCAATTATTAATTTCCGTTTTTTTGTAAATTTCCAAAGTTTAAATTTACCCCTAATAATCGTATTGAGTGGCATTTAGAAATGTATGAGTGACTTTCAAAAGGCCGTATTGGGCACTAAAAGGATCTTAATCCTAAGATATCGGCATGTTCATTTCGTATTGGTAGTCAAACAGATTAGTAAGAAATGTTTGAACCAAGTATCTTTAAGCATTAAGTGGTCATGAATTTTTATTCAGTTGTTGACATAAGTTTTCTTTGATGATTTTAAAATACCTAGTTGCAAGCTAAGCAACAATCCTTTTTGTTCGTCTAGCAATTAAAAGCCTATGAGGAGTTAGAATAGGACTAAGGGAAAACGAAACTTAGAGATAGAAAGTTTCAAAGACTCGGAAAGGAGTACATCGTTAAGAACTACATCCACTATTAAGGATAAATGAGAAATATGATATGACCCTATTACTTGTATTTGATACTTGGTATGCATTATTTGAAACATGTTACATGATACTTGCATTAAATATATTGTTAAATGAAAATTTGATGATAAAGTTACATGTATTAAACGTATGGCTCGTCTATATTTATGGTGGGATGGTTAGTAATGGGACGAGTCCCTACCATCGAGCAAAGAAGGAAAATATGTTATGTCTTACTTTTTATGCATAATGAGATTTCATAATAAAAATAAAATAGTGTGTATAAGTAAGTTAAAGGTCGAAATGTTCATTTTTATAGAATGTCGAAGAGAATGACAAGATCAATGAATGTTAATGGTCGTGAAGAAAATCGAGTCGATGGTTTGACCTCAATTCCAACATGTTAGTCCAATTGAGATCAATGATTGGTTTGATTATGTGAAGAACAAGAATCATAGGGTAGAAATCATTGATTATTGAAAGCAATAAACACTAATCTAAGAGAGCAATAGAACAGTATACGGCTACATCTTGAAAGATGGAATTGATTGAATGAAAAGGTTAACCTAAAACCTATTACATGATTTCTTTATATACTCCCCCATAACCCTTGTAAACTATAAAGCCCAAAACCCAAATACAAGGCCCAATTACATTATATTGATTACTTTATAAAACTTCTAAAATAGAACATAAAATATGTTCTAACAATCTCCCCCTAAGTTTTGTAAAGTAATCATTTTCTGATTAGCTCCAGCTTTAGCTCCGCTCCCCCTTGATTTCTTTAGAAAACTTAGCGTTGCACAAACTTCAAAGCTCCACTTGCTCCCCCTAGAATGTAGCTCTTATCCTTGGAGTATCAACTGAAATATCAGATCTGATGTAGACAATAACCTCGACTGAATGCACATAAAGACAACTTTTCCTCTAGTAAACCCAACACATTCCTTAACGCCTACAAGAATGATATGTATGGATTATGGAGTGATACCCAAGTGCATCTTTCAGTGTATAACATATGATCTGTCTTTGAACTATGAGTTGAATTTTGAATTCAGCTTAAGAACTTCATCTGATAAGCATACGGTCGGTAGCATCCGGTAGCAACACTACAAGGCAAAGGTTAGAAGGCAAGCAATTGTTCAACAACTGATTGAAGATACTCATATTGAATTCTCTCCAGAAAACTGAATAATCAAACCCATAACTCCTTTCTTCACGAATCAACTGGATGATTATAAGCACTCAGGATTCTGAATCACAACTCAAATAGCAGAACAATGATTGCAGTCGCTCACACTACTGAGTGATTAAGTCAAAAGAATGATAAAGTGCTCTCAACAGTCTAACCACAAAAGAAGCTTTCTAGACTGATGATTGCAGATGCTCAAGCAGCTAACTCAATCCAAGCAGAGACCAAATCTGAAAATCCAGAATCTGAAAATCTTGACAGGGCATGAGCACTCGTGTAAGAATAGATCAGTTGTTAATAATATGTGACCAACATATGATGGGAGTGATGTCACATATGCATTCCACGAAGATCTCATGAACAGATTGTCCCCCTCCGCAGACCTAGCACGGGGGTCCCGCTAAAAAAAATTTGGCAATTAAATCTCATAGGGCAACTTGTATTAAAAAAATGGGTTCAGAACAGTCAGAATTCTCAAAAAATCACCAAAATTCGCATATCACTATTCACCATACGTACAGTTCGCAAGATTGCATAAGCTGAAAACACAATTCGCAGAGGCTTGCATTGCGAAACCTCTAACTTTCGCAAGACTCTTGTATGCGAATCCTTGCCTTTCGCAAGATATATGTCTGCGAATCCTTCACTTCTCGCAGTTCTCACACCTGCGAATCCAACACTTTTCAAATATTTGGAAGCCACAATTTGCAAACTTGACCTGCGAAACCTTGACATGTAGTATCAAGTGGCCTGCGAATCCTTAAGAATTCGCACACAACATGAGCATAGTGGTCTACGAATCCTTCAACTTTTGCAGAAAGACCACTTACGAATTCTATACTTGTTAAAATTTGTTGTGTCCAATGTTCTGCGAATTCTTCTCCCTTATGAATTCTCTTTATTTGCGAAACCTTCATTCTTTGCGAGTTCTTCATCGAATCTTGCAAATTCTATTGGATCTGGACGAATTTCTGACTTTCTTCAACACAACCTTCAAAACTTCGATTCTAGAGTTGAGCTTTTATCCACAGGCTCGAAAACACGAAATGGGCACATTTGTAGTTGATCACCAAGACTAATTTCTACTCTAAATCACCATTCGATCCAACCACAGAGATACAAAGTTTTCGAACAAAAACACTCATAAATCGACAGATTAGAATTTCTGTGATGAAATTGATACAAGCCAATGATTCGATAATGATATACAATAACTACTGAATCAATTAAACAACAAAAATCAATCAATTTCAATACAAATCACAGAAATCGATTTTTCATGACTGTTCTTATCAAACGCAACCAGATCTCATGATCGTTCAAAAAGATGTTTCTGTTTAGCTCTGATACCAATTGTTAGTCCAATTGAGATCAATGATTGGTTTGATTATGTGAAGAACAAGAATCATAGGGTAGAAATAATTGATTATTGAAAGCAATAAACACTAATCTAAGAGAGCAATAGAATAGTATACGGCTACATCTTGAAAGCTGGAATTGATTGAATGAAAAGGTTAACCTAAAACCTATTACATGATATCTTTATATACTCCCCCATAACCCTTGTAAACTATAAAGCCCAAAACCCAAATACAAGGGCCAATTACATTATATTGATTACTTTATAAAACTTCTAAAATAGAACATAAAATATGTTCTAACACAACCCAAAGTCGAAGTGGTCCTAGTAAACCGTTGGTTCAGCCTGCACACCCGGAAGTGAACATTGTTGAAGAGATGGCACTTGTATGTGCACTGCTTTGCCTGGAATGCTTGAACACATTCAAACTAGAACACTTAAAATGGTAGATGTTCATTTGAAGCATAATAGACCTTCGGGAAGTAAAGCTTATGAAGTTAATGAGTCATCTAAGAATGAATCTGACAATCATGAGGAGTGGGATGGGGAGGCACATTCTGATCATAATGAAGTTAAGAAACCTAGTAGCAAGGGATGTACTTACAAATCCTTCACTAACACTCGCCCCTCTATTTTCGAGGACAAAAATGGGCCTTTAGCAGCTATGAATTGGTTAGACGAGATGGAAAGTTGTTTCTTAACTTGTCATTATGCACCAAGTGATATGGACCAATTTGCATCAACTATGTTTAAGTCGAATGCTCTGCATTGGTGGAAATCAGTTCGTGCCACTAGAGGAATGGTCAATACTGCATCCCTCTCTTGGGATGAGTTTAAGGAATTAATGAGCGAGAGGTACTTCTCTCCACTCTAGATGAGGATATTAGAAAGTGAGTTATTACGCTTAGAGCAAGGAAATATGTCTATAGAGAAATATGTAGAGGCCTTTATTAAGAAACCGTGATTTACTGAACATCAAGTCGATTTTGAGAAGAGAAAGGTGGATCGGTTTGTTGATGGACTAAAAAGAGACATTAGGAGGTTGGTGGGAATATACCATTTTAATAAAGTGTTATTAAGGGTTTAAATTAGTTTTAGACCAAAAATGTTAAATATCACGTCTGGGGGGCGAAGTGTAAATGTTAGAAAGTTTAGGGGGCTAATTGTCATCTTTTTCAAAGTATGAGGGTCTGTTTTGCCAACAATACCCCTCTGTTTGGAAAATACGACCTCTCAGTGAAAAACTACGATTTTGTCCCGGTTTTTCAACTAATAAGCCAAAGCTCTTGGCATATAAATGTAGAGCATCGGTTAAGGATCGTTTTGGTTCATATATTTCGAGAAATAAGCCAATATTGAGAGAGAAATCCGAGTTTGAAGTCCAAACTCATTTTTTTTTGGTTTTTCGTCGATTGGAGGTAGTATTCTTAACCAATCTTCGAGTTCTTTATGTATTTGAGTTCATTTTTAAGTAATCTAACAAACCCTAGTACCCTCATGTCTCATATTCGTGTTTACATGGTTCGATTTTATGTTCAAAGTTTTGTTATGTTTTTGTTTAAAACCGAAATCTTAAAATCAATATTTGGAACTTATTTCTTGACTAAATTTTGTGTTCTTTATGCCAAAATGTTGGTAAAAATGATACCAAAGATTTGGTATAAAAAGAAAGAAGGAAAAAAAAACGAGCAACTTGTGAGCTTAAAAGTCTGAAAAACAAAGTCATGGTTGTTGCTGATGTTTTTATAATTTTAAAAAGAAAATAATAATAATAAACAAAATGCAGAGGGGTGGATTCAAACCAACTATACCCAACTAGACTGATAGGAGTTTGTGTTATTTTAGTTCACATAATTGTATTTATATTTTTACCTGTTTATTTGATTTTATTTTAAAAACAAAATCTAGTTTGATGTGAGGTTGGAATTGAGCTTCATTTTATTTTCTTGAAACAACATCAACTTAATATTAATATTTATTTAAGAAAAATAAAGAGATTGGTAATATAGTCTTGAAAGTCACGATAACTTTATGAAAAATTTTGCAAGCTTCTTCGGACTTACGCAATATAAATTTTGACTCGGTTTTTAATTATTTGAGCTTATGAAATTATCAAAATAACCCTACAATCAGAATATCAAAATAAAATTACCGAAATGACCCTATGTCTTGGGACTTGGTATCTAAAATTTATTGTTTCTATTATCTTTATGAAATTGCCAAAATGATCTCATAATTAGGGAATCGGTATTTTAGCAATACTTTGAGTATTTTCTTTATAAAATTACCGAAATACCCCTATGCTTTGGGATTGGTCTTTGAAATACTATTTTGAATATTTGACATGTGTTAGGTACCAAGAAGATCCTAAATTAGGGAATTGGTTTAAGCTATACCTTTGGTATTCGGCTTCTCAAAAATTACCAAAATACCCCTAGAATTGGAAAATTTGTATTCTAAACGTTATTTCAAATGTTTGATTATTTTGAAACTTTAAAGTTATGTCTTGAGCATTATTTATATATGTGTGACATGTTGTCACTATTATTCATTTTTAAATTTTAAACAAAACATTTTTAGCATAAAATATTATTTACGTTGCAAGATATTATTTTAGCAACTTTGGTAAGTATTACTTTTTCAAGATAATGTGAAGTACATTGCACGTCTTTATAAAATGTGTAAATGTCAATTAAATAATGACGTCACATTTATGATAATATTTCAAGAAAATGTTTGAGTAAAATATGAGATATGATGATATTGGGGGTTGACCAATAAAGATTGTTAAGAGTTTGTCCTGCTAAGATCATTAGGGAATAATGATCAATTTAGTTACTATTATCTAAGGTACTTAGTAGTGGTATGGATTATCATGTAGGTTGCGGTTTTGAGAAAATGGCCTATTGAACACTAGCTATTCAAGGTGAGTACATTATGCGATTTTAATGGGATATATACATGATTATTACAAAGTATTTATCCATGATATTTATATGATATGTTTATATGCATATAATGATAACTTGATTGTATTGATGTACTCAAACATGGACATCAAAACTCCATGATGAATAAACATACTGGATTACACGGACATCGAGTTCAACCACCCACGATCTATACCTCGAGTCCTTCGCTAAAGGTTACACGGTCATCGAATTCAACCACCCACAATGTATACCTCGAGTTCCCGTTAACTATAATTATCCCAGTTCCAAAACAGGGATAAAGTTTCTAAATTAAACCAACTAACTAACTCATATGCTTATGGATCCAATGGATTACAGTCTAAAACGTTACATGACTCCAATAAATGAACTAACACGTTCAAAATATGTAACTCTCAAATAAGATGCAACTAAGTACACCATACGTCCAAGGCTCCTTATCGAGCTACTAAAACTGAACAAATATCCCAAAGACTCATTTGAGTATAAATCAAGCCTAAAAGGCATAAATAACGTTTGGCTAAAAATACGTGACCTAACATGGTTACGTAAACCAATTTACAGCTTTTCCCAAAATCTTCGTCTCTCGAATTCAGATTGGCATTCGGCCCAAAACCAAAAAGATTTACAATTTACAAAATGTTCACAAGGTCGGGAATGACCAAAGTCAAATGACTCACACATTCGTAATTTCAAAACGTCTCGTTTCATAAACGATGCATATTTTCCAACAACCACTAAAAATGCAGTTTGACCAAATAACCTCTATTTACACAATAAATCATCAAAACACTTTCACTTATGATTTATTTATCAAACCGTCGAAAAATCCCAAATGTTGGTGTTTTACAAGGTTTATAACTTTAAACGCTTCAAATAATCATAACCCACCATATGGCTCAACAATTAATAATTTCATGTAAAACACATAAACATTTTAAATTGGACATCTTTGGCATGTACAACGTTTTCACAAATCAACTTGAACTCACCTTGCTAGATTTAGGCTAAATCTATATTTTACCCCAATATGAGCTTTGTTGAAGAGACTTGAATCCACAAGTAATCCTTCCAAAAACCTAGATCCACAAGTTCCAAACGTAAATACACATATCCAAGCACTTAGAATCTTTCCCCCAAACACCTTATATCAAAATCCCCATTTTGGCCAAAACCCTAAATTTGACCTAAATTCTCCAAAATCATCCAAACCAAAATTTGAGAAATATAAACACTAAGGAGTCATCAATGGAACATTTATGACTTATAAAAAGGATTTAGAAGAGAGGAAGGTGTACTTACCACTTAGGTTTTGATGAAAACCTAGAAACTTAGGAGTTTCTTGAAAATGGATGAAAGATGAAGAACTTGTAACCCTAGTCTTCCAATCCCTAACTTGAAGATGATGGATTACTTGAACACTCAAGATTTGGTGGAATAAATGCTCAAAATCTGGAAGTTATGGAAAGGGGTCGATCTTGGGAGTAAATAAGGAAAGGTGGGTGATGAGATAAATGAAAGAGGGAGAAAATCGCAGTTTTAAAGGCCCTGGCACCCGACCACGAGTATGACACGACGATTATGCCTAGGGCATTCTCGCCCGGCTTGTACCGAGAGGGCTTGGAGCTCCGCGACATTGCCCTGCGATTGTACCCGAGGGCACTCTTGCCGGGCATAGTCGCCCTATACATACCGAGGGCCAAAGCCCCTCCGCGACAGTGCCTTAGCGACATTGACCATGTCACAGTCGCCTGACAAGGTCGCCCTGACCATCCCGAACATCAAAAATCCAAACTTTTGCCACGAAAGCTCACGGTAAGGTATTTTCTTCCATGAAAATAACAGAATGCTCTAAGTACCGAATTCATCTAGGAATGCTCAAGGGAGAAAAGGATTATCACTAAGCAATAAAAACACGGGTGAGTTCATCCTATATCTTTAAAACTTTATACATATCAAAATCTTGCTATTTTAACCACTCAAATTTCTCCTAACATTGTTCTCTAATTTGGTGGGTTTTGACCTAACTTGACAAATTTGGGAAGTTTTAGGGTTTTCACCATTATTATATAAAAGAATGAGTTTTATTATATGAAATGCTAGGTATAGTTTTATATGCATAAACTTGGTTGAAAACTTGGAAAATCCTACTTGAACATATTGGTGAGTATTGTTATTAAAGGATAAGCTTTGACAAATGTGAAACTTTGAGACGGAAATGATGGATTATTCCATGTGCAACTAAGGTTGTTTTAGACCTCATACCTTTTTGAAAACTTACTTTGGGAGTACTTATTCTTGGAAGGAAATTGATTATTTGATTAGATATTCTTGTGGATTTATTATTGGCATGGTGTTATTCATGGCAAGAATAGTTTAGTTTGGAAAGAAATGATTATGTAAACTGTATGTGTGATTATAGTCTTGTCACAATGTGAATGTGACGAGCCTTAGACTAATACTAATAGATCCATACGTATAGGAGTCGACTTAATTGTTCGGGATGATTCCCGTTATAACTAGTTGAGACATTGGGTCATTGAGGGAAATTTGGTACGGTCATGTGGAGCCGGTTACTAGGCATTGACCGTAAATGTAAATCTAGTGAAGAAATATGATTAGGATCATCGGGGGCTCATATCCACATCTTTAGTGTGAGTCGAAGAACTCGTGGCCATTGATCCTAGTATGAGCTCACTAACTCGGATGGTAGCCTACTTTTGTGTTCCGCTACCCTCCTTGGAAACTGGGTCTCCCCCGTCGTCACAAGATGCTTTCTAAAACTTTACATCCTCTATATGAGTGGACCGATGAACATTCTCTCATGAAAATATTTATGCAGTTTTACCTCTATTTATTTATAAAATATTTTGTAACACCCTCAAATCTAGAAATAGCAACAAATTTAAATTTTCTAAATACCTCAACATTTCATTCATCTACAAACATAATTTAAGATCTAACCTCGATTCACACATTCTATTCCATACATACAGACTATAATAAAGACGGGTGCTACTAAAACCCGATACAGTCAATATCTCCAAGCTGCGGAAGACTTCACCAACTACTTACATTTGCACAAAGCTAAGGTTCAACTCTTCATAGCTGCTAGAACCAAACCCCCAACTGGTACCTGATGCACATGCCGACAAATAAAAAGGTTAAGCTTAACGCCTAGTGAGTTCAAGAGTTTTACATGAGAAAATATAGCATTAAAAGAATGGATCTCGCTTGGAATCATGACCGTTCAATCGATGTACTTTAAAATGTATAAAATAACTCAGGTCCAATGTTATGTACTTTCAAAGATGGACACTTCATTTCAAACATGATGTATAACTTGAAATAACTTAAACTAACTCGAAGCATGAATATGAAATGACTCCCATTTAAGATATGCGGATAAAACATTATGTCCCAAAACACCCTAGCACGGGTGGGGCAATTATTCGACCCATAAATCGTTATCAAAACCACATATACCATACGTCTGAAAACATGGACTCTAGGTCCATTACTCATGCGACCGTAAAGACCCAATGACAATAAAATAAGACGTCCTTAATTTAAAATACTGATAGCCGACAACGGGGGAGTCCCGTATTCGTTGAGAGTGGAGGAAACACAATAGTATACCACCCATGAAACGTTAATCGCATGACACCTCCCGACATCACAGCCCGGTGTTCCTACGACTCCTTTACAAGTGTCACCCCAAGTCAGTTGACCTTGATGGATCATTCCGAAGAACTCCATACCAAAGGCCCGGCACATTTAAAGACTACCTCCCAGGCATTACTTCAAGCGGCGGAGGTCCTAGCGCCTACTACTCCGGTAGCACTAGCCAACTCAACCCTCCTAGCGATCACTTGTAAAGTTTCCGGTCATAAAACATGGGTACCGAAGTTCAGCCCCACAATACCCAAATGACCATCCCAAAACAGACTGACTTACGTGCCTATGGATCCAATGCAACACAGTCTAACCTTACCGGACTACACATGAATGACCAACGCACTCGAGTCCGTAACCAACCTCAATACGTAACACGACGCATTAGTACGTACGTCATAACTGGACTCTACATTGAGCCGTATAAACGGGACAAGTGTCCTCAAAACTCCTTTAACACGATATCGAGCCAAAATACTCAAAACCTCCTTTTTGACCAATGATTAACGCTTTTCAAAAGAGTACGCAATTGACTCACTTCATGCAGACACACTCCCAAAATTCATGTGCAGACTTCAATGCAGTTTAAACTGAAGCAATTTACTTTCCAATGATTTCATGCCATTTACTTCTTCAAAATGACCCATAACATGGAATTAAACCTTTTACCCAAACAACACTAAAATGCCTTTTAACCAAATAATCTCATTTATGCAATAAGTTACCAAGTACACCCATTTATAACTCATTTATCACAATACTAAAAAATCACAAGAATGTGTACTATATAAGTTTATAAAGTTAAACACTCACAAAACAACCAAATTGATCAGCAGTTAACAATTTCATATAAGATGCAAAACACTTTAAAATAACCATTTTGGCATGTACACCGTTTTCACAAATCAACTTGAATTCACCTTGCTAGGTTAAGTTAAACCTAGGTTTCAATCCACAACCATTGGCCTCCAAAGCATAGATCTCACCCAAAGCTTTCCGAAGACATCCATTCCAACTCTTCAACCCAAGCTTCCAAAAACCTAGATCCACACACTTTCAACCGTAAATAATCATATTCAACCCTTAGAATTGTTCCCCAAGCATTTTACACAATTTCTCAACATACAACCAAAAACCCTAATTTCCATAAATGAAGAGAATAAGAGGTTACCTTAACCATAACTCCAATCCACCAACCGAAATACCTTTAGATCACCAAGATGAACTACACACTCCTAAACTTCAAGAACAAAGAAAAGGGTTGGGTGAAAACCCTAGAAATTGTTGAAGATGATGAAGAGGATGAAGATGGAGATGGTGGTGAAACTTCCAAACCGAAACCTTGGAGGAAACACCCAACTTCTAGCAATAAATGGTGCGATTGAGGAGTAGATGAACCCTAGGTTTGGTTTCTATGAAAGGAAGAAGTTGGGAGGGAATGACAAAAGGAAAGATTGAGTTAGAATGAGAAATGAGGCTGAAAATCATATTTTAACTCGGTCAGACCCCGCACGCGACAGTGCCTGGCGATAGTGACATTTTCACTATCGCGTGGCATAATCGCGCGGAATGTACCTTGGCCAAAACCCTCCCCGCGATAGTGCCCTGGCGATAGTGTGTAACATCCGTAATTTCAGGTAAGTTTGAGGCCTTGTTAATCTTACGTATATATGTTTATCAAAGTAGGAACTATATGCTTAATTGCCTTTTTCTGTATATGTTAGTTGTTTGGTATCGACTGGGAAATTTGGACCAACCTTTGTTGAGCAGTAAGTTACGCGACTTAGGTCGCGGGTGGAAGTCACGGCATAAGCCGCGTAGTCCACTGGAGTATACTCATTTGAGGAACCTCGCGACTTACGCCGCGGGTGGAAGTCGCGACACAAGCCGCGTAACCCACTGGAGCCTTCACCTTTGAGCACACGGGCGACTTATGTCGCAGGTGCAAGTCGCGACACAAGTCGCGATCGACCTGCAGGTCCCCAAAACCCCTCTTCTCTCAGTTCTAAATCACAAAACACACACACTGATTTGGGGAGCGATTTTCTAGGGTTTGGGAGCCATTTTCTTCCTCTTGCAAGCTAGAGCATTTATTTCAAGTCTTTGGGAGGTAGATCATCATTTATTGAGTCTCCTTCTACATCAAGATCTCAAGAGTCCAAGTCTCCATCATTCCCATTCAACTTCTAGGGTTTTCCATTTTCTAGGTTTTGGTTCAAAAACCTAGATTGTGAGTTTACTAACCTTTGTTAAAACTAGATACACATCATATCTTTCTATTTGTCGTTATTTATCTCTATATGTTCAAGTACTTGGGTTTTCTCATGAAGATATATTGGAAATGTGGTTTCATATGATATGCCATGTCTTACTCTAAATGTACAAGTATTTGGGGCTTTTCTTTTGAATATATGATAAGTGTACCTTGATATGATAAATGTACATATGTCTCGGTATTAAGATTGTCTCTAGTTAAAATCCCTTTGTGGGGATATATTTTATATGCATGATGAGCATGATTATCATTTGGGTCTCAAAATGGACTTATGTGATAGGATGGTAACATAGTACCCATGGTTGGTATCGAAATGTTTTGGTTGGAATATACCTCAAGACCTCCTATATAATATGTTGGACGAACCAAGTCAGTAGACACTAGGAGGATGTAGTCTTGGGTGCCACCATGATGGTATGTGTCTAGACCTCCGCCATTCGGGGTAATGCCATGGTTGTAGTCCTCGGATGTGCTGGGCCTTTCAGGTGTCTTTTGTTATAGGGCATCAAGGTATATCGACTCTTTGGGTGGAACTTGATTGGTGCTATAGGTCTCCCCTATTGACTCCACATTAATTGAACTATGGTTAACTACTGATAAGAATTGTAACTGTTCATGCATGTTTATTATTGTCCAACTCACTAGGATTTTGGGCCTAACACTTGTTTGGTGTCGATGTGTATCTCAGGTTCTAGCGGCACCGGTCCTAAGCAGGTTTAGTTGCTTTGGGGTGAGAGCTTGGGGATTTTGCACATGAACGCGTTATACCTTTGGATATGAACCGTTTGGGTTTATAGATAACAACCCTTTTTGTAATCTCTTTTCTAGTCGTATAAATTAGATTATTTGGTTGTTATTTATTGACCATTAAATTGCAATTGTAATTAAATAGGTTGTTTATGCATTTCCCCATTTTTTTGGGAGGCTCTTGTTATGGCAATTTTAGTATACCTTATGTCTGTTTTTCGGATTTTTGTTATCCCTATTTTTAGGGTGTTAAATAGTGACACTGTCACTGTCGTGTGGCATAATCGCGCCAAGTGTACCGAAGTCCAAAAAGTCCAAAAACTCGTGATTCTCGCATGGGTCAATTTAAGCCTCGAAAGAACAACATAATTCGCCCTAAAAGATAGACGGAAGGTGAAGAGATGGCTGGAGATGATCGGGAACTTACTAAGCGAAAATCCGGGTGTTACAATCCTCCCAACCTTAGAATGATTTCGTCCTCGAAATCTAGACTCCCAAGAAACATTGACCGCATGAAAGGTCGTCTCTATACAACTTGCCAAAAGTACCACCATAACCTTATTCTGGTCCTCACGATAAATGTCCCCTTGGGCACATCACACTTATATCCGAATGAATAATTATCTTACTAACATGACCTCTAACCATGAGACTGCAGTTGTCTCCCAACCTTGAGTGACGCTTACCACCTCAAGAGTAGTTTGTAACCCCAACTTCACACCGGTCAACCCACTTTAGCTGAACATGCTTCTGAACCCAAACCAAAGTTCGACATCAACCTTCAAGGAAGTCCCAAAATTCTTAATGATCAGTTCTTGATATTGACAACGTCGTCCCTCCGAGGCGTACCAATACGCTCTCTAGGTAGCTGGTTAATGCCGATCTAACTATCACTCACCCTGATCTGTTCTCAACCCCAGCACATTCCCTTAATAAAATATTTACTTCCACGGGAAACACTTAAACCCATCGATACTCAATCGTCAACATCTAACCTTCTTTTAAATTCCACATCAGAGGGGTTAACATTCTCATGACCTAACGGGGATACTTTCGAACATTCCAAGATTCAATGACTTTCAGAAGACAAGTTGGCGCCTAAAGCCAAAATGGTGATATCGAAAACGTGGACATCCCGTCCAATATTTCATCTCAGAAGTATCGTCGCGTTAAAGTTGACACCTAACAGGGCACTAAGCTTCTCGATCTTACATTCTCAACAAACGGACCACCATAATTACTTAAATCACGGAACCCACTAAGACATTACATCATTAATCATACACCATGATGTCCAACCGACAAGTAATTCATTAAATTGAATCCAACCAGATGTCGATAATCACTCAAGACATTTCCCGCAGGTCTACCGAAGCATAGCGGTCACTCCTAAGATGACGGGGAAGGCATGAATCTGTTTCCTCAACTAATCAAACGTGAACCGATTCAAAAACTGAAACCCAACTCAAGATAGACTACAAATAGGATCATCCAACGCTTCATCACTCAAGGACTTCTCTAGTCCTATAATTACAACTCCATCCACGATCTATGGGCCTAATGAGTTCAAGGTTTTCAAATAATATGCCAATTTAAACTTTTATAAAACTTCCAAATACATAAGTTTTATAACGATTAACCGTACAGTGAAAATACACTATCATTCACCCGATAGGTTTCAAAACTAGTTACCAACACTACGCATATAAAACCATTTCCCAAACTCATTTGATCAATATTTACGTAAATAAAATGGTAACAAAAGGTGTGTAACAAAATTTACACTAGTAACATGAAAATAAATTCCTGCATCCCAACATGTGCGATAAATATTTGTACAATCCCAAAAAAAAAACTTCACAATTTTAACTTTAAAGTTTTCCTCTTTAACCAAAATGTTGCGGCATAGAATTCCCAACAAGTTTCATATGCATCAGTTTATTTCCCTAAAACTCGGTAAACAATAGGAACGTAAATAAATTTCAATTCGAGTTTAAAACGCCGAGCCGCAAAGATAAAACACACTTGACCAAAATAATAATTACAACGACTCGGATACCGCTAACTCGTTTAATGCATGCGGAAAATTTCTAACAGTAAAATCGATAACTGAAATAACATAAATCCTTTATATGCTTACCCACACCAACAGTATGGTTTAACCCAAATGCAAATAGTACATAACGATTGACTTTCGTATATAGCCCAAAGACAACTCTCACAATAATGAAACTTTCCCAAAACGACATGTGAGATGACATCCATTAACAAAACTCGTCAATTAACGCACGCCATTGCACATGTACATGCTCCCATAATTTATTTACGCGACGCAAAATGTCGTAAGATAAAGAGACCATTTTCAACAAAAATTTTAACGAGACACGACGCCCAACAAGTTCGTAAATTTACGCGCAATAAAAATTAAAACCCACACATCTCAAAATACAATCACGAACCCAAAAGGTTACGAAACCACACCCCGAAAAATCAAACACGACACATGCAGACTAAAATTTTTCCAGAAAATCCCGATTCAAGAACAGTGGGACAACTCTTCCTTTAAAATCCGATCATACGTGGAGGAGATCCAATGCCAAGGCTAAAAAATTCCACAGTTACTTGCCCACTATCCCTATTGACTTTAAAACACGGATCTTATAATATCCGAAAATGAGGTTAAATTGAAACGGGGATGAAAAGATTTTTTTTTATGACAGATGGTAACTACTTTTCATGCATGTTTAAACTCACGGTCTAAAATCCGGCGTGTGGCAAATACCTTTCAAATATTCCATAACATAACTCACTTTATGATGCAGGAAATATGAGAAATAACCGATGCAATTTATTTTTAGAATTGAATTTCGTGCATAAAATTGGTCGGCACTGGCATCCCGAAATCACGCTCCTCAGTTTTATGCTATTGTCATCCGAATGCTCAACATCTTAAAGAAATACTCGAATATTTCATCGGTTCACCTTATAAATTCTCCTCGAATAACATCAATTCCATAAGCTTAAGGTTCTACTCCAACCAATTTTCCTGACCCACAATGGTCAACTTCCAGCATTTGTCATGTCTTAACTATCACTCCAAGGTGACATTGTTATAAACATCACCCTTCCTTAGATTACTCGCTTAGAAACTTTCTCACTACCCCCAATGGTAATCATACCAAGGTAGTTCAAGTATACACATGTAGCATATAGGTTCACCATAACACTAGCCAGGTGCCATTATGAACGTACCGCACATGCTCATCCTTGCGACCCTCGACAAGTTTCGCGTTTCTAGCGACTCGGTCAACTCTAGAATATCTTACCTTAAGGTACCTAATGTGCAACTTTGCTTGTAATCACTCATAAAGATGCTAGTTTGAGTCTAGGCATCCTACGATCAATACCTAATTCTCTCAAACTTAGGCTCTAATACCAACTTGTAACACTCTCAAATCTGGAAATAGCAACAAATTTTAATTTTCTAAATACCTCGACATTTCATTCATCTACAAACATAATTTAAGATCTAACCTCGATACACACATTCTATTCCATACATACAGACAATAATAAAGACGGGTGCTACTAAAACCCGATACAGTCAATATCTCCAAGCTGCGGAAGACTTCACCAACTACTTACATTTGCACAAAGCTAAGGTTCAACTCTTCATAGCTGCTAGAACCAAACCCCCAACTAGTACCTGATGCACATGCCGACAAATAAAAAGGTTAAGCTTAACGCCTAGTGAGTTCAAGATTTTTACCTGAGAAAATATAGCATTAAAAGAATGGATCTCGCTTAGAATCATGACTGTTCAATCGATGTACTTTAAAACGTATAAATAACTCAGGTCCAATGTTATGTACTTTCAAAGATGGACACTTCATTTCAAACATGATGTATAACTTGAAATAACTTAAACTAACTCGAAGCATGAATATGAAATGACTCCCATTTAAGATATGCGGATAAAACGTTATGTCCCAAAACACCCTAGCACGGGTGGGGAAATTATTCGACCCATAAATCGTTATCAAAACCACATATATCGTACGTCTGAAAACATGGACTTTAGGTCCACTACTCACGTGACCGTAAAGACCCAATGACAATAAAATAAGACGTCCTTAATTTAAAATACTGATAGCCGACAACGGGGGAGACCCGTATCCGTTGAGAGTGGAGGAAACACAATAGTATACCACCCATGCAACGTTAATCTCATGACACCTCCCGACATCACAGCCCGGTGTTCCTACGACTCCTTTACAAGTGTCACCCCAAGTCAGTTGACCTTGATGGATCATTCCGAAGAACTCCATACCAAAGGCCCGGCACATTTAAAGACTACCTCCCAGGCATTACTTCAAGCGGCGGAGGTCCTAGCGCCTACTACTCCGGTAGCACTAGTCAACTCAACCCTCCTAGCGATCACTTGTAAAGTTTCTGGTCATAAAACATGGGTACCGAAGTTCAACCCCGCAATACCCAAATGACCATCCCAAAACAGACCGACTTACGTGCCTATGGATCCAATGCAACACAGTCTAACCTTACCGGACTACACATGAATGACCAACGCACTCGAGTCCGTAACCAACCTCAATACGTAACACGGCGCATTAGTACATACGTCATAACTGGACTCTACATTGAGCCATATAAACGGGACAAGTGTCCTCAAAAATCCTTTAACACGATATCGAGCCAAAATACTCAAAACCTCCTTTTTGACCAATGATTAACGCTTTTCAAAAGAGTACGCAATTGACTCACTTCATGCAGACACACTCCCAAAATTCATGTGCAGACTTCAATGCAGTTTAAACTGAAGCAATTTACTTTCCAATGATTTCATGCCATTTACTTCTTCAAAATGACCCATAACACGGAATTAAACCTTTTACCCAAACAACACTAAAATGTCTTTTAACCAAATAATCTCATTTATGCAATAAGTTACCAAGTACACCCATTTATAACTCATTTATCACAATACTCAAAAATCACAAGAATATGTACTATATAAGTTAATAAAGTTAAACACTCTCAAAACAACCAAACTGATCAGCAGTTAACAATTTCATATAAGATGCAAAACACTTTAAAATAACCATTTTGGCATGTACACCGTTTTCACAAATCAACTTGAACTCACCTTGCTAGGTTAAGTTAAACCTAGGTTTCAATCCACAACCATTGGCCTCCAAAGCATAGATCTCACCCAAAGCTTTCCGAAGACATCCATTCCAACTCTTCAACCCAAGCTTCCAAAAACCTAGATCCACACATTTTCAACCATAAATAATCATATTCAACCCTTAGAATTGTTCCCCAAGCATTTTACCCAAGATCTCAACATACAACCAAAAACCCTAATTTCCATAAATGAATAGAACAAGAGGTTACCTTAACCATAACTCCAATCCACCAACCGAAATACCTTTAGATCACCAAGATAAACTACGCACTCCCAAACTTCAAGAACAAAGAAAAGGGTTGGGTGAAAACCCTAGAAATTGATGAAGAGGATGAAGATGAAGATGGTGGTGAAACTTCCAAACCGAAACCTTGGAGGAAACACCCAACTTCTAGCAATAAATGGTACGATTGAGGAGTAGATGAACCCTAGGTTCGGTTTCTATGAAAGGAAGAAGTTGGGAGGGAATGACAAAAGGAAAGATTGAGTTAGAATGAGAAATGAGGCTGAAAATCAGATTTTAACTCGGTCAGACCCCCCACGCGACAGTGCCTGGCGATAGTGACATTGTCATTATCGCGTGGCACAATCACGCAGAATGTACCACGGCTAAAACCCTCCCCGCGATAGTGCCTGGCAATAGTGACATTGTCACTATCGCGTGGCACAATCGCGCCAAGTGTACCGACGTCCAAAAAGTCCAAAAACTCGTGATTCTCGCATGGGTCGATTTAAGGCTCGAAAGAACAACATAATTCACCCTAAAAGATAGACGGAAGGTGAATAGATGGCTGGAGATTATCGGGAACTTACTAAGAAAAAATCCGGGTGTTACATATTTGTCCTCACTAGGCGTAAAGCCTAACACTTGTTTTTTAAATGGCATATAACAGGTTCCGTTAGTGGCGGGGCTCGCAAGGATTGAGGGATGAGAGTTTGAGCCGTTAGTGGCGACTTTTGAAGTTAGATTTTTGGGTGCTTGGCCTACAGATGGGACAAATTCCTTTTGGAAAATGTTGGTAACAGTTGTTTTAGTCTAGATGGAAGTAGTCTAGATTAGTGAGTTATCATTATTGATTTCCATTCTTAGATATGTAAACGCTTCTTAAATTCTTCCCCTTTTTGGGTGATTTCCAATTATTAATTTCTGTTTTTTGTAAATTTCCAAAGTTTAAATTTACCCCTAATTTTTAGGGTGTTACAAGTTGGTATCAGATCCCTAATTTAAGCGAACTAGGTATGAGTGTAAGATGCCTAGACTTAAGTTGCGAAATTATGTTTTAAATAATCCGTCTTTCAGCTTTACTATTGCACTCTCTTTTATCCCGCCGAAGGTCTCCCTTACGTAATAGGGGTTAAGTTAGGGGGGTGTGCATGTCGTGGTCAAATCTGCATGAAAAATCGAGGGGAATCATTAGTATTAAGTATTATGCTCCCGCACCTCCTATCTCTTAAAGGCTCTGCGCTCCCGCATTCTGATTGATCATGTGGTGTAATGTTGTAATCCTGATGTTCCTTTATCCCCCGCTCCGCAGCTGCTGCATATTTTGAGCCTTTTGCGGTACTGATTGATATTCATGATGAAAACTGCTTAAACTCATTAGGCGTTAGCCTAACCTTTTTATTTGTCGGCATGTGCATCAGGTCCTTGTTGGGGAATGAAACTAGCGACACTATGAAGAGTTGAATACTTGTTAAATGCACGAGAAAAGTGTAACTATTGGATGAAGCCTTCCGCACTTTTGGAGATAGCAATTTGGTAATGGGTTTAGTAATATAGACCTTTATCTAGTCCTTATATAAGACTTGGGTTGATAAATGATGAGGTTAATGCTAGAATTCAATATGAGTTATTTCGAGAGTCAATTTGTAGAAAGGGATTTTATCTCTTATGTGATGTAATATTGAAAAATTTAAATTAGTTGTTCTTTCCAAATTTGAGGGTGTTACATTAGCGATAGTGACCAACGATTGTGCCCAATGCACTGTCGCCTACCACAATCGCCCCAATGGTACCGAGGCTTGGTCCCCTCCCGCGATAGTGACCAACGTCTGTACCCCATGGCACTGTTGCCTGGCACAACCGCACCACCTGTACCGAACGGTTTCCATGCATTTTTTTCGTTTCGACCACTTCCTCCTCAAAGGTGATATCTCAAGACTCCTAAACTCTAAACGTCGATTTAACTAACAGAACACACCTAAGCATAAGGTAAACATAATGGATTAAACTTACGAAGATTTCCGGGCGTTACAGAGATGCTTTAAGTGAACCCCTACCTACTAATTTTCTTATCACACAGATCAACATCAAAACTTACTTTTTACATTACTAATACATAATTTGATTGATTTTGATATAAATGGGTGTATGGCTACATTTGGTACATGGGACAGGACATGACTCACTATCCCATGTTTGGTGCGACATGGGACATAAAAAAACTCACCATTCCATGTTTGGCACGACATGGGGCAGGGATAATGATTGGGACAAGGAAGGACAACATGAGACAATTTTTTTTCTTGTTCCACCAAAATAGGTTGAACATGGGATAATAATGGGATGGAAACTAAAATTTACTAATCTACCCTCATTTGATATATAACCCTAAAATGTTATTTGTTTTAATGATTAACAATGTCTGTCATCACCACCAACACCACCATCAGTGGCTACTGCCAACCATCGTCTACCACCTCCATTGCAACAAACTCCTTCACAACCACCATCAGCCACCGACCATCACCACCACCATCAACTACCACTACCCCTGTCCACCACTACTAGTACCTCCACCACATCGACTACAACTACCTCCTGCACCACTGTCAGCCGCCACTGTCACCCATGTTCATCATCTTCACGTCCTCAACAGTCACCGTCGTCCACCAGCCGCCACCACCTCTACCTATACCACCATTGTCGTCGCAACAACTTTCACCGTGCCTTCGCAAGTTCATAAGAATCTTCCAAACCGAATAAAACATAGCTTTTTCTTTGTAAGAATCAAAATTTTTCGAACCACCATCAAGTATATTAAATTCTTCATTCAAATTTGGTACAATTATATATGTATGTATTTATGTATATGAAAAGTTGTGTAAAAATGTTTATAAATTAAAACTTTTGAATATTTTCATGATACATAAAATTATCAAACAATTTATAGGGACAACTTATCTAGGATTGGGTTCCGATGAGAAGTGGTTATCGACCGTTGAATGAGAAATGGACGCACTTTAGGATGAGATGCACCGGATCAATTCCCTTCTAAGCCGTAATTCATGGGAGAGCTTGAGATTAAAAGAAATCAACGGTTCAAATCCACTTCTCATGCTTCTCAACGTTAACTCAACTTTGAGACAAATACTTTGTCCCCTTTTGGTGTCTAGTCCTATATTTTTCATTAGAATTCGCAATAAAATTTTACACATTTTAGAACATACTAGAAGCGTACTCGCGCAATGCAGCGAGATGCATTACGATTTTAATGTTTCATTTTATTTTTTGTTTTTTTGTCGATTTACAGTACTATTTTGGATGGTTTTAAGAAAGTGATAATGTTGTTTTTATAAATTTGTTTAATTTAGGCTTAATAATATAACAATTTTTATATAAAAAAATTAAGTATTTTGTTAGAATTCAATGATTATCTTATATATTTTAATGACATCTAGAAAAAATAACCAATTACATATTTAATAATCTAATTAAAAGAAATTTATAGTAATATAATATATTAATTAATAGTAATATATGGAAATGTCTGCATAAAAGGAAGACCCTGCACATATCAAATTGGTGGTTGTTAGAAGCTTGCAATAGTAATATGTATCTTATGCTTTGATACTTGTAAATTAAGAGATTTTTAAAATCTTACATAAAATGATTATACCTTAGAGCATCCACAATCATGGACCTTGTTAAAGGTCCATAACTTTGCCACATCAACTTTCTCTCACTTTCATATCAGTTTTCTCTTTCCTACATATTTCATAAACCTTTTCACACCCAATCATGGACCGGTCCATGATTAATTTAATAAAAATTATAATAATATAAAATTATATTGTTAAAAGACAATAATTAAAAACTAATTATTAATTAAAAGACAATAATTAATAATTATAATAATAAAAATCATAATAATTAAAAATTACAATAATTAAAAGTTACGTTAAGTTAATATAAAAAAATATAATTCTAAAATAAATCTTAATTTTACATTTTTAATTAATTAAATTTGATAATTATAAATTTGATTATTATATTATTTTATTTAAAAAACTGATTATTATATTATTTTATTTAAATGAAAGAGAAGGCATAGACCGCTCCATGCAGATGGAACGGTTTGCCATGTCACACCTCACCCAATGGAAAAAAAACAGATAAAGAAGAGGTTCATGATTATACACGTGGATGAAGGACTTTTGATAAACCTCTTGTTGTGGGTGCTCTTATACCTAATAATTTGTATTTAAAAGTTTTTTATTCGTGTTTTATAATATAGAGGGTGTTTGGGATTGCTTATTTAAAACAATTTATGCTTATTTACAAAAGTGCTTATTAACTTATAGAAAAAAGGGGTAAATATGTAATTTGGTTAAATAAGTTAATAAGCAGTTTCAAATAAGTCAGTTGAGAATGACTTATCAAAAACTGCTTATTAATAGAGTAGAGAAGTCATAAACAGTTTCCAATCCAAACACTCAAAACAGCTTATTTGCTGTTTAAAAACATAATAAGTTAATAATCACCTCAAATAAGCAATCCCAAACACCCATAGTATAGATATAAATTAGATAGACGTGTAAAATGTAAAAGGAGCAATGTACCCAAAAAATAGGAAAAAGGAGTGAATACGAGGTCGCCATTTTTGCTACAACCACCACCTTTCTCTCTCTTCACCTTTTCCCTCCTTCCATTTCCCATTTTTCAATCATCTCACCCTTTCTCTTGCACAATTTCCAATTTCATCGACGATTCCAGGTGGTATCTATGTGTTTCATTTGTGATTTTGTTTGTATTATTCAATATGGCTTTGATTCCTGCAGCATTGTTTAATTTTTGATTCCACAAAATGCAGGTTATGATTTGTTTGAATGTCTTAAAGCTGATCTCAATCCTAATGTTATTTTGAATTGGATGATGCCTAATCCCAAAAACAATGCCGCTGATTCCAAAACCAACATGATTGAATCGAAGAACAACTCTGCTGCCACCAACACCAAAAGCAACAATGCGGATTTGAAATCCAACAACTCCGATACGAAGAACAATAATCCTGCTGCTAAGAAGAACAACGCTGATGTGCAGACCAATTCCGATTCCAAAACAAACGCTGATGCTTCCGCTCAGGTTTGAATGTCGTTTTTTTGGGTAATTAACGCATTGTCATTGATCTAAATTGTGTAATGTTTGAATTTCATGCTTTAATTATAGTGTAGTTTTAGGGATAAATTTATTTAGTTTATGATTTAGTTATCCAGCCTCTAGAAGTGGGTAGAGGCAATTCATCAATGTTGACTTATGTGCGATTCAACGGAAAAATGCTTTATTAGTAAGTCGTTATCATTGTTATTTTGTTTTAGGGAGATGATGGTGGTGGCAGTAATCCGTATTCTCCACACGGGGCAGCTGAATCGGCTGAGAGCCAACATTCTCTTAATGGCAACAAGGTTTTCCTTTTCTGTTCAACCAACTTTTGTAATGATCATTACTTTCTTGGTTATTTTCCATTTGTAGAATCTGTTGTAGAGTTCAATTCACTTGTAAAACACAAATACTAAAATAGCTAGAGATTCATTTTAACTTCAAAGTCAGGAAACATAATATACTCTATTTTTAATTTTTATGTTTGGAATGATGGGAGTGGTATGTTCCATTGCTAGAATCATATGCAGTAGATTATGATTTATGATTTATGATTTAATCCTCTATTCCCTGGTCTTTAATTTTCCCATCTCCTTGGAAGGTTGTACTCCTTGATGTTCATTTTACAGATAATAAGGAAAATTCAATGTTCACTTGACTTTTCAGATATGAAATTGGAATGTGTGATTTCTATTAGAGTTTCAGCTATTTAAATATTATTATTATTATTTTAGCAGATATTGAGTCTGTCCCAACTTTCTGTGAAAAATTGACCCAATTAAAGAATATGATGTTATCACCATGTGAGTGCATGATTTGCTTTCATTTCTTTCCATACATAATTCGGATCGCCCCAACATTGTTTATTTGCAGTGGCGCTGTCTTTGCCTTATATGACAACAACCTTTCATTTATTTTTTGATTGAAAAATAGTCATGCTTCTAGCCTGATATATCCTGAAGCTTGGTTAACAAACTCATGTCAACATATACATAATGCCACAATCATAATAATATTACATAAAGTTATCTTTCCAGTGAATAAATGGTTTCCCTTAAATGATATTTGAGCATCATTTGATTGGAGAAAGGGTCAATTCAACTGTCACTGCCAAGGCTTGTTCACACGGGCTACAATCTTTTTGGATTTTTCTCCACAAAGTGTATGATGGGATTGCGCTCTTTTTTTCTCTCATTGCCTGGGACCTCCCTCAATCACCATCGTTTTGATCTATAATAATTGATTTGCAGGTATACAAGAGTGGACCATTATTTCTGTCATCAAAAGGTGTGTTATTTTATCACTTTGTGCTTACTAGTGTTCCACTGGTGTTCTTTTTCCTAGGTGCGATGTTGTCATCATGTGTTCTTGTAAACTTGAAAAATAATGTACTTTCACCACTGGTTTTTCTTATCCTATTATGCTATGCAAGAATGTTCATCTTTGGTTAATTCTGGTTGTCTTTGGTACAACTTGTGGCTACACAATCTTTTATTATGCCTGCAAAGTTCGTATTTTTGTCGTATGTCTTAATTACTCTTTTAGTTTCAAAACTAGTAATTCATCATTAGTGGCTCTTCTGATTGTTAATATTATTAAAACTAGTTTTGTTATATATTTGGCAAGTCGTGACATTCAGCAGAATAGAAAAGAATTGCAATAAATGGTATGGAATAAAACCCAAAGAACTATATTTCTCTAAGTTGATTCCTGAAACATGGTTATTTTATCTGTTAAATTTGTCATGGCTTCAACCGTACAGTATGGCCACATCTTAAATCTCATATTGATTACATATTTTCATGAATTATGCCATAACTTGCATGTAACAACTTCCGACTTATAAATTACGTTGTTCATTGCCATTGGAGACATCCTGGTCTGATCTTGTGTATAACTTCACTTCAGTTACCGGCGAACATGTCTTGTAGCTTCTGTTATTCCAATTTCTTTCTCAAACAATGAAGTGAAATGTACATGATTGACTATATAAGAAAGATATCATAAATTGAAATTTTCTTAGAGACACACTTCTGCTGCGTTGTATCATCTATGATTAACTTACAGTTATTCTTAATCATAAACATTACTTTTACGAGTTTTTAGTTCTAGATCATTTTAGCATCTATAATATAGCATATCCATGAAGCATGCATTGAAACCCCCTGTGATTATGACGGCAACATTTATAAATTGCCAACTGTTCATTATTCTGAGGCCACATTATACTTCTCGTAAGTTCCTAAATTACACTTCTTTATGCAGGAATTGGCTGGACCTCTTGGAAGAAAAGGTGGTTTGTTCTGACACAGACCTCGTTGGTTTTCTTCCGAAGTGATCCAGTGAGTTGCATATCTTATGTGGATGTCTTGTTCTGCATTTTGTTTATCGCTTAAATAGCTTGTCCCAGGCTAGGATATAGAGTGCATGCATCAAGCCTTATGGGCTGTGTTATTCTATTACCTATTTCATGAAAAAGAAACCAAACTTGAACTTGTGCCATATGGGAAAAGCTCCTGTAAGTTTCCTACGCCACAAACCACCATATTGTTGTCTTTCATATCCTATAAGTGAACGAAATTCTTACACTTCCGTCGACACAATGAGAACTATGATCTGATCATTAGAAATATCTTTAGTTCTTCTGATGTTCAAATATTTAGGCCAGCTTAGTCTAGTTGGCGACAGTTTACTTGTACCATTTATGATAGAAAATACTTGAATTTTTCTCTTATCAAGCTCGATATTGTATCTGTTCATAGCCTTTATTGTCATGTTTAGCCACTTCTTTTGTAGAGGTAGAATTACTAGGACTTGTGCAATCTCAATTAACTAAAGACCTGGCCTTAGGCTAGAGATTGTGGAGGCACACACTTTAAGCACTCAAGAGGCCAAGCTTATGTGGGAATGAGATTATAAGCATGATAGTGTTGTTTTTGATATTGTGCTGATGAAGTGATAATATAGAGATTAGTGATCTGGTGATAGTTCTGTTTATGATAAAATTGGACCATCTCATGCCCTAAAACTTATTATGAGCTTTTGCACCATTTTCCGTCCAAGTTAGGTCATAGAGGAAGGCTACACTATCAGCTATATTAAGAGTATAGTCTCAACAATGTGAGAAGATGGTTAAATATTTTTAGATCTATAATGAAAAATAATAGTACCTTGAACAGAAATCATGAAGAAGCATTTTGGCTTGTCTGAAAGGGTACCTTCTATTTCCCCCTCTCCATCTTTGTTCTTTTTGCTTTCTTGGTTTAATTACAAACCAAACCAAACAAACCCAGTAAATCTCATGTAGATGTATGATCCGGGGGGGGGGGGGTTAGGATGTACGCGAATCTTTCCTTTACCCCAAGGGGTAGAGGGCTATTTCGGTGAAGACCTCTGGCTTGCCAAAAAACACCAAGACATAAGAGAGCACGTGACAGGTGAGAGTGTATGAAGCAGCAGGGACAAAAGTGCGGAAGCTAGGTTAAAACAAAGAAGGAAACACAAAGTACAATACTTACAACCACTAGTGCAAGAAGAAAAGCTAAGACTAGTATACAGTAACAGGCCACACAAGTAGGTACAAAGGTTGCATAGTAGGAAACATGAAGACACTCTGATAACCCAACTGTCATCTAGCTATCCCTCCGCTTGTCTCTGTCTCACCTTCTAACTTCTCCGCATTTCCCTACTCCCACCCATGATCCCTTACCTGTAGTCTATTACCCCTAGTCTTGCGTTTCCAAGAGCTCCTGTTAGAGATCATGTTCTCGAAAATGTCTAAGGCCGACATGTCCATTGTCAACTGTTCGTCCCACGTTCTCTTCGGCATGTCCCTCCTCCTAACCCCCCTACTGTCATACTCTCTATCCTCCTCACTGGGATAAAATCTGTCCCTTGCATACGTGTTCAAGCCACAGAATCTTTCCTCTCCTAATTTATCCGTGATGACCTTAACTCCCACCAATGCCCAAAAGGCCTTGCTTGGTGTCCTGTCCAACATGGTCCGACCATAGGTCCACCTGATCATCCTTATTTCTGCAACTTCCAACTTCCTCCCAAGAGTGGCTCACTCCTAGAGTGTACACCACACATAAATTTTCAGTGTTGTAAAGCTTTTATCTTTTTTCCCCTCATTCATGCTTTCCTCATTTTGATCCACCTGGAAAATGCTTCTTGTGCGTAAAATCTCAAAATCTGCGGACTGCGACTGGTTTATGTGTTAGAACATCGTACTCGGTTACAGTAAATCATGGCTGCCAAAAGGAAGTATATGAGAAAAATATTGGTACTCCTACCAGCTAAAATACTTACTATTCTGTCCATCTCTCCTTTGGACTACCTTATTGCATTGATGCTCAACCTTAATAAAAAGTTATATTGCACAAATGTAGGTAATGAGAAGTTTGATAGTAAAGCAATTAATTTGAATTAATAATACCCTGGGAAAATATGTTTCCCATGTACAATTCTAACCGGAAGCTATAAGTTAAAAGTATGTATTTGCATCCGAAGACTTATACCTGCTTATTCCTATAGTATCAGCTGAGTAGGCTTTATAGCTTATCATACAAATTTTACTGAATCATCTTAGACTAAACATGGACTCAACTAAGTATAAGTAACTGTTGGGTTTTAATACGAATTGTAACCAATAAACGCAGCGGAAAAATAAACAAATTTGGTTACAACAATTATATAGAAAACTTTTCTAAATAAACTTAAAACCCAATCGGATCCAATGATGCATTTAATCAAAACCACACCATAGGGTGTTTAGAATATGTACCTTTTGTAGATCAGCCGGGATTGGAATGGAGCACCAAGAAACCAAAGTAGGTTTCCTCTATTGGTAGTCCACACACGAACACGTTTCCCGTCTCCACCGGGTGCTAGCCCAAGAACCCTAGATCTATATGTGTTTTACAGAAAAGAAAAGTTTCTTTTCTGTATTTCTCTGATAGGCTAATTCTAATTATTTCAAAAAAAAAATTATTTCAATCGTATGAAAAACGGTTTAGCCTAACGCCCTATTTATACCAGAAGAATTATAATTAGAATATAATTCAACTAAGGATTAAATAAGGTTTAGTAATTATCTGTAATATTCAAATTTAAATATATACATATATATATATATAATTATCTTTTAAACTTTAAATATAATTATATATAATTACAGATAATACCCCGTAATTAACATAGTTACGTTTTCACCTTGTAATTATCATAATTACAGTTTAACACATATTTTCATAATTATCCTTTAAGAATAATTATTTTCATCAACTTGATTTAATTCGGGTTTCTAAAGATGGAAACAAACGCATTCTTTGTGTGTGACCCTATAGGTTTACATACTCCTCAGCAGTATCTATGTGTGACACTTGTCGTGGGCATATAATAACTTACAGTAACCAACCTAGTTTTATTTAATAAGTTATATAACTGGAGTAGTCCTCTGCTGATTTCTCAGCTGTTGAATTGTCAAGGACCAAATGGGAAAATGAAATTTACCTTCGAAACAAAATAAAATGATTGGACAATTAAATGGCTGTCTGTACTGTAATAATATGGTGAAACATACAAGTTTTGCTTGTCACTGCTGTCTGATTGTTCCTTTAATACTCACCCTCTCTTTCGCTTGCAATTTGAAAAATTTTCTTCTGGTAAAGGAGGTAATGCTTTTTATATAATAAAACAAAAGAGTTGTCTATGCAGAATGCTGACTCGAAACACTCGTCCTTCACTTAACTTTCTTGTTAAGCACCACTAAGATCACATGTTTTAAATCCAAACTCAATGTTGACACTTCTAATACTTGCACCGGCACTTGCCTTGTTCTTTAAAAAAAATATGATTTTTAATGCTTTCTAAAAATTCCTCACCCTTTTACATCTTATATGCTGGAAAAACAACTTCATACATGGTGATCTATTAAAAGATGTTTCTAAATCTGTAATTTGTAAGTAATGGTTTAACATGTTCTTTACCCAAGCAATAGCACAAGGTTTTGAATTATCTTCATAAACGATCATCCCATTTGTCTGCTTTGTTGTGTATGCTTCTTTGCGGTGGTTTGGAGATGATGGAAGATGTATCTTGGATTGACAATGCATTAATTACGCTTATATACCTTTGTAAATCCATGTTTGGGCTAAATTGATTTATAGTTCTCAGCTGTTTTGTCTGTGAGAAAACTTTCACTTTAGTTCCCTAAGGAAATAGTCCTCTCTTTGAGTATTTGGTTGTTGCATCTCAAAATATTGAAGGGTCATTCATAGCTTTATTTGCTCAAATATCAGAATGCTGCTCCTCAAAGGGGAGGTGAGGCAAATCTGACCCTTGGTGGCATAGACCTCAACAGTTCAGGCAGGTTGGCTTGTTTCCTTTAATTCATATAATCTTTTACATTATTTGTCTTGTGCAGTTAGTATCCTGATGTTTGCTACTTCTTTGCTTACTGTTGATCTCTTTTTCTGAATTTCAGTGTGGTTGTTAAAGCAGATAAGAAACTCTTGACGGTGCTATTCCCAAATGGTCGTGATGGGAGAGCATTTACTCTTAAGGTGCTATTTTATAAAGTTTCTATTACAGTTACATAGAGTAGTATTTGTTATGAACCGAACCGATTGCACAATGGAAATAGAAACCAAGTGATAAGAACAAATGTCGGATGATTCGATTAACAATAAAAGGAACAAGAAACTAGCTGCTCGAGAGGCTAGACTCTCCCAAGAACAAACTCAATATTTTCTGGATACCTCCACTCTCCCACCTCACCCCTATTTATTAACAACCATAATTCAATACCAAAACTTTCTAGAATATATATCCTACTATTGGGTTGGGCTTGGGTCAGTGCATAACATTGCTGTAAATAGTGTTTTAAAAAACGGTCGACTTGTGCGCCTTGAGGCGCGCCTCAAAACGAGGCGGCTGAAAATAGTTCCTGAGGCGCCGCCTCTCAACTCTTGTTTGGGACATATGCTCTGCAGGATAGAGGCGGTGGGTTTGGGCTGTGAGACGGTAATTTGTGAGAGGCGTACACCTGCTTATAGACGAGTTGAAGTTTTTTTGTATATAATGTGCAAGTCTGTTAGTGGTAGTGTCAGACCAGCTGGCTAATTCTCACAAACCCAATTCTGTATTATGTGTTAGTGGCAGTGTCAGACAGACCATATGGCTTATTCTCACAAACTCAATTCTGTATTAATTGTTAATGGTAGTGTCACACATAGTTTGTGTTCATAACTTCATATCCCACTTTGAAAATATATATTATATTATATTTACTACTTAATACAACTCTCTCACAGTCCATTGGTGGTAGTGGAAACTCAATAATACATATTTGTGTGTATATAGTTCGGTGGTCCAATGGTGGTAGTAGAAACTCAAAAAATATATTTATGTGTATGTAGTTCGGTGGTAATGGCAGCTCACTACAATATGTGTATATATATTCTGGTCTTAGTGGCAGCCTAGCATAGTGTATGGTAGTGCCTATCAGCCTATGTATATATTCGTTACTTATTCAACCCCCACTTTCTCTCTCACAGCTCTACCGGTGGTAGTGGCAACCAACATGGTATATAAATATGGTGTCTAGTGGTAGTTGCAGCCTCTAGCAGTGTAGTGTCAATATATATATATATATATTGTGTATATATAGTGTATATATAGTGTATATGTACTATAATCTGTATATGTAGAGTATTTTTTAATTTTATTCATTTTCCGCCTCGAGCTTACGCCTCAGACCGCCTTGAGGCTTACGCCTCACGTACCTAAGGGGAAAATGCCTCGAGGCTCGTTTCCGTTTTTTAAAACCTTGGCTGTAATCAGCTGTCGGTAGTTAGAGCTGTTAGCTTTGTATATAAATAGGTGCATATGTACAGTTAGTTCTATATACACACAAAATATTCTCCATCTTCTCTCTCAATTTGTCCCTATAATAGTTTCTTCAAAATAGTAGCAATTATTCTTGTTCTGTTTTGTGTTAACTGTATACCCCATAGTTCAATCTGCTGGCCAGAAATATATAATATATATAGAGGAAGGTTCAAACGAGAACGCTAACTATTTAAGAAAACAAGAAAACAGTAAATCATGTACAAAATCATATGTGATTTTACATTTAAGGGCAAAAAATTAGCCGTGAGCGACTTTGGCCACGACTTAAGTTGTGGGGCAAAGTCGCGTGAATCAATATGATTTTGTACATGAATCATGTATGATTTTGTACATTAACGGCAGTTCTCGTGTTTTCTTAAATAGTTAGCGTTCTCGTTTGAACCCATCCCTATATATATATATATATATATATATATATCTAGAGTAAACTTCATTTTGGTCCCTAACGTTTGTCAATTTCAATGGATATCGTCCCTAAACTTCGAAAACTTGGGTTTGGTCCCTCACGCTTGTCCTTTCATAACGGTTTTGATCCCTCCTTCTAATAGCTGTTAACTTTTTCCATTAAGTTCGTCGTAAATGAGGGGTATTTTAGTCATTTTAAACATCTTTCTGTTAAGTCCATCACCACCCGGTGAAATGACAAACGTGAGGTACCAAATCTGGGTTTTCGAAGTTTAGGAACGATATCTATTGAAATAGACAAACGTTAGGGAGCAACAGTGAAATTTACTCTATATATCTATGTATATATATTTCATAATAATATTAAGCTTATTGTAAATTTTTTACATATGAGGTGTAGTCGATATCTAGATTAATGCCTGAAAAGGTTAGGAAAGATGGTGATTTTGAAAAGAATATATTTGTTTCTTTTCTCACTAAATAGGTGTGTAATAAGTTGAATTTCACACTCTAAAGACCATTAAAAAACTGTCTGCATACAGATTACCTGCTAAAGAGTTGCACCAAATGAAAAGCACTACTTGTCACATTTTGTCATCTAGGATGTATCAGTTTAACGATTAATTACAAGTAATAAGACTTTTTTTTCTTCTTGATGGAACTGATGGGCTGTTTTTTCCTAGCTACTACTGCTTATCGGCTTTTATTTTTGCAGGCTGAAACTACAGAGGATTTAAATGAGTGGAAGGCTGCATTGGATGAAGCTTTGGCAAATGCACCAAGCGCCTCCCCGATGGCGGGGCAAAGTGGAACAGTGAAAAATGAGAAGGGTGATACAACTGATGGTTCTTCAGAACAGTGTAAGAACAATATGCAGAAGAACTGCTAATTCATACATTTTTATTGTTTTTCTATTGTGTGTGATTTTCCTGTTCTTGTAATTACAGACACACTCATAGACACTAATACATCTCTTTGGCTTGTTTGTCTTTTTCCAACAGCAAAGGATCGATCCCCACCAAAATCAATGGTCCTTGGTCGTCCAATCTTACTTGCATTGGAAGATATAGATGGAACCCCTTCTTTCTTGGAGAAAGCCCTTAGATATGTTGAAGATCATGGTAAGATGCAAACTTCATTAGTTTTGTAATGATTAATTTTTAAGCCATTGCAGTTGGCATTTGGTTGCAAAATGCCATCGTTCTTGCGTAAATGCAAAAAGAGCACTAGACTTTGCAAGATGGTCAATTAATCCATGTTCATGTAGTTGCATACTTGCATTTAGTTATAGTTATTTGTCTTTGAATGTCCCAGGAGTGAAAGTAGAAGGCATCTTGAGGCAGGCTGCAGATGTAGAAGATGTTGAGCACCGTATCCGAGAATACGAGCAGGGTGAGTTAGTTGTATCAAAATTCTGATTTTGATGTTTATACAATCTAAAAATAGTAATCTTGGGTTAAAATAGATAAAATGGTGATTAAGCTATAGTGTTTTTAAATTTCATAAAAGACTGTTTTTTAATTGCATAAAAAGAACTATCAATAATATATTTATATTCTCACAATCATGTCAATTACATCATTTTTGTCCAATTATCATCCAAATTCACAAATTAAATTCAAAATTATGCAAGTGTAATAAATTAATAAAATGGAAAATTGTCATTTGTATGACTAACAAATAAACCAACAAGCATCAACTATTGAGGCTTTTAGATTTTTGAGATGGCAAGTCAATCGAACTAAAAGACGTAACTCGAACAGTTAAGGGCAGCCGGCTCTTCCATGCACAGATATAGATTCATTCTTTCTACCTTGTCCAGCCTCACAACCCTTTGTGGGTCATTGGGTTGGTAAGAAGTCAGTCTTCTTTGGTAAGATGGAATTTTACAAAGAAAAGAGAGTGTTCCTAGGCCTGGAATTTTACAAAGAAAAGGCCCTAACAAGTATGATAAAAATCTTAAAACCAATGCTTTTCATCATCAAAAATAAAATTCAATACCAAAAATACTAGAAAGTACTCTTCTATTTTATATGTTAATACATAGCATATTGTATTAGTATGAATGTATTCTCCAACATATAACATATATCAACATATAGCATATGTTAATCCATATATTCCATTTTTAATACATCGTTAACAACACATGTATATGGATATGCATACAGCATATATGGAGCTGTTAGCAAATGCATATGAATCTGTTAGAATATGAATATGGGCCTATCAATAGCAAATGGAACAGAAATTCTGTAGTAACTTGCACATGGTAGAAATATGTGATTTGCAATAGAAATTCTATTTTGTTATGTCATTTTAAGGGTTGTGTAATGGAGTAATAGTAGACAGCATAAGCATTTGAATCCAAAGGTTCTAAAACCTCGATTTCCTAAAATAATTTATTTTCATTTGTTACATACTTTGAAACATTGATTAGTCTAGACCCACATCTTAAGATCAAAATAAACGCTTGTGTAAAGACCAATGTGATACCCTAGCTGTTAAGGCATCTTCTTTCTCTGCAAGTTTAGACAATCAATCCCCCAATCCCACCCTTTTCATATAATTGGAAATTGAAATGAAAGCTTGTGGATTGTGAAATACCCAAAAAATGGGAATTTTTTTGACCTTCTGGAGTCAAATAATTAACGGAAAGAGGTCATGACTAGTGGCCTACAAGTGCAATGCTGATACAGTCCTACACAACCAAACAAATAGCTAGAAAAGAAGTAACAATTTGCCAAACAAGTGACTAGTTCCAGATATAAATGAAAATGACCTCTAGGAGAACTATTTACAAAAAATTTCCAACAAGAAGCCATTAATACATCAAGTTGAATCTTACAATCAAATCACATTAGAAACACAAAATAATAGACAAATATATGATATTTAGTACATAAAGTGATCAAAAGAGAGCAGCATTTATCACTAAGAGTGCAACACTTCCACAAGAGGAAGACTGCACATTTCCCGTTATTTTTAATGTATTATGGTCAAGAAGTAGCTCAATCTGTTTTCAGAAAGTATGTAAAATTTTCTATGATACTATAGTAACTGACGTTGAGATGGAAGAAAAAAAAAATATATGGACACACTTTGGCTTTCTAGGAAGGAGAATCAGTGAAGGGTCATGAAACTTTTAATCAATTTAAATAAATACGACTAATAAAAAATTTGGGACCCCTGTTTATGTTTGGGCCATGGGCAAGTGTCTGTCCTGCCCTTGCCTAGAAATGGCCCTGAGTACCCGCCCTGGCCAACAAACACTATAATTACATAGATAACATCTCTTCTCTTTCTCCGTCTTTAAGGCTGTAGGTGAACTGAATGGCGGCTTAAAATGAAGACTTGCCCAGTGAGAGCCATTTTAGTACCCCTGTTGACCTTCTTTTGTAGATAGAATCTTAAATGAATGGAAACAAGCAACCTTACTAAGCTAAGAATGGTACTTGGATAGTAAGAATTTTAAGTATGTGCCAGTTATGCAACCCAAAAAATCACAAAAATTCAAACCTTGATGTATTCAAGTAAATACATTAGGTATCCGCTTAATTCTATCTAGAAGATTAAGTCATAAATAAGAGTTTCTGGTACAATGAATGCTCAATTCAATCTTGGGATCACATTGTTTCTTATACAAATGAACATTGAATGAAATTCAAGTAACATTCTAATAATTTCGCATGGCCCCTATTTTTCGACCCCCCTCAACAAGTAGATTGAATGAATGGCTGACCTGTGCACTCACAGGGAACTGAACTGAACCAGACAACTTGATGGCTGAACTGGACTAAGGAATTGGGTGGATAAAATCATACATCACGTCTGCAAGTTGTCCCTGAACTTTCATGAAATTACTATTCAGTCTCTGGATTTCCATTTGTTTCCCTCGACATTATATGCACTTGTTATGCTACACTTCTATTGGAACTTACACACAATTATAATCTTAAATGTAGCATAGGACTAGTTGCGATATGCAAGTCACATGCAAGATCCTGGATACCGTTTTACTTGTTTGATCTATTCTTTTTCCTTCTATTTAAAGAGTTGAGTTAGTATACATAAATTGAAATACATGCTTGCAATGTGGTTCATGATTTTTATATTTAGGAAGCCTCATCTGTTTAAAAGTTCCACATAATGGAAAATGTTTATGATTGGGTATAGGGAAGGTGGAGTTTACCGCAGAAGAGGATGCACATGTTATAGGAGACTGTATCAAGGTATGTCTTATAAGTACACTGGCGTATATACTTAAGGCAAAATGCATTAAATAGCAACAAACTTTTCCAAATGTCCATTTTGTCACTTAAATAATTTTGTCCTAGGTGATACCTTAAACTTTATAATTTTTCCTCAATGTTGTGACAAGTGGAAGTGAAATGACTATGTTTAAAATTTTAGGAACTTGGCTGAATTTTAAATTGAAGTTGCTATTTGAAGTTCATGCAACAAGACTTGTACCAGACAACTTGTACAACTCAAATGTTCTGAGATTTATGCTCAAAGACGTTTGTTAGCACAAAAATAAGCAATATACTTGTGCAAGTGTACACAAATAAAAGCTATAAAGTGATAAGAACCAAGTATTATATTCCAGAAGGATTGAACTTCAAAGCTTAAAGTATTAAGTAGATAAAGCCACTCGGTTCAGAGAGTGAGAAGAATAATATTTATGGTTGTTATGTCGTGCAAAGAACCCATATGCCTATGTAGTTTCAAGAGGTTCTTCTAAACTTCTATTGCATGATTCAAGTTAATGTTGCTAATTTTAAATCCATCCCTGGACCTTAACTCAACTTCAAACATTGATTAGTGTTAACTCTCATATGCCTATGCATTCACCATTTTGTCTTTGAACTTTGTTCTCCTTTATCTTCAACCACTTTAAAACTCTCTTCTGTTTTCAACGATGAACAAGTCTTTCAAAAGAATCAACTTCCACGTGCAGCAACAGAATACTCCCTGACATGACAACATTTTTTTAGAAATGATGCCACATTTTTCATCAACAAAACAAAAATTAGAACAAAACACACAACCAAAGACCAACCTCCTCTAACAACTCCATGAAAAGAGAAATTTCAAAGGAACAAAAACTAGCAAAAAGACAGACTCACAACACGAAATACACAAAGAAGGGAGAAACAACTAGTAAATAACTCTCAAAATGATAGTTATTATCAAGCTAGGCGACTGTCCTCCTCCCTTGTGTCCCCCCTCCCTTACAACAATGCCCTTCTCAACATCTCCCCTTGCGAAGACCCCCTTCTTAGCAACACCCCCGCACCACTCCCTCCTCCCCCATGCGATGGTGCCGATGGCGACGGTCCCTGTCCGGCCGGCTGGTGAAAGCTCTCCCCCTTTTTAATTCAAAGTCTTTTTTATGTTTGAACCACTAATTCTTTTACCTTTTTATGTTTTGTGCACGACAATTTTCAATCAGGGCCATTATGTTCATTAAACTTCATTTGTCACAACCTTGGAACAAAAAAAATGGATGTCTAAAGACTCACCGAGGACAAAAAGTTATTGAGTGGCCAAACTGGAATGATTTAAAAAAGTTGGTTGCTATTTAATGCATTTTGCCATGTGTACTCGTTATTAATGTTTGGCAAATGACTTTATTTTACTTTGTTGAATTCTGATCATTGCTTTTTTATGTCATTCTGTTTCAGTATGTTCTTCGGGAGTTACCATCACCCCCAATTCCAGCATCTTGTTGCAATGCTTTGCTAGACGCATATCGTAAGTTTGTCATGGCATTTTAGAATGCAATAAGTACCTATGACACCATTTCTTGAGATATTTTATCTTTGACAAATGCAGATACTCGTTCATTAGAGTTTACATAACTTAGACAACCCTATGCAGGAGTTACAAATGACAATAAAACATAAGTTAATAATGAAAAGAATATAGATGCTATTATTCTCATTGTCTTGAAACTCGTAAGTTACCTTTGATGACAACATTTGGCAACCACACCAACAAACCTAGGTTTCATTTCTTGTCACCAATGTCTTTTGCATCTTCCTTTTTGTTTGTCTCTCTCTTCTTGTTTCTGTCCACGTCTTATATTTTCCTTGAACATTCATTTCATGCCCCCTATAGATAAAACATAACCTAGTTTTTTTTTTCTTGATATACCCCTAGCTTATTACCAGTGTGGCAAAGTGTTAGATTTGATACATGATGAACAAGTGATAAGGATTGATAAAAATAATCTTGAGACAAGGGTTTGAGAGAAAGTTTTCTCTTCTATTTAGATTGAATCAAAGTTAGGTTACAAATGAATTAGAAAATCTATTTAAATAACCATTTTCTACTAATTACAGAATGGACAAATTGCACCAAATTGGAACCAACTTAGAGTTCATTCCTATTTGGGGAACCAACTTCCAAAACCTCCATTATGGGCCTAGAAGCAAACTTTGCAACAATTTAGGGTCACAATAACTTGTTGACCTACAAATAATGGCATGGCTTCAGTAATTCTGACATGGTATATGTATTTTTTTTAAATGACAACTAAGCATTTAACATGAAAAACAAATAGAAATTTTTTAATGCGTCTCCCTTCCCTTTCCCTATCTCCTCTCCCCTTTACGCCCTTCCTCTTATTGAAACCTTTCCTGTTAATTTCTAGAAAATTCCCTCTTCCTTGTCGCCCCTTCTCTCAAGAATTTGAAAACCCTGAAGAGAAGCATGAAACCTAAATAAAGAGATGTGGTTTTAACAATCAAGTGACTGCACCCTCATGCGATCCCAACCGACAAACAATATCGTTGTTTCATTCATTTAGACATTAGTTTAGAAGCTTTTATCATAACACCCACTAGGTTAAATCTCTTTGTCAAGTAGTATCTTGAGTATTGCCCATTTGATTTTGGCCTTAACTTAAGAGATGACAAGAGGAAGCAAACTTGTCTTTATGAGGAATTAGTATCATGGTCGTCGTTAGAGAGAGAATCTTTGCCAAAGAAATTGCGGGCAGTACAACAGGGTTATTGGCCCAGCAATACCTAGGTTATCCATAGAGCCTAACTTCCCAGGAGGCCAAGGGTTCAAACCTCACCAGAGGTGAGGATAGTGCGTGTGTATTTGTCGTATATAAATATTATATACTTCAAAAAAAGAAAAAGAAATTGTGCATAACCTTGGGAACAATTGTATCTTAAATATCATTTTTGTAGGTATTATAGTTTTTTTTTGGAAGGGTGTCCTAGACTATGCCTAGACTAATCCCTTGGCAAATTATGACTGTAACACATCAGCCCTGATTAAATCTCAGTGGCCACAATGATGTTGTGTACACCTGGATTCGAACCCTGGGCAGATGGGATATTCCATCACGTCCCCCAGGGCCTTAACCAGTACGCCACAACCCTTGTGGTTAGGTATTATAATCTTTGTAACTTATTAATATGTAAATTGGATGACGGGTTTTCTTAAGCATGTAGAATTGGATTCAAGAAAATTCATGAGCCTAAAGCTCATATCTTGCTTGTTATGGTTAATTGTTATTAGGTTTGGTTGGTGACATGGCATAAAATATTCCATGTAAGCATTATGGGAAAGAAAATGCCAAATCATTGTCGTGATCTGCTAACAAGGTAATGGGACCCTAAATTGTATGCAAAATTTACTTTTAGTCCACAAAATGGAAGTTTTGAAAGTTGGTTCTCCAAAATTGGAATGCACTCAAAGTTGGTTCCATTTTAGAACAATTTGCCCTTGTAGAAAATAATCGTGAACTATACAAAAATACACACACACACATATATACATGTATATAGGGGCAGGTTCAAACGAGAAGGCAGTCAATTTGCGAGAAGGCAAGAAGGAATATGAGTCACATAATCTATTAATTAAAAAATATCATAAATAAAAAATAAAAAATAATTTTAAAAACTAGGATAATTACCATTTTGAATTG
Source organism: Arctium lappa (assembly GCA_023525745.1). Classification (NCBI taxonomy): domain Eukaryota; kingdom Viridiplantae; phylum Streptophyta; class Magnoliopsida; order Asterales; family Asteraceae; genus Arctium; species Arctium lappa. The sequence continues at coordinate 69,347,413 of CM042058.1, read as the reverse complement.
AATAAATCCTTAAAAATCTTATTATATCTTTTAAATTTATTTATTTTTTAATTTTAATAAATTCATAATTTTTTTTATCAAGTTTAATATAAAAAAATTTCTAGATTCACTTTTGATAAAAAAAAAAAATCATAATTTTCATCAAATCAATTCATTATTTTTTCATAATATTTTCTCTATTTTTGAATCCATGTTTTGAATCATATGTGATTAACTTCGTTTAACATATAATCCAATATGTGAATTTTTGTACATATCACATATGATAATATACGTTTGAATATAATTAGTAACGCATAATCACATGTGATAATATTTACATCACAAAAAGATCTATAAATATGAATATACATAATCACATACGTGGATAATACCTTTCCTTCCACTTCCAGTTCCTATGATATGATTAACTAAAAGTATCTACAATTATCATATGTGATAATATGATATGTGATATGTACAAAAATTCACATAGTGATATCACATGTGATATTTGATCAAAATTGTGAACTTTGTCTTTTTATTAGAAAAAAAGAATTATATAAAACTTAATAAAAAAAATTATGAATTAATTGAAATTAAAAAATAAATAAATCTAAAAGATATAACGAGAATTTGTAGGATTTATCCAATTAAAAATTATAATAATCCTAATTTCAAAAATTATTTTATATTTTTTAATTAATGGATTGTGTGATCCATATTCCTTCTTGCCTTCTCGCTTCTCGCATGATCCTCCCTCTATGTATATATATATATATATATATATATATATAGAGAGAGAGAGAGAGAGAGAGAGAGAGATAATCCCTGATTTCTTGGGATTATATTTTCCTTTTGTAACAGATTTGGGTATCTGTATAATTGGTAACAAATTTGACTGATATCTGTATAGTTCGGTAATTTTCTTTGTATGTTATCAAATCCCTTAAATTATGAGATTCAATTTAGACCTCTAAGTTGTATTTATACTCCTTTGTTTTTCGATGAGAATAACAACAAAATTTCTCTGAAAACTTCATGGTATTAGAGCTTTGAAGGTATTTTTTTCAACATCTTATTTTCCGGTGATAATCAAAATCAATAACTGGAGTTCAACATGTCGGAATCCGAAATGAATACATGTCGGAATCCGAAATGAATATCTCCACCGTCACATCTGCCGATCAATCAACACCAGTAATTGACTACTCTCAATCACCAATGCAAATCACTGTGCATGAATGGTCGCAATCTATGAAACTCACCATTGATGGTCGAGGTAAGTTCAGCTTCTTGACCGGTGAAACTTCAAAACTGGCCTCTTCCGATTGTGGATACCATAAATGGTGTTCTGAAAACTCTTTAGTAACTGCATGGCTACTTAATTCAATGGACATGTCTATTGCTAAGCCACATATGTTCATGAAAACAGCTAAGGAAGTGTGGGATTATGCTCGGGCCACATATTCAGACTTAGAGAATTCTTGCCATATATTTGAAATTAAAACACGTCTATGGCAAGCCAAACAAGATAACCATGATGTTACCTCTTACTACAACGAGATGGTAGCATTATGGCAAGAGTTGGATCAATGCCAATATAATGTGTGGGAAAGTACTGTGGATTGTACTCGACAAAAGAAGGAGGAGAATGACCGTGTGTTCATGTTCTTGTTCTTGGCTGGTGTTCACCCAAGTCTCGATGAAGTAAAAGGAAGAATTCTTGGCCGAGAGCCTCTTCATCCATCCGAGAAGTTTTTTTCAGAAGTAAGACTTGAAGAAAGTCGAAGAAAAGTGATGAAGAATGGGATCCAATCTACTGATGTTGGGGACACATCAACCCTACTTGTCCATGGTGTGGAACAAGGGAGCGATACAAGAAAGAAACCCTATTGTGACCATTGCAAGAGGTTTTGGCATACTTGAGACAAGTGTTTGAAGCTTCATGGCAAGCCTATCGACTGGAAGAGCAAGTCTTATATAGCCGTAACACCACAACTGAAACGACTCAAGACACTCAAATCCAACCAGGACAGTCTCATTTCACAAAGGATTAGATGGAACAACTCCTAAAACTGCTTAAAACCAGACCTATGTCTTTTTCTACTGACCCATCTCGTGCCTATGTGCAATATGGTATAAATACCCATTCATCTTCTCATGTGTGTTTACAAAATACATCAGACTGGATCATTGATTCAGGGGCATCTTCTGACATGACTTCTTTTTCAAATCTCTTCAATTCTTATAAGCCTTGTGCAGGAAATAGAAAGGTGTGAATTGCTGATGGCACTTTTTCTGTAGTAGCAGGAGTTGGTAATATACAAGTATCATCAGACTTCATTCTTTCTAGTGTCCTACATGTTCTAAAACTCTTGTAATCTCATCTCTATTCATAAACTCATTGCTAACCTCAATTGTTGTGCATTGTTCTCTTCTTCCAATAGCATTTTTCAGGACTTGGACTCGCGGAGGATGATTGGACATGCGGATGAGTGCGATGGACTCTATATACTAGATGAGAGAATACACTCAAATACGGCACTGATACCATAAAGTTTTCAGAGAAATTTTGTTGTTATTCTCATTGAAAAACAAAGGAGTATAAATACAGCCTAGAGGCCTAACTGGATCCCATAATTTAAGGGATCTGATCTGATAACATACAAGGAAACTTACCAACCTAGAATCCAAAGAATATATATATATATATATATATAGACTAACATCCCTCATTGCACTCAAGATGATATATAAGAAACCAATTTGAGTTCGAAAAGAAGATAAGTAAAGGGTCCATCATCCGTAGGTTGATCAACGGTGGAGATTAGAAAGAGTAACATTATTGCTAGCAACATGTTGATGCACAAAATGACAGCTAATTTCGATACGTTTGGTGCATTCAAGAAATACGTCATTGTGAGCGATTTTAATTGTCATGTAATAAGTGTCTAAGAGGTTTGAGTAGCACCCATATATGTAAATAATCAATGCAACCAAACTAACTCATGTGTGGTATTGGCAAGGCCCGATATTTAGCCTCAATGCTCGAACAAATCTTTAAAGGTTGTTTCTTGCTGCGAGAACCCATGAGGAAGAAACAATAGCCAGGGTGGAACAATGACGAGTCAAATCACCTTCCCAGTTAGAACCTGAATAGGTTGTAAGTTCTACGAAGAAGATGAAAAGCAATATCAGCCATAAAACATAGTGCCTCTAAGATAGAGTAGAATCCAAATAATAACTGCATAGCAATATGAATAGGGAGCTAGCATAAACTTGCTGACAATGTGAATAACATAGGCCGGATCTAGTCAAGTAATAGAAAAATATACCAAAGATCCAACCGACTGCCTATAACTTGAAGAATCAGTGATAGGAGATTCAACACCCAAAGTAAGAAGCATATTGGGCTCGAATGGTGTGGATATGGTATTATTGTCTGTAATGTCGACCCTAGAGGAGATTTGAAGCATATTTTCCTGACAAAGATAAAGACTTGAAGAATTCTACAATACCTCAAGAGCATGGAAGTAATGAAGAAGACCTAGGTCCTTCATCTCAAAATGGCATAGCCCAGGGATTGCTTGAGATGTGATACATGTAATGTCAGATTCCGTGATGATCATGTCGTCAACATAGAGGAGGAGAAGAATAGTTGCCGATCGCGGTGGTGCTGGTGAAGAGCCCAGGGTCATAATTACTTGATGAGAACCCTAATACTGATGGTATGGTAGTGCCGAAGTTGCCAAAGTTCTCCAACCAGGCTTGTGGAACCTGTTTATAGAAATCTTACTGCATCCTACACACATGCCCCAATCAGAAAGATCATCACTGAGAAAAGTATTTTTGATGTCCATTTCATTTGGTACAATGGCCACTTACAAGCAACAAAAAAATGGACAAAAAGCTTCACATGTAAGTAACACAGTAACTGGGGTGATGTCTTCTCATAGTCAATACCATATTCCTTATTAAAACCCTTGGCGACAAAACAGGCTTTGTATTGATCAACATCAAATTTTGTCTTGACTTTATATACCCATTTAGATACATTATTTCCAAGGTTGGGCTTTTATCTAAGACATTGAGCTCCTCAGACGTAGCTTGCTGCCAAAAAGGGTTATGTGATTTTGAGAAATCAAAATATTTCCTCACTTAATTAGAAATCTACAAGGTAGAGTTCAAACACATAAGTTGTTTCCTTATTGATATGAAACTTGATAGCAAACTAATCTCTAAAAAATAGGAATTCTAATCTTGCTAATTTACTATTCTAATTTACAACTATATTATCTAAACAAACACCCCCCCCCCCCACCTTGAGTTATAATTACTTCCAAAACCAAACTTGCTAATGATTGCATGAAAGCTTGGCTTGAACAATCCTTTTGTAAGGATATCAACTACTTTGTTGTGTAGTTGGAACATTCGGCATGCATATCATTCCATTTTCTAGCTTTTATTTGATTAAGTATCGGTCAATTTTCATGTGTCTACTTTTGTCATGTTGCACGAGATTATTATTATTATTATTATTATTTGAAGTATATAATATTTATATACGGGAAATTAAACTCACAAACACTCCTCGCCTTTGGCGAGGCTTGAACTCTTGACCTCTAAGAAGGTTGGGTTACTAGGTACCACTAAGCTGAAGGCCCTTACACGAGATTATTAGCAATGCATATGGCAGCCTCGTTATCACAAGTTTAGTTTCATGGACCATCCAATGGTAACTTAAACGTAGCTCCTCCGATAATCGTTTAAGCCAAAGTGCTTCACATATTTCATTGGCCATAGCACGGAACTCTGCTTGAACTGCTGCGACACACTACCTTTTGCCTTTTAGTTCTCCCTGTCACTAGATTTCCCCATATAGATGAGCAGTGTCCGCTAACTGATCTTCTATGGTGATTGAACCCCCCAATGTGCATCGGTAAATACTTCGACAGTTTTTTGAGTCTACTTCTCAAAGAAAACTCCCCTTCTTGGAGATCCCTTGGGATATCTTAGAATGCTGTAAGCTGCTTCTAAATAAACCTCTTTCAGGAGAGTGCAAGAATTGGTATCAAACTGACAACAAAAGCAATATTCGGTCTTGTAGTTAGAGGATAATATCTAGCTCATGTATCTATTTTCTTTGAATATATTTATAACTCAAACAAATCTCAACATCGGTTTAAGTAGTTTAATTGTCATTGCCGAAAGTTGTGTACTTCTGGAACAAACAAAAACATAATAATTTCCCTGCCATGATGTTGGAATCCTTTCTTTCTGTGTGGTAGTTTAACCTTTTGGCATCCTTCAGTTATTATTGTATATTACCATGTGAAATAATGGTATAGAGTACCCGATTGTCGGGTTCTTCAACACTTTCATGCATGCAATCATTCTGAAAATGCATTGATTTACATTAGATACTATTTGAACCTTGTATTTGTAGCATCTCTTAACCTCTTTTTTACAGCAGACCAAACGGCTACCTTCTTAGAAATTTGTTGCATATTCTAATATGATAAAGTTCTCTCCATGTACTTGGAAACTAGGCTCTCTGGAAAGTTATTGGTCATGTTTCTTTTATTATCCGAGTTATGAATAACATTGCTATTAGTTTAATGATTTACTTGATTTTAGTTGGTGTTACATATTGTTCTATTTTAGCTTAAGTAATGACAACTTATGGTTAGGAACCGATCAAGCCAACAGAGTGAATGCCATGCGTGCAGCTATATGTGACACATTCCCTGAACCAAATCGTCGTTTATTGCAAAGGTAGTTGATTGTTAGTTTCCACTTTTTCCTTGTAGATCCAATCATGCCTTTACATTCATCCATATTCAATCATCGGTTTCTTCGCTATCCTATCTATGTCCCTTGATTCTTTCACTTTATTGTTAACAGAATTCTAATAATGATGGAAACCGTTGCTGAGAACAAGAATGTGAACAGAATGAGTGTTTCAGCTGTAGCAGCCTGCATGGCACCACTACTTCTTCGGCCCCTTTTGGCTGGTGAATGTAATCTTGAAAGTCAATTTAATATGGGTGGTGATGGATCTGCTCAACTTATGCAAGCAGCTGCAGCCGCTAACCATGCTCAAGCAATTGTTATCACCCTGCTAGAAGAATACGATAACATATTTGGGGTAAGCTCTATACATGTTCTTCTTATTCCTCCTAGTTATACTTTTTTCACACTTTTATATGGTAATATCTGTCTATTGTAGTATCTTGGTTTTGGTGGTCTCTTCTCTTTCAAGAAGTTTCAATTATGTGCTCTTGCTATAGTTTGGGATGAGATATCTTGATTTTGTTTTAGAGGCCCATATTAATTCCTTCATGTATCTTGATTTTCTATTAGAGAGCCACTTCTTTATCATAGTGTAGCTAAAATTCATGTGTTCAGCATTTTTTGTTAGCCAGCAACTGTAAGTAGAGATGGGAAAATTGGGTCTTAACCAGGCCCATAACCAATCCAGGGCCTAAGGCCCAGTTCTTCTAACCGGTCATACCATAACTGGTTCTTCAACCAAATCGTAACCGAATAAGACCGCCGGTCCGATCCGGTCCTTATTGGGCAAGGCTTGACTTCCATTTTTTGTTTTTGTTTTTGTTTTTTATATATATAATAATGTTGATTGCCCTTGGATGAGATCGGGCGCCAGATCCTACGGTTTGCATGGATACGGTGGCATTTTCGTAAATAAAACTAAACTTCGATGGCAATGATCTGGGCTGGACACGAGCTTAGCATATGTCAACCCCCATGAACTGTCTAACATGCATGAAATATTCAACCTTAATATACATTAACATATCATAACAACCCAGAACATTCATGAATATATGTTAGCATACCCCACAATCTTTAACATATATTAGCATGAAAACCTTAACACATCTTAACCTGCAATCTTACCACGCATTAACCATGCAATCTTACCATGCATTAACCATGAAAACCTTAACACATAGTAACACACCTTAATACATAATAACATACCTTAACACACCTTAACACATGTTAGCAAACAGTCTAATGCAGTGGTTGGATGATGGAACTGCCCCTCCTTCACTTTTTATTGCATGCGTACCGACGCATGGATGATCTGTGCACCCTCGTCATAGGCGGCTCTGGGTGGTTCTTGCGGTTCCTATGGATTTTGGAGTTCCTACTTGAACCCAACCCTATGTGCATATGTATGTATGTTGTATGCATATGTGTGTGTGCGTTATGTATATATATAATATATGTATGCATGTATGTATTGTATATATGTGTAGGGGCAGGTTCAAACAAGAAGGTGGTCAATTTGCGAGAATGCGAGAAGGAATATGGGCTACATAATTTATTAACTAAAAAATAGCATAAAAAAATTAATTTTAAAAATTAGGATAATTACAATTTTGAATTGGATAAATCTTTAAAAATCTCATTATATCTTTTAAATTTATTATTTTATAATTTTAATAAATTCATAATTTTTTTTATCAAATTTTTTTTATTATTTTCTAGATAAAATCATAATTTTCATCAAATATCACATGTGATATCCACAATTAATTCATTATTTATTTCACCATTTTTTTCTCTATTTTTTGGATTTACGTTTTGAATCACATGTGATTAACTTTGTGACATGTGATCTATTATTATGTATCACATATGATCCCACAAGGTGAATTTTTGTAAATATCACATATGATAATATATGTCTGAATATAAGTGACGTATAATCACATGTGATAATATTTACATGGTTTTAAAAATCCCAATCGGGACTCGAGGCGTTTTCCCTTTGCGAGGCGTAAGCCTCGAGACGTGTAGATATATATATATATATATATATATATATATATATATATATATATATATATATATATATAGGGAGAGGTTCATTTGAGAAATGGTAAATGTATGAGAAATAGAGAAGTAATCTTAGCCATTCATCTGGTCAACATCTGCGGCTTTGACCGCAAAGCACCGGATAATTCCTTGCATAGTCTATAGAAGGTAGAAGGGTAATTTCGTAAAATATGCGGGATGAGTTCATATATGAACCTATATGATTCACATATGAACTATACGTTCATATGTGAATCGGTTAATTAGTTCATATTAGAATCAATTAATTAGTTCATATATGAATCACAAAAGTTCATATATGAATCTGTTAATTAGTTCAACTGATTCATATATGAACTTACAGTTAATTAGTTCATATGTGAATCAGTTAATTAGTTCATATATGAATCACAAAGTCAGTTAAAATAGTTTAGATGTGAATTACACTGATTCATATATGAACATATAGTTCATATGTGAATTATACAGGTTCATATATGAACACAACCCGTGTATTTTGTAAAAATTACGAAAGTGTCCTATTTTTGGAATAGCCGCAACTTTTGACCAGTCAAAGCCGCAACTTTTGACCAGTCAAAGACGAAACTTTTGACCAGTCAAAGACGAAATATTTGACCAGTCAAATCCGATCTTAACCATATGAATGGCTAGGATTACTTCTCTATTTCTCATATATTTACCATTTCTCAAATGAACCTAAGGCTATATATATATATATTATATGTGTGTGTGTATGTATAATACATACTATATATGTGGAAAACATAATTCCATACCAAATAAAATTCATAAATACTAATAATAAGCAAAACATAATTCCATGGAATAGGAAGCTTGATCTTCGGTGGTGGTGTCTTGCAAAGGAAAGTGAAGTGGAGTAGGAAGCTCTTTCTTTCTTCTAGAGAAGAGGAAAGGACACCCCAAAGTGGGTTTTTGTACTTTTAAATTACTAAAAGTACACTTACTTTTGCTTTTGACTTTCTAGCTTTTTAAATAAAAGTACAAGTTATTATTTTTTTTTATAAAAAGTCATGAGTCTCTCACCAAAAACAGAAAGCATTTGAGGATTGCGCCTCACCAGCGCCTCACGCCTCGACGCCTCGAAGTAGCGCCTCACCGATTGAGGCGTAAGCCTCGTCCAGAGACCATGAGGTTTAAGCCTCATGAGCTGTTTTGGACCGCCTCGCCTCGAGGCGTAAGCCTCAAACGATTTTGAAAACCATGTTTACATCACAAAAAGATCTATAAATATAAATATACACAATCACATATGATTAACTAAAATGTATACAATTATCACATGTGATAATATTTACATCACAAAAAGATCTATAAATATACATATATCACATATGATTAACTGAAATATATACAATTATCACATGTGATAATATGATATGTGATATGTATAAATATATTCATATAATGATATCACATGCGATATTTGGTCAAAATTATGATTTTTTATTAAAAGTATATTTAGAAAAAAATTATTAAATAATTGAAATTAAAAAATAAATAAATCTAAAAGATATAATAGAATTTTAAGGATTTATCCAATTTAAAATGATAATTATCCTAATTTCTAAAATTATTTATCATTTTTTATTTATGGTATTTTTAATTTATAAATTATGTGGCCCACATTCCTTCTCGCCTTCTCGCAAATTAGTTTGCTTCTCGTATGATCCTCCCTCTATATGTGTATGTGTATATATATATATGTATGTAAGTTTGTAACTCTGCATGTAATAGAAATAGTGAAAGAATTCAAACTTTTTGAGAAAATATCCCATATTTAACATATATATATATATATATATATATATCTGGTATTTTCATCACTTTTTCCTTCATCAAGATTATTGACGACTCCTCAGAGCTAGAGAGCTAGTGAGAAGAATAATTGATATATGTACATACAATGATATGCACATACCTGCTTTTTCAAAAAGAAAAAAAAATTAAAAAGAAAACAACTTTTTTTTGATAACTGTGGGTGTTCGAGCCAGCTTACACGTACCTTGACTAATCTCATGGGGCCCTGAAGATAATAACCAGGAAAATCCCCAGTGGCCCTGAGGAACAATCCCTGCTGTTTAGATCACATAGCATGGTATTTGATGTTACCTGAAGTTTTGACACAAGTTGGTTAGCATCTTCTGTCTGTGCTTTTGAGATCAACTGAAAAATACATGTATTTGCAGGAAGGAGACATGTTAAGCGATTTATACTCTGACTCAGAAGAACTTGGAAGTGAGAGTGAAGAGCTTAGCGAGGATGAACTCTATGAAGATGATGACTACGAGGATGGTGAATATACATCTGAGGGTTCTGATGCAAATGAAGATTCTGAACATGCATCAACCTCTAGTCAGGGTGAAAGTTCTCGAAACCACAAGAAGGTTGGATTCTTGCACTTGTCAATCTCTGATTTAATGGTTGTACCAGTTTCACTAGTTTATCACACTCATATTCCTTTCACCAAACAGTCACAAGAAAATGGATACTATTAGATCATAATTTATTTTCTCAAGATGAACAATGGTGCCATTTTCTTTCTAGAATCAAGTTCATTGGCTACTACATCTTTAAATTGTACTCCCTAAGCCCCAAATTAAGTGTCCACATTTCTATTTTAGTTTTCCCAAAACAAGTGTGCACTTTTAAAAGTAAGTGCCTACTTTTCAATTTTACCCTTTATTAGGAGATGGCGAAATTCATTACTCCATCTATTATTAAGAGCAAAATCGTCATTTAGTTAATCAAAGTGTAATAATTAGAATTGCTAAAACTGTGTCTTTTTCATTGTGGACATTTATTTTGGGACGGAAGGAGTATCTAGTATAAATCCAGTTATATCTCTTATCTATTACCTTTGTTCTATAAATTAATACAAGTGCATGGCTCTCTACTTTTCTGTCCATCTTATGCTTCCCTTGATTTTCTGGAAAAATCTGTAAATGCAGGGACCTGGTTCCTTTAGCTCACGATCCATTTCCCACAAAGTAACTAGCAATGTGGAGGCCAGTAAAAAGTTACGATTAAGTTCTAAGGGTCGATTAGTATGCCAAGTTGGTGGTAATGTTTCAAATAAGAGTAATGACCATTCAACAAGAAAAGCAGTTGAGTATGTTAAAAATTCTGAAGATGACAATGTACAAGTAAGTAGTAGCAGAGAGTCAACTGATAACATTCAGAGATCTTCAACTACTGCAGATGGGACTGCAAACATGCAACACACTACTTCTCAACGAACTGATGTAAGTATACTTTTAGATTTAAGGGAAAAAGACAAAAAAATGCAACAAAGTTTGGTTTAGTTCATATTTAGTGTAACAAATATTTTTTTTTCTCATTCGATGTGACAGTTACAAAATTTTCTATTTGTACCCATTTTGACCGGTAACCTACTGATCTTGTAACATTTGATGACATGGATACCCATTTATGAAAGGGTTAGTACAACGAAGTGGACAATGAACTTGACATGCACGTGATGAACTGTTACAAGATGAGCAGGTTACTGGTCAAAATGGGGTAAAAATAGGAAAATTTGAAACTTTATTACATTATAGGAAAATTTGAAACTTTGTTACATTGAATTGGAAATTTGAAACTTCTTTACATTGATTGAGACAACAAAATTATTTGTTACACTAAATAGGAACTAAGGCAAAGTTGTTGTGTTTTGATGCATTTGGCCCTAGATTTAACTCCAAGTGAGGAGTATTATAACAGATACACACACTACATGCAACCTTTATATTTTTCAATACATTAACTACTACCTTGTAGGTTTTGGATGTCTAGTGATCTTATTCTGTTTGAGTGCAGGAAAATAAAAAATCATCAAACGTCAACGAAGAAGAGTAAGTGACACTTCATCAATCAGTATTAAGCTATTAAGAATTGACAGTACCTTCTAGATCTATACCGTGTTCTTAAAGATTTGATACTCTATCTTCTTAACAGCAGGATGTTGTACAGAAGCTATAAGGGTAACCATTTGAGTATTGCTATATATGGCATCTGTTCAAGTTATTCTAAATCTGATAATACTCTTTCGTAAGCAAAACATGAGGGGTTTTGTATTTATTTTCAAAATCTGTTTCTCTGTAGGTACCATTAGGAACTTTTAAATAATATAGTTAGTTTCAAGATATGGAAAAGTAACTTTTCTAAGCTTATGAGACATACCATAAAGTTTAGGAGTAATATACTGAGTTTATCTAAAATAAAAGCTGATTTATTTGACAACCAACAGTCTGCTGGATAGATATACCACTGAGGCTAAAATCTACTTTGTTACATATGTACAAAGTAGTATTTAATATATAACATATCCTTAAGCTTGGTGATTTCCATATGTATTAGGACTAAACAAGCATTGTGATCAAATTTCTATCTTTTGCAGAATATATACTGTTTATTAAGGGACCATCGCTGGTGCAAATTGTTAGTTGGAGATATGGGGAAGCCCTGCAGCATATTAGGTTCATATTGAGTAGTCCAAGTATATAGAATGCATAGTAGTTACGAGGGTTTAATGTATAAGCATTTCTAGAGATGGTGTATCAAAGAATGACTCCTTTCAATACTTGGGTTTGACACCACAGAAGAAGGTAGAGATTGATGATGTTACAGGATAGTAACAAGATAGATAAGCTGACCCTCTCTTCAGACGTGTTATGTGACCATTGTTGTAGGGTAAGTTCCTTAGGATGGATGGGAAACCCACTGTAGTTCATAGGTATGAATCTTGGGCCAAGTAGAGGTAATGTACTTCATAGGTATTGTGAGAATTGTTTGCCTCCAACCTCTTGACAGCTCATACAAGCTTTGGCTCCTTGGTGTTTCCAGCTGTAAATACAGCTGTGGTCCAGCCCTTTTTGCACTATTTTTGTTCTATAAATAGGCATGAGAACTAGAGAGGAAAATATACACACAAATTGAAGATCACCTTCTCACTTGCTCTCTCTTTCTCTCAATAACTGATATATTAATCAGTTTTCTTTCTCTCAATTGTATCATCATCAAAGTGATAGTGAATCAGTTCTCGGCGTCCTCCGCCCGTGGTTTTTCCCTTTCCGGGTTTTCACGTAAAAGTATTGGTGTCTCTCTTACCTTGCTTTATCTTGCATTTTATGGTTGGATATTGTTGCATATACTTCGTAATTAATTATCTCACATTCGTTGATCATATTTCCGTTGTTATCTCGATATAAGAACATACGTTCATTGTTCTTGGGGTATTTATGTTTATAGTGAGGTCCAACTATCTATCTTATTGCTAGTTGGGTTTCGTTATTTTCACAACAATTGGTATCAGAGCCCAAGTTATTTATATCGAGATTTTTTTTTATCAATAGAAGTTTCGTGAGATTATTGATTTGCTAAGTTATTTATGTCAACAATGAAATTCGACCTTCCCTTGTTGGAACGGGATACCCGATATCCCTTATGGAAGATAAAGATGAGAGATGTCCTCATCCAACAAAGTTTACATAAATGTATTTTGGGTCGGGCTTTCATGCCCGTCTCTTGGACGGATGAGGATATTGAAATAAATGACTTGAAGGCCCAATCTTTAATTAGATTGCACCTTTCTAACGATGTTTTACAAGATGTTGGGGAGGAGGAAACATCGTATCAAATTTGGTCTAAATTAGATCGAATGTTTATGGAAAAGAGCTTACCCAATAAGCTTCATATGAAGCTTAAATTATATGCCCTTCGTTTATCTGAAGGTGGTTCAATTTCGGCACATCTATCGAAATTCAAAGAGGTAGTTGGTGATTTGAAAAACCTTGAGGTAAAGTATGACGATGAGGATTTGGGTCTAATCTTATTATGCTCTTTGCCACAATCTTTTGGTACGTTTATGGATACGATTATTTATAGTCGGGATTCACTATCACTTGATGAGGTTTATACAGCGTTGAGCTCGAAGGAGAAGATGAAGGAGATTAATCCCGGTCATGAACCAAGGACCGAAGGATTAAATGCAAGAGGGAGACTTTTTGAAAAATGCTCGAGTTCTTCAAGCAAATCAAGATCAAAATCTCGAGTAAAGACGAAGAAGTTTTGTAATTTCTGTAAGCGGAAGGGTCACACCATTGACGAATGTTTTAAGCTCCAAGCTAAAAACAAAGCCAAGAACAAGACAACGGGTTCCTCCGGGGAAGCCGATATTGTTGAGCACGATGAAGGTGAAGTCATGATAGTATCCGACGGCAACGAGAAGGCCACGGAAGAATGGATTCTTGATTCGGGTTGCACTTTTCATATGTGTCCCAACCGGAGTTGGTTTCACACGTATGAGCAAGTTTCCGAAGGCGTGGTGATGATAGGGAACAATTCTACATGCCCCATTGTCGGTCAAGGCACAGTTAGAATCCGCATGCATGATGGCGTCATCCGAACACTTCGGAATGTGAAACATGTTCCCGAACTCCGAAGAAACCTCATCTCTCTCAGTGCCCTCGATGAAAAGGGCTACGAGTTCTCTGGCAAAGACGGAGCAATAAAGGTCAAGCGAGGAGCGTTAGCTGCAATGAAAGCTCAAAGAGGTACTGCTAACCTTTATGTTTTGCAAGGTCAAACTATTACAGGTGACGTTGCAGTTGCTTCGAAGAAAATGTCCGATGGTGATCTTTCAAAATTGTGGCATTTACGTCTCGGTTGCATGAGCCTTGGAGGCATGACCGAGCTAAGTCAACGTGATTTGTTGAACGGCCACAAAGTTACCGATTTACAGTTTTGTGAGCATTGTGTGTACGGCAAGACGAAGAGGGTCAGATTCTCAGGTGGCATTCATACGACTAAAGGGCCACTTGATTACATTCATTCTGACCTTTGGGGTCCGGCCCAAGTTACTTCTTATGGTGGAGCTTCGTATATGCTCACTATTATCGACGATTTCTCTCGTCGTGTGTGGGCTTTCTTCTTAAGACGCAAGAGTGATGTTTTTGAAGTTTTCAAAGATTGGAGGACGATGATCGAGAAGCAATCCGGTAAAGAGGTGAAATACCTCCGAACGGATAATGGCTTGGAATTTTGCTCGGAGGAGTTTAATGCTTATTGTCGTAAGAATGGCATTACAAGGCATCGTACCGTTGCCCACACTCCTCAACAGAATGGTGTAGCCGAAAGGATGAATCGCACTATTCTTGAGAAAGTTCGTTGCATGCTTTCTAACTCGAAGATGCCCAAGTCGTTTTGGGCGGAAGCGGCTTCTACCGCTTGTTATATCATCAATCGATCTCCTTCAGTCCCTCTTGAGAAGAAGACTCCTATGGAAGTATGGAACGGATCACCGGCCGATTACACAAATTTGAAGATTTTTGGTTGCCCGGCGTATGCACGAGTTGATAACGGGAAGTTAGAACCGAGAGCTATGAAATGCAATTTCGTTGGATACAAAGATGGAGTTAAAGGCTTTAGGCTATGGTGCCCGGAAACAAAGAAGATCCTTATAAGTCGAGACGTAACTTTCGACGAATCTTCGATGTTGACTGATTCGCCGCCTCCTACATCCGATACCATTTCCGAATCTCCGAAAGAGAAATCACCTGCAGAGGTGGAGCTACCTTTGGCTCAAGCTTCGAGTCCGATTGCTACAAATGATTCACATGTTGTTTCTTCTTCTTCTCCCACTACTGGTGATCAAGTGGTAGATGATTCTTTATCACAACCTTTGCCACAAGAGCCCGAACCGAGCATTGCTCGTGATAGGGGAAGAAGACAAATCGTGCCTCCGGCACGGTATCGCGAAGAAGCCGATTTTGTAGCATATGCTTTGAACGTAGTGGAGGAAATGGAATATACTGTTGAGCCTACTTCTTATAATGAGGCTATGAAACAAGATGATGCGGATGAGTGGATGTTGGCGATGCAAGCGGAGATGGAATCTTTGCAAAAGAACGGAACTTGGGAGCTTGTTTCCACTCCCAAGACAAAGAAGGCCGTTCGATGCAAGTGGGTCTATAAATTGAAGGAAGGGGCTACTCCAAATGAAAAGCCAAGGTATAAAGCTCGGTTAGTCGCGAAGGGTTATAGTCAAATTCCTGGCATTGACTATAACGACATTTTTTCACCGGTGGTGAAACATACTTCCATTCGTGCATTGCTAGGGATGGTCGCGTCCTATGATTTGGAGCTTGAGCAATTGGACGTAACGACCGCTTTTCTGAATGGTGAACTTGAGGAAGAGATCTTTATGCACCAACCGGAAGGTTTTGAAGTTCCAGGTAAAGAAGGTCACGTGTGCAAATTGATAAAGTCTCTATATGGCCTCAAACAGTCTCCCAGGCAATGGTACAAGAGATTCGACGCTTTTGTGACCACACACGACTTGTCAAATTCGTCGTACGACAGTTGCGTTTACTTTAAGACGTGTGACGATGGGTCGATGTTATATTTGCTCTTGTATGTGGATGACATGCTCTTAGCAGCTAAAGATATGGGAGAAGTTCAGAAAGTTAAAGATCAGTTAAATTCAGAATTTGATATGAAGGATTTGGGAGCCGCAAAGAGAATTCTTGGTATGGAGATTATTCGTGACAGAAAGGCGAGAAAATTATACCTTAGTCAAAAGAGGTATGTTCAGAAAGTTCTTCGCCGGTTCAACATGTCTGAAGCAAAGTCTGTCAACACTCCATTTGCGCCTCATTTCAAGTTATCATCCGCTTTAAGTCCTTCAACTCAAGCAGATGTCGCCTATATGGCGAGAGTGCCGTATTCTAGTGCGGTGGGATCTTTGATGTACGCCATGATTTGTACCCGTCCTGACCTTGCCTATGCAGTTTCTATGGTGAGCAGATATATGGCCAACCCGGGTAAAGAGCATTGGAGAGCGGTCCAATGGATTTTTCGTTACTTGAGGGGCACGGCAGATCTGTGTTTGCATTTTGGGAAGAATTCTTCGGGGGTACTTGGCTATGCAGATTCCGATCATGCCAAGGATCTTGATAAAAGGAGATCTATTACTGGATATGTTTTTACTCTTGATGGGTGTGCCATTAGTTGGAAGGCACATTTGCAACCTACCGTCGCTTTGTCCACAACGGAAGCGGAATACATGGCAGTCAATGAAGCTGTGAAAGAAGCTGTCTGGCTCAAGGGATTTTTTGGTGAATTGAGTGATCATCTAAAGGTCGAGGAGGTTTTCTGTGATAATCAAGGCGCGGTTCTCTTGACCAAAGATCGGATGTTTCACGATAGGACGAAGCACATCGATATTCGTCATCACTATGTCCGTGGGGTAGTAGCTAAAGGTGATGTTAAAGTTGTCAAGATTAGCATTCACGACAACGCAGCGGATATGTTGACTAAGCCGCTTCCGGTATCCAAGTTCAATTTGTGTTTGGACTTGGTTGGTGTTGCAAGACGGGGTTGATGCCCTTAGGGGCGAATTGGCGGAGGATACTGCTTTTTTGAGAACTTTGATTACTTTGGTATTGCTTTGTTTATGGGTGATGTTTTTGGCTTGAGATGAAGTTTGGTGGAGATTGTGCTCTTGGTGTATTCTACTTGGTTTGAAGACGAGGTGGAGCTTTACTCTTTTATGGATTTTTGGATTGAAGTCAAAGATGGAGATTTGTGAGAATTGTTTGCCTCCAACCTCTTGACAGCTCATACAAGCTTTGGCTCCTTGGTGTTTCCAGCTGTAAATACAGCTGTGGTCCATCCCTTTTTGCACTATTTTTGTTCTATAAATAGGCATGAGAACTAGAGAGGAAAATATACACACAAATTGAAGATCACCTTCTCACTTGCTCTCTCTCTCTCAATAACTGATATATTAATCAGTTTTCTTTCTCTCAATTGTATCATCATCATCAAAGTGATAGTGAATCAGTTCTCGGCGTCCTCCGCCCGTGGTTTTTCCCTTTCCGGGTTTCCACGTAAAAATATCAGTGTCTCTCTTACCTTGCTTTATCTTGCATTTTATGGTTGGATATTGTTGCATATACTTCGTAATTAATTATCTCACATTCATTGATCATATTTCCGTTGTTATCTCGATATAAGAACATACGTTCATTGTTCTTGGGGTATTTATGTTTATAGTGAGGTCCAACTATCTATCTTATTGCTAGTTGGGTTTCGTTATTTTCACAACAGGTATGAAACTTGGGCCAAGAAAAGGTAATGTACTTCATAGGAATTACTCTTGGGATGTTTCTAAGATATATTGTTTAATTGGTAAACTTCATTTTTGAAGTTTATTTTAGGAATGGCAATATAACGTTTCTGCTTGCATGTTGGGCTTTCTATAATCCGTCCTAAGGCTGCAACGTTTTAGAACAGGAGCATGTTCTTTGATAGCACTTAAGCACTCAACTATAAAGTTACTTTCATCCCTATCAAGGACCAAATACTTTTACCACTGACTACCCAAACTGTGTCACCATACTGCTAAATTAATAAAGGTAACCATAAGCTTGAACATAGTATTGTTTTTTTTTTAAGTATATAATAATTATATAGGGCAAATGCAACAAATAAACTCACACACCCTCCTCACCTTTGGTGAGTTTTGAACCCCTGACCTCCTAGGAGGCCAAAGGCTCCGATACCGCTAGGCCAAAGACCCTTTGGTATAACATAGTATTGTTCCCTCTCATCCTTTTGATGCTTCGTCTTCTTTCTTAACTCTTGTCCTCTAATCACATTTTGGAGGTTAGAATAGGCTTGTATGGTTTAAACATTTGTAGGATCTTCATAGGCATAATTCATAATCATAACTTAACCATGGGGAATACTTGTAAGTACTCAGAAAATCAATCCAATATGTTGTCATCTTAATATTTTTACTTTGTGCATATATATATATATATATATATATTATCTCGTTTTAATTGATTCAAACTACTTGTGAGAAGGGTCCAATTTTTTAGCAATTCGTAAGGTTTTTTTTTTTTTTGTCATCAGCATGCAAGGAACTTCCCCTTCCCTATCCTCAGAAAGGTGAGGAACCTTGGTGCACCAGGGTCATCCTTAAGCTATTCAATGTGATTGTTTTTCTATGAAGCAGACATTTCATTAATGCATTCCAATCTTGATTGGTTGCATCTTACTGTGGCATCCATTCTGGAGTTTGTTCCATTTCCAAGGCTTAAAATTTTTGTTATGATTAGTTTTACCTTAACCTGTCAGTCCCTTATTTCTTACCAGGGCTGAAGTCATAAGGCCTGAGGCCACCAAAGAGGAATTGAAAACGGAAACTGAAGCAGAGGTAGCAACTTCACTTTCTTTTTTCCTATTCAGCAAAGTGTGATTCGTTATTCTGAATTCTCTAGGGAATGCTGACTTCCACAAACGATATTTAATTCTGGCTACTACAGGCGAGAGGGAACACAGTTTCAGAAGACGAATTGTTGAGCAAAAAGAAAGCTTTAGAGACGCGTCGTCTGCAACTTGAGCAAGATGTATGTATAAGATATGGATTGCATTCTTCATTTCCTCTATTCAATTTCTCGTGTTATTGCTACATGAAGCATTATCAATTTCTATAGAAGTTCAACTTAAAATAGGTTATGTATCAGGTCTTTAATTTCTTTTGGTGCACTTTTTGCAAACTACACTTCTAGTTATACAAGTTATAAGACCTATTTCTGTATCGAAACCTATATTATCTTGGCATATTGGTATTTCATTTGCATGTGTAGGTGGCAAGATTAGAGGAACAGCTGCGAAAGGAGATGGAGTTGAGGGAAAAACTTGAGGAGGGAATTAAGATATCACAACAGGCCCTATTTTCACCAGTCTCTATCAATCAGAAGGTCTGTTGCCCCAATGCTCTATTGTTTATAAATTATGGTTATGCACTAAATTATTGAACTCTAGATGTTCTAGAGATAAAGGCAGATTCGGATGATTTTTCCCAGGCAGAGAGTGATGGATTCAGCTTAAACCAGAAATTTAATGATCTTGAACCGCCACGAAAAGATTATTGTGAGGGTACAACCACTTCTCATGAGAGTAAGGTAACATACTAGCATCATCTTGATTTTTCTGAACAGATTTCATATATGGATATAAACAAAGTTTTTATTGACATTGAAACCACCATCGTGATTTCCCATCCTACCACACACATTATTCTTCAGGAATATCCATTAAAGCAATTGAAAATGAGACTATGAACTATGCTGTAAGGAATGAATGGGTGGGTGATGCATGGGATTTATTAATCTTATACGGAGAATAACTGGGTGCATTTTATATTTACTAATTGAAAGTAAAATATACGTGTCGCTCAGTTGGCAAAGGGGCAGGGCGACTTTGCCCAAATACAAGACAGGTCCCAGTTCAATCCCAGCCCCCCCCCCCCCCCCCCCCGGGCGGCTAGCCTCAGTCGCTGAGTGAACCAAAAAATGCCCCCCACATTGGTGTCCTTGGAGGAAGGTTTCGTTTGGGGTCGGTTGGGGTTTCCGGTAATCAACTTTTTGCCCAAATCAGATAGATAAATTATCTCATAATTCATATTAACGTATATAATAAGCACATACTTATTATTTCATATCCTATGTTTAGTTTTACTTGGTACATTCATATTAATCTATGTCGAAAACTGAAAAGAATTTTGTTGTCTCACCTTGTCTCCTTCCTCTCTTGCAGGTATACTTAAGTTTTTAGTCATAAACTCTAATTTTATAGTATAAGAATGTTCCCCTCTAAGAAAAGACCGAAGTTGCCCCTCCCATATCCTCTCCTATTTGTTGTCAACAAATTGAGATACAGTCAACGCCGAAAAGTCACACCCTGAGGGTGCGTTTTGGACTGGACAGGACCTGTGTGTGGTAGGTGGGTAGAAGAATTGTGGATGGTTTTAGGGTTTTAATTTGACATGGGTAGTTTAGAAATTTAGCAAGCTTGTCCTATCTTCCTGATTTAGGAAAAATTGATTTTTGTCTCATTCAGTCCTGTCTAGTCCCAGCCTAATTGTCGCACCAGATACATGGATTCAACAAGGGACGGAAGCACCCCGCCTTCCTAGACCACCTCACTTGACCATGAAAGATGACTTGTGTTTGTTTGCTTGTAACAGGATACACACTCTAGCAAGGACGGAAATGACAAACATCAATATTACTCTTTTTCTACTAAATTACCTCCACACCAGCAGCTTGATCCACATTCTAGCAAAGATAGCGATGACAAACATGGCTTTCACTCCATCTCTGCGAAATTACCTCCCAGTCAGCAGTCGGACTCAACAAGAGATCAAAAAGATATGAAAAAATCTTCTTCAAACAAAACTAAAAGGTTGAACTCAAAGACTGAGGTATGTACACATGCATATTTTTCTCTTTGAAAGCTTGTTCTAGTAGGGGAAGTTCATTTAGGAACCGTACATATTTTGAGAACCGTGAAAATCAACTATTCATTAATTATTCATGATGAACATACTTAAATATTCATGAATATCATGCATTTTCATTATTCTAGATATTAATAATGAACATCCATCACGCTATTCATCATTATATTCGTCATAAATTGACACAGATCGGAAGTCGAAGAACTACCAGCATAGGTCCTGTTGAAATTCACCGGAGCTTTGCTCAATGTAAATAAAAGAATGAGGAGAAATTAACTTCAAAACTTGATTCCAAAAGACCAAAAGATAACAGACTTAAATAGGTAGTAGAAACTAGACCCCTAAGTTTCTAGAATAAGGAACTAAACTTATAAACCTATCTCCTAACATACTCATCTCTTCCATCCTAAACTTACCATAATAAACAAATAGAATCCCGTTCACGATCTAACTCTTCTTCGAAGTCTGAAGTCTCCTGTCCTACATCATAAATTTATCATGAATAGTTTGTTCTCACAATATTGATTATAAATAATTCATGGATAGCTGGTTCTCACGGTTATGAAACGAACTTACCCCTTTTCTAGTATTACTTTTGCCTTTAGAAGATACACACCTAAAGTGTTGACTCCATGGCCATCTAAGTTTCACATTAAGTTCGAGGTCAATAGTTCTACTCTTCTCTGATTCCCTTTCTCAGGATGGATAGTCCAACAACACAGTAGTCACCGGATGAATCCAAAAATTGAGTATGTATATGGTTCAACAATTTGCTGCATCACGGATGTTGGTAGGATTTTATTATAGTAGTACAAAGACGAAGGTTGACACCATTTGCAACCATTTCCCATTAAAAGTTAGATTCAAAAAATAGTGATCAATAATATAGTGAGTCTCCGAAACCAAAATCCTTCAGGTCAACTAAATTTATGAACCATTAAAACCCTTGCTTTTAACAATATTTGCAAATACATAAACCAAATACTGAGGTGGTTTATTGGTTTGATGGATGGGTTTGAGGTATCAGGATTTCGTGGAAGGATTTGAAATTGGAGGGATTTGGAGCCGGAAGGACTTGGAATCTTTCGTGTGTTTGGTTTGCAGGATTTGGAATGGAATTGAATTCCATTATTTATAAATAACTTATAAATAATTATAAAAGAATTAAATTACCTTTTTATTAATTGATTATTACACACAAATCCTATGAAATCCAATAAAATACCAACACCCTATGGGTTTCAAAATCCTATGTTTGTGGTATTTCAATGAAATCCCGGGATTTCAAGTCCAAGAAATCCTTCAAAGTTCAAACTAAACATGGGATTAGAATGAAATCCAATTCCAAATTCAATCCAATCCTACAAACTAACCGGACGTAAGGTTTTCTAGGAGATGAATAATGTTGTCTTTTCAACATTCTAATTTTGTTATATAATGATATTTGTAGGGTACTGATTTTTTAATTCAATTATTGACTTTTCAAACCTTTGTATTTAGCTTTTCGTTGCAATCATTCTTTGCAAGGTAGAAAAACATCCCACTTTGCGAAACGAGCGATTTTGAACGAATTCTTCACATTTTGTACGTACGTTTTCACATTTTGTTCAAAATGTTCGTTCTTGTTAACTATTGTGTATTTATGTTGTTTTTCAAGAATAATGATTAGTTTGCAGTGAAAAGTAGTTCAAAAAGTCATTCCCTCTTTCGTGGTTGCCTGGGGACTAGTTGGTGAGCGTAAGCCTACCGAATACCCCCAATTACCCAAAAACAAAACAATTCTTTTTTTGTGAAAATGCCAGAAAAAAACTCACCCTGTAGTGATTTTGGACACATTGTGGAAATGTAAATGCAAAAAAAAAATCTATGCTTTTACGCTTCATCAAAATTTGTTAGTATTCTTCTTGTATTTTATTTCTTTGCAACGAAAAATCAAGCATGATGATTCGAAAGTTGAATCACTCGAAAAGTCAAAGTTGGACCAGCCATTAAATCTTTTGTGTTAGTTAGGGGCTGTTTAGTTGGTTTTCGATTAAGTCCGGGATAGATGAAGTGTTGTCCGGTTACTTGAATAAAATATCTGGATGATGAAAACGACTATTTTACCCTTTGATTAGTCTCATCTACTATGATACTTTGCAGACAACCGGTACAAATTCAGCAATGTCAAAGATTACAAATGGACTTAACTTCTTGAAAGAAAAAGCAGATGAGTTGCAGCTCATGAATAAAGACCGCAGTAAAGGTCAGTCCCAAAAGCACACTCGAAAAGGGTCTGTGGACGAATCGGATGGCCAATCATCCACGAAACTGAAAGAATTTTCATTCCAAAAGTTGGATTCTTTGGATAGGGGAAGAAGATCGGACAACCAATATACAAATCCCGAAAAAGGGAAATCCGAAAGCTTATCAATGGATAAACAACACGATTCGAGATGATGTCAGGGCCCGATCTTCATGTCTCCCTTGTTTGCATATATGTTGTATGATTTCGCTACAAATAATTTTTAAGTTGTATAATTTAGGTTGAAAGAGCGCGCCTTGGTAACAAATTTATAAGGCTTTGCCGTTGATAACTTGTTTGTTACCGTAGTACTGTTACGGTTTTGAATGTTATATTGTATGTATAAAAGGGAAAAACTTGTGGTAGCACAGATGGTTCCAGGGTGGTATATTTGCACAAACAGATAAATGATCGAGTCTGGCAACCGTGTGGTAGTTATTGTTCTTTGAGGATTGAGCTCTTTGTGGGAACTGGGATCTTAAATCAGCTACCTAACGAGTTATTGTGTACCTGATTTGCCTCTTACATGACGTTCTTGGGGAGGGATGGTGTGGGCCGACTTAGGAGTTCCGACTACATACCCTTTTGCACAAACTTGAATCATACGTGCCACCTCCTTTCCAAAAAAACTTGAATCATAAGTAAAAAGTTGCAGGTGGTTATTATATATATGTATTTTTCTATTTTGCAAAGTTTGTGTATAAGATACTATCGGATCATTTTATGGTTTTGTGCAGGTTGATAATTACCTCACATAGGATGTTAATTACTCATTTTTATCCCAAATAAATGTCCACATTAATATTTATGTTTGTCCAATGTTCATTTTTGTAACGGCTCAAAAAAATCCAAAAGAGACATAACAATAATAATTCCCAAACGGGTCCCATTATAATTCGAAATAAAGCAAAGTAAACGGATCTAGCAGCAGAAACATAGGCCGCTAAGCATTACCTACTTAGCTCTTGGGTCTCTACCTCAAATCTTCTCTTTGCCTTTAGAAGATCCTCCACCACTAACTTTTCCTGAAATTGTGTTTAGTTTTGAAAACGAGGATTAGACTACAAGGTCTAGTGAATTTCCTTTCCAAGACAGTTGAAAATATAAAACAATCTCACAATTAATTCATACGAAAGCCGACAAGGCAACACAACATCAGTTATGGGAATTGCACAGTGATCTATTACCGACTAGCCGACATTATCGTCAACCGCGATCAGGGCCCAAGCCGACTCCCTTTACGCCTCCGGGGCCCAAGCAGACTCCCTGTTTCCCCACGTGTGTGGAAAACAAATTTCACACAACACAACCACTTGGGTTGTGGCACACTGGTAAAGCCTTTGGGGGATGTAGTGGAAGATCTCATCTACCCAGGGTTCAAATCCAGGCGCTGCCAAAGCCCTTGTGGCCATGGAGGTTCACCTGCGATGACTCTAGGCCATTCGTGGTCGCCCGGGGATTAGTCGGTGCGCGTAAGCTGACCCGGAAACCCACGGTTACCAAAAAAAAAATCACACACACTGGTTTAAAGTTCTCACTCGAGTGATCATGACGATCCCAAGGTTCAACGATCATACTGTGCAAACCCGACCCCACATAATCTTGCTCAATAAACATGCATCATATGTATGAAATTTAATATGCAATAGTAGATAAACATACATTCATGCAATACCATTTCAGAGTTTCATACATAAATTAATATTTGATAGAAAAGGTTTTAAGGAAACTCACCTGGTTGATGAATAATTCGCACACTAAACCCACTCTAACACCCCTACAATTAAAGTACAAATGCACAGTTAACTACTTGAAAAGATTGCTACTTCCCTTAAGGTCCTAAGCCCAACCGGGCTTCCCCGACTCAAACTTCCTCGGGTCTCCCCCAGTTCACAGCTCTCCCGGGTCTCCCCCGGGTTTCCCGACTTCTGCGACTACAACCACCGGCCGCCTCGGCTCCCGGTTCCCAAAGGATACCGGGCCTCCCTCGGTTCCGGGTAACATCAAACCCGGGTGCGAACTCTGGTCCGGTGGGAGTGCGACTCCCGACGAGTTCACGGTTTATGGGAAATTTTCTACATCGAACAAAACCCAAATCGATAGACATAAATATTAAATTGAACACATAGGTGATTAATAATCTACTAACGATTTCAACACTAATATCAATCGAACTATAACCTAGATTAGAGATAAAACCCAATTCATCCCCCAAAGAAACTAACATACATTTCATCCCCAATGAAGCTATTATCCAGACTAGAAATCCAAATTCTAAGATTACCAAAGAAGGAGAAAGGTTGGTTAAAGTATGACAATAAGAATCTTACCTCCAATGGAGAACCTTCTTCCAAAAATTCCTTAGCACCATAAACTTCAAGAACCCTAGCTCCTTCTCTCAATCGACCGCCTCCAAAAATAGAATAGAATGAAAATTTAGGGATTTGTCCCCTTTTATATCTTTCCTATAATTGCACCCTAGACCTCAAAGTTCTTATTTTCCCATATTAACCCCAACTTTTATCAAAATAAAAACTTTACAATTTCGGTCATTACAATTCTCCCCCTCTTAAAAGGATTCTGTCCTCGGAATCTCCTCTTCGAACAGATGAGGGTACTTGGCTCGCATCTCCGATTCAACTTCCCAAGTTGCTTCCTGACCCTTATGGAATCGCCACTGAACCTTTACCAGGCCGATCTCTTTGTTCCTCAGCTTCCTAATCTTGCAATCGATGATCGCTTCAGGTTCCTCGACATAATTCAATCGCTCGTCCACCCGCACATCATGCAATGGCACCGCCATATCTACTTCTGCTAGACATTTCCTTAAATTGAAAACGTGGAATGTGTTGTGTATAGCTCGCAATTCTTCTAGCAGATCGAGCTTATACGCTACTTCCCCAATTTGCTCCACGATCGCAAATAGTCCGATATAGCATGGGATTAATTTTACTCTCTTTCCAAAGCGCACCACACCTTTCCAACGAGATACCTTGAGCATGACATTATCCCTGATTTGGAATTCTATGTCCTTTCGTTGCTTGTCCGCGTAGCTCTTTTGTCTGTCACGTGCCACTTTCAACCTTTCCCGCACTTGCACAATCTTGTCTGCGGTCATCTGAATGATCTCTGGTCCCGCCAATTTCCTTTCTCCAACCTGGTTCCAGCATAAAGGCGTTCGGCATTTTCGTCCATACAAGGCCTCATACGGAGCCGCTTTAATACTTGCATGATAACTATTGTTGTAAGCAAATTTGATCAGTAGTAGATGATTCTCCCACGAACCTTGAAAGTCGATCACACAAGCCCTCAACATATCCTCCAACGTTTGAATAATTCGCTCACTTTGCCCGTCGGTTTGAGGATGATAAGCGGTACTCAACTTGATTCTCAACCCCATCTCTCGCTGAAAACTCCTCCAAAATGCTGACGTGAAACGGCTATCCTGGTCCGAGACTATAGACAAAGGCACCCCATGACATGACGAGTCACTATCTCATCTATGTACAACTTTGCTAACCTTTCCAAAGAGTACGTCTCCTAATGGGCAGAAAGTGCACCGATTTAGTCAGCCGGTCTACTATTACCCAGATCGCATCATACCCCCTCGGGGTCCTGGGCAATTTGGTCACGAAATCCATCGTGATCTGATCCCATTTTCCAGACCGGAATGTCTAGTGGTTGAAGTCTTCCATACGGACGTTGGTGCTCCACCTTCACTTGTAGGCAAGTCAAGCACCTCTCCACGAAATAAGCTATATCTTTCTTCATACCCGGCCACCAATAACTTTGCTTTAGATCACTATACATCTTATTTGTCTTAGGGTGGATGGAATACTTTGACTTATGCGCCTCTTCCAAGATCACCTTTTTAGCCTCCCCGAGTTTCGGAACCCAGACTATTCCATCGAAACACCTCAACCCTCAACTGTCTTCTATTAAGACGCTTGCATTTTCGGTCATTCGTTCCTTCTTAACATTTTCAGACATCAACGCTTCTACCTGCCACTTCTTTATCTCCTTTAGCATGTTGAACGTTACCTCCGCTCTCATGGCCACAACTTTTGTATTTTTGCTCCTCTCCTTTCGACTCAAGGCATCGGCCACCACGTTGTCCTTTTCAGGATGATATTCAATCTTGCAATCATAATCCATCAATAATTCCATCCACCTCCTTCGTCGCATATTTAATTCTTTTTTATCAAAGAGATGACAAAAGGCTCTTGTGATCCGTGAAAATATAGCACTTTGTCCCGTACAGATAATGCCGCTAGATCTTCAACGCGAAGACTACGGCTGCCAGATCTAAATCATGAGTGGGATATCGTGTCTCGTGGTCCTTCAGTTGCCGAGACGCGTACGCAATCACCTTCCCACGCTGCATGATAAACACATCCTAATCCCAGCCTGGACGCATCACTAAACACTACGAAGTCTTCGGTACCCTCTGGTAATGCCAAAATCGGAGTGATGCTCAACATATCCTTCCACTTTTGGAACGTTTCGCCCTGCGCTTCCGCCCACGTAAACTTCACACTCTTCTTGGTCAAGGAATTCAACAGCGTTGCGATGCGCGAGAAATCGTTGATGAACTTCCGGTAATAACCCGCCAGGCCAAGGAAGCTTCGAACCTCTGACGGATTTTTAGGTTGTTCCCAATAGTGTATCGCTTCGATCTTAGACGGGTCTACCTTGATCCCATCTTTAGACACCACATGTCCGAGGAACTGAACCTCTCTCAACCAGAACTCACATTTCGAAAATTTCGCATAAAGCTTCTCTCGCTTTAGCAATTCTAGGATAACTCGCAGATGTTCCTCGTGTTCCTTCTCGAATTTCGAGTAGATCAAGATGTCATCTATGAACACAATCATGAATTTGTCCAGATAAGGTTGACACACCCTATTCATCAAGTCCATAAACGTTGTTGGCGCGTTGGTTAAACCAAATGGCATCACCAGGAACTCATAGTGTCCATATCTTGTCCGAAAATCCGTTTTCGGTATATCTTCCTCTTACTTTAAGTTGATGGTAACCCGACCTTAGATCAATCTTAGAGAAGCAACTAGCTCATTGCAGCTGATTAAACAGGTCGTCTATCCTTGGAAGCGGATACTTGTTCTTAATTGTTACCTTGTTGAGCTCATGGTAATCTATGCACATTCGCATAGTCCCGTCCTTCTTCACGAAGAGTACATGTGCACCCGAAGGTGAGGTACTCGGTCTAACGAACCCTTTATCTAACAAATCTTGCAACTGAGACATCATCTATTTCATCTCTGAATGTGTTAACCTAAAAGGGGCACGCGCTATTGGTGCTGCACCCGACACAAAACCTATGCGAAATTCTACTTGATGATCCGGGGGTAGGTTTGTTAGGTCCTCCGGAAACACTTCAGGGTATTCACCCACCACCCTTACGTCTCCAACCCCATGTTTCTCTTTCTTGGCATCTACCACATATGCCAAGTACCCCGTGCATCCCTTCTCTAAACACCTAGTAGCCTTAATCATAGACATGAGGCTAATCCCTTTATTTCAACGGTTTCCATAAATAATTACCGTCCCCTTATCGGGTAACTGCACACAAATCAACTTCTTATTACAAACTACATTGGCGCCATTCATGGCTAACCAATCCATCCCCAACACTATGTCAAATTCCCCCAAAGACACGGGGTACAACCGCAAGGGCACCAAACTCCCTTCTATATCTATAGCACTATCCTCTACTACTTCCTTAATAAACACCTGATTATCGTCGGCCATCTCCACTTCTAACGCTATCTCCAAACGCTTAGGCCTCCCATTCAAACATGTCACAAAAGCATGCGACACAAAGGAACGATCCGCTCCAGAATCAAATAACACCTTGGCAATTAAAGAATTCACCAGAAATGTACTTGTCACCACCTCCGGATCCTCCTCCTCCTCCACCGCCGTCATGTGAAAAGCACGTCCCTTCGGACGCGCCGACTCCGGCCTCTTCTCCTCTCCTCTGCTTCTCTGCCTCCCTCCAAACTGTGTCGGTCCTCCCCTCTTCAACTGCGGGCAATCGGGTCGCATATGCTCAGTTGACCCACACTGAAAACAAGACTTTCCCTTAGGACAGTCCTTTGCAACATGACCCGACAATCCACACCGATAACAGGACCTTGGGTCTGTCATGCATTCTCCTCGATGAACATGATGGCACTTCCCATATGGCTTGGGTGCCACTCCACGATCCCCACGAACATCAGGCCTGAAGGCTTTCCCCTTCTTTCCATCATTCCCCGGTCCATCCCATTTCCTCTTCTCCCCACTCTTCTCAGTCGCTTGTCGGTTCTTTTCGGCCGCATTGATGGCTGCTTGGAAAGTGGTTGGGTACTTGTTCGAGACAAATTCTCGAATGCTGCTCTTCAAGCCATAAATGTACAGCTCCACTCGTCGTTCCTCCGTCGACACATACAGTTCAGCGAAACGAGACTTTTCGATAAACTTGGTGGTGTATTCTCACACCGACATCTCCTTCTGCTCCAGACTTAAGAACTCCTCCTCTAATTTCTTGATAACTGCTAACGGGCAGAACTAAGTCTTGAACTTGCCAACAAATACATCCCAGGTCATACCCTTTGCCGCAGACGAACCCTGTCCTCCCGTCTCGACCTCCCACCAAAAGACAACATCTGACTTCAGCATAGACAAAACATACACCACTTTGTCTTCTTAAGCGCATTTGCTAGTGTCAAAAGCAAGATCAATATCTTTTACCCACTTCATGGCTACAACTAGATCACACTCCCCTTTGAAAGTAGGGGGTTTGCACGAGGTGAACTCTTTGCCGATTCATTCACCACTAAGGTTGTCAGGATCTTAATTCTTAACAAGAATAAACACTCAGAAACAATATTAAAGGAGTTTGCGGAATAACACTTTAATATTCAATGATCAATGAAACAGTGAATCAGAATAATAACTTGTAAACTTTATTGAATGATTATAAAGCTACAAGATTCAACACTCAACCTCAATATTGATGAACAGGCTCACCAATACGAATTCTACTTCTCTAGAATTAGGATTACAAACCTTGAGGTTGATTCTCTCTCTCTGAAAACAAAAATTCAGAATTCTAAAAGTTATTCTCTATCAATTACAAACTATTCTATATATACTGAAGATAAAAGATAATTACAAATAATAAAAGATCTTCAAAATAATCTTCCATCTTTATCTCCAAGCTTTCCATAATCTTCAAACTTGATCTGCACGAATCTTGATTATCTCTTAAGCAGCACTAAGTCTTCAGCAGCATTAATACTTTGAGCAGTATTAATGTTCAGCAGTACTAACTACTAGCAGTACTAAAATTGCTTAGCAGTAGTAATCTCCTCTAGCAGTATTAATCTTTGACTTAGCAGCATTAATCTTGTTCAGCAACATTAACTTCAGAAGTAGTAATCAAGTTCTTCTAGCAGTATTAACTGTACTTGTGCATTTCTGAATTTCCCAACAAAGGTAGTCGACTGAGAATGAATACCTCCCCTTGCCCCTGGCGGGCTAGACATTTCCGACCCTTCCTTGCTCTCCATCCTTTCCTTGCTCTCCGACACAGATCCTTCCCGTTGAGCCAACAAGGCTTGCAGAGTTTCTTGAAGTTTACCCATCTCAGTAGCAAACGTCTCTTGGGTCACAAAAGCTTGAGTACGGCCTCAACCACAGCCCCTCGATTGGCTTCTCCCCCTAACATTGGCCGAACTCTCTTGGTGTGATACCTCACGGTCTACCAGCACTTCGGCACTTCTCTCCCTACGAGTAACACGGGTCGTTTCCCGACCTCGGGTTCCAGTGGTGGCTTCTTCCACCTGCATCTTAGCCCTTTAGGAAGATCTCCCTAGACCCCTTCCACGACCCCTCCCCCTACCACAAGTAGTTGGTTGCCTAGGACGGTCCACAAGTTCTTCAGCAAGTACCTCGTGGGTCGAGATTTCCACCTCAACAGGCACTGATCCACTCCTCGTTAATCTTCTAGACATGACGAGATTGCTGTAAACACACACAAGGCAACACTTAACCATAACGTCGCATAATAAGCTCACCAATACGAATTCTACTTCTCTAGAATTAGGATCTATGCCTTGAGGTTGATTCTCTCTAAAACTTAGAATGAATAATAATCCTCAAAAGTTATCTAACTATTCTAAACAATACTATATATATATATACTAAAGATAAAAGCTAATTACAATTAATAAAATATCTTCAGAATATCTTCTATCATTATCTCCAAGCTTTCCATAATCTTCAGTCCATCCAGCTGTCATCCTTCCATGCGAATTCTTTATCACATAAGCAGTACTAATCATAAGCAGCATTAATACTCTGAGCAGTATTAACTCTAGCAGTACTAACCATGCTCAGCAGCATTAATCTCTTCAAGCAGTACTAACTTTGAACTAGCAGTACTAATTTTGTTGAGCAACATTAACCATCAACTAGCAACATTAATAACATAAGTACTAACTAGAAGTATTAACTGTTTTCTTCTAGAAGCATTAACTAGAAGTATTAATCACAGAAGTACTAACTAGAAGTATTAATCACAGAAGTACTAACTAGAAGTATTAACTGTTTTCTTCTAGCAGCATTAACTTTGTTGAGCAACATTAACTACAACTGGCAGCATTAACTACAGAAGTAGTAACCATGATGAATATTAACTTCAGAAGTAGTAACCATGTTGAACTAGAAGTAGTAACCATGTTGAACTAGAAGTAGTAACCATGATGAACATTAACTTCAGAAGTAGTAACCATGTTGAACTAGAAGTAGTAATCATCCTTGGCATATTTCAGACCCAACAATCTCCCCCTAACTTAACTTTTCAAAACTGAGAAGTTAAGTTCTTCAGCATAGGGTCTTTATGATAATTTCAAAACTTTCTGCAATTTCTAGTTCTTCTTGATTCAGTTTCTGCTGTTATCTTCTTTTTTGTTTCTGGTGTAGTTACTGCTTTGTTTCAGCTTCTTCACTTATCTCCCCCTCAAAATAAGATTTCATATCAATACAAACTTTAATTTTCTCCTTTTTCAGTACCAGCTTCTTGATATGATCTATCTGCTAGTGATAAGAAGTGATCACCTTTTCATCTCTTTTATCTCCATAATTTGATTGAAAACTTTCAGACTAATTGTACCAAGTGTATCCATCAATTCTTTGTAGTTAAACTGTCCTCACCTCCTTTAGGTGTTTTACCCACCCTTGAAGGATCATTGGAATCATTTTCCATCAATTCATTGGTTTCAGATCTGTCCTCACCCTTTTTGGATGTTTTGCCCACCCTTAAAGGATCATTGGATATTGTAGTAGTGGAAGCCTTCTGCCTAGCAGAAGCACTATCCACCCCCGTGGTTTCTTGGCACCTGGGACCTTTGGTTGATTTCTCAGCCAAAGTTGCCATGGGGAAGGTCTTAGATATGTTCACACTGTCCTGTCATGCACTTTGTGCAAAGTCAGTAGTGTGAGCCTTACAACTCATATGCTCTTGCATCTCCTTATTGAGCACCTTCTTGAGGTTGGGATACACCTCTATGGTTTCCCTTTGGATATTCTCTGATGAAAAATGCTCCATCAGAGGGCTTGTAGGTTTTGAGGTTGAAGATACAAGAAGGGAAGGAACCTTCTGTATTTGTTCCTTATATAGTATGGTAATGGGGAATGTTGGTTTGACAAAAGGAATCTGAAGATTTATGCTTGGTAGTGGAAGGTGTGGATAGGTCATCAGTGGGTTGGTCTAATGAGGGCTTTGACCCTGATGCCTTACCTTCTTGATTGTGGGACATCACCATCATTGTAGAGAACAATGGTGTGTCAACTCCTTCCGAGTCCTTAGCAGATCTCTTCATGATTGAAAAGACCTTGCCCTTAGGGGTTTTAGGTACATATATCTCATTAAAATGAGGTTAATCTGTCAATTCCTTATTAAGTACTTCTTGTACAAACCTTGGATACAGATAAAAGCTTTTTGATTGATATCCAGGTTTGACATTAAATCATTGAAGATCATTTTTAGTTATAGAAAACTTACATTAGCAGTAGTAACACTTATCAGCAGCATTAACACAGACTGACAGTAGTAACACATACCAGTAGCATTAACACAGTCTGACAGTATTCATTGAACTAGAAGTACTAACTACCTTTCAGTATTAGCAACCTGAAGCACTTCTGCTGGATCAGAAGTAACATGTCCTCCATCAAATCTTTTGAAGGCAGTCCATGTTCCTTGTTGTGTGCCAAGAGCAACCATTATCTTCATTCCAAATGCTCTTCCTCTTGAGCTTTTGATTGCCCTGCACACTTGATAAATCAGTTAGTCTTTGATGGAACCCAAGCCAAAGTGGTCTTGGGTTGTCCTTTCTCATTTATATAATCTGTCAGTTTGGCCTGGATGAGTTGTTTAGGAATCTCATGGCTGGAATACTTTGTCAAGATTATAGGCTTTGCAACATTAATACTAGTAGAAGCACTATCCTTGTTAGCAGTAGTATTGGTTGCAGCAGCACTATTTCTGTTAGCAGTACTATCTGGGATAGTAGTACTAACAGGTTTCTTTACAATTGGAACCCAAACTTGAACAAAGTTGTTTGCTTTCTTTGTCTTTAAGTTACTCCTTTGTTTATTTGAAGTATTTTTCTTAGTTTTAGCAAACTTGTTTTGAGCAAGAGACTTTTTAGGTGCTCTGTTCTCAGCCATTTGATTCCTTCCTTGCTTCCTATAACCAAAGGAGTTTTGAGTTTGTCTTTGAAAATTAACTCTTTGGTTGATAGGATTGAAATAACAGTATTTGGCAACATGATTAAGCTTTCCACAGATAAAACAAGGTTTTGGTCTATTGATTTTACTCAGATCAATCCCTTGTTTTTGTGCCCAATGATTATTCCAATTTCTCTGATTTCCCCTTGGTTTATCATGTTTTTGGGGCTCAGATTTATTGC
The DNA here is from genome assembly GCA_023525745.1 of Arctium lappa. Taxonomy (NCBI): domain Eukaryota; kingdom Viridiplantae; phylum Streptophyta; class Magnoliopsida; order Asterales; family Asteraceae; genus Arctium; species Arctium lappa. The sequence goes on along the minus strand of CM042058.1, from coordinate 69,312,969 downwards.
AAGAACACTGTTTGCAAGGGACAGGATTCACAACTGTTGTCTGTTTGTAGTGGACCTTACCAGAATTTCCCTCTGTCTTTTCTATGTCCTTAGATTTGACCCAAGTCTTTCCACATCCCTCATTGGTGATAATGTGATGTCAGGATCGAATTCTCAACAAGAATTAATTCTCAGAAACAATATCAAAGAAGTTTGCGGAATAACACTTTGATATTCAATGAAACAGTAAACCAAAACAGTAAATATGAAGAACAAACTGTAAACTTGTATTGAATAATTGAAATCACAAGATTACACACTCAACCTCAATCTTGAAGAACAGACTCTTTCAAGACGAATTCTACTTCTCTAGAATTAGGATCTATGCCTTGAGGTTGATTTTCTCTCTAGAACTTAGAATGAATAATAATCATCTAAACTATTCTATACATTCTATACATATACTAATCAAAGGATAATTACAATAAATAAACATATCTTCAGTATATCTTCCATCATTATCTTCAAGCCTTCCATGAATATCTTTATTCTTTCCAGCTGTCATCCTTTTCATTCGGATCTTCAAGTCATAAGCAGCACTAACTATGCTCAGCAGCATTAACTTCTTCAAGCAGCATTAACTTCTAAGCAGCACTAACCACTAGCAGTACTAACTAGCTAAGCAGTACTTACTTTGTTCAAGCAACACTAACTTTGACTAGCAGTATTAATTCTACTAGCAGTAGTAATACTCAGCAGTATTAACCTTGAAGTCTTCTAGCAGTAGTAACTCTGAACTAGCAGCATTAACCATACTTAAGCTTTTCTTCAGTTCCCAACAATCTCCCCCTAACTTGACTTTTAAGAAAAGAAGTCAAGTTCTTCAGATGCTCTTCAAGATGCTCCCAAAACTTCATAATGGCCTAAATTCCAGTATTTGCATCCAATCCCAAACTCTGATTGATGGTTCTTTGGATCAAATATTTAGCCATTTCTGAATCTGGAACACATCCTAGCTTTTTCTTCAGCATGGCATGAAGCTTCAATCTGCTATGATTGTACACTCTATCCACTAGGAAGTATTCAGTATGATTCAGATCCAAAGTCACTGTATATACTCCACTAGCTTCATATAGAGTCCAACTGTTGACTGACTTGAAGACATTCTTGATCACATGCTCTACTTCTTCAGGTTTGAACATCATACACAGATACTCCATTACCAGTTTTGTGATTGAAATCTCTGGAGCTTTCAGTATATCTGCATACAACTTCATCCCTATCTCAAACATCTCTTCAAGATCTGACCTAGAGCATGTTCTGACAATCTTTGCCCAAGTATTGAACACCTCATACTTTTCATCCTTCCTTTTTAGCCTTATGTATTCCTTTCCATCCACTGTCAATGTATCCCAGTGAATGACCTCAGGAGGCTTTATACCAACTGGTTCAGCTGAAATTGGTTCAGGAACTTTGTCCATCACTACCATATACAAATTTACATCATCTGTGTTTGATGGCTCTTTCTGTTTAGATGACTCAGGTGCCCCTTCTTCTTCAGCAACCTTCTCAGCCTCTCCTTCAGCTATTCTAGGCTTCTTGATTGACTTTCTCCTTGCCATCATCTTGGTTCTCTTTAAAGTCCTTAGACTTTCTTTCAGAGTGGCTTCTTTCTTTGGTGGTGTTTCTTGCTCATCTTGAAAGGGCTTTTGAAAATCAAAGTCATTACTTTCTTTCATCCTCTTCTCCATCTCCACCCTTGCAGTTTCATTCCCCTGAAGCTTTATCATCTCTGAATCATACAGTTCTTTAATCTTCTCAAAGGACATCTTTGAGAACATCTCCTTTCTGACTCCTATAGCACCTTTGAGAAATATAATCATCTTGTTTCTCTCTTGGGTACCTAGGAAAGTCTTTGAGGGTTGTCTCTTCTTTACAGCTGTTTTTACCACCACTGATTTCTTCAGAGTTGCAGCTTTCTTCTGTGCAATTTCAGTTGCCAGGCTTTGTTGATAAGCTTCATTCAGTTCAGCAGCTAGAGCCTTTGCCATCTCCCTGTCCTTTTCAACCTGAACTCTTTCTTCTTTTTCAATGTCATCCTGCATCTTCCTGGCTAAGGCTTCATCTGATTCAACCAACCTTTGCTTCTTGACTGGTTGATCAGATTCCACCATCTTTGCTTTTCCTTTGTCTTTGTTCATTGCCTTCTTACTGTTATCTTTCTTGATCACTTCACCTTGTTCTTTGATGATTACTCCTTTGGTCTTTGAAGTGACCTTGGGAGTATCATTCTTGGATTTAAGTAAGGTTTCTGCAATCTCAAGATCTGTTAATACTTCTTTCACTGTTTCTGCTGCTTGTTTAATTTCAGCAGTATTAACCATTTCTGCTGCTTCTTGTGTTTCTATTTGCACTGATTCTCTTTCTGTTTCTGCTTCCTTCTCCCCCTCAACATCAACTTTCTCCCCCTTTTCTGTAGCTTCTTCCATGTTGATCTCCCCCTTTTTGGGAGCATCATTCCCAGATTTCCTTCTCCTTAGCACAAATTGTCTCTTCTTCTTTTTCTGTACTAGCTTCATCACCAATTTCTTGAGTTTGGTAATCTGCACTTGTTGGGACAAGATTACCAATTTCATTTCTTCAAGTTCTTTTCCTTGTTTGAGAACATCTAGGTTGATGTTGCCCATTGTTTCCATCAATTCGTAGTAAGAATATCTGTCCTCACCCTCTCCAGAAGTGTTACCTTCTTTGGAAGGATCATTGGATCTTTTTGTAGTGGAAGTCTTCTGCCTAGCAGAAGCACTGTCCACCCCCTTGGTTTCTTGGCACCAGGGACCTTTGAATGATTGCTCATTCAAAGTTGCCATGGGGGAGGTCTTATTTATGTTACCACTGTCCTTCTCTGTGCTAGCAGAAGTAGTGGCAGCCTCAGTACCCATATGCTTAACCTCCTCCTCAGAGAGCACCTCCTTGGGGTTGGGAGACACCCCTTTGGTTTCCCTATTGATATTCCCTAAAGGAGAATTCTCCCTTAGAGGGCTTAAAGGCTTGGGGGTTGATGGTACAAGAAGGGAAGGAGCCTTCTTTACCTGTTTCCTCTTGTATGTTTGGGTGATTGGTGAGGTTGGTTTTTCAAGAAGGGACTGGGGAATAGATTTAGAGTGGGAAGGTTGGGATTGGCTAGCAGTAGGATGGTCTAATGGGGTCCTTGACCCTGCTGCCATACCTTCATAAGTGTGGGACACCACCATCATTGTAGGGAACAATGGGGTGTCAACTCCTTCCGAGTCCCCAGCAGATCTTCTCATATTTGAGAAAACCTTGCCTTTGGGGGGTTTAGGTACATATACCCCAACAAGATGAGGTATATCCGTCAATTCATGTGTAATAACTTCTTGGACAAACCTGGGGTACATAAAGAAGCTCTTTTTGTTTCCCATGTTTGAGACAAGATCACTGAAAATCATTTTAGAAAAGTTGTACTTTCTGGCAGTGGCCAAGCACACCAAAGCATAAGCAATGGTGCTGCTGAACTCACTCCATCCAGTAGTCTTTTTGGAGATACAGTGCATAAGGGTATGGACAAAGAAACGCCATTGGGGTGAAAATTTGGCTTTTGAGAACTTGAACACACCCAATGGGCCTCCATACCCCATTCTTGTAAGAGAAGAGAACAGTTCATCATTTGGGATAGAAGTTATACCAGAGGCATCGTCTAGACGTAGACTGATGCGAATAACTTCTTCAGTAACTGTCAAGGGATTGTCACACACCCTTGTCTTGATCATTTGCACACCATTCTCAGTGATAATGGTGGCATTTGCCCAGAATTGCCTTTGATGCTCGATATAGATTGTAGGCGATACAGTAAGAGCATGGGCAATATGGCTTGACTTGAGGAAATCCACAATCTGGTGGAACCCAGCGGCCTGTTTGGGCTTCTGTAGCATCGCGATTTCATTGTGTTCATCTATGAATGCCATTGATGCCATTGAGCTTTGAGAAAATCTTGCCTGAAAGCTTTGAACTTGAGAGAGAAAGGGTTTAGAGCGCAAGTGAACAGTATGCAAAGAGTCGTTAAGAACTTTTAGGCGGGCAAAGGGTATTTATAGTATTCGGGACATAAGCAGTATTAACCTAGAGCAGTATTAACGACAAGCAGTATTAACTGCGAGCAGTATTAACCACTAGCAGTATTAACTAACTGGCAGTATTAACTGCGAGCAGTATTAAACACTAGCAGTATTAACTAACTAGCAGTATTAACTGCAAGCAGTATTAACTGCAAGCAGTATTAACCACTAGCAGTATTAACTAACTGGCAGTATTAACTGCGAGCAGTATTAAACACTAGCAGTATTAACTAACTAGCAGTATTAACTGCAAGCAGTATTAACCACTAGCAGTATTAACTAACTAGCAGTATTAACTGTGAGCAGTATTAACCACTAGCAGTATTAACTAACTAGCAGTATTAACTGTGAGCAGTATTAACCACTAGCAGTATTAACTGAGAGCAGTATTAACTACTAGCAGTATTAACTGTGCACTGGCAGTATTAACTATACTTACTCCTTTAATCTTGCGAAAATCTGAGTACTGCTATACATATCCTGAAAACTAAGATTAGTAACACCAAGAATAAACACTATACAGGTATAGAACCACTTTTTGAGAAGATGCTTATTCAGAGTTGATCATTCCCACACTTGTTACCAAGAAAGTGAATCTACCCACATCAAAAGCTTTGGTGAATAGATCAGCAAACTGGTTGTCAGTGTGAACTTTTACAACTTGAATAAGTTTCTTTTCATTACAGTCTCTTATAAAGTGATACCTGATCTCAATGTGCTTTGTCTTTGAGTGCTTGACAGGATTGTTCACAATGCTAATAGCACTGCTATTATCAATAAAAATTGGAGTGTGTAGAAAAGTTACCCCATAATCCAGCATTTGATTCTGAATCCATAAGACTTGAGAGCAGCAACTTGCAGCTGCTATGTACTCTGCCTCTGTGGTAGATGTGGATACTGTGGTTTGTTTCTTGCACTGCCATGAAACTAGTCTTGCACCCAAAAACTGACATCCTCCAGAAGTAGATTTTCTGTCCAAGTTTGCCCCACCTAGATCACTGTCTGAGTATGCTAGTAGGTCAAAGGGTGAGTCATGAGGATACCAAAGTCCCAATCTGGGTTGCCCTTTGAGATATATGAATATCCTCTTAACAGCTTGATAGTGAGATTGCTTTGGCCTAACTTGGAATCTTGCACATACACAGACTGGAAACATTATATCTGGCCTAGATGCTGTGGGATACATGAGAGAGCCAATCATGGATCTATAATGATGCACATCCATGTCCTCCCCCTCAAGATCTGCTGTTATCTGCTTGTGTGTCTCCATAGGTGTGCTAGCAGGTTTTGAATCTGAGAAACCAAACTTGGTTAGAATGTCCTGCACATACTTGGATTGACAGATGAAGATGCCATCTGACTTCTGTTGAACTTGGAGTCCAAGGAAGAAAGTAAGTTCCCCCATGGAACTCATTTTGAACCTTTGATGCATTAGTTCCTCAAACTCCTTGCACATGTTGTCTCTTGTGGATCCAAAGATAATGTCATCAACATAGATTTGGACCAGCAAGATATCCTTCTTCTTTCTCTTGATAAATAGAGTCTTATCAATGACTCCTCTTTCAAAGCCATTTTCTAAGAGATAGGATGACAGAGTGTCATACCATGCTCTTGGAGCTTGATGCAGTCCATAAAGAGCTTTCTTCAATTTGTATACCCTGTCTGGATAGCTTGGGTTTTCAAACCCTGGTGGTTGACAGACATATACCTCTTCTTCAATTGAGCCATAGAGAAATGCACTTTTTACATCCATTTTATAGACTTTGAATTTCATGTAAGAAGCATAGGCTAGGAATAATCTGATTGCTTCTATCCTAGCCATAGGTGCAAAAACTTCTTCATAATCTATACCCTCTTCTTGAGTATACCCTTGAGCCACCAACCTTGCTTTGTTCTTTATGACAATTCCTCTTTCATCTCTCTTGTTCCTGAAAATCCACTTTGTGCCAATTGCTCTGTGACCTTTAGGAAGGTCTACTAGATCCCATACATCTTGTAACTTGAACTGCAATAGTTCTTCTTGCATTGCTTCTATCCAACTGGATTCTTTCATAGCATCATGTGCCTTTTTAGGCTCAAGCTGGGATAGAAAACAAGAAAGCACTGTATGATGTTGATCTTGCATTTCTTGAAGCCTGCTTTGATGTCTAGTCATCATAGGAGAAGATATATCTCCTATTACCAGCTGTGGAGGATGATTCTTTTGAATTCTGGTGTTATGACTAGGTTCTTCATTAAGTCCTACCTCTAGATTAGAGTCATTCAACTCAACTGAAGTGTTTTCAGCAGCTACTTCTGATTCTTTATTTTCCTGAGTCTCCTCATCTCTACTTTCTTCTGCACTCTGACTTGGTTCAGTAGATGGTTCCTTTTCACAGTTTTCAACAGAATCCACTGTGGGTATGGGAAAGATCACAGATTTAGATATACTTTCTTGAACTTGTCTAGTCCCTGATCCTTCACATCCTGAACCTGCATAATCATCACTACTGAATCCAAAAGAGTTAGTGAATCAATGTCAAATAGCCACTGAGGACCAGACCCAATAGGATTTGGTGTGTTCTCATTGCATTTGACATTGTCACTTTCTTCAATTATTCTAGAAGATGAGTTAAAAACTCTGTAGGCCTTACTCTGAGATGAATACCTAACAAGAAATCCATCATCTGCCTTGCTATCAAACTTACCTAAGTGAGATTTGGTATTGAGAATAGTACAAGGACACCCAAAAGGTTTGAAAAATCCAATAAATGGTTTTCTTTTATTTAAAAGCTCATATGGGGTCTTGTTCTTTGGCTTGACTACTAGAACTCTGTTTTGGACATAACAAGCAGTATTAACTGCTTCAGCCCAGAAGGTAATTGGTAATTTTGAATCAGCCAACAGAGATCTAGCAGCCTCTATTAGTGTCCTATTTCTCCTCTCAGCAACTCCATTCTGTTGAGGAGTCCTAGGGGCACTATATTGTCTCTCAATGCCTTTCTCTTCACAAAAGGTGTTTAGATCAAGATTTTTAAATTATGTTCCATTGTCTGATCTAATGATTTTTACTTTTTGATTAGTTTGGTTTTCAATTCTTAGGATAAAGGATTTGATCAGTCCACTTGTCTCATCCTTAGTCCTTAGAAAATATACCCAAGTAAATCTTGAGTAATCATCAACAATAACCAAGCAGTAAGATTTCTTGCCAATACTCATAACATTTGTAGGACCAAACAGATCCATATGCAATAACTGGAGACAAGAAGAAATTGTATTTATCTCTTTGGTCTTATGAGAAGTTTTATGTTGTTTGCCTTTAAGGCAAGCAACACAATGATCATCACATGAAAAGACTTTAGATGGTAAACCTCTTACAAGGTTGTTTTTAACAAGTTTGTTCATATTCTTAAAATTCATGTGACACATCCTTCTGTGCCAAAGAGAGGATTCATCTACAGAGGCTTTTGAAACAAGACAATTTAGAGATGAATCACTATCAACATTGTCCATATCTAGATAATAAACATTGTCCTTTCTTGGAGTTCTAAGTAGTATCATGCTTTCATCAACTACCTTGAACCCTGGAGCAAGGATCATACACTCAGTATTAGTGAATAATATGCTATGTTGTTTGTCACAAACTTGTGATACACTTAACAGGTTGTACTTCAATTGATCAACATAGTAGACATCCTCAAATGTCATCTTACCTTTGGTGACATTACCTTTGCCACTTATTTTACCCCCAGTAAGATTATCTCCAAATGCAACATGTCCCCCATTGATATGCTTGAAATCCTGAAGGCATGACATGTTGCCTGTCATGTGCCTAGAGCAACCACTATCAACATGCCATATGCTCTTCCTCTTGAGCTGTTGGTTGCCCTGCACATAAGATAAATCAGTTAGTATGAATTAGGAACCCAAGCCAAGGTGGTCTTGGGTACCCCTTTCTCATCAAAATACTTGCATTCTTTCTTGACAAGATTTTTGAACTTTAACTCCTCATTCTTGGAGTACTTTGTCACAATAATAGGCTTGGAAACATTTTTGCTAGAAGCAGTACTGGTTTTAGAAGTACTAACTGCCTTAGCAGCACTTGCATGCTTAGCAGTACTAACCTTGTTGGAAGTAGTAACTGTGTTAGCAGCAGTAACTGTGTTGGCAGTATTAACTTTTGAAGAGGTACTAACATTATTAGCAGCATTAATACTTTCAGCAGTACTAACAATAGTAGCAGCAGTAATACTTCCAGCAGCACTATCCCTGTTAGCAGTACTAACAGTTTTAGTGCTTCTAGGCACCCACATTTTAATACTTTCTTTTAAAACCTTTTTCTTCATGGGGCCTTTACTTTCAACAGATGTCTTCATCACATGTTTCTTTCCAGCCTTCCTATAATCAACAGGTTTTTGCACAAATCTTTGAAAGTTCATCTGTTGATTAATAGGATTAAAGAAGCAATATTTAGCCAAATGATTTAACTTGCCACATATGAAACAAGGTTTTGGTCTATTGATTTTATTCAGATCAACTCCTTGTTTCTGAGCCCATTGATTATTCCAGTTTCTTTGATTACCTCTTTTTATACCAGAATTTAGGCTCTTGGCTTTATTGCAAGCACACTGTTTACAAGATCCAGGATTCACAACCGTGGTTTGTTTGTAATGGACCTTGTTATTCTTTCCTTTGGTCTTCTCTATCTCCTTGGACTTGACCCAGATTTTCCCACATCTCTCATTGGTGATAATGGTGTTTTCTAATGGTATCTCTTTACTCACAACATTATCCCTATTCTTACTGGCTTCTTTCTCAGTCAAATCCTTAACTACTACCTCATCCAAAGGATCTATCTTAAAATCTTCCTCAGGCAAGTCCTTTTTCTCCTTGGTTTCTAACAAGTCTGAAGTAGGAGAGATATAGTTGTTGTTGTATGGAGGAGGTGTATTGTTGTATCCAATACCAGGCTTCATCTTATCATGAATCTGAGCCTTTAGAAGAGGATCCATTGCTTTTGAAGCATATGAAAACTTTTCTATGTCAAGCTTAACTTTTGACAGTTCCTCTTTCAGTCTATCATTCTCTTCTAAGGATTTAGACAGTTTGATCTCTAACTCATTCTTTTCCCAATTCCAATAGTTTGTGTCATAAGAGTGTTGAAGTTCATTAGCTTGAAAGCCTTTGATTTGCTCTTCAAATCTCTCTACTATTAACACATAATCTCTTCTGTCCTTTTCTAATCTTTTGAGATCATCACACATACTTTGATTGTGATCCCTGTATCTTTTTACAGTGTCTATGCAAGATTGAGTGCAAAGATTAGAAATTACCTCAGAGGGGAGATCAGAGACTTCTGCCATAAGAGCTTGATTCTGAATGGCTTCCTCAGCTTGATCACTCCAGTCAAATCCCATTCCTTGTTGAGAAACAAGGGCTTGAGCAGGATTCTTGTTTTGATTGTAGCCTCCATTCTAAACTTGTTGTCCTCCATTCTGAGCTTGTTGGTGGTTGTTGTTTGGACCAACACTCCTGCACTCTCTAGCAAAGTGTCATTTCATGTGACACTTATAGCACTTCACCTTAGTCTTGTCAAAACCAGCTCCATCTTCTCTTCTTTGAGAGAAGTTGTTCCTTCCTGTTCTTTTAATAAACTTTTTCACCCTCATAGATAACATGGCCATCTGCCATTTAATGTCCATCTCCTCCAGGTCATCAGGGTGAAGTTGATCCAGATCATCATTAATTAACGAATTGTTGCTATGACTGGACAAAAAGGCTTCAAAGATAGTTCCAGTGCCTTTTTCTGAATTTACTCCACTGGCAGTACTAACTGCTTCAGGGTTAGCAGTAGTATCATTAGATGTTGAAAGAAGTGCAGCATTGTGGATATAACCAGTGGGCTTCTTCTTGGATTCTACCTCAGTTTCAAAAACTCTCAGATCATTATATAAATCATCAAGTTCCTTCTCTTCCAGATTGTCACTCTGTCTATATGAGACAGTGTACATAGTCCATTCATCCCCAAGAGATCTGAGGAACTTTCTGTTGACATCATCTTGTTCCATCTTCACCCCTACAGTAGCCAGTTCACCAATGAGCTTGTTGAACCTATCAAAAGTTTGAGTCATAGACTCATTCTTTGAAGAAGTGAAGTTCTCATACTGCTGCTTTAGAACATCTCTTTGATTTCTTTTGATGCTTTTAGTTCCATCAAATCTTTTCTCAAGAGCATTCCAGAGAATCTGAGCATCAGTGCAATTGCAAAATTGATGCTGATATTCATTGGGGATGGCCAAGAGCAGAGTGCTCAAGGCCTTCATCTCTGTCTGTCTGATCTTCCTCTCACCATCTGTCTTTGGTGGAGGTCTTTTCCCATCTGGTCCTATCCTTCCTGCTTCAGAAGGACCATTCTCAATGATATCCCACATTGAGTAGTCAGTGAGAAGAATGTATTGTCTGATTCTGATCTTCCACATGTCAAATTCACTGGGTTTGAGCATTGGAACCTTAGAGACCAGAGTACTGTTTGATTCTGCAAGATTTTCCATGATGAATGAATAGATGTTTCTGAGGGAATTAGGCTCTGATACCACTTGTCATGATCGAATTCTCAACAAGAATTAATTCTCAGAAACAATATCAAAGAAGTTTGCGGAATAACACTTTGATATTCAATGAAACAGTAAACCAAAACAGTAAATATGAAGAACAAACTGTAAACTTGTATTGAATAATTGAAATCACAAGATTACACACTCAACCTCAATCTTGAAGAACAAACTCTTTCAAGACGAATTCTACTTCTCTAGAATTAGGATCTATGCCTTGAGGTTGATTTTCTCTCTAGAACTTAGAATGAATAATAATCATCTAAACTATTCTATACATTCTATACATATACTAATCAAAGGATAATTACAATAAATAAACATATCTTCAGTATATCTTCCATCATTATCTTCAAGCCTTCCATGAATATCTTTATTCTTTCCAGCTGTCATCCTTTTCATTCGGATCTTCAAGTCATAAGCAGCACTAACTATGCTCAGCAGCATTAACTTCTTCAAGCAGCATTAACTTCTAAGCAGCACTAACCACTAGCAGTACTAACTAGCTAAGCAGTACTAACTTTGTTCAAGCAGCACTAACTTTGACTAGCAGTATTAATTCTACTAGCAGTAGTAATACTCAGAAGTATTAACCTTGAAGTCTCCTAGCAGTAGTAACTCTGAACTAGCAGCATTAACCATACTTAAGATTTTCTTCAGTTCCCAACATGTGATTTTCTAGAGGAATCTCACCACCTACAGTGTTCTCCTTACTCTTATCATTAGAGTTCTCTTCTTCAGAGTCTGTTTCAACCACCACTTTGTCTAATGGATCTACCTTAGTGGCTTCATCAGACAATTCCTTCCTATTCTTGGTCTCTAGCAAGTCTGATATAGGAGGGATGTAATTGTTGTTGTATGGTAGTGGTGTGGTGTTATAGCCTATTCCTCTTCTAAGTTTGTCATGGATTTGAGTTTGGAGCAAAGAGTCCATTGCTTTAGAAGCGTTGGAAAATTTCTCAATATCCAGCTTGGCTTTCTCAAACTCACTCTTTATCTTCTCATTCTCCTCTTTAGACTTTTTCAGCTGAAGTTCTAGGTCATTCTTCTCCCACTTCCAATAATTTGTATCATAAGAATGTTGAAGTTCATTGGCTTGGAAAACTTTGATCTGTTCCTCAAAACTCTCAACAATTCTTACATAGTCTTTTATATCTCTCTCTAATCTTTTAAGGTCATCACTCATTGTCTGGTTGTGATCCCTGTACCTTTTAACAGTTTCCATACAAGTTTTAGAGCAAAGATTAGACATTACCTCTGTGGGGATTTCTGTGCTTGAAGAATCTGAAACTTTAGCCATTGATGATTTCTGATTTCAAGGAAGAATGATGATTGCAGGTTTCTGAGAATACTTGCTCTGATACCACTTGTCAGGATCGATTTCTTGACAAGAATAAATTCTCAGAAACAATATCAAAGAAGTTGCGGAATAACACTTTGATATTCTATGAAACAGTAAACAAAACTGTATATGATCAACAACTTGAAAACTTGTATTGAATGCTTGAAGTTACAAGATTAAACACACAACCTCAATATTGATGAACAAGCTCACCAATACGAATTCTACTTCTCTAGAATTAGGATCTATGCCTTGAGGTTGATTCTCTCTAAAACTTAGAATGAATAATAATCCTCAAAAGTTATCTAACTATTCTAAACAATACTATATATATATATACTAAAGATAAAAGCTAATTACAATTAATAAAATATCTTCAGAATATCTTCTATCATTATCTCCAAGCTTTCCATAATCTTCAGTCCATCCAGCTGTCATCCTTCCATGCGAATTCTTTATCACATAAGCAGTACTAATCATAAGCAGCATTAATACTCTGAGCAGTATTAACTCTAGAAGTACTAACCATGCTCAGCAGCATTAATCTCTTCAAGCAGTACTAACTTTGAACTAGCAGTACTAATTTTGTTGAGCAACATTAACCATCAACTAGCAACATTAACCATCAACTAGCAGCATTAATAACAGAAGTACTAACTAGAAGTATTAACTAGAAGTATTAATCACAAAAGTACTAACTAGAAGTATTAATCACAGAAGTACTAACTAGAAGTATTAACTGTTTTCTTCTAGCAGCATTAACTTTGTTGAGCAACATTAACTACAACTGGCAGCATTAACTACAGAAGTAGTAACCATGATGAATATTAACTTCAAAAGTAGTAACCATGTTGGACTAGAAGTAGTAACCATGATGAACATTAACTTCAGAAGTAGTAACCATGTTGAACTAGAAGTAGTAATCATCCTTGGCATATTTCAGACCCAACATAAGGTCATTTAAGCACGTACATGTACCTATAAATTCGCAATTACACTGGCCAGGTGTAATCCCGAATTTACCTTACATGCTAATCCTTTCTACCTTATCGTTAGTGCACCTAGAGTGATTTTTCTTAAAGGCGTCCTATATCTCGGTTGTGTCCCACATTTCACAGTTTACATTTAGGCTCATCCGGTCACCTAAATCTCTTAAACTATGATTCTTATACAAATGTAACAACTCAAAAAAAAAATCCAAAAGAGACATAACAATAATAATTCCTAAACGGGTCCCATTACAATTCGAAAAAAGCAAAGTAAACGGATCTAGCAGCAAAAACATCCTTCCACAGTCGAGATTAACTATAAAAGACCATGCTCAAGTACTAGGCCGCTAAACATTCCATGCTCAACTCTTGGGTCTCTACCTCAAATCTTCTCTTTGCCCTTAGAAGATCCTCCACCACTAACTTTTCCTGAAATGGTGTTTAATTTTGAAAACGAGGATTAGACCACAAGGTCTAGTGAATTTCCTTTCCAAGACAGTTGAAAATATAAAACAATCTCATAATTAATTCATACGAAAGCCGACAAGGTAACACAACATCAGTTATGGGAATTGCACAGTGATCTATTACCGACTAGCCGATATTATTGTCAACCACGATCAGGGCCCAAGCCCTCCCTTCACGCCTCCGGGGCCCAAGCAGACTCCCCGTTTCCCCACGTGTGCGGAAAACAAATTTCACACATACTGGTTTAAAGTTCTCGTCCGAGTGATCATGATGATCCCAAGGTTCAACGATCATACTGTGCAAACCCGACCCCACATAATCTTGCACAATAAACATGCACCATATGTACGAAATTTAATATGCAATAGTATATAAACATACATGCATACAATACCATTTCAGAGTTTCATACATAAAGTAATATTGATAGAAAAGGTTTTAAGGTAACTCACCTGGTTGATGGATAATTAGCACACTAAACCCACTCTAGCACCCCTACAATTAAAGTACAAATGCATAGTTAACTACTTGAAAAGATTGCTACTGCCCTTAAGGTCCTAAGCCCAACAGGACTTCCCCGACTCAAACTTCCCCGGGTCTCCCCCGGTTCACAACTCTCCCGGGTCTCCCTGGGTTCGTGGCCCTCCCGGGACTCCCCCGGGTTCACCCCTTCTTGGGCCTCCCCCGGGATCACAACCCAACCGGGACTCCCCCGGGTTTACCCCTTTCCCGGGTCTCCCTCGGGATCACAGTCCACCCGGGACTCCCCCGGGTTTCCCGACTTCTGCGACTACAACCACCGGCCGCCCCGACTCCGGTTCCCAAAGGATACCGTGCCTCCCCTGGTTCCTGGTAACATCAAACCCGGGTGAAAACTCTGGTTCGGTGGGAGTGCGACTCCCGACGAGTTCACGGATTCTGGGAAATTTTCTGCATCGAACAAAACCCAAATCGATAGACATAAATCTTAACTCGAACACATGGGTGATTAATAATCTACTAACGATTTCAACACTAACATCAATCGAACTATAACCTAGATTAGAGATAAAACCCAATTCATCCCCAAAGAAACTAACATACATTTCATCCCCAAGGAAGCTATTATCCAGACTAGAAACCCAAATGCCAAGATTACCAAAAAAGGAGAAAGGTTGGTTAAAGGATGACAGTTTGAATCTTACCTCCAATGGAGAACCTTCTTCCAAAAATTCCTTAGCACCACAAACTTCAAGAACCCTAGCTCCTTCTCTCAATCGGCCGCCTCCAAAAATAGATACAATGAAAAATTAGGGATTTGTCCCTTTTTATATCCTTCCTATAATTGCACTCTAGACCTCAAAATTCTTATTTTTCCATATTAGCCCCAACTTTTATCAAAAGAAAAACTTTACAATTTCGGTCATTACAATTTTCAAAGCTGCAATGAAATACACTTTAAGCATTCGATTTTCTCCCCGTGTTATAGAGCGTAGATTTGTGAGTTGAACTTTTGGAAACTATTGGTATTATTGGTGCATGACTTGAAAGATTAATCTGTGTAATTGTAATAGTTTTTCATATAATAGATTTTCTCTTTGGATGTCTATATTTTCAAAAGAATTAGTAATAATAAACTCAAAAACAATTTGTTGTATTTAGTTATTTATGTCCAAAAACAAATATTAGATTTGTAATGAAAAATTACATTGTATTTTATTTTAAATTTACATAAAAAATATTATATTTAATTTTATCATACTAGTACACAAGTAAATTTATAATATAGATAAAATATACAAGTAAATTCAAGAATAATTGATATAAAAAAATTATTATTATTATTATTATTAATTAATTAACAACAGACATAGATAGCGTTTATCAAATCATATTGTCAATGACCAATATCATGAAGATTTTCCATTATATATATGAACAAAATTGTTCCCGTAGAAATCTCAAAATTGCTCAAAAACCAATAAATTATTCTCCATGAATACAATAATTACTATTTCATGTAAGAAGAAGATTAAAATCAACAAGAAAGATGAGTCATGAGGAATTAACACAACATGACCAATAATTCAAGAATTGAGCATCAAAGGTGAAGAATTGAGTGTTTTAGTTTGTATGTCAAAAATATCTAATGAGAAACTTGTAATCTCTATGTCTCAATGTTCAAGATCTCTAGATATTCAACTTATCTTCTCTCCTATATATGGTCAATTCGACTTCTTGTAATTATAATAATTCATCATCTCGTATTAATCCAGTCCATATTTAAGATAATTCCAAAGGTACCTTCTTTTGTGTTTGTAGATTTTTATTTATATGATGTTTATTCCGTTTACGCTTTTTTAATTCGTCATCTATTACTTACTTATACTCACCTTGTTATCTTTATTAACGATCTTGTCTCCATTTAAGAAGAAGAATAATACCTTTTCGGTACTATTTTAATTTGTCTTAAAATAAGTATAATTTTTTTAAAAAAAGAGTTAATTTTTTATTTTACTCTTAATTATAAGAACGATAAATTTTCTCTCTCTATGGTTAAGTTTATTTTTTTTTGTTAATTAAAAAGTTTAATAATTACATATTGCTAAAATTATGTATCTTTTTATTATGGAGATTTATTTTAGGATAGAAAAAAATAATAATTAGACTAAAAGTGATGACTAATGAGAACATCATGGCCAAGTTGCATCTTTAACAAGGATGTTTCTTTTTAATTAATTATTTATTAAATTGATTTTTATTTTATTGGAATTAAACCTTTTCTTAAATACCATAAGTTATACTTAATAAATAATAATATATTTTTAATTTGATCATGGGATTTAAATTTTTTTACTCAAATTATTCAACTTTCAAAAACAATTATAAAAGAACTCCAAACTTTCAAAGTATATCATAAAAATTTATTTAACTTTTGTAATAATTATTTAAATAATTTATTTTGAAAAGTATAGTATTTTTTAATTCCATAACCAAATTATAAATGTCATAAAAGTATGCTGCTATTTTTTATAATGTACCCTTTAGATACTGTAATTAATGTGGATTTTATAAGTCATTTATCTTTTAATATATTTATATTAAATATTTATTTATTTTAATAAAAGTCAAACTACAGGAAAATGCAGTGTACCATGGTTTGATTTCTGTTTTTCTATAACGTATTTTCCAAACATTCATTTGTATTTCAGATATATATGAACGTTTAGATATCGAGTTTATATTTGATATTGCATAAACATACAACATACTTTGGTGTGATTCCTATTTTGTATATTAGCCTATTAGGTCAAAATGTTTGAGATGTCACATTTGAAGTATCAAAATGAAGGTTTTGAAATTATGTTGCATTTAATAGGAATTAAACCAGAGAACGACACATTTAATCCAGTTTGGCCTATGATAAACAACAAATTTCGTAATGGACTATTGAGATTCATCATAACCAGAATCGAGCCTTAGACGAAAAGGACCTAAAACGGTAAAACAAGAATCAAGCCTTGAAGGACTTGTTTTAAACCCCAACTGAGTCTGGTTCTTATGAACTGATAACCTCCAATTTTTAGAGTTATTTGTCACACTTTTTAGACCCATTTTCACCCATCTAAAAACCATTTGAGTCTTTCACTACTTTTTTGGTCTAAATTGTTCCTAAAGGTGAGAAATAATTGAAAGTTTGGAATTTTTGAGCTAGTCCGTCATTGTGGCCACGAATGTCGCCACAACAGTGACAGCGAC
The DNA here is from genome assembly GCA_023525745.1 of Arctium lappa. Taxonomy (NCBI): domain Eukaryota; kingdom Viridiplantae; phylum Streptophyta; class Magnoliopsida; order Asterales; family Asteraceae; genus Arctium; species Arctium lappa. The sequence continues at coordinate 69,295,730 of CM042058.1, read as the reverse complement.
TCACAAGATTTTGTAGCGATATTATTTCCAATACAGTGAAATGAGGAGTTGGTAAGAGACAAGGGTTAACTCTAGGATATTCATGAATGACGAGGAGAAATGGACAAGGGAAGTCAAGATAAAAGAGCAAGAAGACACCATTGAGAGGTCCATTTCCTCTTTCAGGTCTCTTTCAAATCTCTCTCCTCGTTCACCTATATGTTGAAGCTTGGGAAATCATCTGGGACATCTGAATCATTGAGTATTAGCTCAGAGGAGTTTTCACTATAATCTTGTATTCCATTTGGTTAAAGTAGTTGCGATTTACTTTCTCGTCTTTCTATTTCTATGCCACTGTGGTAACATTTGTGGCCACAATGACGAACTTTATTTGAATGCAATTTATCTTTAAGTATTTCATATCTTCTACTATGTCTTTTCTTTAAGCATGAGCTAAACCCCTTTTGGGTGTGGGTGTAAACCAAACCTAAGAGGTAAAATGTAGCACTTGGGTGTTATCACTTTTTGCTAAGTTTTCTTTTTGGTCATTCAAGTTGAAATTTTAACTCAACACGTACAACTCAATCACTTATGTGTGTTAATATTATATCTTTGACCCAAAGATGGACGGATTCGAAATACGACTTCAGTGATGCAATGAGGTTTGAGAAAATCTTCAATAATTATATAGAGATATGAGTTGTTGCATAACTTTCACTAATTAGGTTCAAGACGTCGTTTGAGTTGGTGTGTCATAGAGATATGTGCATCTCCATATGCCCACAAAACTCATATTTTTGAGATCTACATAGTAAGGTTAGTAAACCGAAAGTTAGCAATTGTGACCAGGGATGGACCCAGGATTTTTTTTTCATACGGTGGCACCATATAATATAGACAAAAAATAATTACAAAAAACACGACTTTTATCGACATGTTTTCATCTTTTTCCGACGTTCAATATTGTCTGATGTGTTTTTAGCATGATTCCACCATTTTGAGGGATTTTTAAAACTTTTTTGCTTGATTTCGAGAGATTTTTAAGGTTTTTTTTATATCAATTTCGAGGTATTTTTTTCGGTATTTTTGATTGATTTTAAGAGTTCTTTTTTTTCTTTGGGTTTTTTGGTTGATTTCAAGAGTTTTTTTTAGTTTTTTGGTTGATTACGAGGTACAGTTGCACCTTCTTGAAGTTTTCAAAATAATAAAGTAACACCTTCTAAAACGATACAGTTGCACCTTTCACGAACCTAAAATATTTTTTACCCTTCGTCGGAGAAATAAGACGGTGGCACGTGCCACCATAGCCACGAATACATGCCCATCCATGGTTGAGACCAGGGACAAACCCAATTTTTTTTTCATAAAGTGACACCATATAATATAGACAAAAAATAATTACAAAAGGCACGACTTTTATCGACGTGTCTTCGTCTTTTTTTGACGTTCAATATTGTTTGATATGTTTTTAGCATAATCCCAACATTTCGAGGGATTTTTAAAAGCTTTTTGCTTGATGTTGAGGGGGTTTTAAGTTATTTTTATCGATTTCGAGGGATTTTTTCGTTTTTTTTTTTGTTCATTTTAAGAGTTTTTTTCCGGTTTTTTGGTTGATTTTTCAAGAGTTTTTTTGGTTGATTATGATGTTCGGTTGTACCTTCTTGAAGTTTTCAAAATAATACGGTAGCACCTTCCAGAACGATACGATTGCACCTTTCACGAACCTAAATTTTTTTACCCTTTGTAGGAGAAATAATACGGTGGCACGTGTTGTAACGCCGGAATTTTCGATAAGTAAAGGTCACCCGGATGTTTTTGCAACTTGTACATGGTGGGATTTATGTTGGAAAAACATTACTTTAAGTCCCTAAGAGTTTCGGGAGTGTTGGCATAGAAAAAGTCGAGTTTTGGGGATTGGTACGGGTTCGACTACAATGCCAATGTCGTAGTCGCACTGGCAAAGTAGCAGCCAAGCGGGAGCCTTCTGGACCACTTGAGCGACTATTCCATGCGACAATGACATGTCGAAGTCACATGGCATTGTAGCACAGTGGTACCAGACTTGTTAAAAGTCGGATTTTCAGCCTCATTCTTCATTTCTTCATAACTCTCTCATTTCTACTACGCTTTTGACGATTCAAGTTGCAATGGTTTCATTTTTTAGATCTTTTCAAGGAGAGATTGTTAGTTTTGGGAGTATCCAAGAGTATTTGGTGGTGTATTTGAAGTAAAGGTCAATAGCTCATCATAATCACCTCCATCTTCAAGAAATTTGGGGTTTTCTAAGTTTTCACCAAAACCTAAGTGGTGAGTTGATTCTCCTTCGTAAACTTTATTATGAGTCATAAATTATCTATTTATGACTTCCTAGTGTTTATGTTTCTCAAATTTCAGTTTGGGAGATTTTGAGAAAAGTTAGGTCAAATTAGGGTTTTTTTGCCAAAATGGAGATTTTGATATAAGATATTTGGGGAATGATTCTAAGTGCTTGGATATGTGTATTGATGGTTGGAAACTTATGGATCTAGGTTTTTTGGAAGATTTGGCTTGAGGATTTAAATTTCTTTAAAGGAGCTCAAGTTGGAGAAAATTCTAGATTTAGCTTAAATCTAGCAAGGTGTGTTCAGGTTGATTTGTGAAAACGTTGTACATGCCAAAAATGTCTATTTTAAGGTGATTATGTGTTTACATAAATTTTATTAAAAGTGGGAATATTTGAAGAGTTTTACTCATTTGGATTATTTGGTTTTATAAATCTTTTGAAACATACGTATTTGGGATTTTTGGACATTTTGGTAAATAAATCATGTTGATATGTTTCTTTGATGATTTAATATGTAAATGGAGGTCATTTTGATGTAAATGTTCTTTTAGTGTATTAGATTTTATAAATCGTTCGGAAAATGCAATTTATTGTGTTATGAGACATTTTGGAAATATAAGGGTAAGAGTTCATTTGAAAAATAGTTTGTCTCAACCAATGATGAGTTTTGGGTTAATCATACTTTTGGTCATTGTGTTTGCATAACCGTCAGCTAAATGCGTTTTATTGTTTATACTGACTTTTACTGTACGTTAAAGTAAATTGTTGAGCTTTTGGCTCGATTTTGACTAAGATGAGTCTTTAGGACATTTGTCCTATTTTAATAGCCTTTGTGGAGTTTTGAGTATGATTGCGTTTATTGCGTATCATTTGAGAATTGCATGTTTTGAGTGTTTTAGTCATTCAATTGGAGTCATGTAATGTTATAGACTGTAATGTAATGGATTCATAGACATATGAGTCGATCTATAATATTTTAAAAAGGGCTATTATTTCCATGTTGGGACCAGGATTAGTCATGGGGTCATCGAGGGCCTTATGGTGCGAGCTCGTAGAGTCAAACATCTGCCATTGGCCCCGTGATGTAATTTCTGAGTCTGTTTTTATGGGATAGTTATTTCCATTTGTTACTAGTTGAGACATTGGGTCCTCGGAGGCAACTTGGTACGGTTATATGGAGTCGGATACTAGCCATGGGCCGTAAATGTAATCCTAGTGAATGAGCATGACTAGGATCCTCGGGTGCCCTCATCCACATCTTAGTACGAGTCGGCGAGCTCGTGGCCATGGGTCCTAGTATGGTGAGCTCAATAACTTGGAAAGTGGTCTGCTTTTGTGTTCCGCCACAAGCCATGGAATTCGGGTCTCCCCCGTCATCGAAATGTGTTGTTTTGGGTATTTAGTTTTATCCTTAATTTTCGGTGATGTTTTGTGTGACATCCGTCAGAAATCAAAATTTTCAAGGCTAGAATCCATTGAGCTATTTGAGAGTAGTTCATAGAATCTACTCCTCTGGAATCTAATTAGATTGGTTAGATTAGAATTTTCCCGAAAAATTTCGGCAGTCGCTTAGAAAGCCCGGTTCGGACCAATAACTGACTAAAACATCCTATAAAATGCCAAATGTCATGTCTAATATCTATTATATATAAAATAATAGGGTTTTTATTATTTAGATATAAACTTATTCATTTCGTAATTTTTATTTAATTGAGAGTGCATTTGAGAGTTTAAATTTACAAATTTACCAAAATGCATCATGTATATGACAATATATATTACAATCTTATTTTAAATTTTTTTTTATTTATGAAACGGGGTTAAAAACAACCCCTAAAACCGGCCCACCATTTTAATTCAAATAAAACTCACATTTGTGTTTTCTAAAATCATTTTAAACTTTAAAATTTTGAGAATTAACCCTTCATCTCCTCATTCTCTCTCTCATTGTCAACTTCATCTTCAAACACCACCAAGAACACAAATTTCCAGCAAATTAAGGATTGTTTTAAGATCAAAACATCAAGATTATTGAGGATTTCAAGTTTACTTCATCATCTACACAAGGTACAAACCCTATTTCATCATTTCTTCATGTTTTATTCAAGTTTGATGTTTGAACTTTATAAAAATCCTCATGCATGTGTAGAAGTATTTCATTTATGGTTTTAGAAGTGAAATGGACATCATTGATGAATAAAACATTCATAAAGTGATGCCATAAGATGATCTTCTATGAAAAACCAAGTTAAAAAGTGAAATTTTGAGCCTCTTGTTGAATATGTCGATTTTATCATGGGTACAACTTTGTGTACGAAAATTTTGATGTTTAATTGGTTTATAATCAACATTCTAGTAGTAATTTCAAGTTTAAACAAACTCTTATGATAAGATTATTCAATCTTGTGTGATTAAGAGTCTTGAAAATTGATAAGTGATGAAAAATTACTTATTTAGTGTTCTTTGTCACATGCAACTCACTTTGGACGAAACTTTTGTAGTTATATATGTGTCCAAGGTGTATGTTTTCATTCTTAGATCATTATTTAGTGAAAAGGGGTTTAAATCCAAGTGGTTTCACAAGAAACCATGGAAAATGGACCTCTTAATGCTTAATACAAAAACTTTGTACTACACAGCTTGCTGTCAAGAATGGAACTCCCACTTCCAAGCTGTGTATCTCAATATTTACTCCATGAAATTTGGTCTTTTTGCTTCCAAACACTAGTTTAATGTGTTAGCTTTCAAATGAATCAAGAATCACTCAAAATTATGAGGTTTTGATCACTCAAATGTATTTTAGAAGAAAGTGGTGCAATCTGTCCCAAGCTGACAGATTAGTACACCCTACTTCTAACGGCCATAACTCCCTCATAAATCATCAAAATGAGGTAAATCTTTTTCTATATAGTAGATTTTTGAGTTATCTTTGAATACATATATGGATCACTGAATTATGTTGAGTTTTAATCCTCCAAAAGCATGCAACAACAGAAGTGCGCAACTGATTAAAAAATCAGTAACCTACTGTTTTGTAGAAATTATTTGGGGCATCAAAACACTTCCAAAATTCATGAAATTTTACCTTAGAGTTCTTAATTCAGTATTTTAGATCTTATAAAAAAATGGTTAGGATTGTCAAATGGGAAGTTGTATTTTGAAAGCCATTATGTGGATATAATTTCTGGACAGCAAGTGCTGAATCCAGAAAGATGGTTCTAAAAACCTCAAACTTATGTATTATGGTATAAGGATGTTATATGATCATCAGTTCTTATTTTTGACAATAAAATACATATATTGGCATTTTATAAGACGTTGGATTAGTTAGTTAGGCTTAAGGTCGGGAATTGACATTTAGCACTTTTTGTGCATCTTCCTCTATAGGGACTTAGAAGCTCCGGGCTAGGGGAAATCACTATTGCGTATCTTGCGTCATTATACGAGGTGAGTATTCACAACCCCTATTTTACCGTTTACTAGAATTTGGGGAGGAAAGCATGTTAAAGTATTTATTTTAATTATTCACGAGGTTTGCTTAAATGCGATTGTTATGAATAATTTTGGTAGCTTTGATTATAAAGCGTTTGGTTTTGGATATTATATGACATATATGCGAAAATGGTATGTTGGGTTGGTTCTTTAAGTCCCCGGCTGACTCTACTAGTTAACTCATAAAGGAGCCTATAGTTTTAGTGGATAGCGCTATTTGGTGTGACAAGCCCACCTTATACTGACGAGTAAGGTGCACTAATTCTAGAGAAGTAGGGACTATCCATGTGATTCATGGCCACGTCGGTATTCCTTTTTGGGGCATGTTTAAGGTCAGGGACGGTCTAGTAGAGGTCCAACATACAAAATTATTGGTTATTTTGGAGGCATAATTTTTGTCATATAATTTAAAGATTGGTACTCGTGAATTAATGGTTTTGAAGTTTGGATTAACATTTGGTTTACGTTTGACAACTTGCATATAAACTTGATTTGTGCATATTTAAAAACCTGTGAACTCACCAACTCTCGTAGTTGACCTTTATTTTGAACATGCTTTTCAGGGAACAAGAAGGTACTTGGAAATGATTAAAGTCTAACTCTTGTGTAACCTGTGTGCAACACTTTCATAATAGTGATTTTGTACTTCAACTTTTGAAGATGTAAAAGGGATGTAAACTTTTGGAACTTGTTGTAAACAATGGTTGAATGTATGGTGGTATTTCTTTTTGTATCCTAGTGCTATGCTTATTGAACTGTCATATTCCGTGTTTCCGCTTTAGCGGGGTGTGACATTTTGAGTTTGGGTATTCTCCATATGTTATAATTTTGGAGGCTTGAGTTTACTCATATTTCGATCGTTCGGTTTATAAAGTTTTATTCAAATTTCAATATTTGAGAATTTACCATTATTCACGTTTTAAGTTAGTTTTGGGATGCATTACTTCATGAAAGAATGTTTTGGAGTGAGGCGTTCATCTATAAAATGTGTATTATTGGAAAACAAGTCGTTCTCATATTTAAAATAATTCATTTTGAAGGATCATGATTTAAGTTGCATTATTTCTGTTTAACTATTTTTATAATCATGACGAAAACTCTTGAACTCACTAGGCGTTAACCTAACATTTTTATTTGTCGGCATGTGCATCAGGTTTCATTTTGGGATTAGTTCTAGTTGTGTGCTCGAAGAAGTGAATAGCTTGGTGAAGTCTTCTGCATTTACTTTGGATATAGTGACTGTCATTGGGTTTTAGTAACACCCGGCTTTAATTAGTCTTTATGTAAGACTTTATTCATTTTGTTGACGGTTAAATCTAGAATCGTATTTCTAGTGTGAACTTGTCGTAAGAGATTTTATCCTTCTTTGAGGTATTATTGAAAATTTTAATTTAGTAGCTCTTTCTAAATTTGAGGGTGTTACAAGTTGGTAACAGAGCTTTAGTTTGAAAGATTTAGGTATTGATTTAGGATGTCTAGACTCAAACTTGCGTTTTTCTAAGTAAAAGAAAGTGAGAATGAACGATTAGACACTTGAAATCGGAAATTTTAAGGATTGATAGAGACACTAGGATCGAGAATCACGACGAAGGTAACAAAGATAATCTTGTACGGTACGTTCATAATTGCACCTGGTCAGTGTCGCGGTGAACTTACATGTTACATGTGCATGCTTGACTCACCTCTAAGTGATGACCGATGGGGTAGTGGATGAGTTTCTGTGGAGTATTAGCTTGAAGAAGTTGATGTTTATAGTGTTATCACTAGGAGTGACGGTTAAGAATGATGAATATATTAAGTTGACTATTTTGGGTCGGGGCAATTGGTTGGAGTAAAACCATAGGCTTATTGAATCGACTTTATTTCAAGAATAAATCGTGAGGTTAGCCGATTTAGTCACCTATTGTTACATTAAGATGTTGAGCATCCGGATGTCGGTAGTGAGATCGTTGGACTTGGTGAGCTCATACCTAAGATTTTGGGTCTCGACCAAAATTCATGCACGAAACTTACTTTTAAAATAATATGCATAAAGTATTTCATACTTTCCCAAATTATCATGTGGGTCGTATTTTGGATCCATGGGAAGACGTTTAACACACACGAGATTTTAAACCATGAGTTTAAACATGCATAAAATTGTTTTATTGCACATGGTTGCAAACTTTGTTGAGATTTTCTGTATCCCTGTTCTTGTCGAATGCTATATTAAGATATTGTAGTATTTACATTTTACCTTGTTTAGGGTCTCGCTGCAACTGCAAAAATTCTCGACCGGCAAGATTGAGACCGGGATTAACCTATTCTCACGATCGGGACCTTCCTCTCCCGACCGGGGTCTCCCTTAGGTCCTGCGACCGGTACATGAAGACCGGAGTCCCCCTTGATCGGGCGACCGGTATGCTATCAAGTCGACCGGTAAAAAGGTTGACCGGAATGTCGACCGAGATGGTGACCGGAGTGACGACCGATGCCTACGCCCACCCCTTCGACCGGGGAATACCATTCTTTTGCGACCGGTGAAAGGATCGACCGGAGTCGTCAATGAATCTCGACCGGGATTTAAGACGACCGAACTGTCGAACGAAAATCCCAGGTCTCTGATACCTTTACCCAGATTGAAGATTAAACCTCAAAGATCCCATAGCAGAAAAATCACTAAACGGATGCAACAAATGCAACTCATAAAACAATCCATTCACCAATTAATTTCTACTCGATTCTAATGGTTCTAGACTCAAAACTCAACCCAGGAATCCCCAAAATCATAAATAACTTTAAATTCAACTCTACTACAGATTTAGAAACTGGATACTAAACTCTTACAACTACAGAGATTTGAATTATCATTTTACCTTGAAGATTTAAAGAACACCGAGCTCCTTCTGCCTCTCGCTCGCGACCAATTGCTCTCAAGAGCTCTCTATGGAAAACTTATCAGCCGCCTTCAAAACCCAAATCCCTAGGGTTTAAATTCCCCATTTCCCCAATTTCCAAAATTAACCCCTCTAAAACGTCCTTTAAAAAAATCTCACCCCAAACTTTAGAATTTTACTTTTAACCCGGTTATTACAATAACAATTGGTATCGGAGCAGAAGAATTTCAGAAATCAAGATTCAATTTGAAGATTTTGGTCGATATTTCAAAGAACTCACATATTTTCTGTGGAAATTTGATTTTAGCAATTCTTTGATGTTTTTTATCTAAATTTGTTTACTTTGTATGCGAATTTGTATCTAGAACATATTTGATTTGTCATATAGAGTCCAATTCACAACAGTTAGTTCGGATTTTGGAATTTTCTTGAGTTTAGTTCGAGTTTTTGAATCATATTGTCAATGAATCAAATATGTATTTTTTAGTGTTTTGTATTGAAATTAATTGTCTGTAATCTGTTCGTGGCATGTATTAGAAGTGATCTGCAGAGTTTCAGAATAATTGGTAAAGGTTTGGATCGAAATCTGTGAGAAAAGTTGAATTTTTGGACATAAAGTGAAGAACTCGCAAGATCTGGAAAACACGCAAATGAAGAACACGCACGACAAAGAACTCGCAAAGGCTGAAGAACTCGCATAGCCTTAAAACACGCAAAAGGATGAAGAACTCGCAAGCTTAAGTGTGCGAGAAGTCAGAACTCGCAAGAAGCATTGTGCGAGTTTGCACTGTTCAATCTCCTTGTTGTGCGCGAAGTGAGCTATCTGCGAGAAGTGTTCTGCGTGCGCGAAGTAGAAAGTGTAAAATTTTTCTAAGTCTAGAACGCGCAGACGCATTTCGCGAAGTGGAATTGGAGAAACGCATAACCTTTGTCTTGCGTGAAGTTAGAACTCGCACGACGTTGTCTGCGAGAAGCTCAAACTCGCACGTAGTTATCTGCGTGAAGTAAGAACGCACACGAGCCTATTAGCGTGAACCTCAGTACTCCCATCCTTTGTTGTGTGCGAACCTCAAATGTGCATAGTACTGTTTTTTCGCGAAGTTTGTATCCTTTGGTCTGCGAGTTTCTATACTTAGACAAAAATTTCAAAGTAGCGGGACCCCAGTGCTAAGTCTGCGGAGGGGGACAAAGTTCTGATTGTGATTAAAGATTCTGAATTTCTAACGATCAAATTCAAGTTTCTTTTTGTAACAGACTTTCAAGATGAGTTTTTCTGATGATGAAGAGAAGATAGCCAAGCTCAGAATAGAGAACAAAAATCTCTCTTCTTCAGTTCTCTACTACTCAAAGCGATCAAAAAGATATTCTGATGAAAGGAATATACGGAGGGAAGAAGTTAGTGCATATCTTCTGAAACAGACTTATGGGCTGAATGATGAGAAGATACTGAGTTGGAAGCTGAGAATACTGAGCTGAAAAGGAAAATCTCTGACTTGGAATATCAGATGATCCAAATCCAGCAAGCATCTGTTGAAAGTTATGAGGAGTAGATTAAGAGTCTAGAAGATGCTAATGATGAGATTCGAAAGAAAATATCTGGTTTGGAACAAAAGATGATTAAAGATAAAGATGATTTTGAGAGTGAAAAGAAAGGATTTTCAAATAAATTCTCAGACTTTTCCAGGAAGAGTGTTGACGAGAAGAAAACAGTTGAGGTGAAATGTATAAAGCTTTCTCAACAGATTTCAGACTTTGAGAAAGTAATCATTTTGGAAAGGGAAAAGTTTGACAAAGATAAGAAGACCATAGAACAGAGGAATGTTGGAATCTTCAAAGAAATATCTGGTCAAAGAACAAATGCTAAGAAAGACTTTGAAGAAGAAAGAAATATCTTTGAGACAGAGATCAAGAATCTTACTGTGAAGTTATCTGAACTATCTGAAAGTGCTTTGAAAGATCAGAAAGCGAAGTCTGAATTCAAGGAGAAGATTGACCTGCTCATTAAAGAAAGAGATAGTTTCGCTTCAAAGATAAAAGAGCTTGAAGACATTATTTCCAACGTAGTGGTGATTGAGCAAACGACTCCAGAGTCACAAATCAGAAATGGTCCAGTTGATTCTGAATGTTCTTTCAAGACAGCTGCAAGCTCACATAAGAAAATTGTTTCTGCAAAAAGGTCAGTTAATTCATTTGATCAGATTCGTACAACTAACATTTTCTATGATTGGAAAATAGATGGTTCAGGTACACATAGAAGTAGAAGAAGGAGATATGAAGAAGAGAAGCTGGTTTGGAAAGTAAAACCAGTTGAAGATGAGAAGAATGATGAGAAGAAGGAAGAAAAGAAAGGAAAGAAGGAAGAGAAGAAAAGTAACAAATCATTTGTACATGCATCAAAAGCTAAAAAGAATAAAATGCAGAAAGGTAAACCTGATCTTGCTTACTCGAGAGATCAATTGATCAGGTTGTCTAAAAAGAGGTATTGTTCTTACTGTCATACATATGATTATGTTCATAAAACTAGTGATCATTACTGGTATGGTTCTTATTCAATTACTCCCAATAGAACTGCAAATCATAAACATGGACCCAAATACCAGTGGGTACCAAAGCCGAAAGATGATTTTGTGTTGCAGGCACCTCAAGTCAAGGGGGAGTAAGAGAATCGAGGCTTCTGAATAAATCAGTTTAGGACCCGTACTTCAACGAAGTTTGACTTCTAAACACAATAGTTTAGGACTCGCTCTTCAATGATCAAGAGATGATACTCCCGTGATGATATGAGAATGTACTCCAATACTCAAATGAGGAAATCAACCTTCAAGGGGGAGTACATATTTTTTTTTCTGGAAATATGCATTCGGAAGATATGATGATCTACACTTTAGGGGGAGTAAAGAATTATGACTTCTGATTACTTCAAATCAGAACTCGTACATTCAATGTTTTACTGCTTTATGTCCTTTTATTTTTCAATAAATGTTGTGAATAAAACTTTGCACTTTGATGACTTTATGACTGATGCAGATTGAGAGGATGCTTACACGATCATACCATTATGACTTTAAGCTGACTTCATGAGATTTAAGACGGATTGAAAACGTTTATTTCTATTCTTAATCTTATATATGGTTGAAAGAAAGACGACTTTCAATCATAGAAAACATATTCTTAAATGTTCAAACCACTTCTGATTCTTAAATGATTTCATGAATATAGAAGTCTGATTTTAAATGTTTTCATTATTACTTATGCTTCAATGATCAACAAACCGTGTGTTTCCACAGATTAATACTTGTGTATTATCTTTTCTATATGCTGTGAAGTATTCATACACACCGGTTTAATTTTTGTTCAATTTGTTCTTACCATGTCTCTAAATTGAAACAAATTTTTCGATGGTAAGACACCCGATTGTTATTCAAAGCTTGAGCGTGATTTTATTTCTAAACGTTCTTTCAAGAATGTCTATATTTTTGGTTCATATAGACAATATCAATTTTTGTTGACCTAAGCCTTAATTGCTAAATCATTTCTATTTGATCTTTATCATACAATGTCAGATTTTCAAACAAGTTTCTTGTATTCATTTTCATTCTTTCAATATACTTGTTTGAAATTTATTCAATGTTTACAAATTCTCAAATCTTAATGATTACATCTCTGAGCATACATATATCTGACTTGTATATTTGTGCTTTACCTGATAATGTTAAACCATTTTTGAGCAACAATGTCCTTTTATAGGAAAATATGGGTTCATTGTGTAGAACTTAAATGAAACTTCTATGGATTCACGTTAACCAGTGTTTCCTACCCAAGAAGTTAATCCTTAGTGATCGAGTGTGAGGAGTCAAAAAGATATGAGTGTGGGTTTGTGTGAAGAGGTAAAATGTAAAAGAGAGTTTGGTTAGAAGCGACTCAATGATTAAAAAGAAAGAGGGTGTGAGAACAAAGTAAAAGAATATCAAACTCTGCACCAATTTTTTCTGAGTCGGGCAACCACATTGCTAGTGTTTCACAATTCTTCGTGAACATTATTGAAACAGGCAACTAGCCCATGCCAACTCTTGCTAACACCCCACAAACCACTCATTTTCTTCTTAAAAACAAAATGTTTCATATTTTAAGGGGACATAGCATATAATCTATCTAATTTTCATTTGGAAAATCTGGATATTGAAACAGGAGGAAGTCTGCCCCACCTTCGCACTCCGATCATGAACAATTGAGTATATGTTTAATTACTGTTGTCTCAGTGGTTTACACAATTTTGAGCCTTATATAAGCAATCATCATGTGCTTAATTCTTTCTAACACTTGTACGAGCACACAAGGAATTTGTTTTCTTGTCATAACGTTCATAGAAATTCTTTTGTGGTGTTTCGATGATTGAATGGAAGACCTGGGGGAGTGAACATCAAAAATCTCCTTTCCAATATGTATTCATTACACACAGTAACTTTGTGTTACTGACAGGCATATTAACTGATTCATTTGTTGATTCAGGTGTTACACTCTAAATTTTTCTGGCTTTGAAAAGATCTAGATAAATATATTTTGGATCAACGGTGAATCAGAGGCTCAGTATGAAAGATCAATGGTCAGATTATATCAAAGACATTTCTTGTTGAAAGTTTTGATGATCTCTATGCCGTAATCATCAAAAAGGGGGGAGAAAACAATGTTAAAGAAATGTCCGGAAAGAACGGTTTGTATCATATATGGGGAGAGATATTCAAGATTGTTGAAAGCTGAAAGCAAGAGTTCAAAGTTTTCAGAATTGTTGAAGATAAATTTGCTGAAGCAAATTGTGCTGAAATTGAAGATAATTTCTTTCCAAGTCTAAAAGAGGTTTGTTTACAACCTTGGGGTAGAATGTTAATATTCTTGGAGAACAGACTTTGGGAAGATTGTTGAAAGTTTAAATACAATGTTTATCAAAGAAAGAGGAGAATGTTTTAAGCTGAAAAGCGGAGATTGTTTCTCATTGATTATGCTTATTTCTGAAGATAATTTGAATTGACAAGAAATCTACAAAGGGGAGATAAAGTTGATCAAAGGGTAAGATTGTTCAAATTGAGCTTAAAGAGAGAAGATTGAATTGCAAAATCTTTTAGAAATGATCTTGATCCAAAGGGGGAGAATGTTAGAGCACATATTTGTTGGATTCAAGATCATAAAAAATGAAGATAAAAGTCAAGCAAGTAAAAGCTTCAAAGTCAACTCTCAAGCATCAAAGTCAAAGTCTTTGTAATAAAAGTCAAAGTGTCTTGTATTTGTTTTCCTTGTTTTAGTTGTTAGGTATAAATAGTCTTGTCTAGTCTTTGTAAGAAGATAGAAGTCATTCTTTGTAAGAGGTGTGTGAATAGTATACGTGTGTGAATCAGATCAGAGAAGAGATGTATTGAATATCATTCTAGAGAGAGAGAGAATGTATGTAGAGAGAGAAAGTAAGATTGTAATAGTTGTGATGATTGAATCAATGACATATGATTTCATAATTTGTTCATCTTGATTGTTTGTTTGATTAGAACTTGAATTCTGGGTATAACAGTTACTCATAGGTGGTGGAGAGGCCGTAGGTGGTGGAGATATGGTGGGGGGTGAAGAAGTCGTGGGTGCTGAGAGGTGGGGGGGACGGAGAGGCCGTAGGTGGTGGAGAGATGGTGGGGGTGGGAAGTCGTATGTTGGATGGTATTGGGTGTTGTAAGGTGGTGAACAGTTGGTGTTAGTAGATGGGATGAAATAGAGTCATCTAAGAAGGTGTAGTCATGTGGTGTAAAGTGATGAAGATTGGAAGTGTGGAAGGTGTGCTCGACGAAGGTGACATGTCGAGATACCAAGGTGGCGTTTGGTTCGCAGATTCTGAAGGAATCTGATGGAATTGGAATGTTGAATTCCATTGACCAAATTCGATTCCTTTGTTTGGTTCATTCTTTTTCACGAAAGGAATCTCTAAATTCCACCAAATTCCACAAATGAGGGAATTTAACATTCGTTAACAACTACAAGGTATTTTGATGGAATGGAATTCTTATTTTTCATAATACCACATATGCCCTCAATCCAATATAACCTAATCACCACCGACCACCGTTAACCACCGTCGATCTGAACCACCACCGATCACCACCAACCACCGACGTTCAAAACCATCGTCGATCAGAACCACCGCCTACCACCGACCATCGCCGTTCTGAACCACCGCCGACCACCACTGATCACCGTCGACCACTGCCGATCTGAACTACCACCGATCATCACCGACCACCGTCAACCACCGATCACCATCGTTCTGAACCACCGCCAATCTGAACCACCGCCGACCACCGTCGGTCTAAACCACCGTCGACCACTGCTGTTCTGAACCACCGACAATCGTCGACCATCGACCATCGTTGTTCTAAACCACCGTCGATCATCGTCGATTTGAACCACCTCCGATCTAAACCACCGACGTTCTGAACCACCATCGACCACCGACAACCACCAACCACCGACCACCGTCGTTTTGAACCATCGCCGATCTGAACCACCACCGATCTAAACCACCGCCGATCTAAACCACCGCTGACCACCGATCATCGCTGATTTGAACCACCGCCAATCTAAACCACCAACCACCACCGATCTGAACCACCGCCGACCACGTCCGATTTGAACCACCGTTCTAAACCACCACTGACCACCACCAATCTGAACTACCATTACAAATAAAGTATTTTTAATGGCTATTTTATTAAAGCATGTTTTGTTAATAAAAATTAAAATTATCAAAAAGGGTATTTTGGTCATTTATCAACATTTCATTCCAATTCCAAAGCTACATTCTGTGAACCAAACAGACAACTTCCAATTACTTTAACAGATTTCATTCTAATTCTGTCAACCAAACAGGTGGTCAAACCTGACAACATTCCATTCCAATTCCTTCAAAGTCAAATTCCTTTGAAAGGTTCCATTCCATCCAAAAACATTTTGTGAACCAAACGCCACTCAAGAGTTTGCGGGAGGAAAGCTCAAGGCACAAATAGCCTCGATGGTTGTAAGGATACCCTAGAAAGACGCAAGGAGTCGAACGAGGTGCAAGTTTTGTGAGGAGCGATGGAAGAGAGGTTTAGGAAGCATAGACTGTTTGAGAGTTCGTGTAGAAATTCGTGGGAGACAAAGAATGATTAGAACTTGGATAAAGAATATGAGATCGCATGAGAGCTCGCTTTCTTTAAGTGATATTTCGACCCTATTCTGCCCGAGTATCACGAAATTCACTCGAGGATAATCTCAATTCTCAATATCGATTTAGGCATAAATCGATCCTATTTATACACTTGAGAATCTTAACCGATCCCATATTAATATTGATAATAATAACCCATTGAATGGTATTGATTATTGGACATAAATGGTGGAGGTTACAAAATGACTTCATAAATAGGCGGTTACAAAAATGATATCATAAATAGTGGCGGTTACAAAAAAAATATCAGTTACAAAACTGATAAAACCGCTAAACATGATATCATAATCGTATACATCCATTTTCTACTTAGTAACCCGCCAAACATGACCATCCAACGATCTCGGGTCCTAGTTAGCTTACACGAGTGTGCCCTCCACACCTCCTAGCTCGTGTCATAGCTTAGCTACTAACCCCATTATTATCTTGTGAATCCAATTGCCTAAAATGAACCGATGCTTTCACTAAAAGCACCAACATAGACAACCGAAGGTTCGAAGAAGATGGTGTAAGACTCGGTTTTAAAACCGTGTAATTACTCTTACCCGAATTGAACCGTAAATAAAATGGCAACCAACGATAGTTGGGGGGTTAAATCCGTCAATTAACCAAACTCTTTATAATTATATATATATATATATATATATATAATACAAAACAAAACAAAACCAAATACAAGATCCATCGTCTCCTTCAAACCGCCATTTTTTCTCTCATTTCTTTCTCTCTCTAAATTTCAACTTCTCTCTAAAATATCTCCTAATCCGTTGAAGAAATCAAAGATTCAAGCGTATATTCTGAATCCACTCTTTGAGTCCTTCTTAGAGGTATAAATTTCTTCTTAAGTTATTTAAGTTGGTAGGTTAAGGTAGTTGAAGTTGGTTGGTAGATTATGATTTGATATTGCAAAGTTATAATCAAATAAATGTTTAGGAATGTTTGATTTTGTCAAAATTGAAATAGGGTAAAGTTTAGAATCAAACTGATGATATTATGGTTATACTGTAAATTACACACCAAGTGTTCGGTTTAATGCCTAAGAGAATAAAGTTTCGTGATTAAGCTTAGGATAATAACTGTTGAGTTCTATGTTATGCGAGTAATAATAATTCATGGTTTAAATAGGCAATCGAACGAGTTAAACTTCGTCGTGAGTCTCGGTTGATCGTGTGGTACATCTTAATTTGGTTAAGGTATGGATTTCATTTCTCTTGAATCGTGGGAAACTATTTATTGTAGTTGACCCTTCCTAAAGGTGGTTCACCGCCTTGTGATTGATCAATTGATCAATTGAACATGATCAATGAAATGTGTACTTATACACACATACACATTGATTTTGGTGTGAATCTTATGTTTGAATGTTTTCGTGTTTTGTTGTCTCATATTGAAGTTGAGTTATGAATAATTTGTTAGAACCTTTTAGCGTTTTATTAAAATGTGTCGTATGAAATTGTTTATGAAACTTATGAATTATATTGACCTTGATTTTTATGAACGCCATTCGGGTAAGTGGCATATGTTTAGTTTTCGTTGTTTTTAGAACAACCCAATAAATTGGCACATTATTTGGGATGTCTTCTATGGCGGCTTTGTTGTCATGAAGTCTTGCAGGTGAACTCGGTCCACCAGAGTTAGGCCCATTAGTGGCTTACGTGAACCCACTCTGGGGACTAGGCCGACTTTGTTGGCTCTAGGGCGGATTGATCGATCCTAGAACTTTTACCCACAGAACATGTGATCGTGGTTAAATACACGGGGGATTCGAGTGTGTGTGCCCGCACGCCGACCCAATAGTTTGTGTGGTTTGGCCACCCCACGAACACAACAGGAATTGACGGACTTTATTGATATTACGTTTTGAAGTTAAAGTGTGAACTGTTCTTGAGATTATTGTTTTTGAATATTTCTAAATGTTTTCTTTTGAACTAAATGAACTATGAACTTGAGTTTCATGAACTTTCTTTGATTAAATTTTTAAGTCTTCCACTTTATTATCGATGAGTTTATTGTTATTTCCGAACTTATATTATAATCCATTCATTGAGCTATGTGCTCAGTCGTGTGTTTGTTTTCAGACACGACAAGTTCGAAGTGATGCTTACGAGGACGAAACTTGAGATCGAGCGTGAAATTTTGGAGTTCTTAGACTCACCTTATCATATAACATTCTAAGTTTATAAAAACTTTTTGAAGTGTGATATTTTGGATTGTAATATATGTTTAGAGTTTATTAATAGCTCTGAATTAGTTGTGTATTTATGTTAAGTCCCGTTCGTGACATCGCCCGTTCCGGACCACGGGGACGGGGGATGTTACAAATATGGTATCAGAGCATAGGTATCGACTTGTAGATTAACTAGGTTTGACCTGTGAGGATTGGGTAGACTATAATTTAATTATACTTACTGATTTTCAATTCGTAACTGTTTTGAATTCTAATTTTGATATTGTTCTGTGTTAGAATGTCAAGACGTGGTCGCCCACGCAAATCCAAATCTCAATCTGAGGGTAACCCAAACCCCAACACAGTGAAGGGTACAAGTGAGCCTAATATTGTTGATGTGGTTCGTCAGACCATGTCAAGTATGATGCCTACATACCTTGAGCAGGCCATGTTAACTTAATTGATTTATATGTTTATGCCTTATTTGATATTGGGGCAACACACTCTGTTGTTTATGAATAATTAGAATCTCGGATAAAACCTTATGAGCAAACCACTGAATTTCCAGTTGTGATATCTACCCCTATGGGTGGTGCAAACTGTGTGTTAACTCGATTTTTGAATTGTCCATTGTTTATTGGAGACTGCATATGGAAGGTCACTCTACTTCCAATGCATATGTCCCACTTTCAATTAATATTGGATATGGACTAGTTGTCACACCACCGTGCAACTATAGACTGTAACGCCAAACAAATATTGTTTGGGGATATTGACAAACCAGAGGCAATCTTCCAAGAAGGTACCCCAAAAGAAGATGTTACCGCTTTAGCCTCTATTACTGTGAAGCAGTATACTTGGCAAAGTAATGATGGTTTTATAGCCTCGTTACAAGATCCCAAACAAGTATTCCCTACTTCTGCCTCCATACCTGTTGTTTCAAAATATCTTGATGCTTTTCCCGAAAATCTACCGGGTATACCACCAGTCCGGGAAGTCGAATTTACGATCGATCTAGTCCCGGGAGGTTCTCCTATTTCCAAGGCTCCCTATCGAATGGCTCCAACTGAAATGAAGGAACTCAAAACTCAACTCGATGATTTACTGAAGAAATGTTTCATTCGACCCAATGTCTCACCCTGGGGGCTCCGGTTCTCTTTGTTAAAAAGAAAGACGGTACGATGCGTCTTTGTATTGATTACCGGGAGCTTAATAAAGTAACAATTTGTAACAAGTATTCGTTGCCGAGAATCGACGATCTGTTCGATCAATTACAGGGGGCACGATACTTTTCCAAAATTGATCTTCGGTCTGGGTACCATAAACTTCGTATCCGAGATTGTGATATTCCGAAGACCGCATTCAGAACTTACTATGGGACTGAACTCGTGGTAATGCCTTTTGGGCCAACTAATGCTCCCGCGGTCTTTATGGATCTTATGAATTGGGTTTTCAAGGATTATCTTGACGACTTTGTTATTGTGTTTATTGATGACATCCTGATATACTCAAAGTCAAAAGAGCAACATAATCAACATCTTCAAATCGTTTTGAAAACTCTTCGAACGAGAAAGTGTTTTTTCTCGAACACGTAATCTCTGCGGAAGATGTCAAAGTCGATCCAACGAAAATTGAAACTGTCACTAAATGGCCTCAACCTACGAATGTATCTGAAGTTCGTGATTTTCTGGGTCTGGCTGGTTATTATAGATGATTTTTTGAAGGATTCTCTAAAATATCTCTACCGTTAACCCGATTACTCTGAAAAGGAGTTAAATTTAATTGGGATTCCAAACAAGAATCTAGTTTCGAGGAACTGAAGCATCGATTGGTTACCGCACCTGTTCTTGTATTACCGTTTGGCACCGACGGGTTTCAAGTTTATAGGGATGCTTCAAAGAAAGGTCTCAGTTGTGTTCTTATGCAAAACGGAAGAGTGATCACATATGTGTCACATCAATTAAAGCCTTATGAGGTCAATTATCCGACTCACAATCTCGAATTGGTCGCGGTTATATTCGCACTCAAAATTTGGCGTCATTATTTGTACGGTGAGACATGTGAAGTTTTCACCGACCACAAGATCCTTAAATATATATTTACTCAAAAAGAGTTAAATATGCGTCAGCGGAGGTGGCTCCAACTTCTAAAGGATTACGATGTTCATATACAGTATCATCCAGGTAAGGTTAATGTAGTCGTCGACGCCTTAAGTCGTAAATTCGTGGAAAATGTTTCCTCGTTACTTGTTCCTATGGAGTTGGATTTGGAGATCGAATGATTCGGACTGTAAATCTATATGAGCTCGCAAATGGAAATTCTATTGAATCTAATGATAGAACCGACTCTAATCTCTCGGATCAATGAAACCCAATAAGACGACAGTGAATTGTGGGCAAACTTCCAGCAGGCACAAGAGAATGTTAATTCAGAGTTCAGAATCGATGATGATCAAGTGTTATGGTTTCCGGATCGTCTTTGTGTTCCGAATAACTCGGAGCTTAAAGATCTAATTCTGACTGAAGCTCATAAATTTATGTTTTCTTTTCACCCGGGTACACCGAGAATGTATTGTGACTTCATTACTGGTGGGTTGGAATGAAGCGAGATATCGCTGACTTTGTAGCTCGTTGTCTCACTTATCAACAAGTTAAAAGTGAGCATCAACGTCCGGGTGGTCTTCTCCAATCGCTGAACATCCCAGTATGGAAATGGAAACACGTAACTATGGATTTCATAGTCGGACTACCCCGTACGACCTTGAAACACGATGCAATTTGGGTAGTGGTTGACCGACTAATGAAATCAGCTCATTTTCTTCCTATCCGACAAACTTGGTCAATTGATAAATTGACAGAAGTATTCCAACGTGAGATTGTACGTCTCCATGGCACTCCTGTATCGATTATCTCTGAGCGAGATCCACGTTTTACATCTCGATTTTGGGAAGGTTTACATAAAGCTTAGGGCATACGTTTAAATTTTAGTACAACATTTCATCCGCAAACTGATGGGAAATCTGAACGTACGATTCAAACATTGGAGGATATGCTTCGAGCATGTGGTTGGAATGGCATGGAAGTTGGGACAATTACTTCTACCTAATAGAGTTCTCCTATAATAATAGTTGGCAATCGAGTATCGGCATGGCCCCGTATGAAACACTTTATGGTCGAAAATGTTGAACACCGACTTGTTGGAATGAAGTCGGAGAACGTATTCTCGAATGCCCATAATTGGTACAAGTTACTACCGAGAAGGTCGAGATTGCGCGTCAAATGATGAAAGAGGCTCAAGCTCGTCAAAAGAGTTACGCCGATAAACAACGACGACTTATCAAGTTCCAACAGGGAGATAAAGTTTTCGTGAAGGTTTCCCCAACTCGTGGTATCTGATGTTTCAGTCTCAAAGAAAAGTTGAGCCCGAGATACATTGGTCCCTTCGAAATTTTGGAAAGAGTTGAAGTTGTGGCATACTGGTTAGCTCTACCACTGCAATTATCTCATGTACATAACGTGTTCCATGTCTATTCACTTCGAGGGTACAACTATCATCCCTTACACGTCATTAAATATCCCTTGGAGCACGTAGAACGAGATATGTCTTGTCACGAGGAACCTGAACAGATTCTTGATCGTGATGAGAGAGGTACACATATGCTGTAACACTCGTAATCTCAGTAAATCCTTAACTGGTACCCTACTTATCGATCTATAATTATAACCTTAGTTGGAATTGGTTTGGAAGATTGGGTCTTTATATCGGGAGCGCCTTGGGTCGAAAAGTGGTATTTTTGGCTCTCGGTACGTCTTGGGCGATTATGCTCGCGATTGTGACAGAATGTCACTCTCGCGTGACATAATCACGGGCATTGTACCACAAGTGTTTGGACGCGGGCGACAATGCCACGCGACTATGCTAAGGGCATAGTCGCCGATCATTGTCGCGATCGGGGGCAGTGGGCCTTTAAGCTCGAATTTTTCCTATCTCATCTCATTTATTGCAACCTTCTTCAACCCTACCCTCTCCTTTCTCTCTAAACCGAACCTCCTTGCCACCATTGTTGATTTTGTTGATACTCAAGATCTCGGGATTTCAAGTGATACTTCACCATCCAACAAGGTTATGAAAGCTTAAGCTCAATCTCTCCACTTTGTCATCTTCATCACCAACTTTCTAGGGTTTTATCAAACCCTCTTCAAGAGTGTCTCCATTCTCTTAAAGGTTGTGGTGGTAACTCACATGGGTGACCTAGAGAAGTATAGTTGATGGATTTAATCTATGGTAAAGGTAATATCCCCTTTTCTTCATATATGGAAATTAGGGTTTTGGTATAAGTTGTGATCCTTATGTAAAATGTTTCGGGAAAGATTCTAAATGGATTTAATATGATTATTTATGGGTGGAAATTGTGGATCTAGGTTTTGGAAGGATTTTGCTTGTGGATTCGGAGTTCTTCAAGGAAGCTCAAGTTGGGGTAAAATCTAGATTTAGCCTAAATCTAGCAAGGTGAGTTTAAGTTGATTTGTGAAAACTATGTACATGCCAAAATGTCAAATTTTAAATGTTTATGTGTTTTACATGAAACTATCAACTGTTGAGTTGTTTGATAAGTTTTGATTATCTGAAGTATTTAACTTTATAAACTTGTAAAACACCCATTTTTGGGATTTTTGGGCATTTTGATAAATGTATCATTGTGACGTGGAATGTTTTAAAAATTACCAACGTGTGGGTCAGTGACATTTGGTCATTTTCAACCTTACGAACATTTCAGAAGTTGTCAACCTTTTTGGGTTTGGGGAAAAGATGTAACTCAAGTATTTTATTGAGTAAATATTTAATATTGATATTTTAATGACTTATTATTGGGTGTAAATCCCATGAATAATTGCAATTTAAATGTGTGTCATGGGACGTTTTGGAAAGAGTCAATGGGATTATAAACTTGTTTGGGAAATGATTTATCTCAATCTAAAGTGTGTTGGAGTTATTCATGTAGTTGAAGCATGTGTTTGCATAAACGTTGGTCGTTGCATTTTATGGACGTTAACATATGGTCATTTGATTTTGGGCTTAAAGATCGGTTTTCGTCGGTGTCGGGTCTTGAGGACATTTGTCCGGTTTTAATGGCTCAATATAGAGCCTCATTTATGTTTTGCATCAGTATGCATCTTATGGTATATTAAGGATAATTACATGCTCGAGTGCATTGGTCATTCCTGTGTAGTCATGTAATTTTAGACTATGTTGCATTGGATCCATAGGCATGTAAGTCGGTCGTAGTTAATGGTGAGGACTCTTGGGATTTTCACTTTGGGAAATGATGTCGTGTGGGCATTGATGTCGTCCTGCTTGTTTGGCGAAGAGGAACCTTTATGGGTTGTACTTCGGGACCATAGGTCTTATGATTGGGTGTCCAATTCTTGTGCACGAGGGTTAGACATCGGGAGTTATCAACTAAGGAGTTTTGACTCCTATCTTGAATGCTAGGGAGTAGGCACTAGGGGTCGAATGAGTACCCTGAGGATGAAACTCCACTAGAGACCGAACAGGCAATAAGATCGTGTATCATTGAGGTGTCGCTCGGTGGAGCAGGCAATGGGGGATACGGTGTTTTGGGACTTGAAATAAAGTCCGAAGAGCAGGCAATACAGTTACGATCTGAGGTGTATTTCGACAACGTGGCTAGGTGGCTTAACTTTGTGTTCCGCCACATACCACGGAATCGGGTCTCCCCCGTCACCGGAAGGTGTTATTTGGGTATTAAATAGTATTATTTTATTATCCATGTTTTCGGTGACGTTTTGTATATACGGATTTTATTCGTGATTTATAGGCCGAGTATTATGCCCTCCTGTGTTTGGGTGTTTCGAGAAATAAAGCCTTATCCGCAATTTTATATATTGGGAGTTTTAATTACTAATTACGTTTTGGGGTGAATTTGGGGTTGAAGTTGTTTTACGAAATAATGATTATGTTGGGTTGCTTGTTTTTAAAGGTGTGTGTAGGGGTGAGCATAACCGGGTACCCGCCTATTTTTCCCGGAACCGGAACCGGCGGTTCCTAGGATGCCGGAACCGGAACCGGATGCATCGGTTCTCATTTTCTTGGAACAGGTCCCGGAACCGCTGGGAACCGGTTCCGTTTCCGGGTACCCGGTTACAATATGTTTTTTAAAAATTAACATTTAATATAATAAAAAGATAATTATAACTTTTTAAATATAATGCAAACAACAAAATACCAACTTAAACTAATAAATACAGCAAAATACCAACTTAAACTAATAAATACAGCAAATGTTAAAAACGAATCCGAAAAAGCTCACTATTACATAAACAAATGACACTCTCGAGTCTTGACCATGAGTCTGTGATAAAGAAATGTCATTTTGCTATTGCTTTGTGCCTCTAAAATGCCAAATTTCGTTCTCCAAAAAACAGATCCTCACTTTTTTCAACCTGCAACCCTTTAAATGAAGGAAATAAAGGTAGTAAGTGGGTCAAAATAACCAATCAAGTTCACCCAAAGTGACCATCTAGAAATGAAACGTCAACTGAGTTGTATAGATTTAACTGCTGATAAAATAAATAACCAATCAGGTTCATCCCTTCACACTAATTAACTTACTATTTAATAGATTTAATTGCTGATAAAACAAATTAAAATCAAATTACTTAAGGTCGAACCTTAATTTTGTTGCCTGCATGTTGTCACCCACAAAGATCAAACAACCGTCTTATCCCTAAACTCCCTGCAAAAAAAACGAAGAAAAAGCTTGAAGGTTGTTTAGTGTTTTCACAACCTGTCAAACGTGGTGGGTATCTTGAATCTTGACTAGGTACTTTATCATGTTTAAACAAACATGTCAACTCATGAAAACACATATATAGAAGATTAGAAGATTACCTCAAATGTCTCATCTAGATCATTACGACCAATTTCTGAAATAAAATTAACAAAAAAACACAAATTAGAATGTTAAATATGATATAAAAATATTCAAAAAAAGACAAAATAAATAAGTAAATTACCTTCCTCGTATTTCTGCACATCATCCAAATATTGTTCCATGTCAATATATATTGTTGATGCCCTCAACCAATCGTGAGCACATATTAAAGCTTCCACCGTCTTTGGTCCCAAGCAACTACGAAACTCATCCACCACACGACCGGATGTACTAAAAGCAGATTCACTAGCAACGGTAGAAACCGAAATGGCTAGAATGTCTTTTGCCATTGATGCCAATACCTTATAATTATATCTGGTAACCATTTAGAATGTGCTAACAGATTTGGTAACCATTTAATTTTAACTAACAGAATGTGCTAACAGATTTGCTTCGTAATGATACCTTGAAGTCTTCAAGGTTTCTTATCGTTGACTTGTTGTCCTAACTCCCAAGCAGTCAAGGCTGTCAAGCACCACACCACACGGTTTGAACTTTGAAGAAATCTCGATGGAACTGATTCAAATCGATGGAACTGATTTTTTGTAACATCCGGAATTTCAGGTAAGTATAAGGCCTTGTTAATCTTATGGTTTTGTGCTTAAATATAGTAGGACATTATATGTTAATTGCTATTTGGGTTAAAGTTAGTTATAATTAATGTTTTGGAAGTTTTTAGGACAACCTTTAAAGATAGTGAGTTACGCGACTTACGCCGCAGGTTGAAGGTCGCGACACAAGCCACGTAACCCACTGGAGTTCACCTATCAGGGCAAGCGGGTGACTTACGCTGCGGGTTGCAAGTCGTGGCACAAGTCGCAGGGCGACCTGCAGGTCCCCAAACCCCCCATTTGCCCGTTTTCTTCTCATTCCTATCACAAAAATCAGATCTAAATCGAGAAAGTTAGGGTTTTGGGAGATTTTCTTCTCCTCTAAACCCTCTTATCATTTATTGCAAAAGCTTGGTTGGTGTAATCATTTTTTAACCACAAGGCTTGTGGTGTAGCGGTAATTACCTGGGGAGTTCATAGCGCTCAACCCGGGTTCGACTCCCTGCATTCGCAACTTTGTGACCACTGGGTTTAACCTCAGGGCTGCATGCTTTCGTAGTCGGTTTCTTTGCCAAGGGATTGGTCTACCCTTTCCAAAAAAAAAAGATCCCAAGATTTCAAGTCTTCATCACTTACAACCAACTTCTAGGGTTTCATCTTTTCTAGGTTTTAATCAAAAACCTAGATTGTGAGTTTACTAATCCTTTTGTTAAAACTAGATACACATCCTAATCTACTACTTGATATCATCTTGCTTCATATTTGAAAGGTTCATGTTAAATGCAAGTATTTGGGGTTTTTCCTTATGAACACATGTTTATATGTAACATGCTTCTACTTATTGGGAAATGTATATATGTATCTCATTATGGAAATGATATCTTGTTGGAACACCATTTGGTGGGTTTAAAACTACATGATTAAAAAATGTGGTTACATTGGTCTTGTTAAGGACTTGACATTAAATGGCTTGTATTATTGTACCCATGGTTGGTATGGAAAATATTCTTGGTCATATTGTGCCTTGGGGCCTACTAATAAATTATGTTGGACGAACCAAGTCAGTAGACACTAGGAGGATATAGTCTTGGGTGCCACCGTGTGGGTATGTGCCTAGACCTCCGCCATTCGGGGTAATGCCATGGTAGTAGTCCTCGGATGTGTCGGGCCTTTCGGATGTCACTCGTAGTAGTTGGCATCAACGTATATCGACTCTTTGGGTGGAACTTGATTGGTGCTATGGGTATCCCTTATTGACTGCACATTTAATGATCAATTGGTTAACTGCTGATAAGAATTGTAAATGCTATTATATGCTATTTCTTGTTCATCTCACTAGGCTTTTTGGCCTAACACTTGTTTGGTGTCGATGTGTATCTCAGGTTCTAGTGGCTCCGCTTCTAAGCAGGTATAGTTGCTTTGGGGTGAGAGCTTGGGGATTGTGCTTTTGAACATATTATTTTGGAGAAGACATTTGGGCTTATAGATGACACCCTTTTTGTAATCTCTTTTCTAGTTGTAGAAATTATATTAGATGGTTGTTGTTTATTGTCCGTTCAATTACAACTGAGATTAAACAGGTTTATTTATTTTCCCCATTTTTGGGAGGCTCTTGCTAAGGCAATTTATATACCACTTCTCCCATTTGGGAAAGTTTTTGTTATCACCATTTTTAGGGTGTTACATTTTTGCCTTCAAATCGATGGAACTAAGCTCAGTAATGAACTTAAACTCAGAATTAAGACCATAAACAAACAGTAAAAGAAATTGATGGAGTACATTAAAAGAAATCTCGTGGAGAACAGCAAAAGAAATCGATGGAGCACTGTATGATACCTTGAAGGCTTGAAGGTTTGAAGAAATCCAGTTGTAGAAAACTATTTGAAGTACCCGATGGAGCTGATTCAAAGTTCAAATCGATGGAGAAAAACTTGAAGAAATCTCGTTCGATGAAGAAATCCCGTTCGATGGAGAAAAACTATTTCAAGGTTTGAAGAAATCTCGTTCGATGGAGAGGCAGAGAGTTGTAAAAGAAATTGATTTCATCAAAGATTCAAATCAATTTCATTCAAAGATTCATAAACAACACTTGAAATCGTATCTATAATCAAAGATTCAAATCAATGGGGCATGGAGGTGGGACTGTGGGAGGCGGCTTGGTTTGGGAAAATTCCTAAACTGATGTCGTGAGGTGAAGTCTGAACAACCCTAATTCCCTAAATGAGTAATAAATATTAATTATTAAATGGTAATAATCTAAATTTCTAATAGATTTTATTAATAATTTAATATATATATATATATATAGTTATAAAAACAGCGGGTACCTGTCGGTTCCGGTTCGGGGTACCCAGCGGGTATCGGTTCCAAAAAAATGAGAACTAGAACCAGTCTTAATCGGTTCCGTGTTTTAGGAACTAGAACCAATCGCATCGGTTCTGGTTCCGGAACCGGCAGTTCCGGAGCGGTTCCGGTTCCAAAAGCGGGTACCCAGTTCCGCTGCTCACCCCTAGGTGTGTGTTATTGGAAAATGAGTCGTTTAATATTTAAAGTAAATCATTTTGAAAGATAATGATTTAACTCACATTCTTTCGTTTAACAAATATATTTGTTTCATGTTGAAAACTCTTGAACTCACTAGGCGTTAGCCTAACCTTTTTATTTGTTGGCATGTGCATCAGGTTTGGTTGAGGATTGTTGCTAGCGA
Source organism: Arctium lappa (assembly GCA_023525745.1). Lineage (NCBI taxonomy): Eukaryota > Viridiplantae > Streptophyta > Magnoliopsida > Asterales > Asteraceae > Arctium > Arctium lappa. The sequence goes on along the minus strand of CM042058.1, from coordinate 69,267,440 downwards.
CTTCGTGGTGAGATGAGTGCTAGTCCTGCACGAGAGAGAGTAGCTCAGTGAAGTCTTCCGCACTTATGGAAATAGCAACTGTTATTGGGTTATAGTAACACCCGACCTTGAATTTGTCCCTATGTAAGATTGTATTTGTTTTCTTTATGGATAATTCTAGAATCGTATTTTAAGTATGGACTTGTCGGATGATGTTTCATCCATCTTTGAGGTATATTTGAAAATTTTAAATTAGTTGCTCTTTCCAAATTTGAGGGTGTTACATATGCGACGGGAGTATCCCGAGTTCTTTAATCGATGTAAGTTTCCTATCTAAATTCGATTTTGGGGACGAAATCTCTTTTAAGGGGGGAGTAATTGTAAGACTTGGTTTTAAAAGCGTGTAATTATTCTTACCCGAATTGAACCGTAAATAAAATGACAACCAAAGATAGTTAGGGGGTTAAATTTGTCAATTAACCAAACTCTTTATAATTATATATATATATATATATATATATATATATATATATATATATATATATATATATATATAAAACAAAACCAAATACAAGATCCATCGTCTCCTTCAAACCTCCTTTTATTCTCTCATTTCTTTCTCTCTCTAAATTTCAACTTCTCTCTAAAATATCTCCCAATCCGTTGAAGTAATCAAAGATTCAAGCGTATATTCGGAATCCACTCTTCGAGTCCTTCTTAGAGGTATAAATTTCTTCTTAAGTTATTTAAGTTGGTAGGTTAGGATAGTTGAAGTTGGTTGGTAGGTTAGGATTTGATATTACAAAGTTATAATCAAATACATGTTTAGGAATGTTTAATTTTGTCAAAATTGAAATAGGGTACACCAAGTGTTCGGTTTAATGCCTAAGAGAATAAAGTTTCGTGATTAAGCTTAGGATAATAACCGTTGAATTCTATGTTATGCGAGTAATAATAATTCATGGTTTAAATAGGCAATCGAACGAGTTAAACTTCGTCGTGAGTCTCGGTTGATCGTGTGGTACATCTCAATTTGGTTAAGGTATGGATTTCATTTCTCTTGAATCGTGGGAAACTATTTATTGTAGTTGACCCTTCCTAAAGGTGGTTCACCGCCTTGTGATTGATCAATTGAACATGATCAATGAAATGTGTACTTATACACACATACACATTGATTTTGGTGTGAATCTTATGTTTGAATGTTTTCGTGTTTTGTTGTCTCATATTGAAGTTGAGTTATGAATAATTTGTTAGAACCTTTTAGCGTTCTATTAAAATGTGTCGTATGAAATTGTTTATGAAACTTATGAATTATATTGACCTTGATTTTTATGAACGCCATTCGGGTAAGTGGCATATGTTTAGTTTTCGTTGTTTTTAGAACAACCCAATAAATTGGCACATTATTTGGGATGTCTTCTATGGCGGCTTTGTTGTCATGAAGTCTTGCAGGTGAACTCGGTCCACCAGAGTTAGGCCCATTAGTGGCTTACGTGAACCCACTCTGGGGACTAGGCCGACTTTGTTGGCTCTAGGGCGGATTGATCGATCCTAGAACTTTTACCCACATAACATGTGATCGTGGTTAAATTCACGGGGGATTCGAGTGTGTGTGCCCGCACGCCGACCCAATAGTTTGTGTGGTTTGGCCACCCAACGAACACAACAAGAATTGACGGACTTTATTGATATTACGTTTTGAAGTTAAAATGTGAACCGTTCTTGAGATTATTGTTTTTGAATATTTCTAAACGTTTTCTTTTGAACTAAATGAACTATGAACTTGAGTTTCATAAACTTTCTTCGATTGAATTTTTAAGTCTTCCGCTTTATTATCGATGCGTGTATTGTTATTTCCGAACTTATATTATAATCTATTCATTGAGCTATGTGCTCAGTCGTGTGTTTGTTTTCTGACACGGCAGGTTCGAAGTGATGCTTACGGGGACGAAACTTGAGATCGAGCGTGAAATTTTGAAGTTCTTAGACTCACCTTATCATATAACGTTATAAGTTTATAAAAACTTTTTGAAGTGTGATATTTTGGATTGTAATATATGTTTAGAGTTTATTAATAGCTCTGAATTAGTTGTGTATTTATGTTAAGTCTCGTTCGTGACATCGCCCGTTCCGGACCACGGGGACGGGGGATGTTACAGATGGTATGTGGGAACACGATGGAATAATATCTCGGTTGGGGTTTTGTTTGAAAGGGTGCGTATGGGTAGGATGTTTTGAGTATATGTTTCAAAGTGTAGAGCATACACCCAATAGGTGGGTGGTAGAGAGGCATGAAAAAGAGAGATGCGAATGGTGTTATTAATGGTGTGCAAGATGAGTTCGGCTTTGCCATTTTGGGCAGATGTATGTGGGCACATGAACCGTAGCACCATACTGTTTTTTATGCAAAATTGGTGAAAGAGGGAGTTATTGAATTCACGCTCGTTATCATACTGAAAAGTTTTGATATTTCATTCAAATTGTGTGTTAATGTACGTACTAAAATCAAGAAACGCTTGGAAATGTGGGATTTTCATTTTAGGGGAAAGACCCAAAGGTAATGGGAGAAGTCATCTAACAAAACTAGGTAATACTTGTGTCCTCGTATGCTAGTGACGGGGGATGTCCACAAGTCTGCGTGTATGAGATCAAAAGGAGAAAAAATAGTTGTATTAGATAAATTAAAAGAAAGGCATACATGTTTGCCAAGAGAACAAGAATCACAATTATGAGCATGAGAACTCTTATTACAAGAAATAAAATTTATAGCTCTAAGAAATTGAAAAACTGGATCGTCGGGGTAGCCGAGTCGGTTATGCCATGTAGATGGTGAGATGTTGACGAGAGCGATAGGTGGCTTGACTTGAGTATTTGAAAGAGAGAAAGGGTAGAGACTTACGGAACTATTGCATCCCGTAAGAGTTATCCCCGTATTGAGATCCTTCACGGAGAAACCAAAAGGGTCAAATTCGACAGAAACCTTATTATCACGAGTAAATTGGCCAATAGAGATCAGATTTTTTTATTAGGGTGTATAGGACGTATTTTAGAGTGGAGGGGGTGGGCGGCGGTGTAGTGGTGTTTCCTTGACTGTAAATTGGAACATGATTTCCATTACCAACGATGACAAATTGAGAAGTACTAGTATTAAATAGTTTAGGATACTTCCTGAGTTACTCGTGAGATGTGAAGTTGCACCCGTGTCCATGTACCAAGTGTCACGGGTTGTTGAAGCGACATTGTATTGAAAGCATTACCAACTCGGTTGGAGTCATCGACGTGGCGTAAGGCATGGGAGACTGTGGAGTAAATAAGGCTTGGTTCAGTTGGAGGGACTGCAATCGCTGGACAGGACCGACGCCCAAGATGCCGGATTGCGAGACTGGAGCAGTTAGGTATGGGCACAAGGGTGCTGAGTGTTGCCGGGAGGTTTTCCATTGGGGCCATGAGGGTTGTGGGGGCCATGTTGGTTGATGGAACGAGTAAGGAAACAAGCCACAACCACGTCCTCGACCCCGACCCTGACCGCGAATATGGTCATGAGGGCCCGACCTCTTCCTCGGTTCCCAGTACGAGTGGGTTGGGGAGATGGTTATTGGTTTGTTGATGGTGACAGGGCTTTAGAGGTTTGTTGAGACGAAGATCGTTGGTCGGTGACAAAAGCGTATTGAGCGTGGGTCTCTTATTTGGAGAAGCATGTTTCCTCCAACAAGAGTTGAGAGCGGGCCTTGTTGAAGCTTGGAAGAGGATCGTCCTGTTGGATCATCGTAGCAGTGATGTCGTACTCTCCTTTGGTGAGGTGATATTAGTTGAAGAACCATGTTGACTTCAGTGATCGGACTACCGACATTGGCAAGTTGGTCGGCGAGTTGCTTGAGGCGTTTACAATATTCAGTCATGGTGGGAAACACTTCAAGTCTAGTTGTGTTGAATTGTTCTTTAAGGTAGAATACACGGGTATGCTTGTTATCTTGGAAGATCTCTTCAAGACGGACCCATAACTCTTTCGCCAATGTACTGGGCTACCGGGTTTCATGATGGTGTGGAGAAGGTCTTTGGACTATATATCCATTGTTTGACAATGGCATCAAGTCGTTGTCATATAGGGGAGTCGATATTAGAGGGGAGTTCGACGATGGAGTCGATGTGATGAGAACGTTGTAAGCACAAGCGTGAATATGGGATAGCTCTACCCACGATGCATATTGACCGTCTTCTTGGTCAAGAGTGAGAGGGATGAGGTTTTGATGTTATTGACGGCGAATGCAAGATGGAACACCGTATGGGAAGAGGAGGACGAATCGTCCTTGGGATTTTTGTCATCCGGTCGAGCCATTCAGGTGCTTTTGACGGAGGAGGAAGGAAGCGGTTCGGTGGAACCCTAGATGATTAGGAATGAGAAGAGAATTTGGCTCTGATACCAAATTGAATTGTGAATAATTGCTTGCCTTTCATTCCAAACAATAAATATAATATATAGCGATCACAATCCCATAATCAGGGAAAAGATAGCACGTATAATTACAAACCTATCAATAAGGAAGGGATAAATCTCATATTTATCTACAGAGAATATTGAGGAAGTATATTCTCTAACATGGAGGACTGGAGTGTGGACCGTGGAAAGAAAGACTAATGAGAAAACCTAATTTAGATAAATAATTAATATTAATAAGTAATTAAATTTAACATAAAATCTATACCGGGGACGAGGCAGGGCTGGGGATGCATTACCCGACCCCGACCCCGTCCCCATCTCTAGTTTTATCCTAACGACGATCCCCGGCCCGGGACCCGAGACCCGGTTTAGCGGGGAATTCCCAGTCCCGATCGGGTCGGATGAACCGGATTCCCCACCGGGTTGGGGCAAAATCACCATGCCTACCTTCAAGTAATATAATGGTATAGTACCAAGATCGTTAGGTGTGTTCACGGTTCGGTTCGACTCGGTTAGTAAGAAAAATGTGAACTGAACCGCATGAGGCGGATACCTGGTTTCCCGAACCAAAACCGATCTGCGGGATCAATCGAACCGAACCGAAGTTAGTCGGTTACCCGCGGTTCGGTTCACGGTTACCCAAATTTATAAAAAAAATTATTTGCAATATAAAAATAATACCAAAATAGAAGATTTAAACCAATTACATAACAAATACATAAAGATAATCTAAGAAAAAGAAATTGAAATAAGTTTTATTGTTTAAAAATATCTAGTACTTAGTTGATGATTATTTAAAAATTAAATAGTTAATATTAAATATAATATTATTAATTGTTATATATATAATGGTTCGGATCGATTATCCACGAATACCTATAATTTAAAACCGAAACCGACCTGTGAATAACCGGTTTTTCGGTTTTCGCATTTTTTGGTTTTTCCGGTTTTCGGTTTTTTCGGTTTCGGATCAAACAGTTTGGCTCGGTTTTTCGGTTTTTTTGAACACCCCTAAAGATCGTATCCATAGGGACTGGTTTAGTAAGAATCTAAGATTAGGTTTTATAAAATTAATTGTTTTGAGAGTAATTTGGTGATTTTTTATGTTGACTAACAACAAATAATAAAAAGCCTATATGAGTGCAAGCTTTTCCCTACGAAATACAGTAGCTACAAGATGGTTGAAAAAACTAGCCACAAAATAATCCATCATGATATTTTTCTCTTGAAAATGAATTGTGATGGATTGTGACCAGAATCCAATCACAAAGTGGCCACAATTGCTAACTTTTGTTTTGCCAACTTTATTAAGTACATCTCGAAAATTGTTAGGGTTGTTTGGTTCATGGAATTGGAAGGATTTGAAAGAATTGGAATTGCCAATTCCATTGACCAAATTCCAAGCCCATGCAAAGGAATTGAATTCCTATCAACCAAACGTGTGGTCAAATTCCATTCCAATTCCTTCAAAGTCAAATTCTTTCGATGGATTCAAATTCCATCAAATTCCATTCTGTGAACCAAACGCCCCCTTAGTTCCATTAGTATTGAGAGATGCCCAAATCTCTATGACACATAACCATCTTGGCCGATATGCTAAACCTCAGTGAAAGTTATGCAAAAACCTCAAACTTCCTTGCATTACTCAAGCCCTATTTCGAATCCACCACTTACAAGTGATTAGCTTATCCGCATTGAGTTAAAACTTCAACTTCAGTGACCAAATCGAAAAGTTAGCAATCCTAAAAGTCCAAGCCATCTTTTGGTGTTCAGTTTAGTGGAAGAAACAGAAATACGGTTGCTCATACGTTAACTACACAATCACAGTTTTTTGTCACACCAACTACAAATGTTAACTCTCTAATATGGCTGTTGGAGGAGCTATGTAACACTCTCAATTATGGAAATAGCAACTAATTTAAAATTTTCCAAATACATCGATAATTGATTCATCTACAACCATAATTTAAGGTTTAACTTCAATACACACATTTCATTATATGAATACAGTCTACCATAGAGATCGGTGCTACTAAAACCCAATAACAGTCACTATCTCCAATATGCGGAAGACTTCACTAACTACTTACCCTTACGTAAGACTAAGGCTCATCTCTTCATAGTACTACTAGAACCACTTCGCCAACTGGAACCTGATGCACATGCCGACAAATAAAAAGTTAGGCTTAACGCCTAGTGAGCTCAAGAGTTTTCCTTCATATATATAAAGCAATAACTTTAAGAATGTTATTTGAATCGTGATTTCCAAAATGAGACACATTTAATTTGAAAGAAACCAAGATGAAATACATTAAATCTGAAAACAATCTCTTTTTCAACATTCATCATAAAACAAAACGCCTCTTTGATATAAATCCAAAACTCAAAACCTGCGTAAAGCATAACTGACATTTTAATAATCAGCTACTAAAACGTAGATAAATTCCAACTTCCAAAACATCCCAAAGACATGGATAAGATCCAATATTCAAAACCTTAGAACATGAATAACCACCTGTACTCAATACGTCACCAAAACATAGATTATAAAACTCAATACCCAAATCAACACCTTTTGGTGACGGGGGAGACTCGATTACATTGTACATGACGGAACACCAAAGTGGGTCACATAGCTATGTAGAAAACCAAAACGTATGGATTATACGCATAAAACATATCGAGCTCAACTACTCTAAGTCCATTGTTCGAAAACATAAAGTCAACTCCTCTGAGTCTATTCTTGAGATTTCCAAAACGGGGAACCAGTTCCAAAACGGGAACTTATGCACAAAGGGAATTACACCTTACTGCCCATGGGACGCTGCCCGACCGTATAGGTCCACACCTTACTTACCATGGTGACCCGATGCCTATTCTGTGCCAAAGTGGTGAACTTGTCCAAAACGGGACATAAAGAACACCGTGCCTATGGATCCATTGCACTAACTAAAACATTACACGAATCAAGACGAATGAACTAATGCATTCAAAACATGTAATTCTCAACAAAGATGCAGTAAATGCAAATCATAACCAAACGCTCTACATTGAGCTATAGAAATTGGACAAGTGTCCCCAAGACCCAACAAAATCCAAATCGAGCCATAAGCTCAACAAATCCAAAGACCCAACGTCGAAAATCATAAAAATGAAATCAAACGTAAACAACCCGCATCTATGTAACCCATACTCCAAAATATGTAATATCGACTCCAACGTAGTTTAGGTTGGGACAAATCATTTTCCAAGTGAACTTATATCATTTATTCCTTCAAAACGTCCCATAACACAAAATCAAACACTTATCTAAAACACACAATAAAATGTATTTATACTCAAATCCAACTTCATGAAATAAATTCTTAAAATACCAATGTATAAGAGTTATTTGTCAAAATGCTGAAAATCCCAAACGTGGGTGTTTTACAAAGTTTATAAAACCAAACACTTCAAATAATCAATATTCGCCGAATAACTCAACAGTTAACAATTTTCATGTAAAACATACAAACATTTTAAAATACGCATTTTGGCATGTACACCGTTTTCACAAATCAACTTAAACTCACCTTGCTAGATTTAGGCTAAATCTAGATTTTACCCCGACTTGAGCTTTCTTGAATAAATACGAATCCATGAGCAAAGTCCTTCCAAAACCTAGATCCACAAATTTCTAACCGTAAATATACATATTCAATGTCTTAGAATCATTCCCCCAAAACACCGTATAACAAAACCCCATTTTAGCCAAAACCCTAGTTTCCAAGAATGAAGAAAAGAGGAGGTTACCTTAACCATGTCTTCAATCTACCAACCAAAACACTTCTAAGTTGCTAAGATGAGCAACACACTTCCAAGTCCTCGAAATGAAGAAAAAAGTTGGGTAAAAACCCTAGAAAATTGATGAAGAAGATGTAGAGGATGAAGGTATCTTAGCTCTATCTTCCAAACCTTGATAGATGATGAAGGGTCACTTGAAACACTCTAGTTTTGGTGCCTTAAATGTATAAAATCCGAATTTAGGGTTTGAGGGTCGGTTCTAGAGAGAAAAGGGTGAAAGGGTTGAGAAGTAAATGAAGAAGGGGTGGAAAAATCGCATTTATTTAGGTCTGGTGCCCGACGGCGACATTGTCCGGCGAGAGTGACATATTGTCACAATCACCGGCATAGTCACAGGGCCAACCCTGCTCTCGGTACCCTCTCAGCGACATTGCCCTGGGAGAGTGACCTCTGTCATAATCGCGGGCATAGTCGCCTGGACTTCCCCTCTCGTGCTACATGGGTCGCGACAGGGCCCCGCGAGAGTGACCTCTGTCACAATCGCGGGCACAGTCGCCGAAGGCGTATCGAAGCCCAAAAATCCCGACTTTTCAACCGAAGTCCTCTCGATCCAAGACCCAAATCCATAAGCACAACCCAGGTAAGATTTTTAATTGCGAAAAGAACTAGAGAGTGTACTTTAAGGATCCATCAAAATCGCGGGTGTTACAAGCTGCATCCCTATTGTAACGTTTCTGATGATTAATAACAACGCTAGTTGTTTAGTAAAAGAATAACTAAAATAACAATGACTTGCAAACTCTAAGGGGGCGTTTGGTTCGCAGGATTCCGATGGAATCTGAAGGAATTGGAATGATCAATTACGTTGACCAAATTCCTTTTAGGCGTTTGGTTTCCCATGGAATGGAATTGAATTCCACACATTCCACCATTCATGTATTTGGTCATTCCATCACATTTGAGGAGGAATTCAATTCCATTCCATCTCATTTTCTCAAAAAGACAAAACTATCCCCATTTACCTAGATCCATATGAACCTCCGTCGACCACCACCGATCGGAACCACCACCGACCACCGTTCTGAACCACTGCCGACCACCACTGATTGGAACCACCGTCGACCACCACTGATCGGAACCACCGTCGACCACCGTTCTGAACCACCGCCGACCACCGTTCCGAACCACCGTCGACCACCACCGATCGGAACCACCGCCGACCACCGTTCCAAACCACAGCCGACCACCACCGATCGGAACCACCGCCGACCACCACCGATCAGAACCACCGCCGACCACTGCTTTGAACCACCGTCGACCACTATCGATTAGAACCACCGTCGACCACTACCGATCAGAACCAACGCCGACCACAGTTCTGAACCATCGCCAACCACCACCGATCTAAACAACCGCCAGCCACAACCGTCGACCACCACCAATCTGAACCATCGCCAGCCACCACCGATCTGAACAACCGCCATCCACCACCGATCTGAACAACCGCCATCCACAACCGATCTAGACAACTGTCAACCACCACCGCCGACCACCGATCTGAATCACTGTTGACCACCAATCTAAACCACCACTGATCTGAACCACCGACTTGAACAATGTTAGTTGGATTTTGCTTTCAAAATTTTCAAAAAGGGTATTTTGGTCATTTACTAATATTTTATTTAAATTCCAAAGTTACACAATGTCAACCAAACAGACAGATTCCAATTTCTTTAACAAATTCCATTCCAATGTTTGTCAACCAAATATGTGGTCAAACCTGATGACATTCCATTTCAATTTCTTCAAAGTCAAATTCTTTTAACATATTCCATTCCATCCAAAAAACATTCTGCGAACCAAACGCCCCTAATATGATGAAAACCATAACTTCAAGAACACAAAGAGAAAATAGTAATTAAAAAAGTAGTTTACTCTAAAAAACACAAGGAGAAAATAGTAATTTAAATTACGATTTTGTAACACCCTCAAATTTGGAAAGAGCGACTAATTAAAAACTTTCAAAAATACCTTAAAGGGTAATAAAGTCTCTTACTAAAAATCCATAATTGAAATACAATTCTAGGTTGAACCATCAACAAATAATTAAAGTCTTACATAAAGACTAACTAAAGTCGAGTGTTACTATAACCCAATAACAATCGCTATCTCCAAATATAAATGTGGAAGACTTCATCAAGCTAATCACCTCTTCGAGCACACAACTAGCACTCATCGCTTCACAGTATCACTAGAACTATTCCCAACCGGAACCTGTTGCACATGCCGACAAATAAAAAGGTTAGGCTAACGCCTAGTGAGTTCAAGAGTTTTATATCATGATTTTATAGATGGACGTCTCAACGTCAAAACATTCTTTCATGAAATAATGCGACCCGACGCTTACTCAAAACGAGGATAATGGTAATGCTCAAATAATGACATTTGGATAACTTTATAAAACAAACGACCAAAAATATGAGTAACTCAAGTCTCCAAGATTGTAGCATAAGGGAGATAACCCAAACTCAAAGCGTCACTAAAAACAAGGACAAAACTGAATACCCCAAAACAACACCTCTCGGTGACGAGGGATTCCCGAATTCCAATGCTAGTGTCGGAACACAAAAGTAGGCCGCATTCCAAGTTATTGAGCTCACCATACTAGGATCAAGGTCGTGAACACGCCGGCTCAAATAAAGATGTGGGGGGATGGCACCCAATGATCCTAGTCATACTCATTCACTATAATTACATTTAACCCATGGCTAGTAACCGATCCCACATAACCGTACCAAAGGCCAAAAATGGGTAAAAATTCATCCGTAGCTACAAAAGGGAAAACATCCCAACATATAAGCCGACTCAATACCTAGGGATCCACTAGTAATAGTCTAGACTTGTCACAATAACACATGTGACCAACTATAATCAACCATATAGTTCAATATACCATTTAGCTCCCAAATCACATTTTGATGGTTAACTGCTGATAAGAATGAAAATCATAAAATGAGACTATATACATTCTTTCGTGTACCTCACATAATTGTGCAAGTAATAATTTATAAAACATCCTCTTTCATGAATGATGCCTAAACCCGACAAACACTTAAAAGTGTATTTTCGACCAAAGACCCATTTATGTAATAAATCATCAAAAACTCATTCATTTATGACACATTTATCGAAATGCCCAAAAATCCCAAATGTGGATGTTTTACAAAGTTTATAAAGTTATATACTTCAAATAATCAAAGATTACCAACTAACCCAACATTTGATAATTTCATGTAAAACACATAAACACTTTAAAATTGACATTTTGGCATGTACAACGTTTTCACAAATCAACTTGAACTCACCTTGCTAGATTTAGGCTAAATCTAGGTTTTACCCCCAAAACTTGAATCACCATTGAAGAAGACTTGAACCACCAAGAAACCTCCCTAGATCTTAGATCCAACACATCTACAAGATCACCTTCACCAATCACCACACAAGTCATCAAAATCAAACCCAAGATGAAGGATGAAAGGAAAAAGGGTGAAACCATCTAACCCTAGCTTAACATTGAGAGAGATGAAGAGTTTACCACCACAAATACTCTTGTATACTCCAATAGACTTCCAAATATCTTGCCAAATCCTTGAAGATCTCTCAAAAACGAAACCATGGCAACTTGAATCACCAAAATCGGAGTTGTGGAGCAAAAGTTATGAAGGAATGAAGTTTTAGGGTGAAAATGGAGTTTGGGGCCGATTTATCCCCTTTTTGTGCGCCCAGCGGCTCCGCGCGGGTGGCCGCGAGGGGTCCATCTGCCCGGAGAGCCGCGCGGAGCACTGCTGCCCCAAAATTTGTCTGAACACTGTTTTGGTCATAATTTCTTCGTTATAGCTCCGTTTTCACACCGGAAAGAACCGTTGGACTCGTAATTGAATCCTTCATCTATCAAGACTATAAAATCAAGAATTCAAGTCCAAAATAAAATATCTTATTTTTCCTTAATATATCGGTTTATGTATTAACTTAAAATGATACTTTTCGAAAATCGGGGTGTTACAGATTTTATTCCCTGTGGTTTGTTAATAATTTCGATGTTTGTTCTTGTGGTTTTAAAATTATGATTTATGTCCTTATAGTTTGCAATTTATTGCTTTTTTTGTCTCCAAACTAATTCCTACATTTAAGTATAAAGGACTAAAACAATAAAGAATTGTAAACTACAAGAATGAAAACAACAATATATTATAAATCATAAAAACGAAAATATTAAACGAAAATCATAATTCTAAATCATATGGATGAAAGTCGCAATTTTTAACAAACCAAGGGTACGAAAAACGAAATTTAGGGTTTGTTTACCAAACATTTACCCGGATAAGCGTTTACCAAGTCACCTTACCTTACTGGATGCATATGGCAAGGACCAAGAATCTTACCCGGTAAGAGCGAAGGCAAGGACCAAGAGTCTTACCCGGTAAGTGAGGGTCGTCATATCTTATCACGATTAGCGCTTACCGGATAAATTGTTGCATACGATACCGTTTTTGTGGACTAAAATCTTACCCAGTAAGTAAGTAATAGTGTTGAAGTTTACCGGTAAGCACTTACTCGGATAAACATTCGGTAAACGGCCCCTTAGGCATTGTTTGGCAAAAATAAGTTAACTTATAGGCTAACTTATTTTCTAGGTACATGTTTGGATGGAAATAAGCTAACTTTTTGATAATCTACTTGGAGTAGCTTATGAGAAACTTTTTATGATTATTCCAATTATGCCCTCATTAATATTCATTATTATATATTAACTATTAATTACTAGAATCGTACTTGTGCAATGCAGCGACATACATCATGATTTTAATGTTTTCTTTTATTTTTTGTCGATTTACGACACGGTTTTGGATTGGTTTTGAGAGAGTGATAATGATTTTTTTTTTTAATTTGTTTATTTTAGGCTTAATAATATAATGTTTTTTATATAAAAAAATTAAGTATTTTGTTAGAATTCAATGATTATCTTATATATTTTAAATTCTTTATATTTAAATTGGGATGTTGATCCTATTTTGATCATGTTTATTAGTTAGTTATGAATTCAAATAGGGATGGCAACGGGGTGGGTTTGGGACGGGTATCCCCTTACCTGGCCCCGACCCCGGTTTAGTAAGCATGGCCCCGGCCCCGATCCCCGGTGGGTACGGGGATTGACTACCCGACCCCGGTTAATACCCGGTCAACCCCGCCCCCGTACCCTGTTGGAACCCGTTTACCCGACCCGATTTAGACCGGTTTTTTAATTTTTTTTGACATTTTTTATATGATGTAATATAATTTATTGAGTTTATATACAATATATATATATATATATATATTATATATATATAACATATGAGTCACAACAAAACGAACCAGTCCCAATTTAGTTAGCTTACATAAAAGGCCACATCATCCAACACCACTAATTTTTGACATTCATGAATAATTACAAAGCGTTAACACTAATTTGGGAAAACTAATAGGAATATATAATTATTAATATATATATATATATATATATATATTAAAAATACTTATATAATATATGTAGATCCCAGATACAGTGCAATCAGATAATAATCAATGTAAAACAATATAATAGCCACAATCTCTAGTCATATAATTAATAAGAACTCAAAGGGTTTAGGTTTACAGAGAGAATTTCTGATAAGGATTTGTAAACCTATTGACTAGAGAATTATGAAATGCGACTATCTAACCTAATTATGAAACAAATAATGCCTTTATATACTTAGGCTTACAGGCCTAATGGGCTAATGGGCTTGGGCCCATCTAATTAAATAAACTATTAAGTAATTACAGAATGAACCCTTATAAATACTTTATTCCACTTTCAACACATAGGACTTTCAGTCCTAACAATCTCCCCCTAAAGTTGAATAAAGCATTTATCTTCTTGAATAACTTTAGGCCTTGATCTTCTTTCCCTCTTGAATCTTTTAAGAACTTTGGTGTTGCATATATTCATGTCTTTCCACGCTCCCCCTTGAATAAAGCTCTTGGTCTTCATAGTTTCAACTTTGTAACCAGATTCAATGTACAGTAGCCTCGACTGAACGCACTATCAAGCAGCTTTCAGCTGTAAAAACTCAATCACATCGGATCAGCGCACAAGAAAAATAATGTGAGAGTTACTTGTCATTCCACGGTGCTTCTTCAGTTTAAAACAAAGAATATGTCTTTGAACCGCGAGTTGAATAGACTTTCAGCTTAAGAACTTGTTTCAATCAGCTCGTAGGAGGAATGATAAACAAACTTGTAGCAGACACCACATGATACGGGATAGAAGAAATAAAATCTTTGAAATCTTCATCTTTGAAAATTGAAACAACATCTTCATCTCTTTGATCTCTAGACTGTCTTCAGAAATAACTTTCTTTCTTTAAAACTTGTTCTCCCCCTTTTTGATGATTGTGAGCATCAAGATCATCAAAACTTCTTCAATTTCAGCACTTTCTTTGATCTACCCTTTATGATAATTTAGCATTCTCCCACCTGTGATCTGAGTATCCGTCAATTCATGAAATGTATATATCCGAATCTTTTCAAATTCAGATATATTAGGAATGGTAAACCTGAATCAACAAATGATACAGTTAGTATGCCTGTAAGTAGCACGGAGCCACTTTGTACAACAGATGTACATTGGAAAGGAGCTTTTGTGATGTTCACTCCCCCAGGGCTTCCATTCAATCATCGAAAAACCACAAAGGAATTTTCTATGAATGTTATGACAAGAAAACTCATTTCTTGTGTGCTCGTGCAAGTGTAGAATGATTTAAGCTACTTAGCTATATCAGGCTCAAATTGTGTAAACTGTTGAGACAACAACAGATATTACACAGACTCAATGTGCATGAAAGAGGTGCGAAGGTGGGGCAACTTTCCTTCTTTTTCAATATCTAAATCTTCCGATTGAAGACTAGATAGCAGATATGCTGCGTCCCCAAGGAAAATGAAACATTTCTTTGTTAAGAAAGAAACGAGTGGCTGGTGGGGTTAATGCAAGAGTTGGCATGGGCTAGGTGCCTTTTTCAATGATGAACACCAAAAAATGTGAACCAATCAGAATATGTGGCTGCCCGGCTCAGAAAGTGTTTGGTGCAGAGTTCTGATATTCTTTTAACTCTGTTCTCACACCCTTTTTTTTGTCATTAAATCTCACTTCTAACCAAACTCTCTTTTCAATTTTTCCGCTTCACACAATGAGAAAAACTCAACCCGATGAGTTATCTCCCCCACTCTTTGATTTATGACCCCTCACCCCTCAATCACTCTAGGATAACTTCCGGGGTAGGAAACACTGGTTAACGTGAATCCAGGGAAGTTCTGTTTAAGTTCTCACACAAATCCCATATAAGTCCTAAAAAGAATAGTAACTCACAGTTTAACTTGAACAATTAAGCACAGAATGTATGATACTACTGTCAAAATGTATGTTCATAAGATTTGAGCAATTGAACTTTGAAGATTTCTCAAAACAAGTATATTGAATGAATGAAATGAAATCAAGAGAATTGTTTTGAGAATCTGACAGTAAATCAATCAGATCACATAAAATGGATAGGGTATCAAAGAATTGGATATTTTGTTTATATGAACGAATATAAACAATTTTGCAATAAAAGCACAAGATTAGAAATAATGATTTATGCTCAACAATATTGAATATCAAACGGGGGTATTACCATCGAAAAATTGGTTCATTATGAGACATGATAATAACAAATACAAATGAAGTACTGAATCTGTGTGTGTGAATACGTTACAGTATAAGGATAAGATAATACGCAAGTATTGATCTTTAGAAACACACAGTCAGTTAGACATTAAAGTTCAAGAATTGAAAAACAATTTAAAATCACACTTCTTAATTCATAAAATCTTTTGAGAATCAGAAGTGGTTTGAACATTTCAGAAACTGTTTTTCATGCTTGAAAGTTGTTCGTCTTCCAAACAATCAGAGATCTAGAGTTAGAAGATACTTACTTTTAAGCTCCCCTTGAAATCATGATAGAACGATATAGATCTATTAAGCTCCCCCTGGATATTTGCAAAATATCTAGGTCTAAACGTTGAAGAACGGGTCCTGATCTGTCATGTAATCAGAAGCCAAAATTCGTTGAAGTCCGGGTTCTAAGCTGATATACTTAGAAGCCATCGTTCTTCTACTCCCCCTTGACAGTAGGTGCCTGCAACAAAGAATCAGTTTTCGGTTTTGGTACCCACTGGTATTTGGGTCCTCGAATGTTAGTTGCAGTTCTTGTGGGGGTAATAGAATAAGAACCATACCAGAAATGATCACTGGTTTTGTGAATGTGATCATGTGTATGACAATAAGAACAGTGGTATTTCTTACCTGATAACCTGAGTAATTGATCTCTCGAGTAGATATGATCAGGTTTACTTTTACTCGCTTTGTTCTTCTTGGCATTGACCGTATGTGCACATGATTCTTTTTCTTTCAACTCATCTTCAACGGGTTTCTTCTTCCAGACCAGTTCCTCATCTATGTATCTCTTTCTTCTAGAGAGTGTACCTGAACCATCTATATTGCGATCATAGAAAAGGTTAGTTTTACGAATCCGATCAAAAGATTTAACTGACCTTTGTGGAGAGACATATTTTTGATTTGTACTTGATACAGACTTATCAAGCACTTTAATCGTCGAAGCAAAGTTGTCTCTTTCTTTAACAAGCAGGTCAATCTTCTTCGTGAATTCAGACTTCGTTCTCTGCTCTTTTAGTGCCTTCTCATATAGTTCAGATAATTTGGCAGTCAGCTTTTTGATCTCAGTCTCAAAGATGCTTCTCTCTTCTTCAAATCCCTTCTCAGCATCATTTCTTTGGCCGGATATTTCCTTGAAGAATCCAACATTCTTCTGTTCAATGGCCTTCTTCTCTTTGGCAAACTTCTCTCTTTCTAGAATGATTACTTTCTGAAAATCAGAAACTTGCTGAGAAAGTTTTATGCATTTCAGCTCAACTTCTTTCTTCTCATCAGCACATTTTCTCGAGAATTCTGAGAACTCCTTTGCGAAAGATTTCTCTTTCGTCTCAAAATCAGATTTGTGTTTAGCAAGCAGTTGCTCCAAATCAGATAAACGCTTTTGAAGATCTGCATTTGCATCTTTCAGTTCAGAAATCTTTTCCTCAGAATTTTCAACAGAGACTGTTTGCTGAGTTTTAGCTTCCAAAATAGAGATCTTTCCTTTTAGCTCAGAGTTCTCAGCTTCCAATTCTCTTCCTGTTAATAAACCCTTTGTCCCTAACACCAACCATTCAGTACAATCCCACCGCTCTTTTCCTGTCATTTTGTTAGAATTTATTTGACCAATAATTTCACTAAAAATGTCACTAATAAATTCACACGAAACACTATATTTCATATAATTTCTAGCATAATTATTGCCACTCTCTCTTTGCTCCTTTTCCACAGGAGAAGCTTTTGGCGGAATTTGGGATTGCTTCTCTCCTTCAGTCAATGCCAATCTGATGTAGGGACCCACCTCATGTTCGTCAACAAAATACAGAAAATCAGCTTTCCACCTTTCATGTTCTCCTTTGGACCGCAGCCTTAGTGCAAAAAAAAAAAGTAAGCCACCCGGTCGAAGGTAAGACCGGAGGAAGCAGGTATCCGGTCGAATGACAGGACCGGGGAAACACTGATCCAGTCGAATGATACGACCGGGGATACACGTATCCGGTCGAAAGACAAGATCGGGGATACACGTATCCGGTCGAAGGGATAAGACCGGGGAATACTCTTATTCGGTCGAAGGGACACGACCAGAGGAACTCTTATTCGGTCGAAGGGACACGACCGGAGGAACTCTTATTCGGTCGAAGGGGCAAGACCGGAGCACAAGTGTCCGGTCGAATACTCAGGTCGAATGACTTTAAAAACGATAAACTGATAAGATCAATTAATCATAAACGACCGAAGAACACGAAGAATCGACCGAAGAACCCGATGAATTTCTGGGATTCGACCGAAACCAAACCCAGATCCTTCGATCCTTCGATCGAAAGAAACACAGAAAAATCAAACAAATAATCGACCGGATGCGATAGATAACACATAAAACACTTAGACCGAAAGTTTGCACACAGAAAAACCCAGATTCGATCGATAAAAAAATTTCAGAAGATAAAATTCGATCGAAAAACAGATACCAAAAAAAAACCTTAACTTAACAGATATCGATCAATCAGATAACACAGAATGTAAACACTAACAATCAATTAAAGCAATTAACACAAGTAATTGATTTTAGGGTTTCAGACAAACCTTTTTACTGGATCAAACCTTTTTGCCTATCTGCTCTGATACCAATTGTAGATCCCAGATACAGTGCAATCAGATAATAATCAATGTAAAACAATATAATAGCCACAATCTCTAGTCATATGATTAATAAGAACTCAAAGGGTTTAGGTTTACAGAGAGAATTTCTGATAAGGATTTGTAAACCTATTGACTAGAGAATTATGAAATGCGACTATCTAACCTAATTATGAAACAAATAATGCCTTTATATACTTAGGCTTACAGGCCTAATGGGCTTGGGCCCATCTAATTAAATAAACTATTAAGTAATTACAGAATAAATCCTTATAAATACTTTATTCCACTTTCAACACATAGGACTTTCAGTCCTAACAATATATCCGGATACCGGGCGGGTCGGGAGGTAGGCTACCCGCCCCCGGTTTGAGAGTACCGGGTATCCCCCACCCCGGTCTCCGGACCCGTTTTTACGGGTATTCCCCGACCCCAGTCAGGTCAGGTGAAGCGGGTTCCCCAACGGGTCGGGTCAAATCACCATCCCTAAATTCAAACATATAACTTTAAAATTTTGTACTCATACATAATTACTTGTAATCTTAAATGTTAAATAATGTGTATTAATAAACAGTACTTAATGTACAAAAACTTGTTTTTTAAAGTTTTTTCGATAGTTTAATAATAATGTAATTTATTTTATATTTAGTAATATAATGTTATTTTAAAATAAATATTAAATATTCTGTTATATTTTCTTAATTATATTTAAGATTTGATTTTTATCCTATATTTAATCATGTAGGAGTAATTTTAGGGGATTGAAGTGGAGAGTGATTTTAGGGGAGTTAAAGTGGTTAGAGATAAGAATTGAAAGTTAATAAATAACATTAAACGTAATACATAAAGCTTTAATGATTGTTTTTAAGAGATTTTAAGTAATTAACATTAAATAACGGTACATTGACCTTTAGAAATTGTTTTTAATAGTTTTTTTTATAGGTGCTTTATAATATAGTATAGAAGTTTAATAATAATGTAATTTATTTTAGATTTAATAATATAATGTTTTTTTTAAATAAACATTAAACATTTTGTTAGATTTTCTTAATTATATTTTAGATTATTTATATTTAAAATTTAAAATTTAATGTTTATCCTTTATTTAATTATCTAGGGGTGATTTTAGGTGATTAAAATGGGGAGTGATTTTAGGAGAGTTAAAATGATTAAAGATACCAATTGAAAGTTAATAAATAACATTAAATGTAGTATATAAACTTTAATTATTGTTTTTAACAGATTTTAAGTAATTAATATTAAGGGGAAAGTCCAAAAAAACCCAATGGACTTTAGTGTTTGGAATGATTAAGTCATTGGACAATTTTTTTGGAACAAATAAGTCCTTGGACATGTCAAAACCTGTTAACTAAATCATTGGACTTTTGATAACCTGTTGAATACATTCTTATTACTTAAAAATGTAACTTGCAACCCATATAGCAGGTAAAACTACAAATTAAAAACAAAGTCGCCTACTTTATCCGCCTACAAATTAAAAATGGGAAAATTAACTAAAATAGTCAATCTCATCAACCAAATTCATTTTTTTTTACCATTTTTCAAAGTTTTATTTCCTAAAATTGTCAAAGTTTACACATAATGTTTTTTTTTCTACGTAAGGATTGTTTTTTTCCAAAAAAATAAAAATAACAAACATCCTCACGTAGAAAATTTTATGTGTAAAGATTCACTTATTGCTTGTAGTTTTAGAAAAAATTGACACTTTGCATTCTTATAAAGTTATAATTAGTTATTTAATCTATTTTATATCAATTACTTTTTCATTTACTTTTTTATTTTATCAACATACATAATCGAATATTAACTAAAATATATAAAAAAAATAGTATTTTTTTACAAATTACATCATTATAGTCGTTTCGTCAATACGTTCAAAATGAACTCAACATTGTTTTTGAACTTTATCTTATATTATTCAATATCATAAATATGTACGAATTATTTTTTATATTTACCCTTTATAATTACAGATTAATCTTATATTATTAAATAAATAACCTTAAAGGATAGAAAGTGTAAATATTAAATATTTAAATATAATTAGTACGTATTTATGATATTTAATAATATGATATTAAATCCAAAAAAAATCAATATTAGTCTCATTTTAAACGTATTGACAAGACAATTATAATGGTTAATTTGTAAAAAAATGTATATTTTTTATGTATTTTAGTTAATATACGATTATATGTGTTAATATAATAAAAAATTAAAATAAAAATAAAATAGTAGAAAATATAAAGTAAATTAAATAACAAATTATAAAGATGTTTTCTAATTTTTTTTATACCAAAAACAGTTTTTAATGCAAAAAAATAATATGTTTCTACTATTTAAGAAAAGACTTTGAAAAGTGCTTAAAATTTTAATTTTATTGATGAGATTGACTATTTTAGTTAATTTTCTTATTTTTCTTATTTGTAGAGTGATAAAGTAGGTGACATCTTTTTTGTTTTTTCTTCCAATTTGTAGTTTTACCTATTATGTAGGTTACAAGTTACATTTTTAAGTAATAAAGATATATTTAACAGGTTTCCAAAAGTCCAAGGATTTATTTAGTGTGTTTTGAAATGTCTAAGGACTTATTTGTTCTAAAAAATTGTCTAAGAACTTAATTACTCCAAACACTAAAGTCCATTGAGGTTTTTTTGAACTTTTCCCTAATATTAAATAACGGTACATTAACCTTTAACAATTGTTTTTAATAGTTTTTTATATGTGCTTTATAATATAGTATAGAAGTTTAATAATAATGTAATTTATTTTAGATTTAATAATATAATTTTTTTTAAATAAACATTAAATATTTTGTTAAATTTTCTTAACTAAATTTTAGATTATTTATATTTAAATTTAAATTTTTATCCTTTATTTAATTATACAGAGAGTGATTTTAGGGAATTAAAATGAGAGTGATTTTAGGGGAGTTAAAATGGTTAGAGATAACGATTGAAAGTTAATAAATAACATTAAATGTAATATATAAATCTTTAATTATTGTTTTTAAGAGATTTTAATTAATCTATACTATATTATAAAGATGACATAAAAACTATTAATTACAACATCTTAAACACAAAATACAATTAATTAAAGCCAATTACTTCGTTTACACCTTCATCATCATCATCAGTATCCCTCACACCAATCGTTCTCTTCTTCTTACTTCAATAACACACTTTCAAACCCTACCGCCATCGGCGTTGCGCTCGATCGTCGACCACCGTTCTAGGGTTCTGCTCAAGTAACATAATTTCTCTCAATCAATTGCTTCTCTGTTTTGTATAATCTGATTTTCTTGGAGGTTTCAAATCGATTGCTTCTTTCAATTGCTTTTCTTATTTTTTTCGTTTATGCAGTGCCCTCCAATTGTCGATTCAGGCTGCTACTCCTTCGAAGATGATGTCTCAATTCAATGTTTCTCGCCCTTTTTCTCAGGTGGACTGGAAGATACGATTGGGTTTCTTCTCAGGTTTCAAGTCACCAACACCATCACCAGGTATGCATTCATTCATTTATTTTCTTCCTTAGAAACCCAATACCAAATAAAGAGTAATTGTTGCTTCAATCTCTTTGATTTTTGGAGGTTTCAAATCGATTGCTTCTCTCAATTTCTTTTCTTATTTTCTTCGTTTATGCGGTGCCCTCCAATTGTCGATTCAGGCTGCTACTCCTTCCAATATGACGTCTCAATTCAATGTTTCTCGCCCTTTCTTCTCAGGTGGACCGGAAGATACGATTGGGTTTCTTCTCAGGTTTCAAGTCACCAACACCATCACCAGGTATGCATTCATTCATTTATTTTCTTCCTTACTCTTTTTTCAAAAAATATTTTTTAACATGAGAAACCCAATACCAAAGAAAGAGTAATTGTTGCTTCAATCTCTTTTTAATTTTAAAACGAGTGAAGGACTCTATATATTGAGCTCTATATGTACTGAATATGTACAGGGAAGTCTCATGTTCCTTATATAAGTATTGTAATTTTGTAAATTGGCTTTGAGTGTAATATGGTATTATGCACAGAAGAATGCACTATGTAAGTATCACAAGGAATCAAAGTCTATATAACTAATACTCAAATTGTCTTTGAGGTGGAAATTGTTATGATTAGATTATACGTATTCATTAAGCTATTATAAATCACACAATGCCACCCAAACTCATCTACCACCATTTGGATCATTTGGGAAATTACCCAACCTTGCTGCTCCTCTTTTAGCTTTCTGGTATCTAAGGAAATCATCTAAAGGAGTCTAAAATCTTGAAAGATTATAAGCAAAAAAGAACTATACCAAAATATGATCCGGTATGAACAATATTAAAAGACCATAATCTATAGATCATTTAGATTAAAGTTGTAATTATATCGAACATTTGGTGAACCGTTCGTTAACTGTTTGGTGGCAATTTTGTTTATGTTTGTTTATATGTGCCAATTTGTATGATTACAGATGAATATAGTTTCTATTTTGTTTAAACATAATCTTGGGGTTTTATTTGTTAATTAGTAGTTGTATCAAGTGAAAAAGCAGTATTGATATTTTATTTTTAAATCTAAGAACAAGAAATCCATATTTGTCGGCTTCTGAATAAAGATGTATCCCGCTTCTTTGCATCGGCCTACTGTATTTGGTTAAAATCAATTCAGATTGGTTTTCTATGTTGTTGAGGATGAACATTCCATATTTAATTGCAGGCCACATGGTTTACTTGGGTGAAGTCAATTTATATTTTTTTAGCCTTTTCCCTTTTAGTAGTTTAGTCTGCCAATTTGATCACCACAATGAGTTCATACATACATGATGTGCAGCTATTTCATAAATCTATGATACTTGCTTTTGGCTTCTTTTAGATGCAATGAAGGTTGGGTTTCAGGTCCATGGTCTTTAGCAGTTTACAGTAGAATAGTTAGAGGCACACAAACTCTATTTGCATAATGTAAGTTTTTTTAATCTTATCCTCGAGTTTGTGATTGTTATCTTTAGACATGTTGATTTCAGCATCATTAAGATAATTCTATAATATTATTGTTTAGTTTTACCTCCTTTGACTAAGAGAGTTTATGTTTTCACCCCTTTGTAAGTGTTGTTTCTTTAAACAAATATATCTTCTTTTGGATATTATCTTTCAGAACTTTCATCTTGCAAAATGAACTATCGAGTTTGATGCAATTAATGTATCACAAGGCTTGTGTAAAATTGGAAATGAAGCATGGAATTGAGAAGTTGTTCATTTGTGAAATTGCATGGTACACCAATAAAAGAAAGCTTAGCTTAAAATTGGCTTCTCAAACGTGATTTACAAGAAAGAAATGGCACGTGCTGCTTTGCGCGGGTGGAGAACTATACTTCGTAAATTTGGTACTTTCTTTTCTTTTTGTTTTGAGGTTTTTGGGTTTTTGTTTGTTTAGTTTAACTTCTTATCATGTTTCTTTTTGTACTTTTTCACTAATAAGTTTTTTCCTCTCTTCATCGTAGTGTATAGTTTTAGTTGGAAGCTTGATTTACATGTTGGATTGATACCAATGTCTTTCTGGAAATAAGTAGTGTGTTGCAAAAGACGAGGTATGTTTCACCCTCTCTTTTTTTTATACCCTTTTATTTTTCTTGCATGATCCAGTAAGTTGGGTTCTTTCTTTGCTAAAAAGATTTTGTATTGAAATATAGTTATCTGACAGGAAACCTAACCATGGTTTTGTTTCACTTTTTGCTTAATTTTGCTTAGCCACCAGGATCATGGAATTCAGTTAACATCATAGAGGATCATTGTATTGTGGTTGTTTGCTTTTGTTGTAGCAATGAAGGATTTGTGACTTGATTAATGCTAAATGAACGATAAATGACTCTATGATCTTGTAACTTGAGAGTTTATTGTACTTTCTTTTGAGCAGGTTGCTTTGGAGAGAATGCGGCAAAAGCTTTGAATTCCAGCAACAATCATTCTTTCTTTGCGATTCTTTAACAACGAATCTCTTAATTCTTAGTAGCTGCCAATATCCTCGACTGATGCGATCTTTCACCCACCATTGTAGATGACATTGTTTTGTGATGAAGATTTCATCCAGATATTTAAAATTGAAGGTTAGTTAAACATGGCCATTGCAAATTAATTTGACCAGATGTAGTCATGGTGTTCTTCTGTCCTCATATAAGTTTTTGTTGCATATGGGTCTTTATGTTGTTGGGTCTTCCTAAACTGCACAATTTTTTTGGTTATTGATTTCATCATCTACATAATCTATACTATATTATAAAAACGGCATAAAAAACTCTTAATTACAAGATTTTAAGCACAACATACAACAATCTAAAGCAATTTACTTAATTTACAACTTAATAGAGCTTTGGTACAACTTAACTAAACACAATATCTAAAGCAAATTACTTTTATCGCTTCCAAACCCTAATCCTACGTTGCTCTCGATCGGATCTCTCTCAAAACGGCGTTTCTCTACGCTGCTCTCGATCGGGTCTCTCTCAAACGACGTTGCTTCATTCCAGGTTCAAGTAACAAATTCTTCTTCTCAAATAAAAATCGAGGGTTTTGCTTCAAATTTAATGGGTTTTATACCTGAATCCTTTTTATGTCTATATTTGTTTATATATCATCTATGCCTATCGTTATATCTCGATTTTTGGTATTATTTTCTTTAGATTTCCGTCTTTTCTTGTTTGTTTATGTGCTCCACTATGGGTTTATGTTAATGTTCATTGATACTGCTAATTTGGAATTTGGGTGATTTGTATTTTGATTGATATTTGTTGTTGCCTCTAATTTTTATTTGGTTTTAGGTGATTGGGAAGTAGATATGGCTGGGAAATCAAGCAGAGGGAGGAATAAGAAAGTGTCACACAACACCACGAATGTTGTTGTTACTGAACAAGTGGTCGCATCCAATGGTCATGCTAAAGATAGCTTGAATTATGTTGAAGAAACAAAGGTGGATGCTAATGGGGTCCCAGATTCCATTGAGATTTCTACCACTAAACCAGAAGTCAAGGAGTCAGAGAATGCAAGTTCGGAGAATCAGGTTAAGCAAGGTGAAGCTTCTTTAACAAATTCTGCTTTTAATAAGCAGGTTTTACTGTTAATTATTATTAATTGTTGATGAAAGGACTTTTTCATAATCTTTTTTGTTATTCATTTGAAGTTTTAATGAGCCTTGCATTATATTTGCTCCCCTCATCTGCATTATCGAACTTAGGGCCATTTAGTTGGAACTTCGACCTTGAAGATGTAAAAGCTCAGGCTTCCTTGGTATGGTACATGAAATTGATATTTCTTTTCCAATAGACAGGTCCTTTCGGATAGCCATCCTAAGCACTTTGGTTAATCAATGACATTATTCTTCATGAAATTGAAACAAACCGAAATAACCTTTCTAAAAGAATGAAACGATCAATGATGCAATTTTATTTGCGTAACTAGATCCCGGACGAGGAACCTATATCTGAGAAAGACCAGTTAGGGAACTCAAACTCTTTCAATGGGATTGCGGCAGGTGAAATAGAACTTCATCATGAAGTGGCATACATGAATGAGGCTTCAACAAATGTAGTATGTCGATAGCCTTTAAATGACGGATAGATTCTATACATTATTTTTGCTTTCAATGGTCTGCCATGGTGGTTGTTGATCTTGCTTTTTTTTTTTGAAGTTTAACCCGATAAAAGTTACTAGATCTTTAGGGTTGCTAAGTTAGAACTATCAATTTTTTAAAAGGCTGATGATTTCCTCAGCTTGTTTCTTCATTGGGACTGAATATATCATTTTGACGCCTCCTTTGCATTTTGATGTCTATGAGCAAGTTTATCTGAAAACGCCTAAATTTGCTTCCTTTGTTGAACAGGCTAGAATAGCTCTCGAGAGAAGAGGGTTTCTAAAGAATGCCGAGACAGCAGTACAGAGACAGGCTATGTGGTCAAATTTAGCTCATGAAATGACAGCAAAGTATCGCGGTCTTTATGCTGAAGAGGTAAATGTGACAGTTTGTTGAGTTCACCTTGACGTCCAAATAATCTTTAGAGATCATGATATCATGTATAGTTTGTGTAATATATGCATTCTTCCTTTCTTTGGAGCTCAGGCATATTTGCAGCAAGAGTTAGAGAAGTTACATGACCTGAGGAACAAAGTGAAGATGGAAGGTGAACCATGGGATGAACTTGTATCTATCTCAAGTCAGAATTCTCATCTGGTTTAGAGAGCTACTCGCCTGTGGGATTCTCTATTATCACGCAAGAGTAAGTGAAATCATCTCATAGTTTCCTGTGTTTCAGTTTTCTTGATCTTTAATTGACTCCTGAAGTGTTTTGCCATCAACTTGAAACCATTTAATTAGTCAAATGCAGTTTATGTAGTATCAACAAATTATTATAGTCAGAAAATTTGTAGCTTATAAATCAATAAAGTAATGATAGCTAAATGATACAGAGGTAACGTGCTAACGGATAGATTTGATTCAAACAATTTCAACTAGGCACTCATCAAGGAATTCTGGAAAATTATTGAAGTAAGTATCTTCATTTTATTTTGAATAATTTTGTGTTTATGTAGATTACTACAAGGATGAGAAGAGTTCTTTCATACAGATCCATGATTGCCTCGATTCTTTGTCTTTCTTGTATGTTGTAGCACGGATCAGTATGGAATCCGGTTTATTCAGCAGAATCTTGAAACAGCCACTGTCGAAGAAAAGAATATGATATTCCCGGAGATTATTCCTCATGCTCGTAGTTTGATGACCGATGTTTTTGGGAATTATGTCATACAAAAGGTATATTTATCATCCTTTCATCTGTAAACTGCTCTTTGGATTATTGGTATGACATTTCTATTTTTTTATATCTATATACGATCATAAATCAAAAAGGGGATTCAATTTCTTCACAGATTCACAACTTGGAGTTTCTTGATTCTTGTAAACTGGGTGGGTGTTGGGAGCTTTAAAGATCACATTTTTAGGTGTTTCTTGAAATGGGGGTTTCTTAATTTCTTTCTATAATCCTGGGTTAACAAAAACAACTGGTTCTTCTTCAGATGGGTTTTAGCTCATTAAAGCTTAGAATCTTGGGTTGTTACTAATATTAAGTTTAAATTGTTTCTCGAAACAGTTTCAGTTTCAATCGATTAAATCGTAGTTTTATTTGAATGATTCGTTTCAAAGGATTTATAGTCAAGGGGTTTTGGGGTAGGCATCACTCAACTTTTAAACTGTCGATGATTCTATTATAATGGATTAGATTTGAGGGATTAATTTGGGTTTCAAGATTTTGATTTTAGCACAATTTTGTTTGATTATTTAATATGTTGTGATTGAAAAGATTTGGTTTTATGGGTGTTTTAGAGACATAAAATTGGAATCAAAATGCTGAAAATTAGAATGAATAGTTAACGCCTTAGTAGTTTTTAGGAGGCTTTAAGATTATGTGCAGTAAGTTACACAAAGCTTCTACTGATGAACTGTTCATAAGTTTAAATAACCTGTTTTCATATACAAGATGGTTAGACTCAGCAATTTACAGCTTAGAAACTTTAGGTAATGTATTTGAATGGTTGATTCAATGTAAAATGGAAAGAGAATGCCTGAGAGATTTGTCTTTTCTTAGACAAGGACAGTAGATCCTGATTATGGAAAGTCTAAGTTAAGATCTTGGCATACATGTTATGGAATTCAAAGCCATCTTAAGCAGATAAGGCTGGCTAACTGATGCAGATAAAGAATTTGTGATGTAGAATGTGTGAAGAAAAAGATTTTGTTTGATTATTTACTATGTTTCAGTTTGTTTTTCATCAAAATCATTTTTTGTGTTTGTTGTTTGCAGAATTTGTTGGAAGGAAGATGGGTTTGATCTGTTTCCAGACCCAAGGCTTCTAGGAAACCCATGTGGAGTACCCCAATGTGAATTCTATGTCGGTTTGAAAAGCGCAGAAATGGCTGAAGAAGGAAGATCAAGCACCATTTTCATTAAGATCAATTCACAATCTCAGGTAACGTATTTGACGAATTGACGACCTCGAAATCAAGCACCATTTTTTTGAAGCACCATTTTTTTCAAGCACCATATGATCTATAGCTTGGTGTTTACCAAATTGAAAGAATCTTTGGAAATGGCGTTTCTGCACGCCTCGCCCTCGTAGTTTCCGAGCAATGTCTGCGTGACATCGGCGTTGGGGCCTATGACAGCGATGGAAGTTGTGCCGGTTTTCGAAAGTGGGAGAACGTTAGCCGAGTTCTTTAGTAGGACGATCCCGTTTCTGGCAGCTTCAAGGGCTAAGTCCGGGTGTTCTTTAGAGCAGACTTGATCACGTCCGATTTTGCCATAGATCCCGGTTTTCTGGTTCCCGTTGAACAAACCTAATCATTCTGATGGTAAATAAATTCTCTAATGCTCTATCTATTTTTGCTTCTGTTACTTTCTTCTGTTCGACCGCTGATTCCGTGTATTTCTTCAAATAGGAACCACAATTGACATCCATCCCCGCAAGAAAACTCATTAAGTTGCATGTTCTTTATCAAGTGTTACGGTACACCCCGATAATGCATACGTTACCAGCTTTAAGAACGCTGGCAACCGCGTCTTCAGGTAACTTTGAATATCCTTGAACATCATGCATAATGGCAACTGCATCACAATCAGATGCAATGTACCTGTGATTATAAAACTAAGTTACACAAAGATAGCATGAGCTTATTCCTCTTGAACTACTCACAACCCTATTAGGAAATCCAACCGATGATAGCATGGAGGTTGTTGTTAGTTTTGTTGCTGAATGTGGATCAATACTTCAGGATCTGAGTCCTCGAGGTTGCTGTTAGCATGAGTTGCATTAAGTTACAACCACTATTCAACTCAAAGTCAAAGCAATATAAAACAAAAAAATAAAATCAGGGCATTGAGACAATATCTCAGTGTATTTGCTTATCAGGGCATTGAGACAATATCTCAGTGTATTTGCTTTTTGGATAGTCAATAGATGTGATGGGGAGAATACTGTGTTGAGATGGCTCAGGTGGAATATGTTACTCAAAGATGATACAAGTAAGCCTACTAACTTGTTAAAATCTTTCTTTTTGTTGATAGCTTTAATGATGTATCAACATTTGATTTCTCACCTATTTCTTGGTCTGTTAAAATTTTATTGGGTTTTTGGGATTGGGTTAAGGGTTGGTGATATAAGGATGTGCAGGGTCATGGTGATAGGTTACTTGAATTTGCTATGGAGAGATAAGGAGGTTTCTTGGGAGGATTGGAGGGTTGTATGGAGACTTATTTTTTAGTCATACAAGGGAAGAATCTTTAAGAGTGTGCATATTGTTTTCTGGGGGAATGGGGTTAGATATAGGTTTATTTTTGCCAACTCTATTTTAGAACATTTTCTTGGTTCTAATTGGAGTGTGGGTTCATTTCTTGGGTCCATAAATTTCAATTGGTTTGTATATAACAATAGGTGTATGTGTTTATTTTTGTGTGGACTAACTGTGTTCATCAGGATATATGGGAAGGTGCAGTCCTGTAGGATTTCAAGTAAGCCTATTTCCCTAACTGCTTATTTGAATCTATATTATTTCTATTTGTTGAATGTTATTCTGGCTTGTCAACTTTTGTTTCTCATCCCCTCTATAGGTCTAATGGTTCACTTTTGGGATAAAGGGTGTGGATTATGGGTTGAAGTTATAAGGGGGAGAAGGGTAGAGGGAATAGGTATTTTGATTTTGTACAGGGGACATAAGGAGGTTCTTTGGGAGTGGTGGAAGATATGTTGGGAGTTTATTACTCTGGTGTACAGGGGGTGGATGATGTTGTTCAAAGGTTGTTGGTTTGTAAAAAGCCTGCTCATAGCTTGGGGGAAGGGGTTTAGGTTAGGTCTTAGAGTCACCAGATTCTTAATGAAGTGTCTTTTTGGCTTCTATAAGAATATGGTTTAATTTGGGAAAGTTTGGATCAGATTGAAGTGCTCCATCTTAGATACCCATTTTTAACAAGGCTTTCTGTGATTCTGTGGACTTGGAGTGATAAGGGGATGATTTGTGGTCGGGTGTGGAATTGGGAATTTGTTGGCAGATTGATGCAACATCTACAATTTTGGAATTACTCATTGTTCACCATCATGTACAAAGTTGACTTTTGGATTTGGAGGTTTGCTAATGCAATGGTTTTGAGCCTAATTGCACATTACTCCTTTGCTTGGATTCAGAACCATATTTGCATGCTACTGCTGTGTTTTAAACATATATACAACTGGAGGTATAAGGAGGTTATTGTTGTGTTAATAGTCTTAGGCCAAACTTTATGGTATTCATTATTGGATCATACTACTTTTATTCTTCTCCTGTTAAGAGCCACTTTGGTTTTTCAACCTTTGTCTTTTATCTCTCCTTTTGGTCTAGACTGTTGTTACATCATCATTTTCTACCTGTTGGATACTAAATTGGTATCTCAACTTTTGCTCTCTTTCTATCCATTTGGTCTTACATATTTTATCCCAATGGCCTTTGGCCAAATTGGCCTTTTACAGATTTTTCAAAATCATCTAGGCCTTAGATTGAATCTGCTGGGAATGATTTGAGATTATTTGGTGGATCCTGGAAAAAGATGGAGTAAGGGGGTTTAAGATGGTTGCTGGAAATAATAAAAAGAGAAGAAGCAGAATGCTTTTTGGATTGGAAGCTGTATGTTTATTGGAAATAAAAAGAATGGGGGCTGGAATTTTTGACAGAAATGGGAATGGTGATAGACTGGAAGGAGTCACCTTGGTTATCCGAGCCTAGGAAAATTCAGTTCCAATGGTTGAATTCCAAAATGGAATTTCAACAGTTGATGCCTTTTATGTTTTTTTGGTGTAATAAAACATGAAAGTCTATTTTTTATTTGGTCTAATTCAAAATGTGCTTGGACTGTACTGGATTATACAGTTGGTTAATATTGGCGTCTGGATATGGAAAATAAAAATTGGGTATTGTTGATTGCTGTGATTTGCAAGAAGAAGAGTAGTAGTCCTGGACTGTATCAGAAGGAGTAGGAGAAGGATTTGTGTTCTATAGTTGTGGAAGATTTGTGTTCTAAAGTTGTGAATCCATCTGGACGTTGATGATGACTGGGTTTCGATCCTGCTGTTGGATTTTGATTAAAGCACGACTGTGCTCTTTTTATTTCCATTTTTGGAAACTGTGTAAGTCTGATTTTGATAAAAATGAAGGGGGTTCTAATGATAATAAAGGCTGGATGGGGGTGAATTTGGGTTATGAAAAGAATTGGGTTGTTTGTGATTCACAACTTGTTTTAATGAGGTCGGATGGTGAAGTGCAATGGATCCTTCTTGTAATCCAACTTTATTGTGGAAGTAGTTTGGGCTTACAAAAGTGTTTGAGATGGGCCTCTTATTAATATTACCATATGTTGTGGTTAAATCTTGGAGTAATCCTTGTTTAATGTTGTGGGCTCTCATGCATTGGGCTATTTCAATCAAAGTGGATTTTTGTGCTGATGGGCATCTGGGATATGTTTACTTGAAGTTTCGGGCTGTGGCTTATTATAAAGAGATGGATCATGATTTGTACTTTGCCTAAACACATTTTGAGCTCTCAATTTGTAAATCTTGGGGTATGCCCCTCGTAATTTGTACCTTTTCTTTTGATTTTGAATAAAATTTTTCGGGAGGTTCCGTCCCCTTTTCCCAATAAATAAATAAAATAAAATAAAATCAACTTGAACATAGAATAGAGAGAAACATGATCAAGATTATGGGTTTTAGTTGTCAACCTCGAAATTGAGATGTATCCCACCGCTTTGTGCGGGTACACAACTAGTTAACATTAAATAACGGTAAATTATGCTTTAGAAATTGTTTTTAAGAGTTTTTCATCCGTGCTTTATAATATAGTATATATATTACCCAAATGCCCAAAATCTCGTTCATTTTGCCGATATACCCTTTTTGGCCGGGATGTAGGTCCGGGATGAGACCCATCCCGGGGTTGTGGAAGTTGTCGGCGTTAGGCCGGGATGCAAAGCAAAATCCCGGGGTTAGGCCGGGATCAATAGTGAAATCCCGGGGTTGGGGGCCGGGATGGGAGGCGACGATTGAGATTAAAAAATGGACGGTGAGATCTCGAACTAAATTAGGATAAAAGGGTTCCCCATCCATTATAAATGGAATGGTCCCTATTTGAAACCCCACCACAACCACATCCTCATCCCCATCCCCATCCATTTATAACTCTCTCATATATCTCGTGAATAGATAGAGCCTAGCTTTTACAACAGGTGAACTAATTTTTTCAGTAGTACGAAAAATGAAGCAATTCAAATGATGAAAAAGAGAGCAATAAAAAACAATGGAATGGATGTGATGAACGAATTTGCCTTGCATCTTACTGATCTTTATAGACAAAATTGAATGGAGAAGATGAATGTGAACCATAAATTCATTGACAATAGTACAATTATTGTATGACAAACAGACAAAAGGGTGAAAAAAACAGTAGAATCAGGCAAAAAAAAAGGTGAAAAACACTTGAAATCACATAAAATCATAGACCAAACCCTAATTTTCTCAAACCCTAATGCTAAAACACACCAATCCCGGCCCTCACCCCGGGATACCAATCCCGGCCCTAACCCCGGGATACCACTGTTGAGGCTCGCGAACTTCCATAACCCCGGGATGGGTCTCATTCCGGCCCTACATCCCGGCCAAAAAGGGTATATCGGCCAAATGAACGAGATTTGGGGCATTTGGGTAATACGATATTGTAATACAGTCATTTTAATTAATTTCCCATGAATAAATATTAATTATTAAAACTTATTATTATTAATTAATTAATATTATCTGAAAATTATAACATAAATTTTAATTATACATCCATATAAAATTTTAATTATTTTGAATTATTGATAATTATATCAATTTTTTTAATATTGATCAATATATTTTAGTTATTAATTATAATTATTTTTGTAATTATTATTTTTTCCATATTTTATGTAACGGTTTTTTCCATATTATATTTCATTTCAAAGTTTATCATTGGTGGGAAATGATACAATATAAATTCTCTTTCTTGGTAATCATTTTTGGGGGATATCTTCAAATTTGGAGAAAATTACACCATTTCTCCCATTTTCTCCATTTTGGAGAAAGTTTTGGATAAGCTGTTGGAACAAAAAATTGCTCAAAATCTCCATTTTCTTCATTTTGGAGAAGCTGTTGGAGATGCTCTCATAAACTAGTTTTTGTCAAACGTGATTTTTTCATCAGCTAGCTTATCAGTAACCAAGTTAGCTTATAAGTAAGGGAAATTGACCCAAATGGCCAAAACATTGAACTGGATTTGCCTCCTAGCCCATTCTCCTTCTGCTTTACGGAAATAGCCCAAGGGACGCAATGGAGCCCAGGGGCTCCATTGCGCCCTAGGGCTCCATTGCGCCCCTGGGCACGTGTCAAGCCCAGGTTAACCCTAATTAGGGTTTCTCCTTGGAATTTTGTTTGTTTGTTATTTTTCACGATTTCCAGCTGCTTTTTCATGTTGATTTTTACTGTTTTTTTCAAAAAGTTGTGATATCAAATTTATTTTAGCAGATAAATTGATTCCCTGTGTTTTTTGAAATTGATTCCCTAGATTATTGCTATAAAACCAACAACCACTGAAGTTGTAAAAACCATTTCCATCCACAAATTTCAGACAATTGTTTTGCTTGTGTATCTGTGCGTGTTTTTTTGAAAATATGAGATCCGGAGATGATAAAGTCAAGTTACATCTCCTAAGCGGTGGTTCATGGCAGCAGGATGGTAACGGGTGGGAGTATGTTACCGATCAACCGATAACCCGTGTCAAGGTGGCACCCAACATTACACATCTTTGGTTGGTTAATTGTATTCACAGAAAATTTCGTATCGATCCTGCTCTTGGTACGATTAGAATATCGTATAAGGTTAATGATGGTCTTTATGAGTTATGCAACAATGACGATGTTTTGTCTTTCATTCAATTTTTTGACGGTGAAAATAATCCGCCAACACTCTGTGTTTGTCGATCCATCGATGTCCGATGGAAGCGATCTCGGTGGTACTTCGAATGCCGGAGGCGGTGTGGATGAATCTTATGATACCCCAGATGTTATTCTCGAAACACAACAAGGAGAAGAAGCAGAACAACAAGAATATGAAGATGACGAAGTTTATAGACATGATGAGGAGTCTCATGTTTACCACTTGGGTTTATCTGATGTTGATACTGATGAAGACGACGACGAACCAGAAAGTAGTCCTATCAAATCATACGGTGGGATAAATGATTTCTTTGATATGCCCCCTCCACTTCCATCAGCGACCCCAGTCATCACACCCAACCTACCCCCACGTTATAGTTGTGGTAGAAGAGTATGTAACACCCTCAAATATGGAAATAACAACTAATTTAAAATTTTCTAAATACACCAATAAATAAATCATCTACGACCACAATTTAATATTTAACCTTAATACACACATTCTTTCTATACGGACAGTCTATAATAAAGATGAGTGCTACTAAAACCCAAAAGTATCGCTATCTCCAAACTACGGAAGACTTCGCCAAATGCTTACACTCGTGAACCACTAAGCACATCTCTTCATACGACTGCTAGAACCGAACCCCCTTCTGGAACCTGATGCACATGCCGACAAATAAAAAGGTTAGGCTTAACGCCTAGTGAGCTCAAGAGTTTTACATTAGGGATGTAAATATAAAACAATAACTTTAAGAATGTTATTTAAAATCATGATTTCCACAATCTCATACGCTTGATTTGAAAGCAACCAAAAATGAAATACATTAAATCTTAAAACAATCTCCTTTCAACGTTCACCCCTTTTTGTGATTAAAATCATAAAACACACACCTCTTTAAATAAAGCCGAAACCCAAAGTGCTCGTAAAATATAACTGACCTCATAATGATCAAACACCGAAAACGTAGTTAACTCCATCTTCCCAAAACATCCCAATAACTCGAATGAGTTTCAATAACCAAAACCTTAAAACATAGATAAATACCCATACACCAACGTCTCCGAAAACATGGATTATAAAACTCCATAACCAAACCACACCTATTGGTGACGGGGGAGACACGATTACATTGTACATAACGGAACACAAAGTAAATCTCATAGTTATGTAGTAATTCAAAACATGTGGGTTACACATAAAACACCCACCGAGCTCAACTACTCCAAGTCTATCGCCCGAAAACATCAAGTCAACCACTCCAGGTCTATTCTTGAGAGTCCCCAAAACCGGGCGACTCGGGCACAATGGGATTACACCTTACTGTCCATGGGACGCTACCCGACCGTATAGGCCTACACCCTACTTACCATGGAGCCCGATGCCTATCCCGTGCCAAATGGTGAACCAACTTCCCAAACGGGGACAGAGGAACACCGTGCCTATGGATCCATTGCACTAACTAAACCATTACATGACTCAAAACGAATGAGGCAAAGCATTCAAAACATGACATGCTCAACTAAGATGCAGTAAATGCAAATCATAACCAACCGCTCAACATCGAGCAATTAAAACGGACAAGTGTCCTCAAAACCCAACAAAAT
Source organism: Arctium lappa (assembly GCA_023525745.1). Lineage (NCBI taxonomy): Eukaryota > Viridiplantae > Streptophyta > Magnoliopsida > Asterales > Asteraceae > Arctium > Arctium lappa. The sequence goes on along the minus strand of CM042058.1, from coordinate 69,231,196 downwards.
CCAAACCGAGCCAGAAGCTCAACAAATCCAAAGACCCAACGTAGAAATTCATAAAATGAAATCAAATATAAACAACTCATATTTATATAAACTCATACTCCAAATCATATAATTAATTCCAACGTAGTTTAGATTGGGACAATTCATTTTTCAAGTGAGTTTACAACATTTATTCTTTCAAAACGTCCCATAACACAAAACCATGCATTTCTCTAAAACACAAATCAAAACACATTTATACTCAAAATCTACTTCCATAAAATAAATCATAGAAATACCAAAATACATGATTTATTTATCATAATGCTCCAAAATCCCAAAGATGTGTGCTAAATGAGTTTATAAAGTTAAACACCTTTAAACTACTCAACTCATCAGCAGTTAACAAGACTTATCAGCATTTAACGAAACTTATCAGTAGTTACCAAAACTTATCAGCAGTTAACAATTTCATGTAAAACGCTTTAAAATAAACATTTTGGCATGTACACCGTTTTCACAAATCAACTTGAACTCACCTAGCTAGATTTAGGCTAAATCTAGATTTCCCCCCAATTAGAGATCCTTTGAAGAACACTTGGATTCTCAAGACCAAACTTCCAAAACCTAAATCCATACATATTCAACCACAAAGAATCGTTTCCCGAACCATCTATATGAATACCTCCATTACTACCGAAACCCTAACTTCCATAACCGAAGAGAATAGAAGATTACCTTAACCCAAGCTTGAATCCACCAACCAAAACACTTCTAGTTCACCAAAATGATCACAAACCTTCAATCTATGAAAGGGAGAACAAAGGGGTGGATGAAACCCTAGAAAACTTAGTGAAGAAGATGAAATGGGAGAAGTGAGGAGCTTACCACCACAAAATGCTCTAGTATACTTCAATAGACTTTCAATCTCTTGCTAGATCCTTGAAAAGCTCTAAAAACGAAACCGTAGCAACTTGAATCACCCAAATCGGAGTTGAAATGAGAAAGTTATGACCAAATGAAGAAGAAACCCGTATTTACACACTGGAGGGTTGGCGCGACCCTGACATGCGACAGTGACATTGTCACTGTCGCGAGGAACTGTCGCGCGAGATGTACTGAAAGTTGCTAACACTGTTTCGGCCGTAACTTCTTCGTTATAGCTCCGTTTTCTCTCCGGAAAGGACCGTTGGACTCGTAATTGAATCCTTTATCCATCAAGACTATAAAATCAAGGATTCAAGCCCAAAATCAAATATCTTATTTTTCCTTAATATACCGGTTTCTGTATTAACTTGAATTGATACCTCTCGAAACTCGGGGTGTTACAGAGTAAGTTTGGGTCAAGTATTCCAGACGAAAGACGATCTTACATTCGCTCTCGGTTTGAAGTTTCTTGAAGAGGGTTTTGAGTTTGGAGTTTATCGATCAAATAAAAACCAGATACGATGTCAGATGTAGGCAAGCCGGATGTTCTTGGCGTATCTATGCGACCTCTGTCGAAAATACCAATATGTTTCATGTTCGTATATTGGAAGACGTACACACTTGCTCGAGGACGCAACTGCATCCCAACCACCATCAAGCAAACAGTAGAGTGTTGGGTAATTTTATTTACCCTAAAGTGAAGGATACCAACAGGACATACCGTGGATCCGACATTGTCAACGACGTCAGATCGGATTTGAAAATAGATATTTCTTACTGGCAAGCCTGGCGCGCAAAAGCTTATGCACTCACGATGGTGCGTGGTACCCCTGAAGAATCGTTTACCCGACTCCCCTGCTTTCTCTATAATCTGGAGCTTCGGAATCCTGGTACCGTTACCTCTATAAGGACAGACAGTAGAGAATGTTTGGAGATGTGTTTCGCTGCCCTCGGTTGCGCGGTACGTGGTTATTTTAATAACTTTCATGGTTATTTTAATTGAACTGCTATATTGAATAATGTTATATATGAAAATGCCTTAAATATCTAGATTCGGTCGTTTACCACACAGTTGCGTCCGGTCATTATAATCGATGCGGCTCATTTGAAGGGTACTTACTTGGGCACAATGTTTTTAGTCGTTGCTATGGACGCAAATAACCAGATTGTGCCCATCGCTTTCGGAGTTGGTAGGTCTGAGAGTGGGGATGTGTGGACTTGGTTCTTAACCATGCTGGAGCGTTGTATCGGGGAACCCGAGGGGTTGGTTTTTATATCCGACAGGACTGCTTCAATTCACCAAGCAATTAATACAGTGTACCCGGGCGCCCATCATGCACTTTGTTGTCGCCATCTAATGATGAACGTAAAAACCAGGGACAACAGGGTCAAATACAGGAAGAAGTTATTTTGGAGGATGTGTAAAGCATATACAGTGGAGGAGTTTGAACTGAATATGACGGGTCTACAAGCTGCTTTACCTCTTGGAGCTCCGCTTATGGACCAGGTTGGACCGGAGAAATGGTCAAGGGCCCATTTCCCAGGAATGCGTTACAACATAATGACATCGAACAGTGTCGAGTCGGTGAATGCATTGTCTCGTTTTGCACGGAGCCTGAATATTGTGGCCCTTATGGATTATTTCCGATGTTTTCAGCAAGAATGGTATTCGATTCGTCGGAGAAATGGAGGTTATCATCCTTGGATTTTTGACTGTTTGAATTTTATGTTTTTATTTTTGCAACACTAACGTAACAAATTTGTGTTATCGTAGAAGAAATGGTGAATCGTCTCACGCCTTGGGCGGAGGCCAAAATAGAAAAGAGAATTCACAAGTCGGCAACGTGGACTGTACATGAGATTGGTCGAGGTTACTGGGAAGTCCGCGATGGGGTTAGGGACGCAGAAGTTGACTTCAATAATCGTCTTTGCTCGTGCAGGAAATGGCAGCTATCAGGAATACCATGCGGCCATGTCATCGCCGTTGCAAGAAATCAACGGTGTACAAACGTCTCCCATCTGGTGACTGGTTACTACGCGTCGGATAATTTCCGACAAACTTACGCAGAGCTCATACATCCAGTCGGTCCAGGAGAAGGATGGGTTGTTCCAGACCACCCGCTTATGACCGTTAGACCACCGGTCGTAATAAGAAGGGATGGTCGACCGAGTAACCATGACCGTATCCCGTCTCAGGGCGAGGATTCCATCCAGAGAAGATGTTCTCGGTGTGGACAAACAGGACACACTCGAGCAAACTGTCCATCTCCTGCACCAGTAAATGTGAGCCGACAAAGGGCATCTGGTAGTCGACAAACTGAAAGGGCATCCGGTGGTCGACAAACTCACAGGGCATCCGGTAGTCGACAAACTCAACCAGTATCAACCCAAGAGAATTATGAAAGTTTTAGACATGGTACTTTTGATTTAAATGTTGATCTAAACGAGTAAACCATGTCTGTAATAAACCTTTTATTAATATTATTATTGCTCTATAAAGTTGACTTCCCTTTTATCCACCTTATCGTGTTTTTTAAGTTGGAAGCTGTTATTTACTAAAGTATCCATCAAACCAAAATTTTATTGAAACCAAAGAAAACGGATGAAGTGCATCGATACAACAACCATCTTTGGAGGAGCCTACTACGGGTAGATTTCCTGGATCCTGAGGATCCAGTCATACTTTTCCTTAATCATGTCCTCCATGCCGGTGTAGCTGTCTTTGATTTCTATCACTTCATCTTCTAAGTCATTAATCTCTCGTTTCATCGCCCTAACCCTGCGCTTCATTTCTTCCAAGAACTCCTTCTTCTCTGCAATACACGCCTATTTATCTTTCTGAATATCTATGTTGCTTAGCCACATCCTTCTTATGTTTTGTATATCTCAATTCGCCGCATCACATGACTCTCAACCTGGTAGGCAGTACTTGAGACATTGGTAGACTCGGCTGCTGGTGAGCTTGATACTCTGGTGGGGATTCTCCCCCATGAGCATGGTAGTATGTCTCTCGTGCATTGTTAAACTCTTCCCACTCCTGAGGCGTAATTGGACGATCGACCGCAGTTCTAACAAACTGTGCCCACTCCTCCGCCGTCTCGGGTGCCTTCTAGTTAATCCTTCTTGATCCATCATTTAATTGTTGGATGTATGCGGAGCCTGAAGTGCCAGCACCATTCGCTGACCTTCTACCCCTAGAACGTGAACCACCAGCCATTAAGTTATGAAAATGTAGAAAATGGTTGTAAACGGTGTGGAGGGTAGATAACAGGTTGTGAATTACTACTTCACCATAGAATCTACTTATGGTCGATGAGAAGATAGGGAGGGGCGCAATTGCGCCCGGGCGCAGGCGCAATTGCGCCCGGGCGCAGGCGCAATTGCGCCCGGGCGCAATTGCATATAGGCGCAATTGCGCACCACTACTCAACTGCAAAGTGTCTGACAGGATTCACTGCAAAGTTATGGAACGATTCCCCTACAAAGCCTGTTGTCAGGATTCCCTTGTAAAGCATTAAACGACAACGATTCCCCTGCAAATGTAGAGGGGCACAATTGCGTCCCCACGCCATTGCGCCCATGTCCTTAGATTTTGGCTATAAATAACGGGGTTATACCAAAGTTATAGTTCACACCATACAACATTTTCATAGCATAATAGTCCCCTCTTTGACCAAACACATGGCTGGAAATGCATCATCGTCAAACCCACCGTCTTCACAAATAATGCCCTCCAGACTGAAAAAAGCAATAGAGAAAAGTGAAGCGGAGATCGAACAACTCACCGAAGAGTGGAAGGAAATGATGGCCAAGAAGGATGGCCACTTGAGAAGGATCGACGCGGACAAGGAGGAGATATGAAGGTTGAAGAGGGAGATAAAAGAGAAAGAAGACCGTATTCGCCAGGACAACGTTCAAGTAAACAAGCTTATGCAAGATTTTGCAGTACTGCAAGCGCAGGTTACCCAGAAACAAAATTGGATTGATCAATGTAAAGAACTTTATCCTTAGCATTTTTGGATTTTCTATGTTGCTAGTTTGTACCCTTACTTGCTATCACTTTCTTTCATGGTGTTTGTGTTGTTGTATTTCTTTCGTTGGTTGTTTAGTTCATATGCATTGTATCCGTTCAATGTTATTAAATATGTGCAATTTATTGAAATGATGCTTGTCTTGAAATTAACTAAAACTTCCAAAAATTTTATATACGTAGATAAATATACAAGGTTCTAAAAAGGTCCTGAAAGGAATCATACATTTCGATCTGTCTGTATCATGGACCAAAAGACATCCGTCATATGACACCTCAATGTTGTCGCCCTTGTCGACTCATCCTCCTGGGCTATTGGGACCTCGTTATTTGCTAAATGGGTGAGGAACATGCATGACAAAGGACCACAATCGCCCAAAGAACCCTGCTGCTGCGGTACCCCATCTGCGTGTACCCAAGTGAAGTCATGGCTTGCAGCTGCAAGTGATGGGCAACCAGCTAGGGTAAGAAGTTCCGGTAGATCGTTGGCGAACTTCGTCACCATTTCATTAAAGGTGTACACCATCCGGCTCCTTCAACATTTTGTAGACAGAATTCGGCCCCCCACCAAAAAGCAAGACATGCATGAAATCGGACGTCACCACCGTCCAAGTGGCACTGGGCGAACGCGACTCGCGGATAAACCGAACCCATCCGTCGATGTGCTATATAAAAAATAAAAAAATGTTAAGACATAAATGGACATTATGATAGACAAACTGAAATGACGCTTTAGTACTAACATCATTTTCGAGCCACCCCGAGCCCTGCAGACCGAGTAATAATCCCCACCAGTCCCTACCGACAACATGGGTGGGTATGCACCTAAGCCAATAATCCGGCAAAGCATTATCATGCCACCTTTTGGCAATAGTGGATGAAGTGTAACTGGAAGCAGAAGAAGTGGTGGTGGCAGCAGTGGTGGCAACATCTGCTTGCCGACGAGGATGAGGGACCTTCGATGGGTGGCGCTGGATAGGTGGGCCTGTACTAGGAGGCAAAGCGGTGAAAGGAGGGCCCAATGATTTCCCGGGATATTTCTCGCGCTGCGGCCTCTGGATAACAATGGCCGACGGACGAACCTGTGTGTCCTGGGACACTGCAGGATGAGGCGTATCCTGGAACAAAGCCCCAACAAATCCCTCTAAACCCATCTGTTGCGCTCCAATATCATGGAGCAACGCCCCGAATGTGCCCTGCAAAATATGTTGGGTCCTCACAACTTTGTTCTAATAAATAAATAGCAAATGTAACAAACAAATCTCTTAACTTACATGCTGAGTATGCTGGCCTTGTGTAAGCCCCGTGTACGCTGCCCTAGAGCCCTGCAAAATAACATTGAGGATATTCAGTTTCTATTCATAATATAAAAATCAAATTACCCACCAAATTGAATAACTTACATGTATAATTTGTTGTGGTGGTGTAACGAACTGAGATCCTAATAGGTCATCAAACGTGCCTAAGCCTGATGAACTCTGCACATTAATCTAAGTGATGTCATATGTGGTTTAAAAATGATGTCATATGTGGTTTAAAAACGATTGAAATAACTAACATTATCCGTGTATTGGGACGACCCTCCAAAGTACGGAGATCCGAACCCATGCGGTATGTCGTCGGGCTGGGAGGGCTGTCCACCCTGCTGCTGGGATGGAATCTGGCATCAAGCATATTAAACCACGTAAAGGTTCAAAAGATTACAATTAAAACTAGGTCCGATAATTTAAGTTAAACACTTACCTGCCAAGCGCTAAACTGCCTCTCCACCTCGGCAATGCGTCTCTCAAGAGTTTCTTGGTATGCACGATCAGATGCCCATTTCTCGGCTTGCCGTCTCTCAAGATCTTCATGCTCTGTGCAATGAGAAGTCCGAAAGTCATGGTAATCATCCTTCCGCCGCGTAAACTCAGCCCACCGGTCAACATAGAGGTCAACATGCGGACTATGCTGATAGTGGCCTGCTGGACTATGCCCTGCATGAAATGGTGGCTCCTCGTAAGAGCTGGCCCCATGTGGCTTGCTGACGCCTGCGTCATCGTCAGCCTGGTCGTCTCCCTCTGAATCAGTTTGAACTTCTATACCAACAATTAACAACATTATCATAAATATCAGATAATCTAGAACAACTTCTCTTTATAAAAAAAATTATAAATATCGGATAACTTAGAATGACTTCTCACCCTCGTCAACATCCTGCGTAACTCTAGCCCTCTTCGTCAGTCGACGCCCCGCCGTACTACTAAACCAGCGATGGCTCTCCGTATACCATTCCTGACTCTCCTCCCACGGCGTCGAAACAAGGCGATCACGTGGCATCCTATCCTCCTAATATATTGAAAAATAATCATGTTAGAAATCCACACAAGGGCCCCACTTATCACAAATTTTTGGTCGTAGTCAATGTAACTTACCGTCGAGACATCCATGAGATTATGGGCATGATGGCTACCAATAACTGTCGAAGACCTAGCCCAACGAACCGCACGTGGCATCCTGGTGGTCAATATATAATACGTGCTGGCCATAGGAAAGGTTTCCAAAATCCATATCTGTGAATTATAATACCCAGACAGTAGTAAATATTTTATAGAAATAGGGAATTCGTGTAGGTTGTAAAAATATTAATTTGATATCAACTTACTAACCTTGAAGGCAAATAAAAAACCAGATAACGACATCCTATATTTATGGTCCGGTCGTTTATGGATCACTTTATTCATCTGATTGTAGGTGTGCGCCCATATATAGGATCCCCAGGGATACTGATTAAACACGTTCATATCATCAATGGCCCGAAGTACAGGGTCGGGAATATGCTGGGACAATTGATGACCGAGGAAGAACGTCTCAACCATCATCATCAGACAAATACGGACGGCAGAATCATCATCGATATGGGCCCGCCCCTCGTCAGTAGTGCCGATAATATTGAATAAATCTGTGATGTGTCGCATCGTCAACTGGCCTCGCGGGAACATCCATCTAACAAACCCACCAGACCGATTCTTACGCAAGTTCGGGTGCGGTCCGAAACGGAGTGCTGTGATAAGACAGAACTCCTCACGGCCGAATCGAAGCGCGTGCTCACCAACCTCAAAAATCATCTCGTCATCCCGTATATTTTCCGGGAAGACCTGTGTCTGCGAGAATATATGGACCAAGGTCGGGTCGGCAGATGTATCGGTCAATTGCAACCAATGACCGAAACATGTCTCTTTGAATAGATCTAATCGCCGGGAGTTCAATTTCTGGCGAATCGAGTCCACCATGGACGTCTTACTCTTAATATTCAACTTTCCTGTGTAGAAAGTTCTTCCTTGCATAATAATGTTATAATACTTATCTATAGGGACCTAAATTGTCAGTTTCTAATGTAGAGGGACCTAAAGTGTAAATGTCAAATGTTAAGGGATATAAAGTGTATGTTTCTAAAGTAAAGGGACCTAAAGTGTAAATTTCAAATGTTAAGGTACCTAAAGTGTATGTTTCTAAAGTAAAGGGACTTAAAGTGTAAATTTCAAAATTTAAGGGACCTAAAGTGTCACTATCAACCATCAGGTCTTTGGCCTGGTGGCCAGCTCTACTCCGTAAATGCCTCATACATGTGAAGAGGCCTAATGTTCGAATAATTGGGGGGACATCTTTACTCTATTTTTAAATTCAAATTCAATTTCGTGTGTGGGACCGCGGAAATCAATGGCCGCGATTTGACAGAAACCAAAATAATTGCAAAAATAATACACACACAGATACACTTTCAAACACCGAATACAAACTCCCTCCTATATATATACCCAAACACAACGCATTTTCACCCTTCACATCTCTATCATTACCTCCTCCTTCTTTCTCTCTCTCTCTCTCTCTCTTTTTCTCTCACCGTAAAAATCCTGCTCCGTCGATGGCGGCGGCTACGACGACAGCCTTTCCGGACAACCTAACAAGAGAACAGTATGTCTACATGGCGAAGCTGGCGGAGCAAGCTGAACGGTATGAAGAGATGGTGAAATTCATGGAAAAGCTCGTTGTCGGACTGACGCCGGTGTCTGAGCTCACTGTCGAGGAGCGTAACCTTCTCTCCGTCGCCTACAAGAACGTCATCGGCTCGCTCCGAGCGGCTTGGCGCATCGTCTCATCGATCGAACAGAAAGAGGAGTCGCGGAAGAATGATGATCATGTTGTGCTAGTGAAGGACTACAGATCTAAGGTTGAGGACGAGCTTTCCGATGTTTGCTCGGGGATTTTGAAGATTTTAGAGTCAAATCTCGTGCCATCGGCTTCTACGGCGGAATCGAAGGTGTTTTATTTGAAGATGAAGGGAGATTATCATAGGTATTTGGCGGAGTTCAAAATCGGAGATGAGCGGAAGGAAGCAGCGGAGCAAACTATGAACTCATACAAAGCTGCTCAGGTAGTTAATTTACTTGAATTGTGTGTTGAACATTGAAGAATTATGCGATATTTAGGTCGATATTTGATAACTATATTTCTGTTCATATAAATTGATTTACATATGTTAAAATTTGAGATCGAATCCATGTTAGTATAGGAAACTTGGGATAATAGACTTAGAATTGTTAGGTACTGATTTATAGGTTAATAACTAGATTTCATATCACAGTGTACTGATGTATTACAGAAACTAATGATACGAAAGTGACATTCATCGAGACAATGGACTATGTCCCAACACTCCAGTCCTGATTAAGAGGTATAGATGTATGATAGTCTTGTTATCTCCATAGTGTGAGAAATGCTTGCTCAGCTGCTATGCAAACAGCTTGTGTTAAAAGGTTCCTGTGTTGGCGATTTGTGAAATTAGGAAAAATTGTTTTACCATATTCTAGTTACTAATGCTATAATTTTGTAGATGAATGCAAATATTGTGTATTATGTTTATTAATGCATAAAGGAGCTTGCTACTCATGTAACTTGTAATTAGTGAAGCATGATGTTGGTTTTTAAATTGTGATTTGCAAAATTGGGCTAGATTTGGTAGCATATTTGAGCTAATATAATTACCTTAATCAAGAAAAGACTGCATTGGTATTATTCAGCTTGTAGGAACTTGTCTAGTCTTGCAGATTGTAACCCTTGATAACCTCAATTATTGATGGTATCACGTTGTATTTGGTACTGATGTGAATTATTTTGGTTTGAGTTGTATTTAATTATCTGCATTTGATTTTATTTCTGAAGGATATTGCAGAGGCTGATATGGCTCCAACTCATCCAATAAGATTGGGTCTGGCTTTGAATTTCTCAGTGTTCTACTATGAAATTCTCAATTCATCTGACAAGGCTTGTAGCATGGCGAAACAGGTTGGACATCCTATAATTTTTTCAATCTTCATCATTCTCTTTCTTTCTTTTTTGAATTTCCGTAAATTCGAGATTTGTTATCACTTCCGTTACATCAGTTGTGAATTCAATATTTCTTGCTATTTAGTATGTTTCAGTACTTGATAGGCTAAGAGCTTACCTGAAAAGTTTTTAAATTGAATAATGAGGTAGTTAGCCATTGACTTTGTAGGTGTCAAGTAGACAAGTAGTTGTGAACACTTGATCTTTAGGGACAAATAAAAGGCAACTTTATTTTAATAGTGAAGAATGAGTCATTTAGAGGTGGACATGTTCTTAACTTTGTTTAAAGTTTTATCCAGCTTGTAGTATATATGTCATCGTCATGTTTATACATTTATTATTTAGTGCAACAAAACATATTTAAGCAAGTTGTTTCACATGTGAATACCTGAAAAGCTTCTAGTGATAAAGTTAAAAAGATCCTTTTCATACAAGTAAAAGGTGGGGTGAGTGACTTGTATATATATATACTTTTCACAATTTGAAGTCGGAAGTTCAGATTTAGCATACACATCTTGTGGGTTTCCTGGGGTGTCAATGGACTTCCATCTAAGGTAACTTGCCATGTAGGAAGTGGAAGTAAAGGTGCTTCTACCCCTTGTTGAATCTGTGTACTTGATGCTTTGACTTGCAACAAATTGGAGATGAAAATTCTCATTATCAAGTTAGAATTAAGGTTGAAATCTGAAGTAAATCTCAATTATTATATCTGTGATGGATAAAAAGTGAGGTGATGTGGCAAATTTATATTTCCTAAATATTGGATGATTATGCAGACTAAATAGAAGTAAAACCAGGATAAGGTTTAAGCTTAAGAGTTGGTGTATTTTATATATGCCACATATCTTATCTCCATCCCCACAAACACACATATACATATGCATAGATACATTATACACATACATATTTGTGTGTGTATTCATTTGTATGTATCTGTATATTTAAGTGTGTGTGTCTCTACATGTATTTGTATATGCATATAAACTATGAAGATAATTTCTTCCTTTTTATTAATTTGGCTATAGGAATGTAAATATTATCATTTTATATAGTTAATAACAATGAACCCTCCTTGTTTGTTACAATTTTTGCCATTTGCTGGTAAAAAAGGTCACTAGTATGTCTCCGTAAAGTTCCTTAGTTCTATATTAAAGTTATTACAATGGATAATTATACACTCATACAGTGAAAGGGAATTGTTTTTAATTGGCTTAATTTTTACTTGTATCATTTAAACAACAAATGCACAGGATCTCAAGTTGCTCAACTGGTGATTTAGGCTATGCCTGCTTCTTTGTTACCATTATATATTTCTAGATCTGCATAACCTTTTCATTTTGTGGGAATTAAAATTTATGGAGCGTGTATTTGTAACTATATTTATATTGTTTTCGGCTGTGAATAGGCATTTGAGGATGCCATAGCTGAGCTGGACACTTTAGGTGAAGACTCCTACAAGGATAGCACTCTGATTATGCAACTACTGAGGGACAATCTCACTCTTTGGACCTCAGATGCACAGGTCAATCTCTCTCTCTCTCTCTCTCTCACACACACACCCCAACAATTAACTGGATTGTATTACACATATCTCATGAAAGTTGTAGTATTTGACTTGACTGTGCTTTTGGTATGCGAGACAGGACAAGACTTGACGTCCGTTTTGGTATATGACATTAGATTGGGACAGGACAGAATTTAAGTGCGACAAAATGCATTTTTTTTCCTGTCCCACCAAAATAGATGTAAAAATATCATGGAGATGTGACAAGATTGGTAAACTACTAAACCACCTATGTCGGCTCCCAAGACATTTTCTTCAACAATTAAAACTAAAAACTCTTGACAATTCTTTCACCCGTCTATATCACTTTTGTCCGACCAGTCCCATCCCATCCGATCCATGTAACAAACACACCAATTGATAGCTTGTTATCACAATAGTCGTCAAATTGGTAATTGTTAGTTTAAAAAATGGGAAATAACATAAATGTGACTTTTTAGCAACAAATTGGATTTTGAAGGAGGGAGCTTGTATTCTAATAATAAATGTGTGTGTTTGATTATTAGTCAAATGTCCAAAATATCAATTAATGATGACAAAATAAAGAGGAATCTCCACAATTTGTTTTGGCAGGACCAGCTGGAGGAGCCATAGATGTATACTACACCAAATGGTGAAGAAGAAAAACGAAGAAGAAGTGGTCTTATGGGGTTGGTTTGAGGAGGTGGGCGTGGAATGTCATTTGAACATCATTCATTGTCTTTTCTATTTTTAACAAAAACACAATTTGCTTTTATAGAATTTTCATTTCCAGTTATTCTTCTTTATTTATTTCTTCATTATGTGGGCAAAAAGTTGATAACCCACACACAACCCCCCTCCAAAGACACCAATGTGACCTGTCTTGTATTTTGGCAAAGTCACCCCTTTGTTAGTTGAGCTACATACTAGAGGAGGCATTAGACATGTCTTGAAAGGACAAGACAGGACCAGTTTTGGTCGTTACGGTAGAAACTTGTCTCACGTATTAGACGTGATTTTAAGTGGGATAAAAATACATTTTTTTCGACCCACAAAATTACTTGGAACAAAAATAAGGAAATGAGATAACATTGACAAATTACTAAATTATTCATGTCAAATTAAGATCTTCTATAGTTCTTTCTTTCACATGCCTACCTCATTCTTGCTCGTTCCCTCTTGTTCAATCATTTCAGTAATTGATCTCATGCATGATCATGTTGATCCTAACCGATGGCCTCTATATCCAAATCACCAAGCCCGAGACATAGCTCAACCTATTAGAACCAAAAAAAAAAATTACAAGTCGAGTCAAAGGAAATTAATTGAAATAGCCATTTTTCATCAATGGTTTTACCTCTTAGTCGTCATTTCTTTCCCTGTTTTACCAAAATTGTGGACCTAACTAAATGACAAAAAAAAAATACATTTTCTACCCCTTTCCGCAAAAAGCTACCTCTACAATTATGGACTTGGGCACTAGACTTTCAAAATTTACACCTTATACCTGCAAAAAGCTACCTTCGTAATTGCACACCTATAGCTCTTTGGGTAAAATATGGAGACAAATGGTAAGAGGTAAAACCATTGGTGAAAAATGACCATCTTAATTAATTTCCCCCTTTTTTTTAACCATGGATGTTCGGATCAGATTGTGCAATCTTGATTAATCTCATGCGAGTATGGGACTTTCGAGAAAAACCAGAAAAATCTCATATGGTCTTGCTTGATTGATTGCTTTAAAATTTGAAACAAGTCTTGGATTGGTAAGAGAAGTAGGCCTAGAGGAAAATGGTTAACTGCAGTCTCATGATTTATTTTTATTTTGAAAAGAAAAAAAAAATCATGGTGAGTCAGGATGAGAATGAATCCAATCATCTAGGTGTTAAGTGCATTTTATGCACCTAACTTTGTATATTCTAGTTGCATTTTTCTTTATCTTTTAGTATTTAGTTTAGATTTTTCATGCATTTTTTCATTTCTCTCTAATCACGGTTGAAAATTCTTTTCGGGATAGTTTTTAGGCTTTTGGTATATGTTTTGTGCAGATTATGCGTTCTAAAGATGAGATAGATGAAAGCGAGCTCAAGGTGGAAAGAGAAGAGAAGGAGATGATCGAGAGCAAGGAGGAGAAGTCGTTGAAAGAGACGAAGTCGGAAGGAAATAGCTGCTCTCCATGCTTCGCAGGCGCGAAGAAATACATTTGATTCAAGTTCTAGAGTTTTTGCCACGGTTTCGCGAGCGCGAAGATTTATTCGGGGTCGCGAAGCACTGCTCCAGAAACGTTCTTTTTATTTTCTGTTACACCTTCACGGGCGTGAAGTTTTCTTCACGGTCGCGAAGGTCATTGGGTTTATTCTTTTGTTGGGCCTTTTTTACCTTAGAATTTTAAAACTCTTTTAGTTTTTTTTTTTTTTTTTTGGGGTGGGGGGAGGGGTGGGGGGAAGAGGCACACACGTTTTTTGAATAGCATAGGGAGGAATCGACTTTTGTTGGGGAAAAAAACACCTTGATCGATCTCCAAGGTTGGGGAAGAAGATTGCACTACAAGCCTAGGCCATTGGGATCCGATTAACCATCGGTTTTTCATACATCTAGTATCTTCTTCCCTATTCTCTTGATATACTTAGTTGATTTCTTGTTTTTGTTGGAATATTGCTAGTTATCTAATCATTCTTAAAGTTTCTTCATAAATTCTTGTTTATTTGCATCAAATTTTAGTTTTTCTACATCTCCTTATGTGTATTTCATTATCTTTCTCCCTTTTGTATCTATATTCCTTATTATCTACCCTAATTTTCTACCCTTGATTCTTCTCTTGCTCTTTATCTTAATTTACTGCATTTATATAATTTTCTGCACCCATTAGGTTAGATTAAATCAATTTTATAATTTTCTACATCTATTAGATTAGGTTAGATTAATATCCTGCACATGTTTGTTTATTAGTTTTAGTGTTTATTCCTAGTTTTGTTAATGTTAATTGTTATTAGATTGCATCCTATGTAGTTATTGTTTTAGTCTATGTTTCTTTTATCTTTAGTTTTGTTAAGAGTTTAAATAAATAGTTTTTTGCTTGCTCCTGAGTTGGTTTTCGTTTTATTGGGTAATCGTTCCTTAGGATTGAGGTTTTGGTATTGACCAATTGTTCTTAAAACAAATGTTGGGGTTTTAATCCATTTTAATTCTAATGAAAGTTAGAGTTAATTTAATTGGTTTTTAACAAAACATTTAGTCGATTTGATTAGTTTTTGACGAGACGAAAGTTTAGTCTTTTACTTGGGTTAAATTGGTCAATGGCAACGGCTCTAATATGCGAATAGTCAGGGACGTTGATTGGGAAAAATTATTTGTTTTAAACCTTAATGTTTCTTTTATGTACATATATTGCGAGAGTAAATATGTGTCTTGGTTTAGAAAAGTTTTTCCACCTCGAAAGAGGGTTAAAGTAATTTTGCAAAACGAATTCTCACCATTACCAAAAATCCTAGGTTGACGTTACCCGGTGCCCCTTTAGTTGTAGTTGTCTTTTATTTTCCTCTTTTTTGTCTCTCTTTCCTTTTATCTAGTTACAAACATGTTGCTGACTTTTCGACTTTTGTTAGACTTGAAAGATGAACATATAAAAACTTTAATATAAACAAATGAACTTGAAAATTTATCCTAAGACACACATTTTATTCAAAAGAAAGAAAAAATTGTAAAACTTTTACTTTTTAGAATAAAATTTGTAAATGTTTAAACTTTTAAAACAAGATGCTGAGATTTTAAAAATAGAAATATTTGATCGGCAAGTTTATATTCAGTTGAAACAAAATATAATTCAATAATATCATCTTTCACATAATGCAAAATGAAATTTGTGTCTCTTTTGAAAAATTGGATTGAACAAATTCAGGAGTTGAATTGAAATGCTCATATTCTTTTAAAACATTTGAGAAAACTGGAACAACATCATTATCAGAGATAAATGCAACGGAAATTAAGTAGATGTACTCACAGTTTCTCATTAGTCAGAAGCTTAAAGCATTGAATAACGAGTCCTAGACTGACATGTCTAGAAGTCAATATCTTTGAAGCACGAGTTCTAAGCTGATGTACTTAGAAGCCAAACTCTTGACATTGAAATCCGGGTTTTGAATTGCTGTGTTCAAAAGCCATATTTCTCTTACTCCCCCTTGGCATTAGATGCTTGCAACTTTAAATCAGAATGAGACTTGGGTACCCACTTGAATTTGGGCCCATGAAAGTTAGTTGCAGTTCGTATGGGAAAATAGTTAGAAATTTTGATACGAGAAGCACGAGAAATATCATCAGAATAATAAGCACAATCATCAGATGAATACAAAGCATAATCATTTGAACTAGAATCAGAGGAAGAACATGAGACATTTTTGGAAATTTGAATCATTTGCTTTATAGAATATTTGGAAATTTTATTACACACAGCAAATGAATCACTTTTATAATATTTGTCTACATATAAATCCTCATCAATCATAGAATCAGTAGATGTCCGCTTCGCTCTCTAGATCTGCTTCTTTGACTTGCTCAAAGTCCTATATGAAAGAATTGAATTGGAAGAATTAGAACTATCAGAAAGAACATTATCTTGTTTCTTCGACTTCTTTGACCGTCTTCTTTTACGCTTTGGTATCATTTAGTGTAAAAGATTCATCAAGAATTTTAGACTTAATATTTAAATCAGAAGAAATAATTTTACCTAAGCAACCAATCTGATCAGTCAATAAATCTGAATTTACCTCGGAGTCAGAATTATTTTGAGAAAAGATATCATATTTAGAAATTTCCATTTTGTTTACATGACGATCAGAAGAAGGGCTAGAAATAAAATCTGGTTTTTGATAAAATAATTTTTTTTCAAGACTAGACGTCATGAAAGAAAGAATAATATCAGATTCAATTCTTTTAAAATATTTTGATCTTCTACTTATCTTCAAGATCGATGATTTTGTTTTCTAATACTAACAGAGGAGTATATTTCTTAGAATCATAAATGATTGGAGAAATATTTTCCTTATCAGAATTAGGAGCATAAGGATCAACAAAATCATCAGACAATGAAGATTTGATAGGAGATATAACATTTGTCTGGAAAATATTTTGCATTTTCAAACGTGTAAACAAAAGGAATTTCCTTTTTATTGTTATTTGTCCTTTTCTCATTTTCGATTTCTAACACTTGCTTCTCATTCATCCAATCAATTTTAAATTGAGGAGCATATTTAGCAAGAGTTAGATAATCGTATTTATATAAAGTAGGGGATTTTTCAATCGCATTGTTTAAACAATGTGGACTTTTAAAACCGAGTCCCCATTTTTCTTTTAAAGCTTCCTCACTCCTTGGTTTATTCATAAAAATTGTTTGTTCAGATTGATTCATTCGATATAACTTTTCTTCTAATTTATTTATTTTATCTGAAAATTCATCTTTTAAAGTAGTCATAGCATTCAAAGACTCAAGATAAGTCTTTCTTTAGTATTTTCTAAAATCGATTTTTCATCTTTCAAAGAAATTTTCAATTTGTCAATCAAATCTGACTTTTCTGAATTTAAATTCTTTTCAGATAAAAGCTGTGAACGCAAATCAGATAAAGCAGTTATAATAATATTCATCTGAGAGGTAATGAAATTGTAATCAAAATCAGAATATACCTCATCTTCATCAGTGTCATCATCAGAATTTGACTGATCATCTCTAACAAAGCACATCTGAGCGATTTCGACATTTGCAGCTTCATCGTCAGAGTGATCCAGCCATAATTCTTCTTCAGCTAGCAAAGCTGATCCACTCTCTCTTTTCTCGGCCAGTTCCATTTTCTGTCTATAATATGCCGAATTTCTGACCTTCTTCACTCGACACTCCTTTGAAATGTGACCCGACTTTCCACAGTTGTAGCAGGCAACAGGCTTTGGCTCGGGCACTTTGACTCTTGAACCGGAAATGAAGCGAAGATTGTTAGAACCCGACCTTGGTTGGAACTTTTTTTTGATAGTGTTATGAGAGAAGGATCATCGCTTTCTGCAGAGCCTCACCATCATCATCAGTTGACCCGTTGTAAGCGTTATCAGATAACGCTTGTTCTGCCAGTTGGCTCATGAGGAGTGCAATCGGGTCCGCTGAATTCTTGTTCTTTTTCTCCAGTTTGGCCTTCTTCTCAGATACAGTGCATTCATCAGTTAGCAAGATCTCGAACATCTCTTGGATCTGCATTGTAGAAATTCTGACATCATGCCTCAGTCTGTGGCAGAATTTATTCCACTCTGGTTGAAGTGCATTGAGGAATTTCATATTTGTCTCAAGCTCAGTCTTTTCTACTTTGATTTTCCTCAGATTATTGATCACGGCACAAAATCTGTCATACACAGTTTTCAGTGGCTCCCCATCCTTGGCTTTGAATTCTTCAAAATTATTCATGTAACGCGTATGCCTGAGTTGAGTTACGACCGAAGATCCAAGCATAATCTTCTCAAGCTGTTGCTACATCAGATTAGGATGAGTTTTGAAACAATCAATCCTGTTGTATATAGAGTTTGGCAAGGCTAGCATCAGATTTGCCTTTATATCACGATCAACTTGATATGTAGACAACTCTTCAGGTGAATATTCTTTAGTAGGCTTATATAATCCAGAAGTCAATTTGGGTTTTTCAAACGGTCCTTCAGATAGAATGATCATCATGTCATTTTCATTCTTTTGACGTTCAATGTCGTACCGCTCTCGCGGCCCGCACCGAAACAGTGCTTTACCCCTAGATGTCCAGTCAACTGCTGCGCCTCAACGCATTTCGAAAGTTTAGGAACCGATCTTGCCATTGTGTAAACTCATTTTTCATCAATCTGCACCGGTGGACGATTTTCTGTACCCAAAGACATCATAAGATCATTTTTGTAGAACTGAGCTTGATATGAAAACTTATCAGAATCCATGAATCAGAAATCCAGAAATAATGTTAAGTCTTTAATGAGTTGGCGCAAACTTGAGGTTTGCGTGAGAAGCAAGTGACGCAAACTGAGGTTGTCGCAAGTAGAAGAAGACGCAAACTGAGATTTGCGTGACTATTGATGGCGCGAACTGAACTTTGCGTGAACAATAGGAGACGCAAACTTGATTCTCTCGAGAAGTTGAAGACGTAAACTGAGGTTCTCTTGAGCAGAAGGAAACGCAAACTTAGGTTTGTGTGAGCTGAGTGAGATGCAAACCAACTTTGCGTGAGGCGTTTAAGACGCAAACTGGACTTCACGTAAGAAGGTGATGGCGCAAACTAGGTTTGCGTGAGCAGAGGAAGACACAAAACGAACTCTGCGTGAGTCGTTGAAGACCCAAACCAAGCTTTGCGTGATGCGAAGGATACGCAAACTGAACTTTGCGTTAGTAGCTTGAAACGCAAACTGAAGTTCTCTTGAGCCGAGGAATACGCAAACTTTACTTCTCGTAAAACACGGGAGACGCATAGTTAGCTTTGCGTGAATAACCCAAATGTGAAAACCTGAAACACTAGCACAACGATTAGAACAATGAAACTAGCGCAAACTGGTATGAACTCGCGCAAACATGTATGAACTCGTGCAAACTGTAGATCTAGCGCAAACCGAAGAAAATCAAGTAAAACTAGCAAGATTCGATTATAACTATGAAATTAATCCAACAAAAACACACATATTTGAACGAAAACAGGTTTCTAACACATTTCAATCAACAAAATCGATTAAAAACCACGAAATCGATATTTCAAGAATGTAACAGTACGCTCAAAACGAGTTTTCAGAAAATCACAATATCTCAAAATCGAAGATCAAAACTTGGTTTTCTTGCAAAAATATATGAAACAAATATGTTCTCCAATCAAAATCGAGTTCAACAAAACAAATTTCAACAAAATTCGATCACAAACACATCCGAATTTGATGAAAAATCAAGAAAACGAGATTTTCTTGAAAAATCAAGAAAACAAGATTTTCTTGAAAAATCAAGAAAACGAGATTTTCTTGAAAAATTCAAGAAAATCGATCAAATTTTCGATTAATTCTACAAATTCAGGAATGAAAAACACAATCTCTCAATTCTCTCAAGATCTAGAACAACTCTGATACCAATTGATAGTCCAAGATCACTAAATCGTAGAGAGAGAAAGTAGAAAGAGAGCAATGTAAGCGCAAAGTAGTAGTTGTATTGAATGAGCGTCAAGTTCTTTCCAACAACCAAGTCCAAAGGGACTTAAATACCCTTGGTCAAAACTACACAATATTAGACTTTAAACACAGTATTTGACCAAGCCTATAAATACAATGATTACTATAAAATCAGACTCTAACATGCGAATAGTTAGGGACGTTGATTGGGAAAAATTATTTGTTTTAAACCTTAATGCTTCTTTCCTATTTTAAAATTATCCTAGGTTGACGTTACCCAGTGCCCCTTTAGTTGTAGTTGTCTTTTATTCTCCTCTTTTTTGTCTCTCTTTCCTTTTATCTAGTTTAATTTTATGTCTACTTAGTTTAATCATCAAATCGAATTATCTGATTCGCATAGCTAGACATGATTATTAAGTGGTTAGTGTTTAGACCGTCATCTCCCTATGATCGACCCGTATGCTACAAAACTCGTACGCTTGCGGTATAAATTTTAAAACACACCAAGTTTTTGGCGCCGTTGCCGGGGAGGCGACTAGACTAACACTGACTTACTTTTTCATTTACTAGTCTATGTCTTTACCCCGTTTCTTTTTATGTTTTCATTTTCGTCACCTCCCTGTGATCGACCCGTATGCTACAAAACCTGTACGCTTGTGGTTATAAATTTAAAACATATAGTGGTTCTTTGCTTTGTTTGCATATATTAAAAAAAATCCAAAAAGATTTTTGAATTCTCTTTGTTGTGTTAAGACTCGCAGTACACCATATCTCACTTTACATGATTTAGCTGCTTGATCCACAATTGCACATCAATTTTATGCCATCATGTTAAATGATTTTTTTCTAGGAATAATGTAACCTTAGCTGTCATTTGCACACACTGTTAAGCATGTTGTTCCACGTAGCCTTTTAGGACTAGTTTGCATACCATAGTCCCCCTACATTACAAATGAGACTATAGTAGATGGATTTATCTAGTGAGATTTTGGATTACATTACATATGTAATCAATCCCAATTCTCATTTCTTGTGTGTTACCTCCCATCGAGGTGTAGTCTAGTCTTTTGAGTGGTTTCTCGTCCAAGTTTATCATGAACATACATAGAGGCATTCGTTTCATGAAAAAAAAATAATCCCAAAAAATCCAAAAATAATTTTCTTTTGTAACCCACTTTGAGCCTAAACACCGACCCTTCTTTCTACACCCATACACCAATAAATAAATAATAAATTGCACGCTAAGGTTGAACTCTTCGAAATGATAGATGGATTTGACATTTAGTCTAGAAATAAACACAAGCATAGCTTGTGGGTAGTTCGTTGAGCCCCAAAAACAAGCATAGCTTGTGGGTTCGTGAAGTCGCGCACACAAAAAAAAAAGAAGGAAAGAAAGAAAGAAAAAATAGGAAAAAAAATGAAAAAAAATGAAACAAAAAGAAGAAGAAAATAAAAAGTAGAATATGCCTTCAATCCATCAAAAACATTAGGAAAAGATCCCTTAAGTGCATAAAAAAAAGATTTACCCATAAATCGATATCCCCAACACCAATAAATGAGTCTAATCCCACCTTTAACCCCAAAACCGTGCCTCAAAGCCCTCATTGCACGTATTGTCATGGAAAATTTTGGACTTGAGAATAAATTCAATTGTGTCAAGACTACATTCCTTTGTCTCGATCGGGACGGATTTGAGCGTATACACATCTCTATACACACTTGAGAGCTTAGAGTGATATCATGAGCATCCATCTCTATAGATCACTATCCCTTCCCTTAGCGGCTCTGGTATGTTTACGAAATCTTCTTTGGTTGCGATTTTTTTGCGATATGCTTGATTAGTGTTTGTTGGTTTAACGCTTTGGTAATCATAGGTTCCTAGTTATTTTTACTCTAATCCAACATGTGGCATTTGGTTGTTTGTTTGTGATACGTGATCTTAATGCTTAATTATGTTAGTGAGATTGTGGGATAACTCGTCTTGACGTCCTCAAAGGTTTTCGTTTATTTTTTTTTTACCCGAATAAATTCTACTTCTTTCTTGGGGACAAGAAAGTTTAGCTTGTGGGTAGTTTGTTAAGTGCATTTTATGCACCTAACTTTGTATATTCTAGTTGCATTTTTCTTTATATTTTAGTATTTATTTTAGATTTTTCATTCATTTTTTCATTTCTCTCTTATTCTCTTTAATCACGGTTGGAAATTCTTTTAGGGATATTTTTTATGCTTTTGGTATATGTTTTGTGCAAATTATGCGTTCTAAAGATGAGATAGATGAAGGCGTGCTCAAGGTGGAAAGAGAAGAGAAGGAGATGATCGAGAGCAAGGAGGAGAAGCCGTTGAAAGAGACGAAGTCCGAAGGAAATAGCTACTCTCCATGATTCGCAGGCGCGAAGAAATACATTTGATTCAAGTTCTAGAGTTTTTGCCACGGTTTCGCGAGCGCGAAGATTTATTCGGGGTCGCGAAGCACTGCTCCAGAAACGTTCTTTTTATTTTCTGTTGCACCTTCACGGGCGTGAAGTTTTCCTCACGGTCGCGAAGGTCATTGGGCTTATTTTTTTGTTGGGCTTTTGTTGGGCCTTTTTTAGTTTAGAATTTTAAAACTCTTTTAGGTTTTTTTTTTTGGGGGGGGGGGGGGAGGGGCACACACATTTTTTGAATAACATAGGGAGAAGTCGACTTTTGTTGGGGAAAAAACACCTTGATCGATCTCCAAGGTTGGGCAAAAAGATTGCACTACAAGCCTAGGTCATTGGGATCCGATTAACCATCGGTTTTTCATACATCTAGTATCTTCTTCCCTATTCTCTTGATATACTTAGTTGATTTCTTGTTTTTGTTGGAATATTGCTAGTTATCTAATCATTCTTAAAGTTTCTTCATAAATTCTTGTTTATTTGCATCAAGTTTTAGTTTTCCTACATCTCCCTATGTGTATTTCATTATCTTTCTCCATTTTGTATCTATATTCCTTATTATCTACCCTAATTTTCTACCCTTGATTCTTCTCTTGCTCTTTATCTTAATTTACTGCATTTATATAATTTTCTGCACCCATTAGGTTAGATTAAATCAATTTTATAATTTTCTACATCTATTAGATTAGGTTAGATTAATATCCTGCACATGTTTGTTTATTAGTTTTAGTGTTTATTCCTAGTTTTGTTAATGTTAATTGTTATTAGATTGCATCCTATGTAGTTATTGTTTTAGTCTATGTTTCTTTTACCTTTAGTTTTGTTAAGAGTTTAAATAAATAGTTTTTTGCTTGGTCCCGAGTTGGTTTTCGTTTTATTGGGTAATCGTCCCTTAGGATTGAGGTTTTGGTATTGACCAATTGTTCTTAAAACAAATGTTGGGGTTTTAATCCATTTTAATTCTAATATTTTTAACAAAACATTTAGTCGATTTGATTAGTTTTTGACGAGACGAAAGTTTAGTCTTTTACTTGGGTTAAATTGGTCAATGACAATGGCTCTATAATGCGAATAGTTAGGGACGTTGATTGGGAAAAATTATTTGTTTTAAACCTTAATATTTCTTTCCTATGTACATATATTGCGAGAGTAAATATATGTTTTGGTTTAGAAAAACTTTTCCACCTCGAAAGAGGGTTAAAGTAATTTTGCAAAACGGATTCTCACCATTACCAAAAATCCTAGGTTGACGTTACCCGGTGCCCCTTTAGTTGTTTGTAGTTGTCCTATATTTTTCTTTTTTTTGGCTCTCTTTCCTTTTATCTAGTTCAATTTTATGTCTACTTAGTTTAATCATCAAATCGAATTATCTGATTCGCATAGCTAGACATGATTATTAAGTGGTTAACGTTTAGACCGTCACCTCTCTGTGATCGACCCGCATGCTACAAAACCCGTACACTTGCGGTATAAATTTTAAAACACACCACTAGGACATCGACATACTCATCCTAGAGGCTTGTTTAAGAATTGTTCTAAATAACTTACCTTTCTTTAAATAAATAAATTAATTACCATGCTTCAGATGGTCAATTTAAATAAAAAAATGTGTACTCTCAAATCTCAACATGCCCCAAACACATGCTGTCAAAGAGCATCAAAATATGCCTTCCACAGTATGTTGTTCACTGCCTCTTCTTGTCTCAGTGTGCGCCTCCTTTCAAGGGTGTTGTGAGAGTGTTTTTACAATTCATACTTTTAATTAAAAAAATTCACAATTTTGATATAATATCACATGTGATATCACTATATGAATTTTTTTGACATATCACGTATCATATTATCACATGTAATAATTGTATTTGTAGATAATTTAGTTAATCATATATGAATTGGTGATTATGTATATTTATATTTATAGATCTTTTTGTAATGCATATATTATCAAATGTGATTATGCGTCACTTATATTTAGACGTATATTATCATATGTGATATGTACAAAAAATTCACATAGTGGATCATATT
Organism: Arctium lappa; assembly: GCA_023525745.1. Classification (NCBI taxonomy): domain Eukaryota; kingdom Viridiplantae; phylum Streptophyta; class Magnoliopsida; order Asterales; family Asteraceae; genus Arctium; species Arctium lappa. Next base: position 69,206,766 of record CM042058.1, on the reverse strand, counting down.
TGATACATAATAGGTCATATGTTAAACGAAGTTGGTCACATGTGACTCAAAAATGAGTCACATTAAAATGAGATGCACTAGATCAATCCCCGTATCAAACACGATTCATGCGTAGGTTTGAGATTAAAAGTGATCAAGGGTTCAGATCTCTTCTTACCTTCTCACACGATCCTTCGTGTGCGTGTGTGTATTGATAACTCTCATTTTTTAGAATTATTTATTACTATTTTTTATAGCTTTTATTCTATTTTTTACCCACTTTGCTTCTATCCCCCTCATTTGGTCCATAATATTTGCAATGTGTGATAAGAATACCAAATGATTTAATTTTGTACGAATTGGTGTTGTTGGTTCGATTTGTGGGCACATTTGTGCTCAATGTGGGCACTCCTGCAATCTTTATCCATTGGGTAAAGCTTTCGACCAGTTAATAAAAGGCTAGAATTTGCTGGATGTTGCTGGAATTAAGGTATGGTGTCTACACAATTTTTTGGACAATCATTACCCTTGGATGCTCAAGATCTGTTGGGTCATCAAAGATTTGAAGATGACCTCCCTTTCGGCTTGTTAATTCATACTTTTAATATGTTGATCATCCTTATACTTAGTTATTTCAAGGTTCTTTGTAATAGCTTAGTCGTGCCTCATAAGGTCGGTGAAGTCAAAGACCAACCGAAGTCAGCAAGAAGTAAGTCCTCAGATGTGGATCAAGACAAACTTCCAAACTTACTAAGCTACATATTTGCCGAATTGCTTCTCCTCAATTGGCAGATATCCTACCTACCGATTTACCTCTCTTCAATCGGCAGTCATTCTACCTACCGAAGGTACCTTATTTTCGGTAGGATCCCTACTAGCCAAATTATCATAATTTGGCTAGTTCCCTCTTTGCCAACATCTTTCTGATAAATAGGATGGAACATTCTATTACATAGAAGATTTTCACCCAAGTTCTGAAATGATGGAGACCTTCTCTAAAAGATCAGAAAAAGGATATTTGCCAGATATATTTTATTAAGGTGTTGTCTTATCAAGGTACAAATGTCTACTTTGCTTCTTGATAGGTCACATCAAATACTTTATTCCTTGTGTAAGAAAATCTCTTAGAATGTAATGCCAAGATGACAAGTATCCTCAACATTTAATGCACAAAGTGGTACTTAAAGGTGAAGAACTTTTCCATGCAAGCTACGCTTTTGAAAGCGATCTTAGTGCACTCAAGAAAGTTGGAAACTTTGTTCTCTCTAGAAACTTCATAAGTTTTAATGTTTGTGTATTCAAGTTGTGTTTTTCTTACTTTGTGAAAGATTGTTAGAATAGTTTTATTTGTTCTTTTCTGCAACAATCTTAAAGGTTTTTTATGTGTAATTCTTGATATTTAAATAAAGAATTAAAATTAAGTGAAATTTTTTAGTATTGTTGGAGGTTGATGTAATTTCTTTTAGAGATTTTAACTTTTTATACTCTATTTTAGAAAAATTATAGCATAGTTGTTGGAGATGCTCTCAGGTTGTAATTAGGAGATTTAAAAAAAAACAAGCTTAAAATTATTGTACCTTAGGCTTTGTTGATTGTTTTTAAGATATTTTCAAATCTGGTTTATAAGATAGTATAGATAAGAACTAATGAATTTTTCCATCCAATAATTAAACGTAAAATTGAAAAATAATTTTTTTTTAAATGGACACTTTTAAACAAATATACACATCCTATTTGGGATGAGAATCAAACCTACGACCATTAGGTTCAAAGTCTTGTTAGATACCAGTTGAGTTAAAGGTAACTATAACAACAGCTAGCCACAGGGTACTAGAACTATCGTCCCCATTCCCATTCCTATCGAGACTATGATTGCATTTTTTTATATATGTACAATAACATTTTTTTTAATAAAATCATAAAATTGCATTTTAATCAACTAAATTTTAATTGTTGTACGTGTACAAAATTTTGGGATTTCTAATATTTTATTGTTTAGACGATTTGTTGGGTTCGTGTTCCATCCACACCCAGTTTCTAAATTCAAACATTCCTATCGAGTTTTCTTTGCCATCTTCAGATACAATTATTGTTAAACGATTAAAAGAAGGGTAAACACATACTTTTCCTACCAAATATCAAAGCATCGATTATTCAAAATGGAAAATCAAAATCTTCAAAAAAATCTACATTCAACCATCTATTTTGGAGATTATAACATTAATTATATTACTAATACATTCAATATATTTAATAAATATATTATTTTTTTTCTCCTAAAATTTAATATGAAAAAACTTATTGATGGAAATAATAAAAAATAATTCTCTAAAAAAGGGTCATTTTCTCCAAATTTGAATTCTTCATTTTGTTTTGAGGAATCTTTTTGAACAAAATTTAACTCAAATCTCTATTTTCTCTGTTTTTAGAGATGCTTTCATGAAAAATCCTGTTTTTTAAGATGTTTGAATTGTTTCCTAAAACAAAAATAAAATATTTTTTCTGAAAAAAAATACCAAAAAGTTGATTAATCGAATGAGTTTAATGGTCTAGCGGTTTATTCGTTCACTCATACGGGAGGTGTTTCTTTACGGCTTCATCGTTATGCCACTTAACCAAAATGGCTTATATGGACTAAGGCAGAACCTTCACTTGTTGCCATTAAGCCACCTCAAATCAGGGATGGACCAAAAAAAAAAAAAATCATACAGTGACACCATATAATATAGACAAAAAATAATTACAAAAGGCACGGATTTTATCCACATGTCTTCATTTTTTTTTTCCAACGTTCAATATTGTCTGATGTATTTTTAACATAATTCCACCATTTCGAAGAATTTTTAAAGCTTTTTGCTTGATTTCGAGGAATTTTTTTTTATCAATTTCGAGGGATTTTTCGGTTTTTTGGTTGATTTTAAGAGTTCTTTTCGATTTTTTGGTTGATTACGAGATACGTTTGCACCTTTTTGAAGTTTTCAAAATAATACGGTAGCACCTTTCATGAACCTAAATTTTTTTACCCTTCACCGGAGAAATAATATGGTGGCACGACCCTTCACCGGAGAAATAATATGGTGGCACGTGCCACCGTAGCCACAAGTATAGGTCAGTCCATGCCTCAAACAAATTAATACCATAAACGCCCCAGAAGAAATAGTCTAATCCTCTCTCTTTGCATCCCTCAAACCCACCGGTTTCCTTTCCCGTCCTTTATACAAACAAACTTATCCAAACAGACAACTTAACACATACAAGATTTAATATTAGTCCAACTAAAGAGAGCATAAATTTAAAGCTTTCTTCAACATTTCATTCAGTCCCTGGTGCTATTCTTGAGCCATTCCAGGTAGGGTAAACTGCCACCAGTTATTGGCAATGCAATTACCTCAGCCACCCTGCACAAAAACCATCCATACCCACCTATCACTTTCAATCCATCATAAACCCTAATTTCCTAACCTTAATAAACACCATATATAATATATAATATAATATAATATAAGATGCCATGTCCATTCCCATCCATGATGGTTGTGAGACCGGTACGGTAGGGGTCCTCGAGAGGGTGGCGCAATCATAGATAGTAATCTCATCTTTAACTAGTGGAAGACTCTCGTGTGTATTATTGGTTGCTTTACAAACCAAACCAATATATCTCACAATTAAGTAGGGTCTGGGGGTATGATATACACACACCTTACTTGTACCCCAAAGGTCGTTTGGTATGTGGATGAGTCTACGCATTCGAGAATGAGGTAGGCACGTGAAAGAACTGTGAAAGGTTTTAGGGTTTTTAATTTGACATAGATTAGTAATTTACCCAATCTTGTCTCATTTCCCTAGTTTTTGTTCCACCTATTTTGGTGGGACAGAAAAAAAATGCATTTTTGTCCCCCTCTAGTTGTGTAATGTCGCGCCAAACATGGAACAAGTTTTTGTACTGTCCCAGTTAGGGGGTGTTAACGAGTCAAGCTTTTAACGAGCTACTCTAGCTCGAGCTCGTTTATCTCAAGTTCGAGCTTAATAATTTTCGAGCTCGAGTCGATCTCGAACACACACTAAAACTCGTTCAACTTAACGAGTCGAGCTCCATAACATCAATGTTTGACTCGACTCGTTCGAGAACTCGATTAAATTTTTCGAGTCAAGTCGAGCCGAGCATGCACTTTTTCGAGTCAAACATGTTCATATGTTCATATATCATATAATCTAAGTTTAAAAATTATTGAGGTCGAGCCAATAAACGAGCTAATTGATCTCGAGTTCGAGCCTGTAAACGAGTATCGAGCTCGAACTTGAACGTTGAAAAAATATTCAAGCTCGAGCTCGGTACGAATTTTTCAAGCCGAGCTCGAATAGCTTGCAACTCGACTCGTCTCGGCTCGTTAACACCCTTGGTCCTAGTCCCGCGTACCAAATGCACCCAAACGGATTTTAAGGTTAGTCAATATCCCAAACTTAGGGAGAAAAGAAATTGTATTAATCCATTTATCCTACATGCTTATCATCTATACCTTTTTTCTTAACCCAAGTAAAAACAGTAACAATTTCTGATACCTGAATGGAAATGGTAGTAACAACGAAAGCATGGACACGACTTACTCGTATTCATGATTTGCTTTGACATGCTCTGTTAAAGCATCTAAAAGGGATTCTCTGGTTTTGATTATAAGCAGTTCCTCCGAATCCGTTTGTATCTGTAAAACCGACACGAAAGCATCTCCAAATTCACTTCACGCCTAGAAAAGTGCGAAAATTGATATCAATTTTTGGTTCTAATCGACATCAAGAAATTGTACCTCCCCCTGCCAAAGATACACAGACTCAATACCTGCATTGAAATAACAGTTTTAGATCAAACAATGTAACACTCAAAATACTTGAGCGTTTGGTACACAGAGACCAATAACCTCCAGATTAACTTAAAACCATGGTGGAAGTTATTGGTCTCCCACAACTTTGAACTTATAAGGAGCTCACGAATCTACTTTTCTATAGATATAGCAAATTACATGCCTGGAACTCTGTTTACGCAAGCTGCAAGTTTTTCTTTGACGATGCTTCCTGCCAGTTTCTTACCTACACAATCGAGACAAATGTCAACTACTCGCTCCACGTTTGACTAAGGGCCTATTTGTTACCAGCTTAATGAGCTTAATGGGACTCACAGCTTTATTTGGTCAAACTGCATATGACTGGTTGGTAGTGGCTTAATGATATAAAAAGTGACTTATTCAGTAACCTTCTAGGTAGACCTGGCAAAAACTGACACGACACGCTAACCCGACACGAACTCGACACGAAATAAACGGGTTTGGGTGATACATTTCAACCCGTTTAAGTAAACGGGTTGACACGATACGACACGAAAATTAAACGGGTAAGGTCAGGGTCAAAACTTTCAACTCGAAAATGACCCGAATAACCCGTTTATATATAATATAAGTTTTCTTTTTAATGCTTTGGATTTTTAGTGTTTTAGATTTGGTTATAATTTATAAGTTTGAACTATAAATTTTGGATTTCTTATGCTTTCATTTGAATTTTGTATTTGTATTTTTGGTGAATTTTTTATTTTAAATTTTTAGTTTTATAAATGTTAAACGGGTTAACTGGGTTAGGCGGGTCGTGGCGGGTTAGGCGGGTCGGGTTAGGGTTGAGATTTTCTAACCCGTTTATTAAACGGGTCGGGTTAGGGTTAGACACTTTCAACCCGTTTAACTTTGAACCCGACACGAAACTGACACGACACGACACATTTGCCAGGTCTACTTCTAGGGTAGAGCTTTATGCAGAAAGTCAAGTTTTTTCCAGACCTGCCCCTCCCAAATCCCAAAAACAAAACACACTCCTTTCTTCTAAGAAAAAACTCTTCCAAACAAACACCTTCCCAATCTATCCAGACAGATTAAACCACATGAACAACTTTATCCATACAGGACTTGATAGAAAACCAACCAAACAGCCCCTAAACTTACTTAGCCAACCACAGGCATAGAGTTCATTATGTTGATAATGTATATACATAGAATCAATCGTCAGCCAAAATGAAGCCATTAATCTCAAGTGTGCATTCTATGAAACAAGAGTAGAACAATACATGATTCATAAGAAATTTCTAAAGGTCTGTACTAAAAATAGCTTACATACGAATAACGAGTTTCAAGGCCCGTTTGGTTCGCCGGATTTGGTAGGATTTGGAATTGAATTCCATTCTAATCCTGCGTTTGTGTTTGGTTTCTAGGATTTAGAAATGAATTGAATTTCATTCTTTATAGATAATTCATAAAAAATAAATTATAAATAATTATAAAAATAATTAAATTACCTTTTTATTACTATTATTTGCAAAACAAGTGTTTCTTTAACATACATTAATACATTTCTAAAACAAATCCTATGAGATCCAGCGAAATACCAACTACCAAAACAAATTTCTAAATCGAATGTTTGTGGGATTTCATTGAAACACAGGGATTTCAATTTCGGACTTTCCATTCAAACAAAGGCGGCAATTCCAAATCCCGCAAATCAAACGGCCCCTAGGGTAATCTTGGTATCCAATCCTAGTGCAAAATAGTCCAGAAAATGACATCATTTAAATGGTAACAGTTTAAGCATTCGGATCAAATCCCAATCGAAGATCAATTGAAAATACTCTTCTAAGCTAATTCACGGGTTATTTTGGGATTTAATCTGAACAATTAGATCAACACTAATAAAAATTGATCAAGGGTCCAAATCCCCACTTACACTCCTCACTTTACCTCCTATTCTTAAACGATCCTTCAGATGAAAACTGCAATTTCTATTTTCTAGTTCAATAGTAAGAATGTATTGAACTAGCTTTGACCGACTGACCTGCATCTTTGTTTGGCACAGTGACATAGACCACAATACTGGGTACGATCTTGTCATTCGCTGCTTCCATTCTTATACTACCAACCTGAAATACCTGTGAATTACTATCAATTTCAATATATTAATTAGTAAAACTTCACACGAACATACATTACAATCATAGATGATTAGATTGGAAGAACAAAACCCTAGAAATTTGGGGATACAAAGAGTACCGTAATTGTGATTGGGCGTTGATGGAGGAAGTAAAGAGTGAAGGATAAACGATAGGGAGAAGTGAAGTGAGCATACAAAGCGCTCCGAGTAACGTCAATCTCCGACGAACCGCCGGCGACGAGGTGATCGAAGCGAGTGTGAAAATGGTCATTTATCTTTTCCTTCTTTACCTTTTAATTATTATCGTTTACTTTCAAAATACATAAAAAGGTACGTTTTTTTCAAAGAAAAACTTTGTTAAGAAACGGTATCTAACTTTTTCCGGTTGATACATGTTAGTAGTGGTGTTCAAAATAATATACTTTGGGATATATTATTTTTTTATAATAATGTTATATCGGTATAAATTTTATTTTGGATATAAATGTTATGTTTTCTTTAGTTTAAAATCGACAAAAGACTCAAATCGCCTAATCGGTCAGACCAAACCGCCATTTTGTGGTCCGATTTGGCCGGTTTTGTCACCTGCTATCAAACAGCTCGGTTTGAAAATTTCCTAAACCACCATTTGCGGTTTGCTTTGTGGTTTAGGGGGTTAAACCGTCCAAACCGGACCGCGAACACCCTACATGTTGGTATTGGTTTTGTATCATCTTCATGTTATATATATGAAAATTTGCTATTTTATTCAAATTTTGTGTGACTTTTTTATTTTAAAGGTAACATGTGTGATGTTTAAGGAGTTTTAATTGCAAAGAATAAAACTTGCAAACATTCAAATAAAATAATTAAAGTTATGATGTTTAATATTTAATACATAAAAAATACAAAAGACTAATAAAAAAATTAATAAGTCGATACCATGATACTACCGTGGTTCATAACTTTCAATGTCGTGTACTAACTAAGCTTGCATACCTGATACAGTACTATTAACTGACTGTAATCAGTACCAACTAAATTGGTACCAATGTAATTAGAATGGTTGGTTGATTGCTTTGGCACAAAATTATCGCCCTTAGTTACCTATTGTTCAAGTAATGAGATCCTTTTTTTAGTTTCTAAAATTTATCATAGACCCCAAAAATAGATTATTTAAAGTGCATTTCTCAAAATAAATACTAAAACAAGATACGTTATTTTTTTGTGCAGTTTGTCCTTTATGAAAATTATAATTAACATTAATTCATTTTTATTTTATTTATAATCGAAAATCTCAGAAAAGTAATAAATTCTATTATAATTTTTTTTAAATAAAAAATAAAAAATTAAAATTTCTAAATAAAATTATACTTAACTCTAACAAATATATATTTTAAAGATTTGTAATATTAATTACATAAAGCTTAAGTCCTTTTTACTGTTGACTTTTATAAAGTCTTTTGTTTTAATACAGTTGTAATACAGCTGTTTTCTGGATTAGTTTCTTAGACTCTATTTAAAGAGAGGGATGTCTCTCTTCTAGATCAGAGTTTTCTTTACGACTTCAGTATTTTCTTTGTTTCTCTGTAATCTGTGAGTTTTCAATAAAAGATTTAATGGCCACAGAGCCATGTTTTTGTGTAGTTAAAAAGAAGTTTTTTCGTTTATCCCTTGGTTTATAAATACTCATATTAAACATTATATTAATGTTATTGGAAGAGATTATCAATTAATGACAGGAGAAATCAGGACTGCTATTTATCCTCCCCAAATGCCTTTTCAAATAACAAAAAATGATTCGACTATTAAGTTTTCGGCTTTTTCGAAACTTCTTAAAGATGATACTCTTTCCATTACTTCATCTCATATTAATGAATTATTGGAAAAACAAAATTATTCTAATTTATTAGTTCGTATTCTTGGAGAACAAATTTCGTCTCTGGAGGATCATATTTCTTCTATATATAAAAAAATTTGTCAAATTGAACAAAATCATAAGAAAATGGATAATACTGATCCCTCTTCTTCTAAAAAAATTATTCTTACTTCAAGCTTTATTCAGCCTCCCCCTGAAATCAAAGATTTTAAGTTGCAAAACAAATCTGAGAATTTTATGGACCAACTTGATGTTAAGTTAGTCAGTCTTTATATTTCCAAGCCTTCTGTGTCTATTCTTGATAAAGATAATGATTCAGATGATTCTAATATTAGTCAAAGTACTAATCATAATAATCAAGATTTTGATCAAATAAATAAAATAAAATGGGCTAGCAAGCCTACTTTGAATAAGTATTATTATGGTCGTCCTACTCCCATGGATGTTCTTCATGAAGAACAGGAGTACATTATAAATAATAGTTATAATGGTAAATGTATTTACGAATGGAGTCTTGATGGTTTCACTGATAAGCATATTTATAATATGGCTCATCGCATGCTTATGTATAGCACTGTTTGTAAAACCACTGGTAATACTGATAAAAATATTGCCAAAATGATTATCGCCGGTTTTACTGGTCAGCTAAAAGGTTGGTGGGATAATTACATCCCTCAGGACCAAAAAGAACAAATTTATAGTTCTGTTAAAACCGAAGATGGTGGTGAGGTAACAACAAATGTTGTTTATCCTCTTATTCTTACTATTATTGAGCATTTTACTGGTAGATTTTCTGATGATAGTGAGAATATTAGAACTCTTATTAGTAGTCTGAGATGTAAAACTCTAACTGAGTTCAGATGGTACAAAGATACCTTTCTATCTAGAATCTTTGAGCTCAAAGACTGTAATAACAGCCATTGGAAAGCCAAATTTATTGATGGTCTTCCTCATCTTTTTGCTGAGAAAATAAGAAAAACTCTCAAAAAGGATAACATATCTGTTAACTATGATCATTATACTTATGGTCAATTAATCAGTACTTGCGTTGCTGAAGGTCTTTCTTTGTGCAATGATTTAAAATTAAATCATCAAATTAAGAAACAAAATCTTTTGGAAAGAAAACAGCTAGGAGATTTTTGTGACCAGTTTGGTATGGAGGTTCCTTATAAGAAACCTAAAAAGAATTTTCATAAAAATAATATGGAAGTTGATTTCCGTCATTATAAAAAACGCTTCCATAAGAAAAGATTTGAAAATAAAAATCTTGAGAAAAAAGATTTTAAACCAAATGATTTTAGAGAGAAAAGATTTTTTAAAAAATCTAATAACTTCAAAAGAAATAAAATCATTTGTCAAAATTGTGGTAAGATTGGTCATTCTTCAACAAATTGTTGGACCAAAAAGAAAATAAATAGTTTGAATATTGACCAAACTATAAAAGATTCTCTTTTACACATTTTTTTAAGTTATAATGAGGGAAATCAGAGTGACACTAATAGTGATCCTGATTTACATAATAGTGAGTCTATTATTTCTTCTAGTTCTGAGGATTCTTCTTCTAATTGTGATGTTTGTGCTATAAGAAAACCTTGTGCAGATTGTTCTAAAGATATTAATAATATCAATAAAGGAAATGAAGAAGAAGAGTTTTATAAACTCTATTCTCAATTTCAAGATTTAAATATAAATGTTTTATCTGATGATTATGTTTTAAAGCTTTTAAAGAAAATTAAAGATCCAGTTATTTGTGCTGAGATTTTAGAAAACATTGATGTAGGTACTACTTCTAAAAATCATGAGAGTACCTCTAATAATATCGACTATTCTATGAAAGAAGTAAATAGACTTCTTAAAAATAAACATTTTAAAGGAAAAGAGATTTCCCTTCAAGACCTCAATAGAGAGGTGAATGTTTTAAAAGATGAAATTAAATTTTTGAAGAGTGACAATCTTCAGCTCCATAAACATATTTCTTTAATTCTTGATAAAGATGATTTAGAGAATTTTGAAAATATTAAAGATTTTCAAGAACCTTTCTCTAAGAAACCACCTGATGAGGCGGTTCTTTCTACTCTTAGCAGGATAATATCCCAGAAATGGTTTACCAAAATAACTCTTCTTATAGGAGGGCATTTTAAAAAAGAGTTTACTGCTATGATTGATAGTGGTGCTGATTTAAATGTTATACAAGAGGGTCTTATTCCTAGTAGGTATTTTGAAAAAACCTCTTGTTCTCTTTCCCATGCTGGAGGAGGTCCTTTAAATATAAGTTATAAGCTTTCAAATGCAAAAATTTGCAATCAAGCTAGTTGTATTTCTACTAGTTTCCTCCTAGCCAAAGATATTTGTCACGAAATAATTCTTGGCTTACCTTTTTTATATAATATATATCCTATAACTAGGATTGATGAAGTTGGTCTTACAGGTACGTATAATAATAAGCCTATTAGATTTGACTTCATAAACAAAACCATTAAAAGATTTTTAGATAATCTCCAAGAAAGGATTGATAGAAAGACTTTTCATTTATATTCTCTTAAAGATGAAATAAATTCTTTAACTATTGAAGAAAAGATTTCCAATCCTATGTTAAAATCTAAGATAGATTTCATTCATAATGAATTTTCTCTAAAAATTTGTAATGATCATCCTAATGCTTTCTGGGAAAGAAAAAAGCATATTATTTCTCTTCCTTATGAAGAAGGATTCAATGAATCCAGTATTCCGACTAAGGCCAGACCTTGTCAAATGAATTATGAGTATCTGATTTTATGTAAGAATGAGATTTCTCATCTCATTACTAAAGGTCTTATTCGTCCTTCTCAGTCACCTTGGTCTTGTACTGCTTTTTATGTTAATAAACATTCGGAACAAGAAAGAGGTGTTCCTAGGCTTGTAATTAATTATAAGCCTCTTAATAAAGTTTTAAAATGGATTAGGCATCCTATTCCAAACAAGAAAGATCTTCTTGATAGGCTTTTTCAAGCTTTAATCTTTTCCAAATTTGATTTAAAATCAGGTTATTGGCAAATACAGATTGATGAATCTGATATTTATAAGACTGCTTTTAATGTTCCTATGGGACATTATGAATGGAAAGTTATGCCATTTGGTTTAAAGAATGCTCCTTCAGAATTTCAACAAATCATGAATGACATTTTTTATCCTTATAGCAATTTTATTATTGTTTATATTGATGATATTCTTGTTTTTTCTAAAGATATTGAAAGTCACTTTAGACACTTAAATATCTTCAAAACTTTAGTTATTCAGAATGGTCTAGTCATTTCTAAACCAAAAATGTCTTTATTTAAGACTAAAATCAGGTTTTTAGGCCATGACATTGAAAAAGGAACCATTATTCCTATTCAAAGAAGCCTAGAATTTGGGGATAAATTTCTTGATAAAATCCTAGATAGGACCCAACTTCAAAGGTTTTTGGGCAGCCTAAATTATATTTCGGCTTATATTAAAAACCTCAGTAATTATACTTCTATTCTTTATAATCGTCTTAAAAAAGATTCTGGCAGTTGGACAGATGATCATACTCTTGTTGTCCAAGAAATTAAGAAAAAGGTTAAAAACCTTCCTTGTCTCATGCTTCCCAATCCTATTTGGGAAAAGATTGTTGAGACTGATGCTTCTAACATAGGATATGGAGGCATTTTAAAACAGATTGATCCTAGTTCTAAGCAAGAGTACCTCATTAGATTTTATTCTGGAAAATGGAAAGGTGCTCAACTTAACTATTCTACTGTTGTTAAAGAACATTTTGCTATTGTCAAATGTGTCTTAAAATTTCAAGATGATTTATATAATCAAAACTGATTGTAGCTCTGCTCAATTTATGTTTAGCAGAGATTTTAAACATGATGTTTCGAAACAAATGTTTGCCAGATGGCAAGCTCATCTTGCTCCTTTCGATTTTATAATTCAACATATTAAAGGTGTTGATAACCATCTTCCTGATTTTTTAACTCGTGAATATTTATCATGATTTCAGGTATGAGCTCTAATTACAGCTCCTACTCCTCTTATAGGGGAAGTGGAAGTTCCTCAGGAAGAGGAAGAGGTAGCAATTTCTCTAATAGAGGAAGGGGTAACATTGTTATTTCCCAGATGGGTAAACAGAAGCTTATAGCTTCAGACTTGTCTCATGACAAAGACCAGTTAAAAGGCTTCATGGATAATATCCCTAAAGATCATCCTCTAGCCAAGGAATACCTTAATTATATTAAGGAGAAGGAAGCAGAGTCTTCTTCAGCAGCTGCATCAGCTAATTCCTACGCTAATATTAGCAAGGAAGATTCTTCTAATTCACAGTTCCATGAGACTGCATTTAAAGAAGTTATACTTCTTATTGAAGAAAAAGATCTTCAATGGAAAAGCAACCCGGATTATATCATAGAAAGGTATCTTAATAAGACATCCTTTGTACATGGCGCTTTAAAGCAAAGACAATATTTTGAAGGTCTTTTGCTTTCCACAAAATCTGTGGAGATTACTCATCACACTGCTAATAGCAAAGATGAAGTTCAGGGCAATTTTAGTTTTTCTAAACTTGTTGTTAAAAAGATTATATCTTTTGAAGAATGGGGTTTTTCTCCTCTTGCAGAGAAAGAATGGTATTCCCCAATTCATAAATTTAATTTTAAATTCAACTATTGGGATTATATCCAAAGTTTTTCAAATGTTATTCTTTATGAAAATGAGAACAAAAGACATTCTTGGTTCTTAAAAATTTGTGAAAATTGTTTTCATACACCAATTCCTAACTGGTTTTTTATATGGTGGAAAAATTTTGGAACCTCTTCAGATATTTTTCCAGATATTATGAAGAAACATCTAAAAAATTGGATGTTATTTTCTCCAACAGTCATTGACTGTAAAAATTTATACCATTTATACCCAGAATCTATACCATTTATAAAAATGGTATAAATTTTTACAAAATTATTCTAGTTTATTACAGTCATTGACTGTAATAAATTTGTTTATAAAATCATATGCTAAAATCAGACATAGTCTCAATTTGTTTATTTTTAGGCTCTCTGGTATTATTATGAACAATACCATTTCTGTGAACTTTAAGTTCATTGATATGATCTTCCAAAGAAGATTCTTGTCCTTTATCTTTTCTAGGAGAAGAAGAAGTTTCATTACCTCTTATATAAGAGGTAGAAGCTCTAGACGGTTGAGGCTGATCAACTATATAACCAAAAGGAGAAATATGATTATGAGCCAAAGAATTGGATCTTAAGAGAGATCCTTTTCCAGAGCAAATTTCCTCTCTGAATATCATTGAATTGTATATTAACAATTCTTCATTGGTTTGAGTGATATTACTAAAATCACTCTGAATAATAGGATTTTTAGGAATATTCCTAGTCAAAGTCCAATTTTCTGGGAAATTTATCTCATTCCATTTTATAGATCTACGAGTAGTAATATTAGATCTATTGAAATTGGTTTCTATAAGAATCGTTTCATTAATATCTTTATCAATTCTTTTACACCTAGGATTAAGTGTAAAAAGAGGTTTAAAATATATGCGATAACAAATACAAATAACTTCTGTTCCTACCGCATAATTATAACCATGAGTTTTAAACAACAGTTTTTTATAACCATGAGTTTTAAACAACAATTCCTTTTTTTTGAACAACAGTTTTTTATTAGGAGAAAATAATTAACAAATTTATTTCTCTTTATAACGATATAAAGTTTTAGAGAAATTATTATACTTACTCCCAAGGATTTTCATCTTAAATATGAGGAGAGGAAGAGAGAAAATTTGAAAGGAGTATATGATCTTTTATAAAAAAAATACTCTCATGGCATCTCAACATTGAGGCCAAAAATAACATCAAAAATACCAAAAATATTCTACCCATAAATATCTCAACTCCAATTGTAATCTATACTATATTATAAAGATGACATAAAAAAACTCTTAAAAGCAAGTTTTAAAGTTTAATGTACCGCTATTTAATGCTAATTACTTAAAAAACAACCATTAAAGCTGTATGTACTACATCTAATGTTATTTATTAATTTTCAATCATTATCTCTAACCATTTTAACTCTCTTAAAATCATTTCCACTTTAACTCTCCTAAAATAACTCTCAGCATAATTAAATATAGAATAAAAATCAAATTTTAAATATAAAAATATAAAATATAATTAAAAAAATCTAACAGAATATTTTATAAAAAAATATATTATTAAACCAAAATAAATTACATTATATTATTAAATCTAAATTAAACAAATTTATATAAAAAAATCATTATCGCTCTCTCACAACCAACCAAAATCGTAATGTAAATCGACAAAAAATAGAAAATAAAATGAAACATAAAATCGTGATGTATCTAGCGGCATTGCGCGAGTACACTTCTAGTATATTTATAGTGAATGTAGATAATATTTTAAAATATTTTATTTTCATTTTCGATTTTACATTTAAATGTAAATATATTAAAAATATGAAAAATATTTTTATATCTACATCGTTTTTATTTTATTTTCTTTACACTTGGTTAATTTGGAAAGTATTGCGGAATATTTTTATTTTAAAGAATACGATAATTTATTAGTGTATCTCGTTATTTTTTATTTTTAATTCATACCAATCTTCTTTTTTTCTTCTTTTAATGCTCGTGAAAAAAAATACGTGTAGATTTTATATTATTAAAAAATACGTGTGGTTAATTTGGAAAATATTGTGTAATATTTTTATTTTAAAGAATACGATAATTTATTAGTGTATCTCGTTATTTTTTATTTTTAATTCATATCAACCTTTTTTTTTTTAATGCTCGTGAAAAAAAAATATGTGTAGATTTTATATTATAAAAAAAATGCGTGTAGATTTTATATTATGCTAATATAAAATACGTGTAGATTTTATAAAATAAAATAGATTTTATATTAGCAAAAAAAAAACGGAAGAAAAAATAGTTTATATTACATCTCATTATGTAAAAAGATTTTTTTAAAATAAAATATGGAAAAAGATTTTATAAAATAAAATATGGAAAAATCATTATGAGATGTAATATAAAAAAATACGGAAGAAAAAAGATTTTATATTTTAAATGTAAAATCTACATTTAAAATAGATTATGGTAATATAAAATCTATTTTATGAAATCCTCCACAAAAAAACAAATAGTTATATTAATAAATGAGTATCCATTCCACAAATAGATGATTATGTGAGATACTGTGCTTGGAAAGGTTGTACCAAAGCATTAAGAAATTGTAAATTAAGTATTTGGCTTTAATTAGTTGTAACTTGTGCTTAAAATGTTGTAATTAAGAGTTTTTTATATCGTTTTTATAATATAGTATAGATAAGTGTCTCCTCAATATCTTCAAAACGAGCCCAATATTGAATATTTTTTAATTTAACCGTATTATTAAATATCATGAATATCTACGAAATAATTTGTTTTTCTATCTATACGTTTTATTTTTTTTTCACCGTTAGCACGTTAAAAATACATAATCGTAAAATACGTTTCATTCTTATTATAAATAATATCATTATAATTTTTTTCGTCAATAATTGTAATATAAACTAATTATTGAATATTTTTATGGGTTTAGGTTTCATAAGTTGTGATTCTTAGGTCATAGTTGATTATTGATGAAATGTATATATGGAAATAGCATTAATTGTTTGTTATTTACTTACATTCCGCTGCATCGCGCGGATATATGCCTAGTATTTCTAAAATTTGAAAATAGCAGACAATTTAAAACTTTCAAAAACTCTTAAATACATAGCATTGAAATATCAAATATCTAAAGTTACATGGAAGAATCACTACAACATGTATCAGAGTTCTAACAGAACTATTTAGTCCCACAAACGAAGACAAAATTAGTCGGGTGCTACTAAAACCATCGCAACTGCTATCTTCACCAAACCGGATGACGTCACTAAAGCCATCCTATCGGAACTTCTACTAAGCTCCACTCGCCACTCAGATCCATCTAAAACCTGATATACATGTCGAAACACCTAGTGAGTTAAAACAATTTTCATCATATAACTCATAAAACGTTCAAAAAGAATACTTTATTATAAACACGACCGTCCCTGAAATAATAGTTATAAAAAGGATTTGATCCCAAACCGTATTATTCTCAGTACTAAATATCCCCTTTTAAATAAAGTTCACCAAACGATTTCCTTAAAACGCACCCACGAGGTATTTCATCAAAATACTATTTATATAAATAAAATGGTACATTTTAACACCGAAGGTGTGGGAAAGGGAATACCCGAAGGTAACACCTTTCGGTGACGGGGGAGACCCGATTCCATCGAATATGGTGGAACACATAGTTAAACCACTTATCAATGTTCTCGATATTCACATAAGGCCATGGATCCCCGTATACGGCTCCTTTAAGCAACCACCGCAAGATACCAAAATGACCCTAGATGAGTGTCACCACACAGTCACAAGTCCCCGTATCTGTCTCACCATGGGCACCACCGCAAGACTTAGCTCCGTATACGGCCTTGCAGAGCACCATCGCAAGCTTACATAAAAACATGACTTGGGGACCACTCACTAAACTCAAACATGGACGTTAAAAGCTCCATGAAGAACAACTCGACTCCTATGCCTAACTATCCATCACATTACAGTCTAAACATTACATGACTCCATACGAATGAATTAATGCATCCAAGACATGTAATAACCAACATTTGTGCAATAATCACATTTCCCTAAAACGCCCATAATGAGCTATTAAACAGGACAACGTCCCAAAACTCATTAGAGTATAAGTAAAGCCATAAGGCATCATAAAATGTTTGGCAATAAGAATAAAGCCAATATGACTACATCGGCCAAAGTATAACTTTCCCAAAAATTGGTATTTCTCCAACGTATAATTGACCGAAGGCCTAAACCGTAAGATTCACAATTTCCCAAAATATTCATCATGTCAAGAATGACAGTCTTCCCGTTTACTCACATTGTTAAAGCCGAAATAGTTTAAAACACCGATATCCCAAAACTCATAAGTAGGGTAAAATCCCAAAATGACTAATTGTACCCAACTTTTCACAAAATAAAACCCAACACATTATATCACCTAAATTCTCCAATAAATCCAATGGATCTCCATTAGTTGGTTTAAATATCATTTTTGAGGATAAACACCCAACCACACTTAGCAAACCATTATAAAGTTTTGACATTCCAAGTATGTACAAATACCCATTTAACCATAAAACTCATCGATTGTAAAGTGTGCATGTAACATACGTTCAAAATCCCCTTTCTGGTGACTCAAACACCTCATAAAATATTGTAAACCGTTTTCAAGGGTTTTATAACACAAAAATGTGTAAGTATACAAATATTCACAAAACTTATCAAAAGGAAGTAAATTCATGGATATACTTTCAAAACCCCAAAATATGTGCATTTTGACATGTATATAGTTTTTCAATACAACAAGAACTCACCTTGCTAGATTTAGACTAAATCTAGGTTTTTACCCCAAACTTGAGCTTCCTTGATGACGGCTTCATATCTACAAACATCCACTACCAGAAACCTTATATAGGTCACAAACAAACCAAAACACGCCGAGAGTAACTCCCAAAATTCAGAGTGTTACAATCCTCCCCACCTTGAAAATGATTTCGTCCTAGAAATCTTGACCCAAGAATATCGCTCGGGGGTGATCCACTAAATTTCCCGAGGTGTAGAGCACTTGTGACGAAGTTCGAATCCCAAAATTGACTTACCATAACATAAATCAGACATCTTAGCCAACCAACATGAGTCTGCTCAACATCGATAATCCTTACCAAACAAGCGATCATTGGTTTTTAGGGCATCACAACTACTAAAACCATCGCAACTGCTATCTTCACCAAACCGGATGACGTCACTAAAGCCATCCTATCGGAACTTCTACTAAGCTCCACTCGCCACTCAGATCCATCTAAAACCTGATATACATGTCGAAACACCTAGTGAGTTAAAACAATTTTCATCATATAACTCATAAAACGTTCAAAAAGAATACTTTATTATAAACACGACCGTCCCTGAAATAATAGTTATAAAAAGGATTTGATCCCAAACCGTATTATTCTCAGTACTAAATATCCCCTTTTAAATAAAGTTCACCAAACGATTTCCTTAAAACGCACCCACGAGGTATTTCATCAAAATACTATTTATATAAATAAAATGGTACATTTTAACACCGAAGGTGTGGGAAAGGGAATACCCGAAGGTAACACCTTTCGGTGACGGGGGAGACCCGATTCCATCGAATATGGTGGAACACATAGTTAAGCCACTTATCAATGTTCTCGATATTCATATAAGGCCATGGATCCCCGTATACGGCTCCTTTAAGCAACCACCGCAAGATACCAAAATGACCCTAGATGAGTGTCACCACACAGTCACAAGTCCCCGTATCTGTCTCACCATGGGCACCACCGCAAGACTTAGCTCCGTATACGGCCTTGCAGAGCACCATCGCAAGCTTACATAAAAACATGACTTGGGGACCACTCACTAAACTCAAACATGGACGTTAAAAGCTCCATGAAGAACAACTCGACTCCTATGCCTAACTATCCATCACATTACAGTCTAAACATTACATGACTCCATATGAATGAATTAATGCATCCAAGACATGTAATAACCAACATTTGTGCAATAATCACATTTCCCTAAAACGCCCATAATGAGCTATTTAAACAGGACAACGTCCCAAAACTCATTAGAGTATAAGTAAAGCCATAAGGCATCATAAAATGTTTGGCAATAAGAATAAAGCCAATATGACTACATCGGCCAAAGTATAACTTTCCCAAAAATTGGTATTTCTCCAACGTATAATTGACCGAAGGCCTAAACCGTAAGATTCACAATTTCCCAAAATATTCATCATGTCAAGAATGACAGTCTTCCCGTTTACTCACATTGTTAAAGCCGAAATAGTTTAAAACACCGATATCCCAAAACTCATAAGTAGGGTAAAATCCCAAAATGACTAATTGTACCCAACTTTTCACAAAATAAAACCCAACACATTATATCACCTAAATTCTCCAATAAATCCAATGGATCTCCATTAGTTGGTTTAAATATCATTTTTGAGGATAAACACCCAACCACACTTAGCAAACCATTATAAAGTTTTGACATTCCAAGTATGTACAAATACCCATTTAACCATAAAACTCATCGATTGTAAAGTGTGCATGTAACATACGTTCAAAATCCCCTTTCTGGTGACTCAAACACCTCATAAAATATTGTAAA
Source organism: Arctium lappa (assembly GCA_023525745.1). Classification (NCBI taxonomy): domain Eukaryota; kingdom Viridiplantae; phylum Streptophyta; class Magnoliopsida; order Asterales; family Asteraceae; genus Arctium; species Arctium lappa. The sequence continues at coordinate 69,186,637 of CM042058.1, read as the reverse complement.
CCGTTTTCAAGGGTTTTATAACACAAAAATGTGTAAGTATACAAATATTCACAAAACTTATCAAAAGGAAGTAAATTCATGGATATACTTTCAAAACCCCAAAATATGTGCATTTTGACATGTATATAGTTTTTCAATACAACAAGAACTCACCTTGCTAGATTTAGACTAAATCTAGGTTTTTACCCCAAACTTGAGCTTCCTTGATGACGGCTTCATATCTACAAACATCCACTACCAGAAACCTTATCTAGGTCACAAACAAACCAAAACACGCCGAGAGTAACTCCCAAAATTCAGAGTGTTACAATCCTCCCCACCTTGAAAATGATTTCGTCCTAGAAATCTTGACCCAAGAATATCGCTCGGGGGTGATCCACTAAATTTCCCGAGGTGTAGAGCACTTGTGACGAAGTTCGAATCCCAAAATTGACTTACCATAACATAAATCAGACATCTTAGCCAACCAACATGAGTCTGCTCAACATCGATAATCCTTACCAAACAAGCGATCATTGGTTTTTAGGGCATCACACCTTTCTTTGTTTTATAGGGTACCCCTTTTATAACCAGTGGGTTAAAGGCCACAAGAAGAAATCTACCTCGTTCACATACCTTACCTAAAATTCCCAATGTCTTTCTCTCGAAAGGTTGGGACGAATCACTTACCTACCAGTTCATGACTATTCCTTGTCCCTCAAGGTTTCCATGAAGGATCACAGTCCTATCAAATTCAGAAACATACATAGGGTATTCCGTCGGTCTCGCCAACCTTAAGTGGACCCCTCAAGGTCATCGGCACTGCACTCTACGATCAAGGACCATTATACAAGAGGTCAGTTCGGCTCAGGTAAGGCCTTCCCTCGCATGATTTCCAAGCAACACCAAAACATAGGGATATCCCCCAAAATTCTCTAGATTCACACTTAGAATAACAACTGATTTCGGATTAGCTTTCGTTCTGACAAGCTGCAAGGAAGGCCACTACACTAACATACAACTTCAGTTTCAAACTTAAGGCAGAATCCTCAACGCAAAACATTGACAAAACAATGAGGTCTTTCGATCCTTCTTAAAGTTCACGATCTTACGACATCTACAACCTTATTCCCAAGCTCTTGCCTAGAAGGTCATACTAGGCTCTTAATCGACCGCACATCATGTAACACCCTCAAATTTGGTAAGAACAACTAATTAAAAATCTCAATTTAATATCAAATAAAGGACAAAACTTCCACTTACAAATCAAAGCTCAATATGCCACAAATATAAAATTCTATAATTAACATCAAAAATTATAAACTTCAGTATTAAACAAGGACCTAACTGAAGTCGGGTGCTACTTAATCCCAATTCAAGTTGCTCTTCACAATACTAATGCAGAAGACTTCACTAAGATATTCACTTCTTCGGGCACACAACTAGCACTCATCTCTTCATAGTGTCGCTAAAATCAATCCCGAAACGGAACCTGATGCACATGCCGACAAATAAAAAGGTTAGACTAACGCCTAGTGAGTTCAAGAGTTTTTATCATGGTTATAAAAACTGTTAAACGAAAACAATGCAACTTAAATCATGATCCTTCGAAATGAATTACTTTAAATATGAGAACGACTCGTTTTTCCAATAATACACGTTTTATAAACGAACACCTCAACGCCAAAACATTCTTTCATGAAGTAATACAACCCAATACTTACTCAAACTCAAATATTGAAATTTGAATAAACTTTATAAACCAAACGACCAAAATATGAATAAACTCAAGTCTCCAAAATTATAACATATGGAGAATACCCCAAACTTAAAACATCACCGAAACCAAGGATAAAACTAAATACCCAAAACAACACCTTTCGGTGATGGGGGAGACCCGAATTCCATGGCTAGTTGCGGAACACAAAAGTAGGCCACATTCCAAGTTATTGAGTTCACCATACTAGGATCAAGGTCACAAACATGCCGGCTCGTACTAAGATGTGGGGGAGGGAACCCAATGATTCCTATTCATACTCATTCACTAGGATTACATTTACGACCCATGGCTAGTATCCGGTCCCACATAACCGTACCAAGTTGCCATCCTAGGGTCCAATGTCTCAATTAGCTACAAATGGGAAATGACTATCCCATAAAAACAGACTCAAAAATTACATCACGGGGTCAATAGCACAATGAGGCCCGCGACGACCCTATAACTAATCTTGGTCCCAACATGAAATAATAACCCCTTTTTAAAAATATTAAAGAACGACTCATATGCCTATGGATCTATTACATTACAGTCTATAACAATACATGACTCCAATTGAATGACCAACACACTCAAAACATGTAATTCTCAAATGATGCACAATAACCGCCATCACACTCAAAACTCCACAATGGGCTATTAAAACCGGACGAATGTCCCAAAGACTCATTTTAGTCAAAACCTAGCCAAAAGCTCAACAATTTACTTTATTGTACCATAAAAGTCAGTGTAAATGATAAAATGCATTTAAATAATGGTTATGCAAACACAATGACCAAAAGTATGATTAATCCAAAACTCATCGTTGGTTGAGACAAACCATTTTCCAAATGAACTCATACCCTTATATTTCCAAATGCCTCATAATATAATAATATGCATTTTCCAAATGGTTTATAAGATTAAATACCCTAAGAAGACATTTACATCAAATGACCTCCATTTATATATTAAATCATCAATAAAACATATCAACATGATTTATTTATCAAAATGTCCAAAAATCATAAACGTGGGTATTTCACAAGATTTATAAAACCAAATAACCCAAATAGGTAAAACTCTTCAAATATTCCAACTTTTAATAAAAATCATGTAAACATATAATCACCTTAAAATGGACATTTTTGGCATGTGCAACGTTTTCACAAATCAACTTGAACTCACCTTGCTAGATTTAGGCTAAATCTAGATTTCCCCAACTTGAGCTCCTTTGAATAAACTTGTATCCTCAAGTCAAAACTTCCAAAAACCTAGATCCACAAGTTTCCAACCATAAATACACATATCCCAGTGTTTATAATCATTCCCCAAACATCTTATATCCAAATCTCCAATTTGGCCAAAAACCCAAATTTGTAACTTTTCTCAAAATATTCCAAACCGAAATTGGAGAAATAAAACACTAGGTTGAAATCAATAGAGAATTTATAACTCATAAAGAAGTTTGGAAGTGGAAGGGATTAACTTACCATTTAGGTTTTGATAAAAACCTAGAAAATCCCAAAATTCTTGAAGATGGAGGTAATGATGATGAGCTCTTGACCTTTGCTTCCAATCCACCACCAATTATTCTTAGATATTCCTAAAAACTAACAATATAACCTTGAAAATCTCTCATAAACGAAACCATAACAACTTGAATCGCCAAAAACGGAGTTGAATTGAGAAAGTTATGACCAAATGAAGAAAAACCCGATTTTATGCACTATAGGTCTGGCGAGATTGTGACATGCGACTGTGCCATGTCACAATCGCATGGAAGGGTCGCCCGAAGTGTACCGAAAGTCATTTTACCCCCTCGACGACCTTGACATGCTATAGTGCCACTGGCACAGTCGCCGGGCACTATAGCCTGGCCCGTACCGCGAGTTTTTCGGTCGTTCTTCGACCGTTTTATCGACGGCTTCTCCGATCGTTTTCTCGACCGTTCCTCGAACTTTCTACCGATCGTTCCTTGACCGTTCTCCCAATCTTTCCTCGACCGTTCTCCCGGCCGTTCCTCGAGCGTTCTCTCAAAACATTTGATACTATTATGCTAGTTATTGCGCCATTGTCATAATTTCATGGCACATTCGCTGAGACGACCGAACACTCGGTAACGTCGGTGCTATTGTGACGTATGTCATAACTGCATACACTTTCAGTACCAATGGTGCTATTGTGACAGATGTCATAACCACATGTCACTTTGGCCAAAACGACCATACTCTTAGCACCATTGGTGCTATTATGACAAATGTCACAACCACATGTCACTATGGCCGAGGCGATCATACTCCTAGTACCATTGGTGCTATTGTGACAAGTGTCACAACCACATGGTACTATAGCCATACTCCATACTCGGTTCTTTCTTTACCGATTCAACCAGTTCAACCCTTCTTCCTAAATTGAGATAAAAATCAGGGTGTTACACATCAACTCATTACTCGGTCATACTCGAATGAGCATTGGTTCTGCTTAATAAATGGTTCAAACTAATCACGCTTGAGGATGTCTCTTCTTCCATTACATTAAAATCTTAAGCCTAGGATTAGTTTCGATCTGCAACTTCACAATAACCTCGAGTTGCCTGATATAGATGTTACAAGGAATCTCCATCATCGAAGTATCCAAAGTGACATCTAAATCCCTTTTTGAGAGACACAACAAATCATCCTCTACATAATTTTACTATCTCCTTGGGAGGGCACAACAATTTCCTTGATGGTCGAATACCAACGTCAACGTCAGGTGTCAACAACACCCGTTACCAAATCTCTCACAATTCCCTCTATGGCTATGGGTGGAAACGTTCTCTTGTTTCCCTTAAACATACCCGACTCGTTTCATGAAATCTTCTTTAAGACGCAACCACATTCTCTAGCATCGATTACCAAAATTCATCAATTTATGTAATCCCAGGTTTCAAGCAATCATGATCAAATCAAATAATAATCAATGAACAAAGAATGAATCTAGAGAGAAATGGTTATAAAATTTAGTGTATTCATATATCTCACAAAGGGAATGATTACAATGACAAACTTACTAACATGCTTGAGTGAAAGTTCTCCTCAAAACAAGACTAAAGGAAAGCTATATATAGGGTCAAACAAGCCTTGACCTCTATACAAGCATACAAGAAAAGTCAAACAAACTAGACAAACTTACTTTACAAATTGACTCAAAACTATGATCTAACAATTTACAATTTTCATATTGAACTTTCAAGCTAAAACGGCCAACATCGAACATCGCCAACCTCCGAAACCTGTCTTTTACGAAGAAATCCCAATGTTGCCTAATATTACTTCTAACTCCGATCTCGCGACTTGTCTCCCAAGGTTTCTTACCGGAATCTCTAAGATTCTTTGGAACGCTAATAACATCGGACCTTAGCATCAATTTCCAGAAGGTGATGGTATTTCTATCATTACTCGGGTAATGGAAAAAGACACTGACCGCAACTCGTACACAACCATCAACACTAACAAATTGAACGTAAATGACGGGGAACTTACTTGTAGTTACCGACATGCCACTCTAGCCTCGGCATGCTATAATTTCTATCTGACCCTTCACCAACTCCTGCACGTGGGCAATCCTTTTTAACGTGGCCTGGTTCCTTGCACACAAAGCAGATTGTGCCCTTGATGGAACAATCGCGGTGGGAGTGACCCGACATCCCACACTTGAGACATGTCGAAGGGTTGGGGTTGCACCTACCCGCTTTTTTGACTCAGCCAACTTCCTTTCCATCTCCATGATCATTGTGTCCTTGGGGTGGACTCCACTGGTCCTCCTGTTTCCTCTTTTCATTAATCTCTGCCTCTTCTTCATTACTCCGAGCATAAACATCTTCCATGAATTGCGATTCTTCTATGGCTTCTCGGAGGGTGGAGACTTTATAAATTCGGACCACTGTTTTCATATCAGTCGGCAACCACCCTTTCAGATATGCCTTGACTCTGTCCTTCTCACTCGGGACGACATGTCCTAATAGATCTAGTTTCTCCATAAAGAGGTTGGAGTATTCCCTCACTGACATGTTTCCCTTCTTGAGGGACCAAAACTCTTCTTCTATTCTGTCGATTGCCCTTTCATTGCAATATTCATCCCTTACTTTCTTTTTGAAAGCATCCCATATTAGTGACGAAGTGATAGCGGTTCCAAGAGTGGTCTTGGTGACGTTCCACCAAGTAAGAGCTCGACCCCTCATCATATGGGAGGCAAATTTCACCTTTTGTCCCTCCTCACACTCGCTAGCATCAAAGACTTGTTCCATCTCTTGGATCCAATTCATGCACACCACCGGATTATCAGTTCCTGAAAATCTGGCGGCTTGCTGCACAGAAAATTCTTGTATGACCAGGTTCTCCCACCATGTCTCATATTAGCAGCAATCATGTCCTCCATCCGAATTACATTTCTGACTTCGCCGGTATCCCTTACTTCATGCCCAACGACTGCTTCATTCCTTTGGTCATTGACATTTCTGTCTTCTAGAAATTTCATTAACCTTTCTTCTTGTCTCTCCATAGCCGAACTCATTAGTTGAACCACACTAGTCAATAATCTAGAGTGAGGGTTTTGTGAATCCCAGTTGTGTAACACCCTACAAATCAGAGTGAAATAAAACCGCGGAAATATAGGCAATATGATATAGCATTAGGTATAAACCTCCCAAAAGGGGGTAAAGTACTAAACCTTTACAAAATCCCAAGAATGAATATGGAAGTCAACAACAAACTAATCTAAATACATCTATTTAGATTACATCGGTTGTCGACCCAAAATCACCAAAAGATGGGACTTAATCAACGCCCAACATTGACCACTAGTCATTCTAAAAATGCCTCTAAGACATGCTCGTCACTCACGACCTTGGCACCCCACCGCTAAGGGAACCTGTTATACATATCATTTGAGAAAAAGTGTTAGGCTTAAAGCCTAGTGAGAACATACAGTTTATAGAATTCAAGATATATAAACATTTGTAACATAGATAAATCTTTACCAGACTTTTAGTTTACAAAAGAATATCGTTATCAAGAAAGGACAATCGGTCCAAAAGTTCATCTAGCGATGACGGGGGATACCCAATTTACCAAGGATGGTGGCGGAACACAAAAGTAGGCCACGACCCGAGTTGTGAGCTAAATACTTGAATCCATGGCCACGAACACTTCGGAACGTACTAAGATGTGAGGGAGGGCCCACGAGGAAACCAAGTCATACTCGTTCACTAGGACTACACTTGACCCATAGCTAGTAACCGGTCTCACATAACCGTACCAAATGCTCCCGAGGATCAAGTGCATCCATAGCTACAAAAAGGGGAAAAGACATCCCAATAATATAAGTCGACTCAAAACCTAGGGATCCACTAGTAATAGTCTAAACTTGTCACAATAACACGTGTGACTAACCAAAGCTAAACGTATAGCTTCCAAAAACATTTATAACCAAAAATGCCTTTTTCAAGTTTAACTGCTGATAAGAATGAAAATCATAAATGAGTTTATATACATTCTTCCAAGTAAATCACATAAATGTGCAAGTAAATCTCCATTTTACTCTCAATAAAATCAAACCCTTTACATTTCAAGAAAATGATTAGGAACCCTAAAATATCCCAAAAACTCAAGTTAGGTCAAAATGCCATAGAGTTAGATCCAAAACCATAGAGATATATAGGAGCTCAAAAATGTAACCTTTGATATGTATAAAGTTTGTAAAATGATAGTAGGAACTCACCAAGTAGGTTTTAGAAGAAAACCCAAAAATGCTAGGTTGGACCTCTTGGAGAAGATGACAATGGAGGTGAAGCTTCAAACCCGAAACCTTGAATGGAACACTTGATTCAAGTAATAAATGGGATGATTGGTGGTTGGAGAAACCCTAGAGGAGTAAATGAGGAGGGAGGGAAAGGAGAACTTGGAAAGGAAGAAAGAAATGAGAATGGATGAGATTTGGGAGTTAATTCAATAAAACCCATGCTGATGGAGCCCTTGACACGACGCACGACCCGTGCGTTTTTGCTGAAGGGAAACGCACAACCCGTGCGTAACCCACTGCCAACCCTTGAAGTCCCGGTACATCTTTGTACTCCCCGGATGAATGGAATACTTGGACTTGTGGGCATCTTCAAGAAGTAGCTCCCGACTGCCCCCAAACTTTGGCACCCACACACGACCATTGAACAGTTTGACTCCACGGCTATCTTCCGTCAGGAGCAACCGTTGTTTTGTCATGACTTCATCTTTAAGGTTATCTTCCAACAATGCTTCAACCTGCGACGTCTTGATCTTATCAACAAGACTAGACACTAACTCGATTCTCGAATGGGCAACCCGAATATTTCCTCTATAGTCCTTACAACTTAGCGCATCGGCCACCACGTTCGCCTTACCGGAATGGTAAAGCAATTCACAATCGTAATCTTTGAGCAACTCGAGCCACCGCCTTTGCCTCATATTCAACTCTTTTTGATCAAAGACATACTTTAGGCTCTTGTGATTTGTGAAGAGGGTACACTTCGTGCCATAGAGGTAGTGTCGCCAAAGCTTCAAGGCAAACACCACTGCCGCTAACTCCAGATCATGGGTAGGGTAATTCTTTTCATGAATTTTAAGTTGTCTCGAGGCGTAAGCGATCACTTTGACTCTTTGCATTAATACACAACCCAAACCCATCTTCGAAGCATCGCTATAGACTACGAAGTCTTCCGACCCTTCGGGCAACGCCAAAATTGGAGCTTCGCACAACTTCCTTTGCAGAATCCGGAACGCCTTCTCTTGTGTTTCGGTCCACTCGAACTTCACATTCTTCCGAGTTAAAGCCTTCAAGGAAGAAGCGATTTTCGAGAAGTCTTGAATAAATCTTCGGTAGTAACCCGCCAAACCCAAGAAACTTCGGATTTCGGACGGACTCTTAGGAGGATCCCAATTCAACATGGCTTCAATCTTGGAGGGATCCACTTTCACCCTGTCACGAGTGATGACGTGGCCCAAGAATTGTACCTCATCAAGCCAAAAGTCGCATTTGGAGAACTTGGCGTACAATCTCTCTTCCCTCAACACTTCTAGAACTTCGCGAAGGTGTTGCTCGTGCTCTAACTCGCTCTTGGAGTACATGAGTATGTCATCAATGAATACAATGACCGACTTGTCGAGAAATGGTCGGCACACCCTATTCATCAAATTCATAAATACCGCCGGTGCGTTTGTGAGGCTAAAAGGCATTACAAGAAACTCGTAATGGCCATAACGTGTTCTAAAGGCCGTCTTCGGAACGTCTTCTTCTCTCACCTTCACCTGATGGTAACCCGAACGTAAGTCGATCTTGGAAAAACATCCCGCTCCTTGGAGTTGATCGAACAAGTCGTCTATCCTTGGAAGCGGGTACTTGTTCTTCACCGTTGCTTTATTCAACTCATGGTAATCGATGCACATCCTCATCGTGCCATCCTTCTTTTTGACAAACAAGACCAGAGCTCCCCAAGGCGACGAGCTTGGTCTTATGAAACCCTTCTCCAAAAGCTCTTGGAGTTGTGCCATCATCTCTTGCATCTCCGATGGCGCCAAACGATAAGGAGCTCTAGCAATAGGAGCCGCTCCCGGTACGAGATCAATCCGAAATTCCACTTGCCGATCGGGTGCTATCCCGGGCAAGTCGTCTGGAAAGACGTCGGGATACTCCCGCACGATCTTCACATCTTCAAGCTTTGACTTCTCAAACTTGGCGTCGATCACGTAGGTTAGGAAAGACGAGCATCCTTTTACCAAACACTTGCGTGCCTTTGCCATCGTGATTAACGCCACTTCACCTTTCCTCTTCTCACCATAGATGACAATGACCTCGCCACATTGATTGGGAAGTCGAATTAACTTCTTGGAACATACGATCTCGACATGATTGTTCGTTAACCAATCCATGCCGACCACCACATCAAAACCTCCGATAATCATCGGCATCAAATCAATTGGGAATTCTCTCCCTTCGATACCAAGAGTAAGCGAATTCTATTTTGAATCTTACGAATTCTGAATGTTTTTGTAGTCTGCGAATTCCTTGACCTTCTTTGTGTAGTTTGCGAATTCTATGTACCTCAGTGTTGTTTGCGAGGGAGACATAGTTCTGATTGTGATCAAAATTCCTGAATTCCTATTTCAAGATTTTTGTATTTTTATTGATTTCATTTGGATTAACGATCATTTTTGTCAAGTTCTTTTTGTAACGGGACGAAGGCACCAATGTTGTATAAAGGAGAATACGAAAAGTGGAAAGTTAAAATTTTCAACTTTGTAGATGAACATGAGTTGAGTCACTACATTAGATTATCATTGACTGAAGGAGTAATGAAACCTCAAATTCCGACAGAAGTTTGTACTGAGGAACAGGAGAAAAGACAGAGAGCTGATAATATAGCTAGAAATTATATGTCAGACAGTATTTCTCATGAAATTTCTTGTCCAATGAATATTCCCAAAGCGTCAGGGAAAGAGATATAGGACTATATTGAATGGATGATGTCAGGGCCAAACGTTTTATTAAAAGCAAGAGAATTGGAAGCTGAGAACTCTGAATTAAAAGGAAAGATTTCTGATTTGGAAGCTAAAATCCAGAAGCAAGATTATGTTGAGAACAACGAGGAGAAAATCAAGAATTTGGAGTATGCAAATACTGAGTTTCAAAAGAAAATATCTGTTTTGGAACAACAGATGGTCAAAGATAAAGATGACTTTGAAAGTAAAAAGATTACATTTGCAAAGAAATTCTCAGATTTTTCCATAAAATGTACTGAAGAGAAGAAACCAGTTGAGATGAAATGTATAAAACTTTCTCAAAAGATTTCTGACTTTGAGAAAGTAATCATTATGGAAAGAGACAATTTTGCTAAAGAAAGAAAGACCATTGAACAGAAGAATGTTGGATTGTTTAAGGAAATATTTGGCCAAAGAAAGGATGCTGAGAAGGATTTTGAAGAAGAAAGAAATATGTTTGAAGCAGAGATAAAGAAGCTTACTGACAAGCTATCTGAACTATCTGAGAGTGTACTGAAAGAGAAGAAAACGAAATCTGAATTCAAGACGAAGATTGACCTTCTCGTCAAAGAAAGAGACAACTTTGATTCAAAGACTAAAGAGCTAAAAAATATTGTTTCAAACGTGGTGGTGACTGAGCAAACGACTCCAGAGTCAATGATCCACTCACCTAGAAATAGTTCAGTTGGTTCTAACAAGCCAGCATCAAGCTCACATCAGAAAACTATTTCTACAAGCAGGTTAGTTAAATCTTCTGATCAGAATCGTAGTACTACCCTTTTCTATGATAGAAATATAGATGGTTCAGGTACACCCCAAAGAAGAAGGAGATACAAAGAAGAAGAATTGGTCAGGACGAAGAAACCAGTTGAAGATGAGAAGAAAGACGAGCTGAAAGGAATGAAATCATGTGTACATACACATACTGTCAAGAAGAATAATGTGCGTAAAGGTAAACCTGATCATATCTACACGAGAGATCAATAAATCAGGTTGTTAGGTAAAAAATACTATTGTTCTTATTGTCGTACACATGATCCTGTTCACAAAACTAGTGATCATTACTGGTATGGTTCTTATTCTGTTACTCCCATTCGAACCGCAACTAACACACATGGACCCAAATACCAGTGGGTACCAAAGCCGAAAGCTGATTATGTGTTGCAGGGACCTACTGTCAAGGGGGAGTAAGAGAACCAATGCTTCTAAGTAAATCATCTTAGAACCCATACTTCAACGAAGTTTGACTTCTAAACACAACAGTTTAGGACTCGTACTTCAATGATAAAAGAGATGATACTCCCGGGATGATATGAGGATGTACTCCTATACTTAGATGAGGAAATCAACCTTCAAGGGGGAGTACATAAATTTTTCTGAAAATATGTATTCGGAAGATATGACGAACTACACTTCAAATGGAGTTGTAGATCTCTATCATGTGCTTTTTCACTGATAAATTTTAGATGCATATTTTCAGGGGGAGTAAAGAAGTATGACTTCTGATTACTTTAGATCATAACTCGTACATTTAATGTTTGACTGCTTTATGTCATTTACTTTTTAATCAATGTGTGAATAAAGTTGCTTTGACATGATTTTGAGACTTTTGCAGATTGAGAGGATGCTTACAAGATCATATCTTTATGACTTTAAGCTGACTTCATGAGATTTAAGACTACACGAAAAGGTTAATTTCTTATCTTAATCTCATATATGGTTGAAATAAGGACGACTTTCAATCATAAGAAAACATATTCTTAAATGTTCAAACCACTTCCCGATTCTTAAACAGATTTCATGAATTAGAAGTGTGATTTTAAATGTTTTCAAGATTTACTTGTGCTTAAATGTTTACAAAACGTGTGTTTCCAAAGATAAATACTTGTGTATTGTCTTTTCTATGTACTTTCAAGTATTCACACACACTGGTTTGATTTTTTTGTTCAATAAGTTCTTACCATGTCTCGAATTTGAAACATATTTTTCGATGGTAAGACACCCCGCTTGTACTTCAATGAATTTTGAGCGTTAATTCATTTCGAAACGTTCTTTCAAGAATGTCTATATTTTGGTTCATATAGACAATATCCATTATTTTTGACCATAAGTTTTAATTGATATATCATATCATTTGATTCTGATCATTTCATACAATGTCAAATTTTCAAACAAGTCTCTTGCATTCATTTCTATTCATTCAATTTACTTGTTTGAAAATACTTCACTGTTTCAAATGCTCAAATTGTCATGATTACATCTATGAGCATACACATATCTGACCCATGTTTTCCATGTCTTAAATGTTCAAGTTACACTATCTTGAGCAACATATGCTTTATAGGACAATACGGGTTCTTTGTGCTAGGACTTAAATGAAACTTCTATGGATTCACGATAACCAGTGTTTCCTACCCAAGAAGTTAATCCATAGTAATTGAGTGTGAGGAGTCGAAAAGAAATGAGTGTGGGTTGTGCGTTGAGGTAAAATGGAACAGAGAGTTTGGTTAGATGTACGTTCAATGATGAAAAGAAAGAGGGTGTGAGATCAGAGTAAAAGAATATCAAACTCTGCACCAACTACTTTCTGAGTCGGGCAGCCACATTACTAATGTTTCACAATTCTTTGGTGAACGTTATTGAAACAGGAAAAATAGCCCATGCCAACTCTTGATTATAACCCCACCAGCCACTCATTTTCTTCTCAAAAAGAAAATGTTTCATATTTTCTAGGGACGCAGCACATATGCTATCTGGTTTTCATTTGGAAAATCTGGATATTGAAAAAGAAGAAAGTCTGCCCCACCTTCTCACTTCAATCATGCACATTGAGTCTGTGTTGATACTACTGTTGTCTTAGTGGTTTACATAATTTTTGAGCCTATAAGCAATCATAATGTGCTTAATTTTTTTTCTATCACTTGCACAAGCACACAAGGAATTTGTTTTCTTGTCACAACGTTCATAGAAATTTCTTTTGTGGTGTTTCGATGATTGGATGGAAGCCCTGGGGGAGTGAACATAACAAAAGCTCATTTCCAATGTGTATTCGTTACACACAGTGACTTAGTGTTACTGACATGCATTTTAACTGATTCATTTGTTGATTCATGTGTTACACTCTAATTTGTCTAGATTTGAAAAGATCTGGATGAATATTTCTTTGGATCGGCAACGAATCAGAGGCTCCGTTTGACAGATCAGTGGTTAGAACAGAATTTCAAAGACATTTCTTGGATTAAGTTTTGATGATATCGATGCTCTATTCATCAAAAGGGGGAGAAGAGTTCAAATCAAGAAATGTTGGTTGAAAAGGTTAAAGAAATGTCCGAAATTCAAGATATGAGAGAGTTGTTCAATATTTGATTGAAAGCTGGAAGACTTTGAAGATTTTGCTGAAATTGGTTTTATAACCATTGGGGAGAATGATTTAATTCTTGAAGAACAAACTTTGAGAAGATTGCTGAAAGTTGTTGAAGATTCTGTGTTAATCAAAGAAACGGGAGAATGCAAATTTGTTTTATATGAATAGGGGAGAATGTTGTTCTTTAGAAAATCATTTCTGGATTGACAAGGATTCTACAAGAGAAGATAAGGTTGATCAAAGGGGGAGTTTATTCAAAATGAAGCTTAAAGAGAGAAGATTGAATTGCAATATCTTTTTAAAGATGATCTTGATCCAAAGGGGGATAATGTTAGAGCACAGATTTGTTGGATTCAAGATCATAAAGATTGAAGATTAAAGTGAAGCAAGTCAAAGCTGGAAAGTCAACTCTCAAGTGAAAGTCAGTCATTTTGTTAATAAAGGCAAAGTTAATTGTATTGTATTATGTAATGTCTTAGGTATAAATAGCTTGTCTTTGTATTCATGTTTGTAAGTATCAGATTGTAATAGTGAGCATATTAGAGAAGAGCATATTAGAATATCTTTCTAGTGAGAGAATGTAGAGAGAGAAAGTGAGAGAGAATGTAATCTTGATGTTTTAATCAATGACATGTGACTTTTATTCATGAATGTGTTTCTGTTTACGATTAGAACTTGATGAATTTGGGAATAACAGTCCCGATGTGTATACCTGATGCCTTACTAGCATATGTTCGTCCCACGGCACCTTGTGTGTTAGCTTATAGGAGAATTCATGACCAACAAGCTCCTATGGTCCGGCCAGCACCGGCAGGACCTACCCAGGAAGCACAACTTGAGCGACATCAGGGTCCTAGAGTGGAACTTCCAAACGTACGGAATATAGGGACTTCTGGAGAGGGTGTGAAGAGAGTAAAAATAGTGAGGGGACCTGGTGTGGGAGGTGATGTGGACGACAGACCTACTACTAGCGAGGTAACACCAACTGCCAACTGAGCCTAACCCTGATATTTCTTCCACACTCCATGATGTACCGGTCACCAATGACCCACCTTTAGCTGGTACTGAGAGTAACACATCATAGGGACATAACCCATCGAGCTCTTCTTCATCCTTATCTAAATCCACCCAATCGGACGATGACCGAAACCAATTTCGTCATGCACCTACTCGAACCGTTTGTCGTCCATCTCTTATCTCATTCACTCCACCCTCCCCCCAACCCACCTCACCACCCCATTCCTCTCCCCAACCCACATCTTCTACACCAACCTCATCTCAACCTACCTCTCCCACACCATACTTCACCTACCCCTTCTTTACCTCAACCAACCTCTCCCATACCATCTCCATCATCACCTACACCATCTTCTTCCTCAGCCAATTCTGGAGAGAAAAGGAGAGCGAAGGGTGAATCAGTCGAAAATGAGAGTGAAAAAAAGCGAGTGACGATGAGAGTGACAGTGTAAGAGAAAGGAGAAGTAAGAGCAGCTTTGAGAGATCGAGTATCACTGCCAAATCGAGACGGGTAGCCACATCTGCTGTCAAATCACATGTGTTGGGATGAGACATTGAAGAAGACGTCGTGGACCCAGCGGCGCATGCACTAACCCCTCCAGCCACTCAACCATCACACAACAGATGGTTGTTTCAGATATACACGGGGATTTAGCTCATATGATACCGGGCTCTCACTTGGACAGTCAAGGTATTGAAAAATATTGGCCCCGACCATCGACTTCGATTATGCACTTATTGATTCTAAAGCCCATACACGATAGGACACTTTCAGAGTCTATTGTTGAGAGCCTGTGTGGCCCAACCGGAACATCCATAGTGACACCCTCAAGCGGTGTTCCACGAGGATTGGCTAGAAGTCCTACCGGTGCTAACATCATTCCAACGCCGAATGTAGGCCTCACGTTGACTCAACCGTGATGACAACTGGAATCCTAAGTGGCCCCGGAGATAGTTTCCCCACTATTATTACACTAGAACTGTTGCAGCAGGCTTTACATGTTGTTGATAGTTCCATCTCTCACCACTTTGATCATCAGCGCCAATCAGCTGAGGAGTTCCAACATATGGTTCTCCGAAGGCTGAAAGACAAGTCCCCATCAGATGAAGCTCCTTCTTCAACATCTACACCGCCACCACCTCCACCTGTTCTGCAGAGACCATCCATCAGTGAGCTAAAATCCATGTTGTTAGTCGAGCTCCTATGCAACGACACCCATGAAGAAGCAGATCTTCTTGGCCTTCTTCGCCAGCAGTCCAAGTCACAATGAGACATTATCAACAGGACTGAATTCAGTGCTTTCTAGTAGGGGTGTTCGCAGTGAAGTTTGGTGCACTTTTGGGCAAAACCGCAAACCGCACCGCATGTGCAGTTTGAGCATTTTCCAAAACCGCAAACCGCACCGTATATACCACAAACCGCACCGCGAAATGTGGTGCGGTGCGGTGCGGTTTATGTGGTTTGTCCCTATCGCACTTTATATGTACAATCCAAAAAATTATAAGTTTAAAATATATTAAAAAATCAACGATTTAGTGACCGTAGTCCAAAAAAATTAAGAGTTTGAATATACTCAACTCCAAAATGCATAATTAAAAATAGTCAAAGAAATAGTCTAAAAAAATAAATTGTTTCAATACGATAAACGGATAAAGTGATGTCTCCAACTTTTTATTTCGTCTTCGTCTTGAATCCCAATTGTCAATGCCCAATTTTTTTCATTTGTTGGGCCTTCAATTTTTAAGAAGTCTTATAAATACTTAAGTCAATAATTAAAATTTAAAAACACAAACCCAATTATATAAATATTAAATTAAATTATATATAATATATATATATATATATATATATATAATTAAAAAATTTTAAGTAATATAAAAGGTGCGGTGCGGTTTGAAAACTCAAAAGCACAGTGCGGTTTGGTAAAAATGCAAACCATTAACCGCACCACGAAAGTCCTAAACCGCATTTTGCGGTGCAGTGTGGGCGATTTGTGCAGTTTGGCGGTTTGGATGAACACCCCTACTTTCCAGGACGAAGTCAGATCAGGTTTCCAATATCTCCACGAGCTGATTAGATCCACCTCTGTCGATTTCCAGTCTTCGGTATCTACCCTTTCCAACAAGGCTAAGGTACTTGAGAATTCTTGTCGCACTCAAGCCGGTTCTTCCAAGCGTACACATGACAACCGTGATGATCCCGATCGTCATGAGGGGGAGAAACGCCAAAGACTCGGTGACACAGCAGCAAGGACAGAGACCGCTCAGACGGATATCCAGCCGAAAATAATACAGGAAAGGCAATCCGAAGGGGTTCAGGAAGCTGAAACAGTACATGATATGTAAATCGACGTTACACCTTCGAAAATGGCATTAGATATCTACCAGGAAGGTTTAAGCTCATCCGATGAAGAGGGAAATTTGGCTATAATTGATCCATTCTCATATGTTGATTTGCCAGCTGAACCGGTAGTTTCAGAAAGAGCTTTAGTTGCATTTCAAGAAGAAGTCAATGACTTGTGCACATTCGATGATGAAGAATGTATGCAACAAGGAGGCTATGATAGCTTATTTGAGCAGATGCGACCAGGTCATCAATCTGCTGAGGAACCTTATGGCATCATCCCTCTACGTTCAGTTCCTTTTGTTCTCCCAGATCTCTCCAATCAAAACACGTCAGAAACTCCAGTTCGTGAAACCATAGACACTCAACCAGATCCACCGCTGAAATGGGAAAGAGTAAGGATCAATGTTCTCTTCCTTGAAGAAACTGAGAAAAAGATCTTTACTCACTGGATTCGAAAGTATGATAAGGTTGCAGTCTACGACATTGGGTCGTTAAGCAGACGGAAACAGTTCGAATATAATTACATAAGGACGGAAACAGGTAAACTGGTCGAGGAAGTCAGAACAAAGCACAGAATTAGATCCATTAATCAGATTGGTACTGACTGTTTCGTCAAAGTATGGTATCCGACCTTCACAGTTACTAGAGCTGATGGTAAGCAATGGACATTCTCGTAAGTTGATTTTGGGAATATATAGCTACTAGATCTTCTGTACTTGCTACGTGATATGAAGGCGCGAACCATACGTTCGGGAGTAATTCAAGATGCACTGTCATCCATAAAGAGATTCATGAAGAGCACATTGAAGTTAGTGTGTGTTGAAGATTTACAAATCGGTATTGAAAGCAACCAAGCCAAGATAAATGTGTTCAGTCCCAATATGAGTCTACCACGTAACTATCATAATGCTCCAGCCAACACAGTAATTGAACTTCCGGGACTTGGCATGACATACACAAATAGTAAAGGAGAAATGCGCTTTATCAAATTCAGCCAGATCGCCAGATTCTATGATGGTACTCTGTATGTTATTAGAGACAGACTTCGTGACATAATTTCTAAAGAAGACAAAGGTTATAATTCATTGGATCCAGATTACAGAAGTCTTGTTTCTAAAGCCTTGGATTTGATTGTTGAATGCCTGGAATACAGAACTTCAATAAGGCTTTTCGAGATTAGCTTTGGACTTTGAAAGACGCGTGTTCCGAACTGGAGGGACTACGGACTTCAATTCAAAGGGGGAGATTGTTAGGGTTTGTTTTATATGTTGAATTGTAGAGGGGTGCAAAATGTAATTTTATATTTAAAGTATAAATAGTTTGTGTATAACCAAGAATTAGGTTAATGGTCATTATAGGTTTCTACACTTCATTCAATATTCAGTGTGTAAACCTATTGAGCTTTTAACGATTAATGAAATCATATGGCCATGTTTGATGAATCATTGTGATTGTTCTTCATTGCTTTAATAAGTACACTTGCAACTTGTAACACCCCAAGTTTTGTTAGGTTTTGTGATATTGAAGGAAGGAATTAGGGCTGCCTGCGTTGGTTTACTGGGCGCACGGGTCGTGCGTCCTCCTTCAAAAAGAGCGCACGGGTCGTGCGCAAGGGTCAGGGGTTGGCAGTGGGTTACGCATGGGTCGTGCGTTTCCCTTCAGCAAAAACGTAGGGGTCGTGCGTCGTGTTAGGGGCTCCATCAGCGTGGGTTTTATTGAATTAATTCCCAAATCTCATCCATTCTCATTTCTTTCTTCCTTTCCAAGTTCTCCTTTCCCTCCCTCCTCATTTACTCCTCTAGGGTTTCTCCAACCACCAATCATCCCATTTATTACTTGAATCAAGTGTTCCATTCAAGGTTTCGGATTTGAAGCTTCACCTCCATTGTCATCTTCTCCAAGAGGTCCAACCTAGCATTTTTGGGTTTTCTTCTAAAACCTACTTGGTGAGTTCCTACTATCATTTTACAAACTTTATACATATCAAAGGTTACATTTTTGAGCTCCTATATATCTCTATGGTTTTGGATCTAACTCTATGGCATTTTGACCTAACTTGAGTTTTTGGGATATTTTAGGGTTCCTAATCATTTTCTTGAAATGTAAAGGGTTTGATTTTATTGAGAGTAAAATGGAGATTTACTTGCACATTTATGTGATTTACTTGGAAGAATGTATATAAACTCATTTATGATTTTCATTCTTATCAGCAGTTAAACTTGAAAAAGGCATTTTTGGTTATAAATGTTTTTGGAAGCTATACGTTTAGCTTTGGTTAGTCACACGTGTTATTGTGACAAGTTTAGACTATTACTAGTGGATCCCTAGGTTTTGAGTCGACTTATATTATTGGGATGTTTTTTCCCCTTTTTGTAGCTATGGATGCACTTGATCCTCGTGAGCGTTTGGTACGGTTATGTGAGACCGGTTACTAGCTATAGGTCAAGTGTAGTCCTAGTGAACGAGTATGACTTGGTTTCCTCGGGGGCCCTCCCTCACATCTTAGTACGTTCCGAAGTGTTCGTGGCCATGGATTCAAGTATTTAGCTCACAACTCGGGTCGTGGCCTACTTTTGTGTTCCGCCACCATCCTTGGTAAATCGGGTATCCCCCGTCATCGCTAGATGAACTTTTGGACCGATTGTCCTTTCTTGATAACGGTCTTCTTTTGTAAACTAAAAGTCTGGTAAAGATTTATCTATGTTACAAATGTTTATATATCTTGAATTCTATAAACTGTATGTTCTCACTAGGCTTTAAGCCTAGCACTTTTTCTCAAATGATATGTATAATAGGTTCCCTTAGCGGTGGGGTGCCAAGGTCGTGAGTGACGAGCATGTCTTAGAGGCATTTTTGGAATGACTAGTGGTCAATGTTGGGCGTTGATTAAGTCCCATCTTTTGGTGATTTTGGGTCGACAACCGATGTAATCTAGATAGATGTATTTAGATTAGTTTGTTGTTGACTTCCATATTCATTCTTGGGTTTTTGTAAAGGTTTAGTACTTTACCCCCTTTTGGGAGGTTTATACCTAATGCTATTTCATATTGCCTATATTTTCGCAGTTTTATTTCACTCTGATTTGTAGGGTGTTACAAGTTGGTATCAGAGCTCTAGTTTAAGTGAACTAGGCATGAATGTAAGATGTCTAGACTTAGACTGAGTATGTTAAACATTGATTCATGAGTTTAGGTAGAACTTTTAAGATGGGTTAGTCTTAGAGTCGACGGAAGTTATGTTCGTCAAGTGTTATAACGGTGGTGACGAGAGCCCTTATGTGCTATATGTTCATAATCTCACTTAGCTAATGTTATTATGAGGATATTTCACGTAGGTGTACTTAGTTGCTAATGTCATGACAATTGGTTGATGTAGTAGTACGTTTCTTTTGTGTTTGTTCCGTTAACCTTTCTCTTACCTCTTTCTCGTGCTTGTGTGGCAGCCATTTCTCTGTTATGGTGAACACACGTAGTCGTCAGTTAGACATCGAAGACCTTCATGACGATAGTTCGCCAGAGCGGAACCAGATGATCAGAGTACCGGTGGTTGTTCCTCCCGGTATGCCGCCAATATTTACTGGGGAGGTAGAGCAGGTACCTCGGGTGGAGTTGGCATCCACCAACCCAGTTGTGCAAGTGGCGAACCCGCAAACCGACATGATGGCCAGCATCATGCAGATGGTATCTACGGCTATGGAGAAGCAGCAAGAGGCGTTTATGAAGATGTTAGAGGACCACGATGCTAGTCTCAAGAGAAATGAGACGGTCGCGGAGAATGTTGTTGTTCTTGGTTCGGGCGGGGCAGACAATGGGGTTAGAACTGAAGAACACAGGGTGGTTGGTGCTCTAAGGGGTGGGAAGAGTTGCTCGTATAAATCCTTTCTGGGGTGCGGGCCGCCGGAATTCTCCGGTTCTGATGACCCCGTTATCTGCGTGAAGTGGATTAGAGCCGTCGAGCAAGCTTTCGGCTCCGCCGAATGTGGTGATGATCAGAGGGTGCGGTTTGGCACTCAGTTGCTGAGAGATGCGGCACTCATTTGGTGGGATGTTACTCAGTCCACTCTCTCTCCTACCGTTCTGGCTCAGTTGTCTTGGACTGAGTTCAAAAGGAAGCTCATGGAAGAATTCTGCAGTGAAAGATCGATGGACCGCATCGAAAAAGAGTTTCGGTCCCTAGTGAAGGGAAGCTTGACGGTGAGAGAGTACACCCATCAATTCATGGAGAAGCTGAGGTTGGTGGGGCATGTGGCCCCAACGAAGAAAGATAAGATGAAGGCTTATCTTAATGGCCTGCCAGCGGACTTGTTGTCTATGGTCCACAATTCTAAGGCTTCCAATCTTCGTGAAATGGTTGAGGAAACTCAATTCATGGAGAAACTGTTCGCAAGAAGCAAGGCCGAGAAAGCAGTGGTGGTCCCTGAGAAGAGAAAATGGGAGAGCAATTCCGCTCCCCCTAAGAGGACTCGACCTTTTGTCGGGAACCGAAACTCCAACAACATCAATCAAGAGGCTAAGTGGTTCCAAAGTTGCCGGTTCAAGCATCGTGGTAACTGTAACTATACTCCGCGATTTTGTGGCAAGTGTGGTAAGAATGATCACATTGCCCGCGACTGTTCTATCGAGGGGATGGTCTGCTTCGAGTGCAAGGCACCGGGGCACATGAAGAGAGATTGCCCGAAGCTCAGGTCGGGTAGCGCACCGGAAAAGAGAGTGAACCCATCTAGGGTTCCAGGGCGAGCTTTTCAGATGACGGCCGATGAGGCCAAGGCATCCGTCGATGTGGTATCGGGTACGTTTCTTCTAAACTCCGTACCTGCTCGTGTGCTGTTTTATTCTGGTGCCAGTTTCTCATTTATATCTGAGTTATTTCGTCAAAGGATTTCCATTCCCACTACTAGTCTAGAGGATGCGTTAGTGGTAGAAATAGCAAATGGTAGTCAAGTTTTGATCCACGATGTTTTGAAGAAGTTTCGCAACCCTCTAGTCTGCGAATTCTACACTTTTCTGGTTGCGAGTTCTTCAACTTTCGAAGAAAAATCGATATGATTCACCCAAAGACCTATCTAGACATCAAATTTTGATCTGAAACATTGACAAATCGATCACTTATACACCTAGAACATAATCCTACCAACGAATTTTAACAAAATTCAACAAACAATAAAATTTGATCTCTGATACAATGTGTCGACTCGTGAACTCAGAGCTTCAACAAATCTCAAAATTAAAAATCAAATATAGTGCAAAAGTTCAAATGACCTATACAGATTTATTCTAAAACACTATTCGAACTTATACTGATCAATTACAACTCGAAAAACAATTAAACACTCAAAATTCGATTCAAGAACTCAAGAACACAGTGTCGACAACATTTCTTGATTTGATTTCAATCTGGATCTTCTCTGATACCAATTGTTATTCCCAAATTCATCAAGTTCTAATAGTAAACAGAAACACATTCATGAATAAAAGTCACATGTCATTGATTCAAACATCAAGATTACATTCTCTCTCACTTTCTCTCTCTACATTCTCTCACTAGAAAGATATTCTAATATTCTCTTCACTAATATGCTCACTATTACAATCTGATACTTACAAACATGAATACAAAGACAAGCTATTTATACCTAAGACATTACATAATACAATACAATTAACTTTGACTTTATTAACAAAATGACTTTGACTTTCACTTGAGAGTTGACTTTCCAGCTTTGGCTTGCTTCACTTTAATCTTCAATCTTTATGATCTTGAATCCAACAAATCTGTGCTCTAACAGGGACAATATCGGGATTGTCAGATTTGGAATTTATAACGCACATGTAGTGATGAGGGCATGCCTGATGTGACGCTCGTCTTGGAATGGTAGGGGTGTTGGTCATCAGATGTTGGATGGCTAGCTGGAGAAATCGCATGTACGGAATGAAGTTCCGTCTCCTGCCCGTGTCTTTGTCCTGAACATTCTAAACCAACTCATTCCATAGAAGACTGGCATAATCAACATGTCTATGGTAGGCGACTCCGTGGAAGAGGCGTAGGAAGCTGATGCTGCACCGCTCGATGCCTTTTGTATTTGATAAGAGGCAGCGGTTGAGAATGGTGAATATCGTATACCAAATGGGTGTGAGTTGTTTACGATCAAATGACGTCAATCTAGTGAGAGGAATCTCGTACCCAAGTGCGTGGACATCTGTGAACAACTGCTAATCAGTGATAGAAGGATCAAAAGCTGCTCGTCCTTGAAGGATAGCATCGGGAATACTGAGAAGCTGGCAAAGACTGTCGCGAGTGAGAACCAGCTGTGTTGCGTCAATGAGAGCTTCTAGTCTGTCATTCCGATTATCAGAGACGTATCAGATGGTGTGCCAAGTCTGCTGCAGGTAGATCAGTGGGACGTCGGCAATGGCGATGAGAGCATAACGGAGTGGATGGCCACGTAGGATCTTGAGCACGACTGGATGGTGACCACTGAAACCTTCGAAGTTGAGTGCATAATTGTTTAGAGTGAGTGGCAGGTAATCTTCAGGACTGATAAGAAAGACATAAGCAACTAGATCAATTTGTTGAGCCATTTGGGTACCTGAAAATAAATAAGAATTAGCGAACACGACTTGGCAATGGTACTGGGACATGTCTCAAAGTTCGTTGGATGAGACGAGAACGAATGAGTACACGTGGGGGTGAAGCCCGAGAACCAAGGTTCTAGTTTTAATTCACCAACGGACTAGGACAATTAAAAACTGATTATTGCAGAATGCATAGGATCGTGTGAAAAAGTAGCCTCAAAAGTTTCGGGGTTCGGCGATTCGGAAGAACACGACCCGTAATCGGTGTGGTCCGTGCGATCGTGGCCCGGTAGAGAGGCGGTCTAGATTGGTTTGTGGGTCGGGGTCATGGTCCGGTGGTCTGGTGACTCGACAAGAACCTAAGCCGAAGAGGTTCAGTGAGTGCAATATCTGGGAGTCGGGTGGTGAAAAGAGGGAAGGACCCGGTACCACGGCCCGGGAGGTCGTGGCCCAGGTGAGGACACGAGCGACATGGGAGGGCCAAGAACCGTATGGGGCGACATGGAGCCAAGGACCCGGGCGCTGCATGGGGTCGGGAGTCGGCGTGTGCCCCAGGGTGGAAACAATAGAGGACTCGGGTGGGGTTGGGGGCGACCTGGGAGTTGATCACCCAGGGTGGCCCGAGTGGTGTCAAGATCCGGGTGGAACCGGGAGTCGGTCACCCGCGAGGCTAGGGTCGAGACCCAGGTGGAACCGGGAGGCGATCACCCAGGTGAAGACAAACGTGTCAATCGAGAGTCGAGCCGATATGGCAACCTGGAGGTGGTCCGGGTCTAAACCTTACCATAACAGAAATCGATCAAACAATAAACCCCAATCAATTTATCAAAACCATACATGAATCTACGATTAAACATAATCGAGTAAAACTAACCCTAAATCGAACAAATGAATCATAATCGAGTAAAACTAACCCTTATTGAAATCGATAGCAATTGATCGAGTTCCCAAGTCAACTGTTAAACGAATGAAACACGAAACTAACAAAAAATCCGACTATCGATTGAGGAATGGAACCACAACGGACAAAATCAACAAAGAGAAACAACTAAACAATCGAATCAAACTTCGATTTAGCCCTCAAATCATAAACGTAAAAAAAAAATTGGGCGGCGGTCGATTAGAATCGCCGACTGCCTTGACGGCGGCGACAATGTGCCATGGGGATGGGGCGGTCGACGGCCGCGGTGGTGAATTAGGCGTGTACGAGTGAGAAACAACGAGAGAGAGAGAGAGAGAGAGAGAGAGAGAGAGAAGAGAGAGATTACCTAGTTCGTGCGATAGAGAGAGACCGAGAGTTGAGATCGAAGAGATTGAAAGTAGAGTCAAGTGAGAGAGAGGGGCCAAGAGATATTGAGAGCGAAGGGGGAAGAGGAGCCGGGGGGCCGTGGTCGCATAAAACGAGACCCCTTTCCAGGTCGAAGGTTTTAACCCTCCCGAGGCCGACTTGGATTGGTTACCCGGGTGCCCGGTGCATCGGGTTGGGTGACTCGGTTACTATATTAAAATTTTTTAATTAAATAATAATTTAATTAATATTTTAAATAAATAAAATAAAAGAAAAACTTAACAATAAAATTTTAAAAACTTAACTATTAAAAAATAAGAATAAAAAAAGATAAAATTAAGAAAAATGTAATCAAAACCTATTGTCAGGATCTAATTCTTAACAAGAATAATGAACTCAGAAACAATATTAAAGGAGTTGCGGAATAACACTTTAATATTCAACAATCAATGTAACAGTGAATCAGAAATCACAAATTGTAAACTTTATTGAATGATTAAAGTTACAAGTTTTCAAACAAAACCTCAATCTTGATGAACATGCTCACCAAGACGAATTTTGCTTCTCTAGAATTAGGATTATAAACCTTGAGGTTAATTCTCTCTCTAAAATGTATTAATCAAAAGTTAATTCTATCAGAGACTTCTATACTATTTATATAAGACATATTACAAGATAATTATCAAAATACAATTAATCTTCAGTCCATAATTATGTCCTTTACTTTAGCAAGTCTTCTATACAGCTGTCTTCATTCCATACTAAGTCTTCATCTCATAAGCAGCACTAACCTTCTTCAGAAGTAATAACCATCTTAGCAGTACTAACTCTCCAAGCAGTACTAACTATTGAAATAACAGCACTAACTTTTCAAGCAGTATTAAATCTACTAGCAGTAGTAATCATGATGTACTAGAAACATTAACATAATTGAACAAATCTTAAATTCCCAACAATATCTCCCTAACTTGACTTTTAGGAAGATAAGTCAGTTCTTCAGACATTGTCTTCAAGATGCTTTCAACACTTCAGCTTAGTTTCCCAAATTTAGATCCAGTCCCAGACTTTGATTGATTGTTCTTCTTATCATAATTCTGGCCATTTCAGATCCTTTTGTACATACTAGCTTGGCTTTCAGCATTCCTTCTAGCTTCTCCTTGCTATGATCATATACTTTGTCCACTAGAAAATACTCATGATAGCAGTTATCTATTGTGATAATGTAGACACCACAGTTTTCAAATAACACCCACTTATCAATCTTCTTAAACCCATACTAATGATGTAGATCCTTTATCCTGTACACCACCTTTTCTTGTTCAAACATCATACATAAGTATTCCATTACAATCTTGAGTAGACTTTCTTCAGTTCCTTTCATCACAGGCTCATATAGCTTGATTCCCACCTTGTGCATTTCTTCTAGGTCAACCCTTGAACAACTTCTGATCACTTTACCCTAAGTTAAGTATACTTGAAACACATCACTAACTCTTTTAAGTCTGAAGTATTCTTTTCTGTTGTCCCTCAGAATATCCCAAAAGATGACTTCTGGTGCCTTCACAGAAATGGGAACAGCCTGTACTGGTTCTATTAAAGTCATGTAAAGGCCAACATGCTCATCTGATTGAGTTGGTTGTTGTTCACTTTGGCTTGTCTGCTCTGAAAGACCTGCAACAGATGGTTCTACCTCTTTTTCTGCTTCTTCAATCATTGGCCTTTTGGACTGTTTCTTGGAAGCTATTGTCTTTACTCTCTTTGTAGATTTAGCTTCTACATCAACTTGCTCTTCCTTCTTTTCTTCAACTTTCTCCTTTGAAGGAGTGGTTTCCTTAGGAAATGGTTGTAGGATGTTTAGATCATGCCTCTCTTTCATCCTTCTTTCAGTTTCTTCCCTTTGAGAGGAGTCCCCTTGAAGCTTTGCCATTTCCTTCTTATATAGCTCCTCAACTTTGCTGTATGCCATGTTAGTAAACATCTCTCCTTTTACACCAATTGAGCCTTTAAGAAAGTTGATCATTTTTCTCCTTTTTTGATTGGCCAAAAAGGTCTTGGAAGGTTGTATTTTCTTCTTCTTGACTGGCATTCTTTGCTTGGATACTTTCACTGATCTCTTCTTGGCCTCAGCTGCAGTTTGCATGCTCTTTTGATATTCTTCATTGAGCTTTTTAGCCATATCCAGTGCAAGTTCTCTGTCCTTTTCAGATTGGAGTTGTTCCTCCTTTTCCATCTTTGCTTGAAGCTGCTTTGCCACTTCTGCATCTAATTCTATCTGAGTCTTCTTCTTTAAAAGTTGCTTAGGTTCAACCATCTTAGCTTTTCCTTTCTTCTTCAAATCTGCCTCACTGATCTCTTTGCTTGTTTTCTGCTCAAGACCTCCTTCTTTAATGACCACTCCCTTGGCCTTTTGAGTAGCCTTAGGAGTGTCATTCTTGGCTTTGACCAATGTTTCTGCAATCTCTAATTCTTCAACAGATAGCCTTGTTACTGCTGCTACCTTTTCAGTTACTGCTGCCTTACTACTTTCTGCTGCTAGGTTAACAATTTTTGCTTCTTTGGTTACTGTTTCCCTATTCTGCTCCCCCTCAAACTGTGCTTCCATACCAATGGGACTTTGTTTCTTCCCTTCACTTTGTTTCTCCCCCTTGTTGAAAGCATCTTTCCTTTTCTTCAGACATATTGCTTTCTCTTCTTTTTCTGCACCAATCTCCTCACCATCTTCTTCAATTTGGTAATCTGTACTTGTTGAGACATAATCACCATTTTCATCTCCTCTATGTCTGCTCCCTGTTTGATAACATCCAGATTAATGTTTCCCATTGTATCTATCAATTCCTGATAGTCATATCTGTCCTCATCTCCTTTGGGTGTGTTTACCACCCTTGGAGAATCATTGGATATTTTAGTAGTAGAGGTCTTCTGCCTAGCAGAAGTACCTGCTACCCCCTTGGGTTATTGGCACCTGGGACCTTTGGATGATTGCTCACCCAAAATTGCCATAGGGAAGGTCTTATTGATGTTACCACTGGCCTCCTCTGTGCTAGCAGGAGTAGTGGTAGCCTTTGCACCCATATGCTCATTCATCTCCTCAGTGAGCACCTCCTTGGAGTTGGGAGACACCCCTGTGGTTTCCCTATAGATATTCTCTAATGGAGAATTCTCCATTAGAGGGCTTGAAGGTTTTGAGGGTGAAGGTACAAGAAGGGAAGGAGCCTTATTTACCTTTTTCCTTATGTAAGTATTGGTGATTGGTGAAGTTGGTTTTTGAAGAAGGGACTGAGGGATTGATATACTAATTGAAGGTTGGGATTGGCTTTCAGTGGGATGGTCTAGTGAAGGCCTTGACCCTGAAGCCATACCTTCTTGATTATGGGACACCTCCATCATTGTAGAGAACAATGGGGTGTCAACTCCTTTCAAGTCCATGGCAGATCTCTTCATATTTGAAAAGACCTTGCCCTTGGGGATTTTAGGTACATATACCTCATCAAATTGAGGCATATCCGTCAATTCAGTGGTTATAACTGCCTGGACAAATCTTGGGTACATATAGAAACTCTTTTTATTTCCCAAGTTTGACACAAGGTCATTGAAAATCATTTTTGAAAAATTATACTTTCTGGCAGTGGACAAGCAGACCAAAGCATAAGCAATGGTATTACTGAACTCACTCCATCTAGTAGTTTTTCTTGAAATACAATGCATAAGGGTATGGACAAAGAAACGCCATTGGGGAGAAAATTTAGCTTTGGAGAACTTGAAAACACCCAATGGGCCTCCATACCCCATTCTAGTGAGAGTGGAAAACAAATCATCATTAGAGATAGATGAGATACCTGAGGCATCATCTAGACGTAGACTGATGCGAATTACCTCTTCAGAAACTGTCAAGGGTTTGTCACACACCCTTGTCTTGATAACCGGCACACCATTTTCAGTAATAGTGGTGGCATTGGCCCAAAATTGCTTCTGGTGCTCTATGTAGATGGATGGTGACACTGTAAGAACATACGCGATACGGCTAGACTTGAGAAAATTGACTATTTGATGAAATCCATCAGCCTGCTTAGGCTTTTGAAGCATTGCGATCTCGTTGTGTTCGTCAATAAAAGCCATTGATGCCATCGAGCTTGAGGATTCTTGACTGAAACTCAGTAGGTGCTTGAGAGAAAAGAGGTTAGAGAGAAGATGAACAGTATTCAAAGAGTCGTTATGAGCGTTTAGGCGAGCAAAGAGGGTATTTATACGATTCGGGAAAGAAGTGGTATTAACTGAGAGCAATATTAACCACTAGCAGTATTAACTAACTAGCAGTATTAACTGAGAGCAGTATTAACCACTAGCAGTATTAACTAACTGACAGTATTAACCACTAGCAGTATTAACTAACTAGCAGTATTAACTAAGAGCAGTATATTAACCACTAACAGTATTAACTAACTAGCAGTATTAACTGAGAGCATTATTAACCACTAGCAGTATTAACTAACTAGCAGTATAAACTTTGCACTGGCAGCATTAAAACTGCACTGGCAGCATTAACTATACTTACACTCTTGAAGCTTGTGTTGGTCTGAACAAGGTAATATACTTCCTGAGAAAGATGATTAGTAGCACCAAAAACAACCAAATAACAGGTATACAATCACTTTTTAAACATGAGCTCATTCAGAGTTGATCATGCCCACACTTGTGACCAAAAAGGTGAATCTACCCACATCAAAAGCTTTAGTGAATAGATCAGCAAACTGGTTGTCAGTATGAACTTTAGCAACTTGAATAAGCTTCTTTTCATTGCAGTCTCTAATAAAGTGATACCTGATTTCAATGTGCTTTGTTTTGGAGTGCTTGACAGGATTGTTAACAATGCTAATAGCACTGCTATTGTCAATGAAGATTGGAGTGTGAAGAAAGGTTACCCCATAGTCCAACATTTGATTCTGAATCCATAGAACCTGAGAGCAGCAATGTACTCAGCTTCTGTTGTTGACAAGGACACTGTGGTTTGCTTCTTACACTGCCAAGATACTAGTCTTGCACCCAAAAGTTGACATCCCCCTGAAGTAGACTTTCTATTCATATTAGCACCTCCCAAGTCACTGTCTGAATATGCAATCAAGTCAAAGTTGGATTGATAAGGATATCAAAGACCTAATCTAGGTTGCCCTCTTAAGTATCTGAAAATCCTTTTAACTGCTTGAAGATGTGACTGCTTTGGCTTGACTTGGAATCTGGCACAAACACACACTGGAAACATAATATCTGGTCTTGAGGTTGTGAGATACATGAGAGATCCAATCATTGATCTATAAATATGGACATCAACATCCTCCCCCTCAAGATCAGCAGTGATCTATTTGTGTGTTTCCATGGGTGTGCTTGCTGGCTTTGAGTCTGATAAACCATACTTATCCAGGATGTCTTTCACATACTTTGATTGACTTATGAAAATCCCATCTTTCTGCTGTTTCACTTGAAGCCCAAGGAAGAAAGTAAGTTCACCCATTGAACTCATTTTGAAGCTTTTGTGCATCAACTCTTGAAAGTCTCTACACATCTGATCTTTTGCGGATCCAAAGATGATGTCATCTACATAGATCTGAACAAGTAGGATGTCCTTCTTACTTCTTCTAATGTAAAGGGTTTTGTCAATTATTCCTCTTTCAAACCCATTTTCCAAGAGATAGGTAGACAGAGTATCATACCATGCTCTTGGGGCTTGATGTAGACCATAGAGAGCTTTCTTCAGTTTGTATACTTTGTCAGGATATGATGGATTCTCAAATCCAGGGGGTTGACAGACATATACTTCTTCATCAATTGTTCCGTAAAGAAAGGCACTCTTCACATCCATCTGATATACCTTGAACTGCATAAATGAAGCATAGGCTAGAAACAGCCTAATTGCCTCTACCCTTGCAACTGGAGCAAATACTTCCTCATAGTATATGCCTTCTTCCTGAGTGTACCCTTGTGCCACTAGCCTTGCTTTGTTTCTGATTACTATTCCTCTCTCATCCTTTTTATTTCTGAAAATCCACTTGGTGCCAATAACTCTATGACCTTTTGGAAGGTCCACCAAGTCCCAAACATCTTGTAATTTAAACTGAAGTAACTCTTCTTGCATGGCTTCTATCCAACTTGAATATTTCATTGCATCATAAGCCTTCTTAGGCTCAATATGAGATAGAAAGAAAGAGAGTATTGTATGTTGCTGATCCTGCAAACCTTGAAGTCTGCTTTGATTCCTAGTCATCATAGGATAAGACATGTCTCCTATTACCAGCTCAGGAGGATGAATCTTCTGAGTTCTTGTCAGGTGACTAGGTTCTTCATTAATTCCAACATCTAGATTGGAATCATTTAAGTCAGCTGAAGGGGTTTCATCAGTTACTTTTGGCTCTTCATGTTCTGAAGTCTCCTAATCTATTCTTTCTTCTTCACTCTGTATTGGTTCAGTAACAGTCTCCTTTTCACAGATGTCAACAGGTTCCATTGTAGGTAAGGGAAAGATCATAGACTGAGGAATAATATTTTGTACTTTTTCATCCCCTGATCCTCTACTACCTGATCCTGCATAATCATCACTACTGAAACCAAAAGAGTTAGTTAGTGAATCAATGTCAAACAACCACTAAGGACCAGAACCAATAGGGTTTGGTGAGTTCTCATTGCATTTGACATTGTCACTTTCCTCAATTATTCTAGAAGAAGAATTAAAAACTCTATAGGCCTTACTCTAAGATGAGTAACCAACAAGAAAACCATCATCTGCCTTGCTATCAAACTTTCCTATGTGAGTTTTGGTATTGAGAATGGTACAAGGACACCCAAAAGGTTTGAAAAATCCAATAAATGGTTTTCTTTTATTTAAAAGCTCATATGGTGTCTTGTTCTTAGGCTCGACTACTAGAAATCTGTTTTGGACATAACAAGCAATATTAACTGCTTCAGCCCAGAAAGTAATTGGAAGTTTTGAATCAACTAACAGAGATCTAGCAGCTTCAATTAGTGTCCTATTCCTTCTCTCAGCAACACCATTTTGTTGTGGAGTCCTAGGAGCACTGTATTGCCTCTCAATTCCTTTTTCCTCACAAAAGGTGTTTAGATCAACATTTTTAAATTCAGTAACATTATCTGACCTAATGACTTTTACCTTTTGATTTTTTTGGTTTTCAATTCTTAGAATAAAGGATTTGATCAGTCCACTTGTCTCATCCTTAGTCCTTAGAAAATATACCCAAGTAAATCTAGAGTAATCATCAACAATAACTAAGCAGTATGATTTCTTACCTATACTCATAACATTTGTAGGCCCAAACAGATCCATATGCAACAACTGAAGAGAAGAAGAAATTGTGTTCAACTCTTTGGACTTATGAGAAGTTTTATGTTTTTTGCCTTTGAGACAAACAACATAATGATCATCACATGAAAAGACTTTTTAAGGCAAACCTCTTACAAGGTTGTTTTTAACAAGTTTATTCATTGTTTTAAAGTTCATGTGACACATCCTTTTGTGCCAAAGTGATGATTCATCCAAAGAGGCTTTTGAAACAAGACAGTTTAGGGATGAATCAGTTGAAACATTTTCCATATTAAAACAGTAGACATTATCCTTTCTGTGAGTTCTTAGTAGTATCATCTTTTCATCAACTACCTTGAATCCAGGAGCAAGGATAATGCATTCTGTATCTGTGAACAATATACTATGCTTTTTGTCACAAACCTGTGATACACTTAACAGGTTGTACCTTAACTGCTCAACATAGAAAACATCCTCAAAGGTCATCTTACCTTTTGTTACATCTCCTTTACCATTGATCTTACCTCCATCTGGAGTATTACCAAAAGCAACATGTCCTCCATCAATTTTCTTGAAATTCTTGAGGCAAGCCATGTTCCCTGTCATGTGTCTAGAGCAACCACTATCAACATGCCAGATGCTCTTTCGCTTGAGCTGCTGATTGCCCTGTACATAAGATAAATCAATTAGTATTGATTGGGAACCCAAGCCAAAGTGGTCTTGGGTCTCCCTTTCTCATCAAAGTATTTACATTCCTTTTTGATGAGATTTTTAAAATTAGAGCACTCTTTACTGGAGTACTTTGTCAAGATCATTGGTCTAGCAGCACAAACACTAGAAGCAGTACTAACTTTAGAAGTACTAACAGAGTTAGCAGTATTAACATTTGAAGAAGTACTAACAATGCTAGTTTTAGACGTACTAATACTCTTAGTAGCACTAACATTGATAGCAGTAGTATTGCTTCTAGCAGCACTATCATTGTCAGCAGCACTATTTGTAGTAGCAGTACTAATAGTTTTAGTGCTTCTGGGAATCCACATCTTGACACTTTCTTTCACAGTCTTTTTCTTCATGTGGCTTTTAGATTTAACAGGTTTCTTAGCCACATGGTTCCTTTGATCCTTTCTATAACCAAAGGGTTTTTGCACAGATCTTTGAAAATTTATCCTTTGGTTGATTGGATTGAAGTATCAGTGCTTGGCAAGATGGTTCATTTTGCCACATATGAAACAAGGTTTTGGTCTGATGATTCTACTCAGATCAACTCCTTGTTTCTGAGCCCACTGATTATTCCAATTTCTTTGATTGCCCCTCCTTTTATCATGTTTTAGAGGCTCAGACTTATTACATGCACACTGTTTGCAAGGAACATGATTCACAACTGTAGTTTGTTTGTAATGGACCTTTTTAGACTTTCCCTCAGTCTTCTCTATGTCCTTAGATTTGACCCAATTCCTTCCACAATCCTCATTGGTAATAATATTATTTTCTAATGGAATCTCACCACTCACAGTATTATTCTTCCCATTACCAGCTTCTTTTTCAGTCTTGTCCTCAACAACTACTTCATCTAAAGGATCTATCTTTGTGGATCCCTCATGTAAGTCCTTCCTATCCTTGGTCTCTAGCAGGTCTGATTTAGGAGGGATGTAGTTGTTATTGTATGGTGGTGGTGTGGTATTATATCCAATTCCTGGTCTAAGCTTATCATGGATTTGGACCTTTAGAATTGAATCCATGGCTTTAGAAGCATAGGAAAACTTTTCCACATCTAGCTTAACCTTGGCTAGCTCTCCTTTCAACTTTTCATTCTCCTCACTAGACTTTGTCAATTGGATTTCTAGCTCATTCTTCTCCCACTTCGAGTAATTGGTATCATATGTGTGTTGAAGTTCATTGGCTTGGAAACCTTTAATCTGTTCCTCAAACCTCTTAACAATTCTCACATAGTCTTTTCTATATTTTCTAACCTCTTAAGGTCATCACACATACTTTGGTTGTGATCCCTGTACCTTTTAACAGTGTCTATGCAAGTTTGAGAACAGAGATTAGAAAGTACCTCAGTTGGGAGATCTGATACTTCTGCCATGAGATCTTGATTTTGAATGGCCTCTTCAGCTTGATCACTCCAGTCAAACCCCATTCCTTGTTGAGAAACAAGAGCTTGAGTAGAGTTTCTGTTCTGGTTGAAGCTTCCAGTCTGTGCTTGTTGGTGGTTGTTGTGAGACACTCCACTTCTGCATTCCTTGGCAAAGTGTCCCTTCATATGACACTTGTAGCATTCCACCTTTGACTTATCAAACCCTGCTCCATCTTCTCTTCTTTGGGAGAAGTTGTTCCTCCCAGTTCTCTTGATGAATTTCTTCACCCTCATAGAAAGCATGGCCATCTGCCATTTAATATCCATCTCTTCAAGATCATCAGGATGAAGCTGCTCCAAGTCATCATTGATTAAAGAAGAGTTACCATGGCTGGAAAGAAAGGCTTCAAAAACAGATTCATTGCCTTTTTATTGGTTTACTCCACTAGCAGCATTAACTGATTCAGGGTTAGCAGTAGAATCAATTGATGCTGATAGGAGTGCAGCATTATGAACATATCCAGTAGGCTTCTTCTTTGCTTCCACCTCAGATTCAAACACTCTTAGATCATTATACAGATCATCCTGTTCCTTTTCTTCCAATAAGTCATTCTGTCTGAATGAAACAGTGGACATGGTCCATTCATCTCCAAGAGATCTGAGGAACTTTCGGTTGACATCATCTTGTTCCATCTGGACTCCAACCGTAGCCAACTCACCAATTAACTTATTGAATCTGTCAAAAGTTTGAGCCATAGACTCATTCTTTGCAGATGTAAAATTCTCATATTGCTGCTTGAGAATATCCCTTTGATTCCTCTTGGTGCTCTTGCTGCGAGCAAATCTCTTTTCTAAGGCATTCCATAGAATCTGAGCATCTGTGTAGTGTTGAAACTGATGTTGATACTCATTGGGAATGGCCAAAAGCAGGGTGCTTAAGGCTTTCATCTCCAACTGTCTGACTTTCTTCTCACCATCAGTTTTTGGAGGTGGTCTTCTGCTATCTTGTCCAATTTTACCTTCAGCAGAGGGACCATTCTCAACAATGTCCCACATAGAGCAGTCTGTAAGGAGGATATATTGCTTGATCCGAATTTTTCACATGTCAAACTCATTAGGTTTGAGCATGGGAACCTTTGAGACAAAAGTACTGTTTGATTCACCTGTGTTGTCCATGATGAATGAAGGTTTCTGAGAATACTTTCTCTGATACCACTTGTCAGGATCTAATTCTTAACAAGAATAATGAACTCAGAAACAATATTAAAGGAGGTGCGGAATAACACTTTAATATTCATCAATCAATGTAACAGTGAATCAGAAATCACAACTTGTAAACTTTATTGAATGATTAAAGTTACAAGTTTTCAAACAAAACCTCAATCTTGATGAATAGGCTCACCAAGACGAATTCTACTTCTCTAGAATTATGATTATAAACCTTGAGGTTAATTCTCTCTCTAAAACGTATTAATCAAAAGTTAATTCTATCAGAGACTTCTATACTATTTATACAAGACATATTACAAGATAATTATCAAAATACAATTGATCTTCAGTCCATAATTATGTCCTTTACTTTAGCAAGTCTTCTATACAGCTGTCTTCATTCCATACTAAGTCTTCATCTCATAAGCAACACTAACCTTCTTCAGAAGTATTAACCATCTTAGCAGTACTAACTACTAGCAGTACTAACTCTCCAAGCAGTACTAACTATTGAAATAGCAGCACTAACTTTTCAAGCAGTATTAAATCTACTAGCAGTAGTAATCATGATGTACTAGCAGCATTAACCATACTTGAACAAATCTTAAATTCCCAACACCTATGAAAAATTGGAAAACAAGACTCCCCCTTTTTAAGAAAATAACTTTGACACTCCCTCTTAATAGAAAAACATTTTCGAGAAAAACTGACTCTTCCTTGACTTTTGCGAGAAATCAAATTAAATGCAAAGGAAAACTACTTACTCCCCTCGAACTGTGAACAAGAAAAGAAAGACTTACCTGATTTCCAGCGATGTAATTCCCCCTGAACTGATGACCATATGATAAGCATAAAATACTGACACAATCACGAAGCAAAATAGAACGAAAAATAACGAAACACATAAATAAAATAGAGACACGTAAACAAAGAACGAAAACGAAATCTAAACTGAGAATACAAGATTTTAAAAGATTTTATGTGTGGCACAATTAGGATATGATGAATCTGGAGTGTTGCCTTGACCATCCGGAAGGTAATTCGGGATGGAGAAGGATACAATCCATGTTTACTATATAGAAATTGTGTCAGACACATGAAACAACTTAAACTTTCAGATTTAGCATTCCAAGCTTGGACACAAGAAAATTGAAACGTTTTTCGTCCAAGGGTTTAGTAAATAGGTTTGCTAACTGAAGGTCTGTATTCACAAATTAGAGTTCGATCGTACCTCGTTCGACTTGATCTTTAATGAAATGGTACTGGACATTAATGTGCTTCATCTTAGTGTGTTGTATAGGGTTACTAGTGATTGCGATGGTGCTCTTCGAGTCACAGTAAATTGGGATCTTGGAGTACTGGAACCCGTAGTGTGCACACCCAAAAAATAACTTGGGAGCAACAGCTCGCAGCAACAACATACTCCGCTTCAACTGTGGAGATGGACACACAATTCTGCTTCTTTGACGCCCAACTTACGAGTTTGTTTCCAAGGACTGCACGTGACCCGTAGTACTTTGTTGGTCCAAAATACAGCCTGCATGATCTGCATTAGAATAAGCAACTAACTCGTACCTGGTATCCTTGGGATACCAAAGGCCAAGATCAGTAGTACCTTTCAAGTAACAAAATATTCTCTTAACAACTATGATGAGATAATTTAGGCTTAGACTGAAATCACGCACACAAACATGTTGAGAACATAATATATGGTCTATTGGCCGTTAAGTACATTAAAGACCCAATCATGCGTGTAGCTTAGACCCTGGTGCCATAGGAGTTTTCATGGGAGAACTGTTTTCCAACTTGTATTTCTTTAAAATATCTAAAATATATTTGGATTGATTAATAAAAATTCCAGCTGAAAGTTGTTTAACCTGAAGTCCAAGAAAAAAGTTCATTTCACCCATCATACTCATTTGAAACTTTGACATCATTAAGGCAGAAAAATTCTTACAATATTGCGGGTTCGTAGAGCCAAATATAATATCATCTACATATATCTGTATGAGTATGATATTCGCCTTTTCATTCTTAATAAAAAAAAGTGGTGTCGATCTTACCTTTCGAGAAGCCCGACTTGACTAAGAATTTAGACAAAACATCATACCAGGCTCTTAGGGCTTGCTTGAGACCGTAAAGTGCTTTGTCCAGTTGGTATACGTGAGTCGGCTTGTCTAGATCCACAAAGCCTTCCGGTTGGGAGACGTACACCTCTTCTTTCAGGATGCCTTTTAAGAAGGTCATCTTCATGTCCATTTGAAAGGCTGTGAAGTTCTTG
Organism: Arctium lappa; assembly: GCA_023525745.1. Classification (NCBI taxonomy): domain Eukaryota; kingdom Viridiplantae; phylum Streptophyta; class Magnoliopsida; order Asterales; family Asteraceae; genus Arctium; species Arctium lappa. The sequence continues at coordinate 69,148,883 of CM042058.1, read as the reverse complement.
TGTACTGTGTATGCCAGAAATATCCTTATAGCCTCTATCCGTGCTACTGGTGTAAACGTCTCATCATAGTCAATGCCCTCTTGTTGTCTATAGCCTTTAGCCACAAGTCGCGCCTTATTGCGAACCACTATTCCGTCTTCATCTATTTTGTTCTTAAATATCCATTTCGTTCCAATGATGGTCTTGTTACGAGGCCTAGGTACGAGTCGCCACACCTTTAAGGTTTCAAACTGGTTCAACTCTTCATGCATAGCGATAATCAAGTCGGGATCCGTAAGGGCTTCAGAAACTGGCGACGGTTCTATCTTTCTCAGAATGATCGAGAACAAGCAGTAGTTGGCGGATGCAGACCGTGTCTGAACTGGGGCGTTCGGATCACCAATGATCTGGTGTAGTGGGTGGTCTTTCTTCCAGCGGTGTGAGTACGGATGCGATTGATAGTTGTTCTGATCAGGTGCAGAGTCGACATAGTTTCCTGACGGAATATCTTGAACTGATTCAAGTGTTGGCTGTGAACTAGATGGGACGGATTCTAAGTTCACGGAGTGAGGAAATTGTGTTGGTTAGAGGTTGATTGTTCTGGGGTGTCGGCTGAAGATGAGGGTCCACTCGGATCTTCAGGCAACCTTGTCTTGGTGGATCCTGCAGTAGATTTCGACGCACCAACAGAATCAATCGTAGGAGTGGTACTTGTGTAGTTGAGCCTTCAGTTCCTGCTCCATCGACCCTGTTTGAGACAGAATAGTTAAGTTTAGTAGAACCAAAATATTCATCATAAAAAGACTAAAATAAACGATCCAAATCATTTGAATGTGACGTAGACGCTTGATTTGGTGAGGACGGTTGATGATCCCAAGCTAAAACACCGGTTAGCACGACTTCTGAACTGATGTGTTCAGAAGACAATTCTTCTAATTCGTCAAAAGTGACGTTGACACTCTCCATAACAACTTTGATCCTTTTGATGTAGATTCTGTAGGCAACAGACTTAGAGGAGTAGCCGATGAAAATGCCTTCCTTAGCTTTTGGATTGAACTTTCCGGGATCCTTTCTGTCATTCAGGACAAAACACCTGCATCCAAACGCATGAAATAATTTTATGTTAGGGACGCGTTTGTTTATTATTTCATACAGAGTCTTTCCAAACCGTTTATTGACAATGAATCGGTTTTGGGTGAAGCAGGAAGTCGCAACAGCTTCGGTCCAAAGAAATAGTGGAAGCTTCGATTGAGTCAACATAGTACGGGCAACTTCAACGAGTGTTAGGTTTCGTCTTTCAACGACTCCATTCTGATGAGGAGTGCGAACTGCCGAGTAGGTGTAAGTAATGCCGATAGACTTAAGATATGTACTCAACACCCTGTTCTTGAACTCTGTTTCGTTGTCGGTTCTGATGGATTGTGCCGACAGCTGCAGATTGACTTGCACACTCTTCAGGAAAGCGATGATAAGCTCGGGAGTTTCATCTTTTCTTCAGAAAAACTTGACCTTTGTGTAACGCGAGAAGTCTTCGACCATGACAAGAACGTATTTCTTGCCATTTATGCTCTGGATGCGCATTGGGGCACAAAGATCCATATGAATCAGCTCAAGGTATCTCGTTGTGCTCGGTACTTCCTTTGGTTTGTGTGAATCTTTCTTCATCTTGCCCATCTCGCAGGCCGCACATAGATGCTCCTTTTCGAATTTGAGCTCCGACAATCCTTTGACTAACCCTTCGATAACAAACTTGTTGATGTTCTTGAAATTCAGGTCAGAAAGTCGATGATGGTAGAGCCAGTTTTGTTGCAAGGAGGCTTTGGACAAGAGGCAAACAGCCTTGTCAGTCTTGACTGATGCCAAGTCAATTGTGTACAGGTTAAACCGTCTTGTCCCATCTATGAGCTCCGTGCCATCATCTGTACGAATATTACAATGTCTAGCTTTGAAGTTGACTTCCAGATTCTTATCACAAAACTGACCGATGCAAAACAGATTGTGTCCTAGCCCTTCCACATACGAAACCTTCTTGATCGTAATGTTGTCTCGCACAATATCCCCATAACCCATAATCGGTGAGAAGTGATCGTTCCCAAATCTAATTGTGCCACAATACTTGTCAGTGAAGTTTGGCAATAGCTCCTTTCTTCCAGTCATGTGTTTGGAGCAACCAGAATCTAAATACCACACATGACTGGCCTGCAAAACCGATTAGCGAGGTTTGGGTACCCATTCGTAAATAGGTCCTTTTGTGTTAGAAGAAGCACCAGATTTAGGCACCCATTTATAAATAGGGCCTTTATGTCTTTTAGGTGCAAGCGAATGAGAATTACGAGAAGTAGAATTATACATGCCAAATCAATCAGACGCAATATATTTATCGACAAAATCATTCCATCCACACCAATAGTAACAAATATTATCATGGGAAATATTAATAAAGTGCTTTACTAAATTAACTTTGCATGGAAAAGGAAAACATTGTCCAAAAGTAGCAGCCTTATTAAAAACACCACGAGAAAATTCATTTTTCCTATCACTAGAAGCAGAATTAAATGACTTGTTCGTGTCTTTCCATGATTGCTTTGCTACCCAAACTTGCTTAACTCCCTTTTGTTTGAATTGATTATCTGAAAAATCAGTAAAGTGTGGGCCAGAATAGTGAAAATGAGATGCACGTGAGTTTTGAGATTTGCCAGATTTTCGTCGTTTCTATGAACGCCTTTTGGATTCGGATTTTAATTGAGAGGCGTTCAGGTGTAACACCCCGAATTTCGTTGTTTTGCGAAGATGTTGAGAAAAAGGAAGTTTATGAAGCTGTCTACAAGACGCACGGGTCGTGCGTCCTCCTTCAGAGAAAACGCATGGGTCGTGCGTAGGATCCAGGGCCAAGGCACAGTGCAAGCACACGGGTCGTGCGCATTTCCTTCTTTGAGGGCGCACGGGTCGTGTGCCCTGTCAGGCCACTTTTTGAGGATTGCTTTTATATCAAGAGTAAGAGATATTTTCAATAATATCTCAAACTCAGTTCTCTCTCTCCTCTTTTTCTCTTTTTCTCTTTCGATCTTCAAGGTTCGTTTAGTTGCTAGTTTTCGGTGTTTCAAGCAAGGGGTCGGTGTTTTAAGCTTCACCTCTTCGTCGTGATCATTATCTGGTTTTCCGGGTTTTATTCTGAAAACCTGTCGGTGAGTTCCTACTACCATTTTACAAACTTTATACATGTCAAAACTCTTATTTGCGAAATCTGAAGTATTTCTACGGTATGATTTTATGTTCTCAGCATTTTGTTATAAATAAAGTTTTTGGTGATTTTCGGGGTTCCCGGTCAGATTTGACCAAAATGACGGGTTCCGCCTTATTGAAGTAAAACGATGTTTTACTTGCACATTATGTGGTCATTTGAAAAGAATGTTTATGAACTCATTTTAATGATTTTCATTCTTACCAGAAGTTGAACTGAGAATAGCATTTTGTTTATAAAATGTACTTATACCATATATTTATTTATGGTTGGTCACATGTGTTGTTGTGACGAGTCCTTACCATTACTAGTGGATCCCTAGGTTTTGAGTAGACTGTATTGCTGGGATGATACATTCCCCAAATTTGTAGCTATGGATCACTTGTTCCTAGAGGGCAACTTAGTACGGTTATGTGAGGCACGATACTAGCCATGGTTCATAGTGATCCTAGCGAAGGAGTATACCTTGGTTTTGCGCTTGGGGCTTGATCTCACGTTGAAGCACGGACTTTGTGATTTGTATCTGCGGATTCCAATTGGTTTAGCTCGTAACTCGGATTGTTGGCCTAACTTTGTGTTACGCCACAATCCTTGGTAAAATGTTTTGTTTTCGGTCCTTTTATGGTGTGTTTATAACGAAAAAGCCCGATTGGGACAAGGACCTAATGTGTAAATTTAATCTCTTTGGAAATGTTATCTCTTTGCAAATGTTTTTATCTTTCGAGCTTCATAAACTGTATGTTCTCACCAGGCTTTAAGTCTGACACTTTTTCTCAAATGATATGTATAACAGGTTTCCATTAGCGGTGGGTGCCGGGTTTTTTGGAGAGACGAGTTTTGAGTCTCGAGGTTTTTGGAGATGTTTTAGTATTGATGTTGGGCGATTTTAACACCCATTCTTTTGATGAAATCCTTGTATAGGATTGTATAGTTTAAAGGACTGATCCCATTTATGGGAAGTTAATGGATTACTTTCGTCTTATTGTCAGGTTTTCCATGTTTTAAATTACTCTGATTTTTAGGGTGTTACAGGTTGGTATCAGAGCTCTAGTTTAAGCGAACTAGGCATGAATGTAAGATGTCTAGACTTAGAATGAGTATGCTAAGAATTGATCTGCGAGATTGGGTAGAACTTCTAAGATGGGTTAGTCTTAAAGTCAACGGAAAGTACGTTTATCAAGAGTTGTGGTGATCGTGATGAGAACTTTTATGTGCTATTTGTTCATAATCTCACATAGATAATGTTATTATGAAGATATCGTACGTAAGTGTTCTTGAATTTCTATTACTATGACAATTGGTAATGTGGTAGTACGTTTCCTTTGTGTTTATTCAAATCTCTCTCTTATCTCTGTCTCTGTTCTGTGAAGCAGTTCAGGATGGTGAATACGCGTGGTAGACTGCGTACTCGTGTTGATGGTTTGGAAGTGACAACCTCCACTGCCGACCAGCCAGAAGGTGTTGAGGTTGTGGTGCGTCCACCTATTCCACAAATACTAGGTGGGGGTCCATAGGTCATTCCGCCTGTGGACCTGGCTTCGTCCCACCCAGTAATCAGGGATGCTAGTTCCCCGTCTGAGTTGATGGCCAGCATGATGTTGGCAATGAGGGAAGAGATGGCAAAGCAGCAAGAGTTTCTGCTAAAAGTGATTGAGGACCGTGATGTGAACAATCGTAGAAGTGAGACGGTTGTGGAAAACATCGTAGCAGGTTCTGGAGGCGATTGTATAGGGGTCAGGGCTGAGGAAAACAGGATGGTTGGTGCTCCAGGAAATAGGAAAAGTTGTTCCTACAAATCCTTTCTGGGTTGCGGACCACCAGAGTTCTCTGGTTCCGACGACCCGGTCTTGTGTGTGAAGTGGATTCGAGCGGTTGAGCAAGCTTTTGGCTCTTCCGAATGCGGAGATGATCAGAGGGTGCGGTTCGGTACCTAACTGCTGAGAGATACTGCACTCATTTGGTGGAATGTCATTCAATCCACCCTAACTCCAGCAGTGTTGGCTCAGTTGTCTTGGGCCGAGTTCAAGAAGAAGCTGTTAGAAGAGTTCTGCAATGAAAGAACCATGGACCGAATTGAGAAAGAATTTCGGTCTTTGGTAAAGGGAAGTCTGACGGTGAGAGAGTACACCCGTCAATTCATGGAGAAGCTAGATCTGGTGGGGCATGCTTCCCCAACAGAGAAGGATAAGATGAAGGCCTATCTGAATGGCCTATCTGCGGACATGCAACCGATGGTCCACAATTCTAAAGCTTCTAACCTCCGCGAGATGATTGAAGAAGCTCAGTACATGGAAGAGATGTTCGCGAAGAGCAAATCTGAGAAAGCAGTGGTGGTGCCTGATAAGAGGAAGTGGGAGAGCAGTTCAGTACCTCCCAAGCGGGCCCGGCCTTTTGTCGGAAACCGCAATCTCAGCAGTTATCAGGAAGCTAAGTGGTGCCCGAAGTGTCGAACCAAGCATCACAGTAACTGTTACACCAATTCTCAAACTTGCTATAAGTGTGGGAAGCCTGGTCACACTGTCAGAGATTGCCCGGTCAGAGGACCCATCTGTTATGAGTGCAAGGCACCGGGGCATGTAAGAAGAGATTGCCCGAAGCTTGTGTCGGGTAGCACGCCAGCAAGGAAGGATAACCCTCCGAAGGTTCTGGGTAGAGCATTTCAGATGACGGCCGAAGAGGCCAGAGCATCCGCTGACGTAGTATCGGGTACTTTCCTTATAAACTCTGTACCTGCTCGTATTTTGTTCGATACGGGTGCTAGTTTCTCTTTCGTATCTGAATTGTTCCGTCAGAAAATTGCTATGCCCACTACTAGTCTTGGGGATGCGTTAGTAGTAGAAATAGCAGATGGTAGACGAGTTCTGATCCGCGAAGTTCTGAAGCAGTGTGCTCTCAGTATCGAAGGGAGAGAATTCCCGATCGATCTGCTACCGATGTCAATCGGAGGTTTTGATGTGGTAATCGGTATGGATTGGTTGTCAAACAATCAGGCCGAGTTCATGTGTTCCAAGAAGATGATTCGATTTCCCAACCCCTCTGGCAAAGTCGTGGTCATCTATGGCAAGAAGAGAAAGGGGGAAATGGCAATAATCACAATGGCAAAGGCACACAAGTGCTTAGTAAAAGGATGTTCGTCTTTTCTAGACTATGTGATCGATGCCAAGTTAAAGAAATCAAAGCTGGAATATGTGAAGATCGTGCGTGAGTTTCCAGACGTCTTTCCGGATGACTTGCCCGAGTTACCACCCGATCGTCAGGTAGAGTTTCGGATTGATCTTGTGCCTGGAGCAGCACCAATTGCTAAAGCTCCTTACCGTTTAGCACCGTCGGAGATGCAAGAAATGGTAGCACAACTCCAAGAGCTATTGGAGAGAGGCTTTATAAGACCGAGTTCGTCACCCTGGGGAGCTCCGGTCTTATTTGTCAAGAAGAAGGATGGCACAATGAGAATGTGCATTGATTATCGTGAGTTGAAGAAAGCTACAGTAAAGAACAGATATCCGCTTCCGAGAATAGACGACTTATTCGATCAACTTCAAGGAGCGGGTTGCTTTTCTAAAATCGACTTACGTTCGGGTTATCACCAAGTGAAGGTGAGAGAAGAAGATGTTCCGAAGACAGCCTTCAGAACGCGTTACGACCATTACGAATTCCTTGTAATGCCTTTTGGTCTAACGAACGCACCAGCTGTGTTTATGGACTTAATGAATAGAGTGTGCCGACCATTCCTCGACAAGTCGGTCATTGTATTCATTGATGACATACTTGTGTACTCCAAGAGTGAGTTAGAGCACGAGTAACATTTACGTGAAGTTCTGGAAGTTTTGAGAAAGGAAAGGTTGTACGCCAAGTTTTCCAAGTGCGACTTTTGGCTTAAAGAAGTACAGTTTCTGGGTCACGTAGTCACTCGGGTCGGAGTAAAGGTTGATCCCTCCAAGATTGAAGCTATGATGAATTGGGAGCCTCCTAAGAGTCCATCCGAGATCCGAAGTTTCTTGGGTCTGGCGGGATACTACAGGAGATTTATCCAAGACTTTTCAAAGATCGCTTCTTCCTTGACAGTTTTGACTCGGAAGAATGTGAAGTTTGAATGGACTGAAGCCCAAGAGAAGGCATTCCGGATCCTTTAAAAGAAGTTGTGTGAAGCTCCGATCTTGACGTTACCTGAAGGGTCGGAAGATTTCGTGGTTTACAGCGACGTTTCAAAGATGGGATTGGGTTGTGTGTTGATGCAACGAGGCAAGGTAATCGCTTATGCCTCGAGGCAGCTCAAAATACACGAGCAGAATTATCCAACTCATGATTTGGAGTTAGCGGCAGTGGTGTTTGATCTGAAGCTTTGGCGACACTACCTCTACGGCACGAAGTGTACTCTTTACACGGATCACAAGAGCCTGAAGTATGTCTTTGATCAGAAAGAGCTGAATATGAGGCAAAGGCGGTGGCTCGAGTTGCTGAAAGATTACGACTGTGAATTGCTTTACCATCCAGGTAAGGCGAACGTGGTGGCCGATGCGCTAAGTCGGAAGGACTATAGTGGGAGTATTTAGGCTACCCATTCAAGAATCGAGATGGTGTCTAGTCTTGTTGAGAAGATCAAGACATCTCAGATGGAAGCATTGTTGGAAGAGAATCTAAAAGATGAAGTCATGACTAAGCAGCGTTTGCTCTTAACGGAAGATAGCCGTGGAGTGAAACTGTTCAGCGGTCGTGTGTGGGTGCCCAAGATTGGGGGTAACCGTGATCTGTTGTTAGAAAATGCACACAAGTCTAAGTATTCCATACATCCGGGAAGTACAAAGATGTACAGGGACTTGAAGCTGCACTATTGGTGGCCGGTAATGAAACTTGATGTAACGCGTTACGTTGAGCGTTGTGTGACGTGTTCGCAAGTTAAGGCCGAACATCAGAGACCATATGGGAGTCTTCAGTCTTTAGAGATTCCCGAGTGGAAGTGGGAGCATATCACCATGGACTTCGTGACAAAGCTACCTAAAACTCTTCGAGGTCACGATACCATTTGGGTGATAGTTGATAGATTGACAAAGAGCGCTCACTTCTTGGCTATGCGCGAGACTCTACCGATGGATAGGTTAGCAAAGCTTTATATCGATGAGGTCGTCTCGAGGTACGGCATACCATTGTCGATCGTGTCGGATCGCGACAGTCGGTTCACTTCGAACTTCTGGGATGGATTTCAGAAAGAGCTTGGTACTCGAGTGAAGTTGAGTACGGCTTACCATCCGCAAACCGACAGGCAGAGCGAACGAACGATCCAAACTTTGGAAGACATGTTGAGGTCTTGTGTCATCGATTTCGGGGGTAGCTGGGACACTCACCTGCCTTTGGTGGAGTTTGCTTACAACAATAGCTACCACTCGAGTATCGGAATGGCACCCTTTGAGGATTTGTATGGGCGGAAGTGTCGGACTCCCGTGTGCTGGCTTGAAGCGGGAGAAAAGCAGTTCGTCGGACCCGAAATCGTGCAAGAGACTGCCGATAAGGTCAAGTGCATTCGTGAAAGAATAAAAGCGGCTCAGGATCGTCAGAAAAGCTATGCCGATAAGAAGAGGCGGCCGATGGATTTCCAAGTGGGCGACCGTGTTATGCTTAAGGTGTCGCCGTGGAAAGGCATCATACGGTTCGGAAAACGTGGGAAGTTGAGTCCCCGTTTCCTCGGACCTTTCAAAGTGCTTAAACGGGTGGGTTTGCAAGCCTACCAGTTGGAACTGCCACCGAAGTTGAGCAGAATACACAACACGTTTCATCTTTGCTACCTCCGGAAATGTTTGGCGGTAGAAGACAACGTCATTCCCCTTTCAGAGTTAAGGGTAGACGAAGGAAACCGTTGTGTGGAAGAACCCAACGCCATCTTAGAAAGAAAGTCTAAGAAGTTGCGTCACAGAGAAGTCACGTTGGTCAAGGTGCAGTGGAAGCATCACCGAGGAGCAAATGTGACGTGGGAAACCGAGGAAGATATGAAGCGAAGATATCCTCACCTTTTTTGAGTAGTTGGGATTTCGGGGACGAAATCATTACCAAGTTGGGGAGGATTGTAACACCCCGAATTTCGTTGTTTTGCGAAGATGTTGCGAAAAAGGAAGTTTATGAAGCTGTCTACAGGACGCACGGGTCGTGCGTCCTCCTTCAGAGAAAACGCACGGTTCGTGCGTAGGATCCAGGGCCGAGGCACAGTGCAAGCGCACGGGTCGTGCGCATTTCCTTCTTTGAGGGCGCACGACTGTCAGGCCACTTTTTGAGGATTGCTTTTATATCAAGAGTAAGAGATATTTTCAATAATATCTCAAACTCAGTTCTCTCTCTCCTCTTTTTCTCTTTTTCTCTTTCGATCTTCAAGGTTCGTTTAGTTGCTAGTTTTCGATGTTTCAAGCAAGGGGTCGGTGTTTTAAGCTTCACCTCTTCGTCGTGATCATTATCTGGTTTTCCGGGTTTTATTCTGAAAACCTGTCGGTGAGTTCCTACTACCATTTTACAAACTTTATACATGTCAAAACTCTTATTTGCGAAATCTGAAGTATTTCTACGGTATGATTTTATGTTCTCAGCATTTTGTTATAAATAAAGTTTTTGGTGATTTTCGGGGTTCCCGGTCAGATTTGACCAAAATGACGGGTTCCGCCTTATTGAAGTAAAACGATGTTTTACTTGCACATTATGTGGTCATTTGAAAAGAATGTTTATGAACTCATTTTAATGATTTTCATTCTTACCAAAAGTTGAACTGAGAATAGCATTTTGTTTATAAAATGTACTTATACCATATATTTATTTATGGTTGGTCACATGTGTTGTTGTGACGAGTCCTTACCATTACTAGTGGATCCCTAGGTTTTGAGTAGACTGTATTGCTGGGATGATACATTCCCCAAATTTGTAGCTATGGATCACTTGTTCCTAGAGGGCAACTTAGTACGGTTATGTGAGGCACGATACTAGCCATGGTTCATAGTGATCCTAGCGAAGGAGTATACCTTGGTTTTGCGCTTGGGGCTTGATCTCACGTTGAAGCACGGACTTTGTGATTCGTATCCGCGGATTCCAATTGGTTTAGCTCATAACTCGGATTGTTGGCCTAACTTTGTGTTACGCCACAATCCTTGGTAAAATGTTTTGTTTTCGGTCCTTTTATGGTGTGTTTATAACGAAAATGCCCGATTGGGACAAGGACCTAATGTGTAAATTTAATTTCTTTGGAAATGTTATCTCTTTGCAAATGTTTTTATCTTTTGAGCTTCATAAATTGTATGTTCTCACCAGGCTTTAAGTCTGACACTTTTTCTCAAATGATATGTATAACAGGTTTCCATTAGCGGTGGGTGCCGGGTTTTTTGGAGAGACGAGTTTTGAGTCTCGAGGTTTTTGGAGATGTTTTAGTATTGATGCTGGGCGATGTTAAGACCCATTCTTTTGATGAAATCCTTGTATAGGATTGTATAGTTTAAAGGACTGATCCTATTTATGGGAAGTTAATGGATTTACTTTCGTCTTATTGTTAGGTTTTCCATGTTTTAAATTACTCTGATTTTTAGGGTGTTACATCAGGAGACGGGTTGAGAGGAGGATTTGGAGCTTTCGCCCATATCCATTAGATGTGGGAAAATCTTGTTCTTTCCTTTATCAAGAAACTCAGTATGACTAGGAAGTTTAGGATCAAAATCAAACTTGTTCACATCTTCATTCAAACATTCCTCAGAATTCATTAGGGTGAGAAAAGAGTTATTCGTCAGATTTTATGTCCTCTCCTAGATTTGGTGAGTCATAGGAATTTGGAGGCATGTCAAAATGAATATCAGTTACCCTTATGAAAGCTTTGCATGAGGGTGCTTCTGATTTCACTAAATGAATTTCAGAATGACTTACTTCAGGAACAGATGTATCCTTACACTTGGCTGGGGTTTGGAATGTAAGTTCCTCAATTTTAGAAACTAACTGAAAGTCCAAGATCTCTAAATCTAGAGAGAGAAAGTAGAGAGCGCCAAAGTAATCTGATATATTCAATATGAGTGCAAAGTTACAAAAAAACAATGGCCACAAGGGACTTAAATACCCTTGGCCATTACAACTGATAAAGCTATCTAAGCACAGTATAACCATAAGGTAATAATTACAATGATTACTACAAAAACAGTCTTAACAATCTCCCTCTTAGTAATCATTGACGCTCCTCTCTTTGACGAAGTCTATTCAGTCCAATTAAAACTTCCAGGCATCTTAAAGTTGAGAGGAAATTCAACCTCTCATGAATTATATTCAATGTCTTCTTGATGAGTCGAATTTCATCATTATCAATCAGAAATGTATTACTTCTTGTTTCCAAAAATCTTCTTTCAGCTTCTTTCAGACGTTGCTCCAACTGAAGCTTGATCACCTTTAAAATTCCATCAGAGCAATGACCAATTTCTTCAAATCTGAGAAAGCACTTTTGACTTGAGCCATTCTTGTAGATAACTCCATATGGATCTTGAACAATGGTGAATAAAGGATAAGAATCTAAGTCTGGAAAGCTTCGATTGGGCCTTTGAAGATTTACAACTGGCTAAAAGCTTTCAACGACCATCTGAAAATCAAATACTCTGAAGAATCTGATTTGCCGTCGAATGAATCTTTTGATAACAAACAGAGCTTGAGAAACATCCTGTGTTCTATGATAAAGATTCCTGAAATGATCATATAAAAACTCAATATCATCAATAGAAAGATCAGAAAAACCTGCCTCTGAGAAAGTATATCGCTTGCAATCTCTTCTTTCCACTTCAAATTCCGGATACCATATATTAACTAACTTGTTTATTGTGACGCTGATAACTCGAACAATCAAATGTGGAGAAGAAACGAGATTGTTTCTATGGCGCTGGCACTTGATGAGCATCAAGTATTCATACTGATATGCCTCTGACTCCTTTTCAACACCAAGGATAGCATAAATGTTGATCGACCTTCTTCTAGAAATGAAAATATTACTCTGAGAATCTTCTAGAAAAGCAGATCTTTGTCTTGAAGCCATATACCTTTGTTGAAGACTTCTTTGTCTCTGCTGTCTAGTCAAAGTTGGTCCTTCCTCTAGAATTGTCGAAGGAATCACAGGTTCAGATGGAGGAACATCAGCTTGTGCTCTTGATGACTGACCAACTTCAAATGAGCTTGGAGGAGCAGTGGTAGTCCGAGCTGTACTAGCAACAGGAGAAGAAGTAGCTGGAGCAGATTCTGGAACTTGAGTAGCTTCAGTACTTGGAGAAGTTTCAGGAATCTCTTCTTGAGAAGGAAGATCTCTATACAACATGTTCGCAATTTCTTCATCCTTAGCATCCATAAACACAGAATCATCTTCAGTATCAGAAATAAAGACTATGTCATCACAATCCTCTTCTTTAACTTGGCAAATCTTCTCAAATCTGATGTCATCATCATCATCTGAATTTATCTCTATGAAATTTGCAAAGAAGGATCTCATATCATTAGCTGCTTCAGAATCTTTAATCTCATGTACCCTTGTTGAAATGTCTGGATCAACATACACAACAATCTGCATATTATTTTCTACATTATGTTCAGAAATATTCAGTACATTTGACATGGAAGATAAATCAACATTATCAATCATAACATTCATGATATCTTCAATACTGCAATCTTGAACATTATCAGTATTCTTTTTCTGTACCAGCCGCCTCTTCTTGCGTTTGTTCATCTCTGGCTGACGAACCCTCCACTCTCTGTCTCTTATTCATCTCCCCCTCATGACCTTGAGGATCTGGATCATCCTGGTCATGTCGTCGCTTAAGAGACGGATCTGCTTCAGTCCTGTAGTTCTGTTCATGACGATCAAAGCGATCAGAAAGAGATGTGAGAGCTTGAGTCAGAAGAGATAAGCCTTCCTTGATATCTGAAAAATTCGTCCGAGCTTCAGTATGAAAAGCAGTGAATTCCTCGTAAAGGACAGACACTCTGTCAGGAGCAGAAGTAGACGTAGATGCTGGAGTCGGAATCGGAACCAGTTTCGGTTGAAAAGTCCGTAGCAGAGAGATCAAATCTTTATCTTGTTGTTCTGGTGGCGACATAGACAGAAGACAAGCATAAAGCATGTCCGACAACTCGGAGATAGGAAGATCTGATACCAATTGTGAATGATAATTTCCCAAACAATCAAGCAATTCTCATAAAAGATATGACAATTTCAAACAGGATTAAAAAAATTCAAAATTAAGTCCGATCTTGAAATTAATCCATGAAATTTTGTGAATATAAAGTGTTACTAAACAGAGATCGATCACATCTTGATCATTTTTACAATCAAAGAACAACAAATAAATGCGAATTTGATTCAAACAGAAAGAAACAAAAATAAAAACAGTCGTGTTCTTGAGTTCTTGAAAATTTCCAGATTTGATCCAAAAATTTCAGAATTCAATCCAAATTGATGATCTAAAACCTTCTGAATTGATTTGGTAAGGCTCTGATACCAATTGAAAGTCCAAGATCTCTAAATCTAGTGGAGAAAGTAGAGAGAGAAAGTAGAGAGCGCTAAAGTAATCTGATATATTCAATATTAGTGCAAAGTTACAAAGAAACAAAGGCCACAAGGGACTTAAATACCCTTGGCCAATACAACTGATAAAGCTATCTAAGCACAGTATAAGCACAAGGTAATAATTACAATGACTACTACAAAAATAGTCTTAACACTAACAACTCCCTTTCCTTGTCAAACGAACTCATAGATACTTCCAGATCCATTTGAAGATTAGTTTTGAATTGTTGTTCTTGTAAAATTTCAATTGCTAAATTAGACAACTGCTTTGACAGCTTGTGAATTTCTATTTCGTAAAGCTTTCTTTCATTTTCAAAATTCTTTTCAAGTTGAATCAATTTCTTTTCTAAAACCAATGGTGGAACATAAATCTTTGGTTCAACAGGTTCTGAATGGATCTCTTCATCCGAGTAGCTATGAAAGTAGTCATTAGAGAATGTTAGTTCTCTCGTACGATAACTTGCATTGAGTTCGTCATAGACGAAAGGAAGTTGCATTTTGTCCGTCCTTTTTTTATTTAAGTCCTCCTGTGCCTCAACCTCCTCTGGAGATTTCATGAATTGTATTTGATATTCTAGACCAAGATCCAGATATTCAAATTTGTACAATGTGGGTGTTTCTGACAAAGCCTTGGTAAGGTAGCCAGGATTATCATATCCCGGGACTTTCTTTTTTTCTTTAAAAAACTTGAATTCTTTGGGTTTTCTTAAGTAAATAGTATGATCAGTCTATCTAAGTTTATACAGTTTGAGTTCATGATCTTTTAATTTATCAAGTAAATCATTCTTTTGAACCAAAGCAAACTCATATTTATTCATGTAATCTCCAGTCTCACTTTCAGACTTTTTAAGCTTAGCTGGTAGATCAGATATTTGCTCATTTAAAGCTTTGTTAGTTTCAACAATTTTGGTCTTTTCCTTTTGCAAGCTCTTTAACTTAGATTATCATCAAATTCACCGTTTACGTGTGTAAGAACTTTATCATTATTTAGTAAACATGCTTCTAGTTTGGACAAGAGCTTGTTCACTTTTTAAACGATATGTTAGATCTTGTAGCTTAAGCATCATTATTTGCATCTGATCAAGTAAGGGAGTATAAGTAGAAGAACTTACCTCAGAGCCATCTTCAGAAGATTGTAATGCGCGATCATCGTTGTCTGAGTTGTATGCCTCAGAATTCTTTGCCATGAAACACAGATGGGCATGTGCATCTTCTTCCTCTTCATCATCGGTGAGAGTCAACCAGTGATCATCTTCAACTAACAGTGCTTTCCCAGCCTCCTTTTGCTTGGCGAGGAGCAACTTGTTCTTGTAGTACTCTGAATTTTTGACAACCGGTTTCCGACATTCTCGAGCAAAATGGCCTGTTTTTCCACAATTGTAGCACTTAGATGGCTCTTCAGTTCCCTTAATTTCCAGCTTCACTTCACTTGGCCTTTTTGCATTAAACCGCTTCTTTCCTTCATACCTTTCCTTGTGCTCATGATGTTTACCCCCTGTAGCGTACCACTGATTGTTGAGAGTAGTGCTCTTGAAAAACTTCTTCTGAACGACCTTGGTGAGGAACAACATAGCTTGTTTGATGTCTTGAAGTTCTGGATCTACATCGCTGTCATCATCTTCCCCCTTTGATTCACTAGGATCCCGTTCTTTCCTTGACATTCGAGACAATCCTCGTTCCCTTTTATCAGACACGAGTGCAAGAGTATCTGTTGGTTTCTCCACTTTCCAGTTTGCCGCAACAAGTTCCAAGACCTCTTCCTCATTTTGCTTCAATATCTCATACACCTCATGCAGTCCGATTTCAAACAATGCCTTGTTTTGCCTTATTAGAGAGGTGAAACGCTTCCATTCTGGCCGCAGGTTGTTGAGAAACTTGACATTGTTCTCAATGAGCTCTTTATGGATCTTGTTCTTGCTGAGTTCATTTAACAGGAGACATAACAGATCAAAAGTCTCTTCAAGTGATTCTCCTTCCCTGGCTTTAAAGTCTTCATAGCTGTTGATGCAGTTGGTAACTTTCAGTTGATTTCCAACCTTGGTTCCCATCATGATCTTTTCTATTTGCTCCCACATACTTTTGGAAGTTTCTTTGTAGTTGTCAATGGTGGTGTAGATGTCATTTGGAAGACTCTGAAGCAGGTAGGATTTGTCCAATTGATCACTTTTAGCCCGTCTTTTCTCTTCATCTGAATATTTCTCTTTTTCTTTCACTTTCACTCCTGCTGGTCTAGGTGGTTCCGCATTCGGTAGAGGAGGTGTTTCAGAGTAAAATAATGTGGGTCCTTTGGTGAGAGAAGTAAGAATCTCCACACCAAGATCATGCCTTGCGATAAAATCAAGAAATTTGTCCCGCCACTGAGGATATTCACCTCTGAATAGGACGGGAGGTCTAGTGTCCATACCCATAGCTAAATCCTCGCGGGTAGACATCGTTCAAACACTTGCAGTTGACCATAAGACCATCGAGATTTGATTCAAGAATGGTTGAAGGTAAGGAAAAACATTCGAATTTGACAAAGACTCAGAACTCAGTTAATTTTAAAAAACAATACAGAGATTTAGGTAAAAAAATAGGGAAGTGATCCGGGTGAGGGAGTGAGGCGGGTGAGTCGAGTCGGATTGAGAGTCGGGTACAACCGGGTCCGGGAGGAGCCGGGTGCCAGCTCTCAACCGGGGGTTGTTCCCGGGTGGATGAAGGCCCGTGTATTGGGGATGGGGCCCGGGTTTGGGTATCACCCGAGTGGAGTGAGAAGACGTGCCCGGGTAGGAGATACCCGGGAGGATGGGCCGAGAGAAAGGGGGGGCGCCCGGGTTATGTAATGACCCGGGTTTAACCTTGGTTTAACTGCGCCGCACAAAAAAAATCGAGGTTTTCGAAAATTAAGAAATCTTTATGAACCTTAACCACAATAAATCAATGATATAACCCTAAGAACACTTACTAACTTCGATTTAGAACCAATATTAATGATTTTTAAGCCAAAATATAAAGAACATCAAGAAACAGACCCATATTTCAAGTATATAAAAACCAAAAATTTGACTTCAATCCAACGAATTAGAACTCCAAACTTTACCAAAACTTTAATCTAACGAGACTAATAAGGTTGGAATCAAACAAAATCAAGAATTTAGCAGAAATCAAATAACCTAGATTCCAATCAGAAAAGTCGATCGACAGAACATTAGAGAGAATTTTTTTGACCTTTTTGAATAAAATATTCATCTCTTCACTCTGATAC
Source organism: Arctium lappa (assembly GCA_023525745.1). Classification (NCBI taxonomy): domain Eukaryota; kingdom Viridiplantae; phylum Streptophyta; class Magnoliopsida; order Asterales; family Asteraceae; genus Arctium; species Arctium lappa. The sequence continues at coordinate 69,131,870 of CM042058.1, read as the reverse complement.
CAATTGTGAATCCCAGTTTCAAGTGTATTGATTAAAGCAATGAAGAACAATCACAATGATTCATCAAACATGGCCATATGATTGGATTGATCGATAAAGGGTTTAAGTGATTACAGAGAGAATATGAGTTATGAGCCGTGTAATGCTTACGACCATTCCACCTCTAGAAACCCTAATCTCACACAATTTATACCAAGGGCCTAAACCTAAATCCCACGGCCCATTAAGCCAAACCTAAGCCCAATTAACAATAGTTAAGGCTTTTACAACACTTTTAAATAAAACAATTAAACTCTATAAATGCATTATATAACTTTCAACGCAGTGGGGCTTTCAGTCCTAACAATCTCCCCCCCTAAAGTTGTATAAAACATTTATCATCTTGAAATCTTCATGTCTTGAACTTCTCTCCCTCTTGAATCTTTGAAAAACTTCAGTGTTGCTTGTCTTCATGTCTTTCCATGCCCCCTTTTGAATAAAGTTATTGGTCTTCATGGTTTCAACTTTGTAACCAGATTCAATGTACAATGGTCTTGATTGAATGCACTATTGAGCAGCTTCCAACTTTAGAAACTCAACACATCGGATCAGCACAAGAAAGATAATGTGTGAGTTACATGACATTCCACAGTGCAACTTCAGATTAAAAACAAAGAATCGGTCTCTGAACCGCGAGTTGAATTGACTTTCAGCTTAAGAACTTGTAGAACCAATATGCTCGTAGGTGGAATCAACTTGTAGCAGAACCTCAAATTTAAGAAAATAAGATAATGTTGCTCTCCCTCCGCTTTTGCTAACTCTCCCTCAACATGATAATCTATCTTTGAAACTTGTGTCTTTGTTATTGCATTCTCTCCCTCATGATGATTAGGAGAATCTTGAGCATCATGTATGTTCAAAGACTAACCGGATGAGTAGCAAAATATCAGATAAAAACGGTTAAGTATCCAAAATGGGGTAATCAACTAACACAGAAACACCATAGTAACTGTTATCACAACAATTAAATAATTGTGTGGCCCATTTTCAGAGCTGGCATCGATGTATCTCTGATAGGACTTCTAGTTATCATTGAAGTAAAATTTAAAAATTACTTCTCAAACTGTTCTGGCGATGTCACAAAGATATGCAAGGGGAATTCCAAAGATTCGTGCGTGTGTGAAAGAAATATAATCAAGAAGATTAGGCTCAAATATTGATTCAACCAGGGACGCAGGTTAGAAATCAATAGACAAAGTGAGTAGAATATGAAGTTTGGAGACCAGAGTTGATGTCTTCTTTTTTCAATATCTAAGACCTCCAAGTGAGGAATAAATAGATTATGTGCTAAATCTCCGTGAATATATGAAACAAGTATCTTTTGTGAGATACTTGAGTGGCTAGGTGGGGTGACACGAGTTATCGACACTGGGTTCATGTCTGTTTCAATATTCATCTCCAAAGAACGAGAATGAATAGATTTTGTGGTAACTCGAATAACTGACTGGGTTTGGTAAGGACCAATAATTCTTTTAAGTCCTGTCACATCCTTACCATATTCTTTTCACTCCGAACTCATCTATCAATCTAGACTCCTCATTGATATCTATGAATTAGATGTGTTTCTTAGGTAGGTCCTTTCGGTTCTGGATTGACCATAGAAACTTTATTTGCCCTAACACTCATTTAACTTGTTAAAATGAAACATTGATGTTAACATTGAGAAGTCAAACATTTACCTTTTTGAATCAAATCTTCGTCTCTTCGCTCTGATACCAATTGTGAATCCCAGTTGCAAGTGTATTGATTAAAGCAATGGAGAACAATCACAATGATTCATCAAACAGGGCCATATGATTTCATTAATCGTTAAAAGCTCAATTGGTTTACGCATAGAATATTGAATGAAGAGTACAAAACTATAATGGCCTTTAACATAATTCTAGTTTAAAGACAAACTATTTATACTTTAACGATAAAATAATATTTTGCACCCCTCTACTTCAATTCAACATATAAAGCAAACCCTAACAGGTTTCCTTCTTGAACATTTGGGTTCGTGAGATTTAAACTCACTCTTTGTGCGTGCTCCGTTCCATCATTTGTCAATGGCGGCAACGGAGGAGGCAACCCATGGTTGACTCCCACAGCTTGAATTGGAGCCGTCATACCGATATCATACTCATACCCTTGAGCTTGTGCTTCTCTCCGCACATCTGACATTCTTGTCTGGCACACGAGAAATGAGTTAAGGAATTACACTAAAACTAAATTAACAACAAATATGTACTATTGCACATACTAAGCATTGTAATAATGGGCAATCAAGCATGCTCACGTAACATTATATTCATAATAACAGTAGCTAAGTGAAATTATGAACACAATCTACATAAGAATCCTCATCACCATAGTCACGACTCTTAAGTATTGAACTTCTGTCGACCATTACCACTTAGTCTCACCCTAAAAGTTCAACTCATAACGAACCAGTTATAACTTAAAGTCTCAGCTTAAGTGTAGGCATCTATGGTTCATACCTAGTTCACTTAAACTAGAGCTCTGATACGAACTTGTAACACTCCTAAAATTCGAAAATAACAGACAATTTAAAACTTCTAAAAACTCTTAAATACATAGCATTGAAATATCAAATATCTAAAGTTACAGGAAAGAATCACTACAACATGTATCAGAGTTCTAACGAAACTATCTAGTCCCACAAACGGGGACAAAATTAGTCGGGTGTTACTAAAACCACCGCAACTGCTATCTTCACCAAACCGGATGACGTCACTAAAGCCATCCTATTGGAACTTCTACTAAGTTCCACTCGCCACTTAGATCCATCTAAGACCTGATATACATGTCCAAAAAAACAGTGTTAGGCTTAACGCCTAGTGAGTTAAAGCAGTTTTCATCATATAACTCATAAAACGTTTAAAAAGAATACTTTATTATAAACACGACCGTCCCTAAAATAATAGTTATAAAAAGGCTTTGATCCCAAACCGTATTATTCTCAGTACTAAATATCCCTTTTTAAATAATGTTCACCAAACGATTTCTCCAAAACGCACCCACGAGATATTTCATCAAAATACTATTTATATAAATAAAATGGTACGTTTTAACACCGAAGGTGCGGATAAGGGAATACCCAAAGGTAACATCTTTTGGTGACGGGGAAGACCCAATTCCATCGAATGTGGCGGGACACATAGTTAAGCCACTTATCAACGTTCTCGAGATTCACATAAGGCCATGGATCCTCGTATACGGCTCCTCTGAGCAACCACCGCAAGATACCCAAATGACCCTAGTGTCTACTCGACCTCTAGATGAGTGTCACCATAAAGTCACAAGTCTTCGTATCTGGCTCACAATGGGCACCACCGCAAGACATAGCTCCGTATACGACTCTGTAGAGAACCATCGCAAGCCTACATAAAAAAATGACTTGGGGACCACTCACTAGACTCAAACGAGGACGTTAAAAGCTCCATGATGAATAACTCGACTCCTATGCCTATGGATCCATCGCATTACAGTCTAAACATTACATGACTCCATATGAATGAATTAATGCATCCAAGACATGTAACAACCAACATTTGTACAATAATCACATTTCCATAAAGCGCCCATAATGAGCTATTTAAACCGGACAACGTCCCAAAACTCATTAGAGTATAAGTGAAGCCATAAGGCATCATAATTTTTTTGGCAATAAGAATAAAGTCAATATGGCTACATCGACCAAAGTATAACTTTCCCAAAAATTGGTATTTCTCCAACGTATAATTGGCCAAAGGCCTAAATCGTAAGATTCACAATTTCCCAAAATATTCATCGTGTCAAGAATGACAGTTGATAGCGGAAAATCGTATAGGTCCACAAAGTGGCCACCTGTGTTGCCACAGTGGCGGTGCAAGTGCACACCGGACACTATGATCGCTATAAGTAATAAAGTGGTAAAAATACCGAGATTGTATCCACAAGGATTTGACTTCAAAGTTTTGAGTAGTAGGTCAAAAATACAATGGTTTCAATTAGAGAAGAAGAAAATATCTTTGAGCGAGATTGGTGCTTTTAACGATTAAGTAAAACAATTAATTTAAAGAAAAGGGTATGGGTGTAGGCTTTATCTAAGACAGTTGTAGTAACCTCGTGGTCAGAAACAAAGTGTCACAAAAACATCTATAAAAATCCCTTTCTCTCAAAAGTGAATTTCCACAGAGAGTGGCCACTTGTACCCACAAAATCGCCACTATTGCCAACTCAAGCCTTGCCGATTTAACTAAGTAGACCCCTAAGGTCTTAGTTCCACAAGTATGGATATAGATTCCCAAATCTCTTTGTGACACCTATATCGACCAACATTTTGAACCTTAGTTAAAATCATGCAAAAACCCGTATCAATACGTGGTTATAAAAGACTCTCTCAAATCTTCTTGCATCACTCAAGCTGTATTTCCTGATCCGTCCATCTCTGGGTCTAAGATCTAATATTAACACTTATAAGTGATCGACTTGTCCGCGTTGAGTTAAAGTCCCGACTCAAGTGACCAAGTCTAAGAGTTAGCAACAATGGCAATACCCAAGTGTTGCCTACTAGTCTTAGATTTCGCTCACACCCATACCCAAAGGGGTGTTTAGCTCATAATAAAAAGATAAGACATGATAGAAGAAGAATAATACATAAAATTACTTGCATAAAAAATAAACTACAAACTGTGGCCACTTATGTCGCCACAGTGGCGTACAGTGCTGGAAATTAAATACTAGAAAGTAAATTACAACTACAATTATCTAAGAAAATAAAAGAGGAGATCAATGGCTGAATTATTCTACATTGTTGAAGCTCTACTTCAAATGACATCCCATGGCCTCAATTTATAGTGGAGGATGAAAAGGGTGGTGGAGGGTTTTACCCACAAAAACTTTCATTGAGTTTAAGCCTTCTTTGACCCAAACGTTCCTTGCCTTCTTCATCTATTTTCTCATGAAAGCTCGTATTTTGCTTTATCTTTTTTAAGCTTTTAGATAGGCATTTTTGGGTATGTATATCTTTCCACCAAGATTTTGCTTTTGGTTTTTTGTCTTCTCTTCATCTCCTTTGTTTCTAAAGCTTAGCCTTTAAGAATTCCATTATGCAGCTGAAATAGACAGGAAAAATACATACAAAAATTGATATTTTTCATCTGTCCTTGGATTTATGTCGTTCACCATAGTGGCGAACAAAGTGGCCACTTTCTGCAGTCCAACATTTAACCCAAAACTGATGCCTTCAGCCATCAACACACAAACTTTTATCCTCAACACCTCCAAGTGAAAATAAATAAATAAAAAGGAGAAACATGAACACATAAAGGGAAAACACACACTAAAACCGAAGAAAACACACACAAACAATGTGTAAATAACACTCAAAATGAGAGTTATCAACAGTCTTTCCATTTACTCACACTGTTAAAGCCGAAATAGTTGGATAACTGTCATGCAAGAAGAACTCTCTAAATTTGAAAGAAACAAGGTTTGTAGACTTGTTTATCGCCCTCCTAGAAAAACAATCATTGGAACTAAATGGGTCTTCAAAAACAAAATGGATGAAGAAGGCATTGTGATACGTAACAAGGCTAGACTTGTTGCTCAAGAATATAGACAGGAGGAAGTAATTGACTATGATGAAACCTTTTCTCCTGTTGCTAGACTTGAAGCAATAAGGATTTTTCTTACTCATGCTGCTCATAAAAATTTCAAATGGATGTCAAGAGTGCCTTTCTCAATGGAGAACGTGCTGAAGAAGTCTATGTGAAACAACCTCCTGGATTTGAAGACTCTACTCATCCATACTATGTGTAGAAGGTTGACAAAGCTCTCTAGGGCCTCAAATAGGCCCCTTGTGCATCGTATGATACCTTGTCAGACTTCCTACTTGCCAACAACTACTCGAGGTAATATTGATAATACCCACTTTCTCAACAAGACTAAAGGTAACATAATTCTTGTTCAAATCTATGTGGATCATATCATCTTTGGTGCCACTGATGAAATTCTTTGTCAAGAGTTTTCCTCTCTCATGCAAAGTAAATATGAGATGAGAATGATGGAAGAACTTACATTTTTCTTAGGCCTTCAAATAAAACAAACTTCTGAGGGGATCTTTATAAATCAAAGCAAATATATTCTTGATCTCTTCAAGAAATTTAATTTTGAAAATTGTTCTCCCATGAAAACTCCAATGGCACCACCTCTGAAAATCTATGCTGATACCGATGGAAAATCGATTGATGTCACTAATTTTAGAGGGATGATAGGCTCTATTCTCTATCCTATTGCTAGCAGATCTAATATCATGTTTGCTACCTGTCTTTGTGCGCGTTATCAAGCCAATCCTAAGGAATCTCACTTGGCTGCAGTAAAACGCATTTTTCGGTATCTTAAAGATACCATGAATCTAGGTCTTTGGTATCCCAAGGACTCAGGTTTTGATCTAATTGGGTATTCAAATTCTGATTTTGCAGGATCTAAGGTAGATAGAAAAAGTACAACCGGAAGCTGCCAATTACTTAGTGGAAATTTGGTCAACTGGTAAGAAACAACACTCAGTCTCTACTTCTAATGTTGAGGCTAAATATGTTGCAGCTAGGAGTTGCTGTGCTCAAATCTTGTGGATGAAGAATCAAGTTCAAAATTACAACAAGTTCTACTCCAAAGTCCCAATACTATGTGACAACTCAAGTGCAATAGTTATTGCCAATAATCCTGTGCTTCACTCTCGATCCAAACATATTGACATCAGATATCACTTTATCAAAGATCACATCTCAAAATGTGATATTGAACTACACTTCATCCCAACAGATCTTCAGTTAGCTGATCTTTTCACAAAACCTTTGGATAAAGCTCGGTTCAACTTTCTGATAAGTGCTCTAAGCATGTTAAATTTTGATTTGTAAAAAAACGGCAGTTTTCAGTTACTATCTTTTTGACCATACAACACTTCTACCGAACCTTCTGCAGCTTGATCTTCAGTCTCTAACCCTTCGGCTACTACTATCTTCGGTATCCTAGTTTTCGGTCACTGAACCTTCGGTCTCTAAACCTTCGGCAAACCACTTTTCGATTGATTTCCTATGGCCTATCCTTCGGCAATCCATCTTTATCCTTCGACTACTTAGATCGGCTACTTATAGACTCTTGAATCTTTGGCTAAGTCGCACCTAGCCGAACATTTTGTCTTTGGTAAAACTTTTATTTGGCTAATTCGGCTAGTCTCTCTTTCGGCTAGAATCTCCATCGGCTATTCCTCAACTACCGAATCTAATCTTCGGCAGCCTTCTCTTCAGTGTTTTTCATCTCTACTTTGTCTTCGGTTGCTTCAACCTTCGGCAACTCCTATTTGGCAACATCAATATTTTTTGTCCTTATATCTAAACGGCAACATCATGACATGGCCCACGTCCTGTGTCAATACATGACCTTTCCACTACCCATCTTTTCCGCCGATTTGCAGCCCTTTCCACTTCCCCATAAACTCTATACCCTATACCCTATAACCCCTTCCCCTATCACCCATAATCATTTCCCTTTTAATTTTTTTTATTTTTTCGAATAACCTCTTCATCTCCCGCGGTTATAAAAGCACCCCTTAATTGTTATTTTTTTTCTTTTACCTTCATATTTAACCTCCAGCACCTGAAACCTGCAACTTCTCAAATTCTTCTCAAGATTTCTTTAATGGCTTCCTCAACCACACCAACTAAGGCATCAAAGTCGAGCAAGGAAGAACCTCTTACCCGAGACTCTTTAGTCTTTCTTGCATGCAACCACACAACTCAGTTTTAGCTTGATCCGACTCATTTCGAATTCAACCAAGTATCCCTTTTCCTTCAGAGATCACCCCTTCAACATGCTTTTACTGCCACTCCCAAGATGAGTGAATTGCTCCTTGGGAACTTCTGGCTCACTTGCATATATAATCCAACCAATGACTCCGTATCCGCATCCATTTTGACGGACGAGGCGGGTCACGATCTTTCTCTTGGTTGTGAGGACGTACGAGCTACTCTCCACCTTCCCGCGTTTCTATCATACGACGAGTTCCCCACCGGGAAGGAACACGAGTAAGTCATCACTACCCTCAATTATCTCTTAGAGGGCAAAGATCGGGGTTCTGGGACTCTCCTTCGCAAGAACATAGGGGGAGTTTGGATTTTTTCTTCTCTCATCTCATCCATTGTCTTTCCCAAAAGACAACCGGTTGGGACCAATACCCCTCATATCTTACCCAATTGGCATAGGCTCTCATATTTCCACGAAGAATCGATTTTGCTCGATTTTTCTTCAACGATATTGTTACGGTGATCTCCCCACCCGATGCCTACAAGTAGATCTTTCTCGCTTTATTTCTTTGATCAATAACTACAAGCTGAAGGATGCACTTGATGCTGACTCCAAACTACCTAAGCCCACAATCATCTATGATTTTTCTGCTCCCAAGGTTGGGAAGCAGATTCTGAAGAAAGGCCCCTCCTCTACCGACCGACCGCTCACCCCAGGTATGCTCTCTTTTATCTCTACTCCCAATCCGGAGTGAGGAGCACCTTTGGTTTCTTCGACTGATCAGCCGAGGGAGGATTCGGTTTCTCCCTCTTTGGTGGCCCCTATCCCTTCTTCCTGAGCAAAATCGATGGCTCCTAAAATGACAAAACAAAGGCCACCGGTTCCTCCGTACTTGCTCTCATGACCCTGTTGCCGACAAAACCTTTGGCGACTACCCATGTCAAATCCACTTCTTCTCACAAGCGGAGAAGCTCTAATTCCCCCCCCCCCCTAAGTCTCGTTCTAAGAGGCTTAGGAAACCGTTTTTGGCCAAGAATCCTACTCCACCAACCTATTCTAAAAAATCGGTGCGTGTTGAACTTCTCTCTTCTGGGCCAGGGGAATCTGCAAAGCCAACAACCACCTCCTTCATACTCTCTCCAAAGGGTATGATTGTAAAAACGGGAACCCCCACCAAACTATCATCACCTTCTTTCTTAGACGATGAAGATGACTTGGACACATCACGAGTCTGAGGTCCCTCTTCTCCACCACACAACCATTCACCTGGGACTGATAGCTCCGATGATTTAGCACGATCCAATGAAGGATCGGTCTTTCCAGGGGCCGATTATAAAGATCTCAAAAATTTTATGTCATTCTTGCTTGGCGATACTACTTCTTGGTCTGCCTCTCGGCTTGACCAAACATTTTTGGAAGAACGGGATCCTCCCTGGCTCATAACAAAAAGTTTGTTCTCCCCAACACCCTAAAAACCACCCTCCCACTACTCCGTCCCCCATACCAAAACAATCTCCCCCACCAAAACAATCCCCGTTGAGAACCTCCCTGCCCAAACCTTCCCCACCAAAAAAATCTCCACCAAAACATTTGCTTCAGTCGACCCCCCGAACCTCACCAGCCGAATCATCTTCTTCCCATTCCTCCCTTGATTTCACCATCCACAGAGCCATTGTCGCTCACCGAACTTTGCCTTATCACCTACCGACCCCAACTTCCCTTCACCCTTCTACCTCTTCGGCTACACCATCCATCCCCATCTCTCAACACCCAATATACCTCCCACCTAAGGTGCTTACCGATATTCAAGACACTAATCGGCAACATCTGCTAGGCAGTGCCCAATTTACCAATCTTCAAGCCAAATTTGATCGGTTTACGGCTGCTACAGGTCATTGGGTGACTATTCTTGAACAAAATGCAGTTCGAGAAGATCAAATCTCTTGGGATATGGCCCTAAAAAACACCTCCCTTGATGACCTCCTTCGGATCATTAAGGAGCAAAACACTGAAGTTAAACGCATTCAAACCGATTTCCTTCGGTGTATGGATGGGATGACTCAAGACATCTCAGGGCTGGCCGAGCCCTTTTTGTCATCGGTTGGAGCGGTCAATAATTGGCTAGAGTTCCTGCTATCTTCCAATCTCAATCTCACCTTATATTTTTCCGCCCTCAAGGCTTCATCTGATGCAAGAGATAAGGAGTTGGAGTTCTTGAAGGCCAAAGTCCTCTCCCAGGACTTGGTAAATTCTCAGATTCTGGACTCTCTCAGCCACCTTCATCAAAAGGTTGATACTCTCCCTGCCTCTGTTGGATCCCAGATCTAATCTCGTAACAATGATATAAACAATAAGAGTAATGACAGCGGAAGTAATACAGTTTAATATCAAAGGAGATTCAAATATCACAGTTCATAAAGCAGATAAAGATAAACAAGATATTCTTAGAATAAAATATTCAACTTATATTATCAGATATATAACTTCTTAAGCACACTTTGAACAATAAGGTGATGGTCCTATTTATAGGACCACAAAGTAAGCAGTGTACTTGTATGACGAAAAAGAGCATGCTGAACAGTGACCTACTATAGAAAGTAAATCTTATCACTAAGTGACGTGTCATCTGTTCTTCTGTTCATTCGTAGAAAACTTCAGTGTGAACATCTTCAGAGAGAATGTCTTCAGAGCTCTGACGTTGTCTTCAGAGCCTCTGATGAAGCCATCTCTGATGTCTTCTCTGAAAGTTGCAATCTCTGATAAGTACTTCAGAGGCAGGTTTGTCCTCTGAAGTCTTCGTCCTCTGACGTCTTCTTCCTCTAACGTATTCGTCCTCTGAAGTGTATCTTTTGGAAGTCCTCTGAAATAGGACTGGTATTTTCAACACTTTAACAAACAGATGATTTGGAGCTAACAATCTCCCCCTAAGTGTCGAAAATAAAAGATACAAAAATAATAGAGAATTGAATTTTAAACTAGAAAGCATAGAGGAGAAAATCATCCTCTTAAGTATTACTTCTTAAACATTTGGAAGTTTAATACAAAGAAAGTAATATAAAAAAATAATAATAAAGAAACAGACTACAATTTGTCACTTGAACAGATTCCATGGAATTTCATGATCAGAGCTCTGAAGTTGATCATCGAGTCAATCTCTAAGTCAAGCTTTGCCAGTAAATCTGCTCTGTGCCTTTCTTCCTTTGCATGGATCAATTTCTTTATACCTCTCAAGGTTTCATCAGAGTACTTCGACACTTCCGAAGCTAGAAAGATCTTCTTTTCTTGATTTACTTTGAAGACGAAACCTAGAGGTTCTGCAACGATTGATCCAGTCTTCTGTTCTTTAAGTTTGTCGAATGACTCCACAGGTTCAGTTACCTCCAGCTTCTCTTCCCCTAGGTTCAGAGCTATTTGAAAGTCACATTTTGCTCGGTGTTTGACATAGGCCTCCATTGCCCATTGGACTTCAACCATGCCCATCCTGATTTCCCTTCTTCCATGATCATACCTGGCAGAGCAATAGGCATATAAATGTGGTAAATCATATGGATTTAGATTTACGAGATCATTGTCATTGAACTCGTAAATCTTCTGATCAGATTGAGTTACCACATAATTCCTATAGATAATCTTGTTGTAAGCAAAGGTCTTTTCTGAGATTTTGTTGATTTTGATGATTGGATCATCAGAGAGGACCTGTGCTCTTGGTTTGGTTTTATCTCTGATAAATCTTCGCTCATAGTCTGACATGTTCTCTCTGATTCTTGGATTCAGAGGAATGACCATTGTGTCTGCCATGTTGAACTCACAGTAAATGTATCTGAAGTGGTCTTCTATGGAAGCTTCGGGATTTGATTCGAGGAATGTGGGAGTTTTATTGAACACTTTTGCTGGAAGACCGATGCTTGCTTTCTGAACAGGATTCTCTGAAGGAGCCTGTTCATCAACAACCATGGTTTCTGGTTCCATCGTTTGTGGAGGATCTTCTTTTGAGGGTTCAGAGATATAGCCATCTATCTCTGGGGATTCCCTCAGCTCTGACGTTGTTGAAGTATGATGTGGTTGAGCATTCTTGAAGACATACTCTTCGACATCAACTACTTCAACTTCTTCTTCAACCTCTTTTCTAGAATCTGATTTTTCTTCTTTTTCAGATTCTGATTCGTAAGCATCTCTCATCACATAAGTTGGTCTTTCTGGTGATGAGAATGCATCTTCTGATGTTGAGAAGTCTACGAGCTGTTCATCTTCTTCTTCGTCCAGAGCTCCAATAGTTTCTTTAGATGCAGTTGTGATTTGTTCAGCTGTGATTGGAACTATTGGAGCATCTAAAGTGGATGGTCCTAAAAAGATGATCGGTACTGGCGACTTTAGAGTGGCCTGAATATCTTCAGCAGAGGTGGAGGTTGAATGTCTCTCTGTTCCTTTCTCCTTGTGTTGATTTGATTTAGAGGGAGTGGACTCCTTTTGTGTTTCAACAGGTTTAGGAGTAGGAGTCTTCTCCCCCTTATGAAGATCGGATGACCCCAGAGGTTGGTCATCTTCGTCATCAGAATCTTCATATCTAGCCTTCTTTCGTGCTTCCTCAGAGCATGCGACCTCTGGTTCCTTTCTCTTCAATACTCCCTCTGAAGATTTGACATTCTTCAGAAGGTCTTCAATCTTCTTGTTCTGCTGAGTGGTCTTGGAGACGAACTTGCTGGAGATGTTCATTACATTGCTGGTGATCTTTTTGGAGAAGTTGGTTAGGTCAGCCTTTGTAATGAATTCTGTTGTAGCAGGAGCAGCAACAGAGAAGGTAGGGATCTTTGCAATTACCTCTGCCAAAGAACGCAAAACTTCTTCTTTGAATTGAGAGAAGTCTGCTTGTGTTGGAGTGGGGGCAGAGGTAGGTGGAATTGCCTGGAGGAGCTCTGTTTTTGAGTTCTGAATTTCTCTGGACAATACGGAGTCATTCTTTATGACCAAGATTTCCAGAGCATCCAGTTTTGCGTTCTGATTGAGAACCGTCGTGTGCAGCTCAGAGACCTCTGAAGTGAGCTTTTCAACTTCAGAGTTAGAGGCAGAGGCCTCTAAGGTCTTCTCCATTTGAAGTTTTATCTCCTTCAGAGATTCTCTGATTTCATCACCAAAGATTTTGAACTCCTCTTTGGTAACGTAATCAGATGGGGTAACCTTAGGATCAACACATGATTCTAAGTTTCCCTCGAGTTCAGAGGGGCCTTCTTTCGGAGGTGGTTTGATGTTTTCTCCGGAAGGACTTCCCATTAATCCTTGGGGATCCTTTTTCAAGGATTTCCCTATAATGGTTCGAATTGGTCTCTGATCATCAGAGTCAGAATCTGATGATGAGAACCGAATGTGTTTGGAAACCTTGCTGTCCAGGCTAAGGATTCCTTGTGCAAGAAGGTCGTGCCATTCTTTTTCTGACAGGCAATCCTTACGTTCTAAGGGACGGTCCAACTTAGTTTGAGCCACAAAGGCATCATGTGTGGGTGGAGGTGACATACTCTGGGGTGATTGAGTATTTTTATCTTAGTCTAAGTCCTTTTGGGAGGACTTAGCCGTATCAGAGGTTTCCCCTCTGGTGCATGCGTCAGAGGCAGAAACAGATGCCTCTGAGCGGTTAGGATGGGAAGGGTTCGAGGTGTGCACCTCTGTTTCAATGTCCATTGATGCTGGACCATCTTGGACAGTAAATTTGTTTTCACTGGGATTTGGGCTTTGGATTCTCTCATTTGTGTCATCAAGGACATCTTTTTCTACCTCACCGCCCTCAGATTCTAAGTTTAGAAACTCACCCTCTGGAAATCTCTCTTCCTCACCTTCCTCTGCTCTGACAGAGTTATTCTCTTCGTCAGAGGGAGGGTTCTCATGTTCTCTCTTCCTCACTCTCTCAGAGCCACCCTCTGGTTGCGCTCTGTTAATGTTTTGAGCCGTATTAGAGATATCACTCTCTGATTCAGGCTCAAGCTCAGAACCTAAGTGTGTTGGGGATCCCATCATCGGTTCTGATGATTGGGCAACACGACTAAGTAGGAGATGGGTAGGAGAGTCAGCAGGAATTATCTCAATCATGGTGTGTGGGAATCGTCGGTCATGTGGATAAGGAGGAACCTCTTTGGCTTTGAATGAGTTCATCATAAACAGAGGTGTCATTGGGCCCTCCTCAGTGATGGAGAATTTCTCCATTGCTCGTTGAATGACCACAGAGATGAATCAGGGAAACAGTACCGATATTGGTTGTTTTCCTTTGGCCAAGTCCTTGTTCTTCTTGTCCACCGCTGTCAGCATCTCACAGAAGAGAATGTGAGCCATATTGATGCTCCTGTTGAAAAAGAGAGCATACATTATGGCTATTATCGCTGATGAGTCTGATCCTGACTTCCAATCTTGCAGGTTATTGTTCGGTTGAGAACACTGAACATAAAGTTCCATTTGGGAGGCAGGTACTGACGTCTGAATTGACTTAGGCGTGTTATTTCTTTGTTGTAGCCTAAGTGTTGGAGGAACTGAAAAAGGACTTCTTGAGTTGGGGGTTTCTCAAAGGTTTCTATTTGAAGATCAGTTTTGGTGAGGAGGTTGAATCGGCGAGTTAGGGTTTGTGGGGGTGATTCTTATGTTTAAGCTTTGTTCACCTAGGTCAATGTGCCCAACCAGTCCTTCCTTTTCATCGTCGTATTCACTTGAATACCACCATTGTTGGACAAAGTGAAGGGGAATATCTAAGGCATGTTTGGTTAGAACATCATTGAGTTCGCAGTTGGTGAAAAAGTTGAGGATTGGGCGAAACTGTTCATCGTATTTTGATGGGGTGACGTCCAGAAAGTAATTGTTTCCTTTGACTGGAACATCGAACTGTACCATATTCAAGCTTGGAACAAGTTTGCTTGAGTTATTTGAAGTTTGGGAATGAGCCGCCATTGTTGCAGGTTGAGAAAGATGAAAGCTTATAAAGAGAGATTCGGCTTTTGGATTTTGAGAGCGTAAAGAATAATGAGAAGTGAACAAGGGTATTTTATAGCTACAAAAGGAAGGTATAGGGAAAGGTTATTGAAGCGTCGAATGAGAGTCCCAATTTCAGAAAGGACGTTCCATCATCCCCGAATTGATGGGTGACACATTTAGGCGTGTAGGGGAGAACCGCTTTGTGTCAGAAAACCGCCAGTTGGGTTTTTGAAAAGAAACGAGTGGTTATCCAAAAAGATTTATTATTTAAAAGAATTTCCTAGAATATTTGTTTAATGATACAAGATCAGAGGCTCTGATAAAAACATCAGAGACAAGATCAGAGGCTCTGATAAAAACATCAGAGACAAGATCTTTTCTCCCCCTTGAAAGATGAAAGGGTCGTTGTCTCCCCCTTGACACATGCTTGGAGATTCAAAAGAGTGATTTTTACCATATTTGAAAAATTCTAGAGGCTCTGATGAAAGGATCAGAGACTCTGATGTTTTCATTTAAGTATGATATTGATATTCTACTCGATTCAGAGACTCTGATATACTATCAGATACTCTGAGTTTCTCTTTTGTTAGGTAGACATATTCAACATTCCCAACTTGCTAATTAAAAAATTGAACCTTCGTTCATCTAAAGCTTTTGTGAAAATATCAACAAGTTGAAGTTCAGTTGGTACAAAATACATCTCTATTGTTCCTTTTTCAACATGATCTTTCAGAAAGTGGTACCTTACATCGATGTGCTTGGTTTTGGAGTGCTGTACTGGATTGGCAGAGATGGCTATGGCACTTTTTGAATCACAGCGAATTGGAATTCTGTCAAATTGTTGGCCATAATCTCTGAGCTGAGTTTTCATCCATAATACTTGTGAGCAACAACTAGCAGCAGCAACATATTCTGCCTCTGCAGTTGAAGTGGAAACACAGTTTTGTTTCTTGCATGACCAACTTACCAGCTTATTGCCCAATAACTGACAACACCCAGAGGTACTTTTTCTGTCAAGCTTACATCCAGCATGATCTGCATCAGTGTAAGCTGTTAGATCAAAACTTGAAAGTTTTGGATACCAGAGGCCTAATGATTGTGTCCCTCTAAGGTATCTGAAAATTCTTTTGACAGCAGTTAAATGAGATACCTTTGGATTTGCTTGATATCTAGCACAAAGGCATGTTGCAAACATTATGTCAGGCCTACTTGCAGTTAAGTATAATAGTGAACCTATCATGCCTCTGTAGGTTTTTATATCCACAGATTCTCCTGATGGATCAGAGTCAAGTTTGACTCCGGTGGATAGAGGTGTTCTCATCGAAGTTGATTCATTGAGTTTGTATTTTTCAAAATTTCAGAGACATACTTAGATTGACTTATGAATGTACCTTCTGAAGTTTGTTTTACTTGTAAGCCTAGAAAGAAAGTTAATTCTCCCATGAGGCTCATCTCAAATTCACTCTTCATCAACTCTGAGAACTTGTCACAATACTTTTGATTGGTAGAGCCAAATATAATGTCATCAACATAAATTTGTACTAAAAGCATCTCATTCTTGTACCTTTTGATGAATAAGGTAGTATCAATTGTGCCCTTTTCAAATCCATTGTTAATCAGAAAAGTGGATAGAGTTTCATACCAAGCTCTTGGGGCTTGTTTGAGTCCATACAGAGCTTTATCCAAATAATAAACATGATTAGGATACTCTGTACTTTCAAATCCAGGTGGTTGCTGGACATAAACTTCTTCATTTAATTTACCATGATAAACTTTGAATCCTTTGTGTGCAGCATAGGCTAAGAAGATTCTGATTGCTTCTAGCCTAGCTACAGGTGCAAAGGTTTCATCATAATCAATGCCTTCTTCCTGGCAATATCCTTTTGCAACCAACCTGGCTTTGTTTCTGATTATTATTCCATCCTCATCCTTTTTGTTTCTGAAAACCCATTTCGTTCCAATTGCAAATTTTCCTTTGGGAAGGGGAACTAGGGTCCAGACTTTGTTTCTTACGAACTCTTGAAGTTCATCCTGCATTGCAAAAATCCAATGAGGATCTTCAAGAGCTTCTTTTACCTTCTTTGGTTCAGTAATGCTCAAAAAGTTTACATAGAAGCATTCATTGATGGTGGCAAATCTTGTTTTAACTCCTTCGGATGAGGATCCAATGATTTGATCAATTGGATGATCTTTTGTCCATCTGGTGATTGGAGCAATAATTTGTGCAGTTTGAGTTTCAGAGGCTCTGACGTTTGGTGACACCTCTTTTGTATTGTTCAGAGGCTCTGAAGGTGATACCTCTGTTGTATTGTTCAGAGGCTCTGAAGGTGATACCTCTGTTGTACTGTTCAGAGGCTCTGAAGGTGATACCTCTGTTGTACTGTTCAGAGGCTCTGAGTTTTGTTCCAAAGATGCAGATTCTTGTTCTTCATCATTTGGTTCTGGAGTTGCTTCAGATACTTATTGATCATCTTCTGATTCACTTTGCTGATCTGCATTTGGTGAAACAGAAGGTGTTAGTTCAGAGGGCACTGAAAGGGTTGTACCTGTTTCTTGAGGTTCTTCTGAATTCTCTCTCTGTCTATCTCTGAAGATAACTTCAGAGATATTTTCATCATCAAAGAAATCTTCAAATATTTTGTTTAATTCAGATTCCCTTGATGATTCAGAGATTGGTGATGAACTTTCTTGATGTTCAGAGCTTTTATTGTCGTCAAAAGTGATATTGATGCTTTCTTGGATAGTCCTTGTTCTGAGATTGAACACTCTGAAAGCTTTTGAGGCTAATGAATATCCAATGAATTTGCCCTCATCAGCTTTCTTGTCAAACTTTCCAAGATATTCTCTATCTTTCAGAATGTAACACCTGCATCCAAAAACATGAAAATATTTAATATTAGGTTTCCTATTGTTAATGAGTTCATAGGATGTTTTCTGAAATCTCTTGACAATTATAGCTTTATTCTGAGTGAAGCAGACTGTTGCTACTGCTTCTTCCCAAAAATTTGTGGAAAGATCAGATTCAGCAAGCATTGTTCTGGCAGCTTCAACAAGTGTTCTGTTTTTCCTTTCAACTACTCCATTTTGTTGAGGAGTTCTTGCTGTAGAGAAGTTAGGGGTAATGCCTTCTTCTGATAGATAAGAATTGATTTTGGCATTTCTGAACTCTGTTCCATTATCACTTCTTAGTTTCTGAACTTTGCTGCTGAATAGAACCTGTAATCTTTTCAACAATCTTATTAATATGTCAGGTACATCAGATTTAGCTCTAATGAATTCTATCCATGTATATCTGGAAAATTCATCAATCAGAACCAGAATGTATTTCTTACCTGCTAGACTCTGTACAGAGATAGGACCACAGAGGTCCACATGAAGCATGTGTAGAGGTCTAGGACAGTTGTTTTCACTTTTGGTTTTATGGGAAGATCTTTTCATTTTTCCCATCTCACAAGCAGAACAAAGATGATCTTTGTTAAACTTTAGAGATGGTAATCCCTTAACCAAATTAAGTTTAACTAACTTATCAAGTGAGGAAAAGTTTAGATGTGAAAACTTTTTATGCCAGAGCCAGATTTCCTCACTATTCAGATATACAAGACAAAGTTTCTCTGAATCAGTGTCTGTGATTTTGGTAAAGTTCATTCTGTAGAGGTTACCTTTTCTGTCTGCTCTTAGCATTTCTTGACCTGATTCTGAGTGAAGAAGTGAACAATATCTTCTTTGAAATTTCACATTAAAACCATGATCACAAAGTTGACTTATGCTTATCAGATTGTGTTTTAATCCATCCACATAAGCAACCTTTGATACTGAAACATTTCCTCTTGATAACTCACCATATCCTTTAATCTGTCCTTGCTTGTTGTCTCCAAAAGTAACTGCTCTTCCGGATTTTGCTTTGAATGAGGATAGCAGTTCTTTATTTCCAGTCATATGCCTTGAACATCCAGAATCTAGGTACCAGATTGGCATTGACTGTTTCTGCAAGACAGATTATTGTTTCTTAGGTACCCACCTCATAATGGGTCCTTTTGTGTTAGACTTTGGTGGAATTGTATGACTTTTTGGCATCTCATCTTTTGATGTCTTGCCTTTACTTGTCTTCTATTGAGATTTTGTCTCTGAGATATTTTGCAGAGATTTATTCAAAAGGCAGTGTGATCCTTTAAAATGATTTTTCAGTTTCATCAAGAGATAAATGCAGTTACAATTAATGGAACAAGAAGAAGTAGGAGCAAAGTTTTTCTTTTTATTAAAAGCATTTGTTACATTTTGACTTCTTTTGTAACTAGCACTAGGAATATTACATTTATCCCTAACTACTTCTTTTCTTTTTGCTTGATAGACAGTCTTCTTTTCAAGTTGCTTTTTCTTGTTAAAAAACATCTTCTTTTCTTTGCTGCTTACTGCATAGACAGGATCAATATGGTTAATTTTTGTCCATTTTCCTTTTTGTTCAGGAGAGAATTTTATTGTTTTATAGGTGTAAGAACCAGAAGTGTTTGTTTTATTCTTTGCCTTTTCTTGCAACTCTTTTTCAAGTTCCAGAGATGTTTTTGCTTGTAAACACATATTTGCAAAATCAGGACTTATTGGTATTCTGGTTTTGGTTTTCAATACTGAAATTGGAACATTCAAAATACCAGAGCCAACAGTTTCTATCTTTTTGTGAATTACATTCCCTGGTTTACAAAAAAATTGTTCATCAATCTCTAAATCAGATTCTGAATCAGAGTCAAGAAAGTCTCTCTTAGATTTAATAGAGATATCTACCTCTATTGGTTTTTTAATTTCTTTTGATCTAGAGACTTTGATGATCCGTTTCATGCTTTCTTTTCTTTTTAAGTCCTCCATGACATTTTCTTTCCAAATCTTTTGAACATCATCTTTAAACGTAGTTCTGATGTTTTCATCTGACTTTGGTGAATACAGAGGAGCATTCGGATTAAGTGAACTCTGAGATTCATTTTCAGAAGTACTTGTATCAGAGGTACTTGGTTCAAATGTCTCTGATTCACTTGAGATGAAAGCATCAAATCTGAAAATTTCTTTGGAATCATAGCTCTGAGGTTTTGTAAAGTGTACCTCTGAAGTTTCTTCTTTTATCTGTAACACAGATTCTTTAATGTCTTTTACTTCAGAGTACTTTGTATTTTTGAAATTTAAAGCTCTTGCTTTTGATCCCTCTGATGTTTTCATTCTTTTGAAATTATTCAGAGATGGATCTTCAGAGCTTTGGACCTTTCCTATACAGAAAGTGGAAGAAAGTGAAGTTTTCTCCAATCCATTAAATGAATTCAACTCATTGAATCCTAGCCCTTGAGAGTCCATCTGAGTTTTTATTTTGTCGAAAACACTTTGTGCATTGACATAGCTTTTGATTCGTAGATTTTGTCTATCTAGAGATTGATGTAGGATTTCTCTTTCCTTTTGAAAAAATTTGGTTAAGGCAATAGAATTGAGCCTTTCATACTCAGATTTCTTTACTTCTTCTTCTTTTCCTTTTAAAACTTTTTCAATCTCTTTTATTTCTTCCGAAAATGATTTTTCTTTTTGCTTGTTGGTTTCTTCAAGTTTGGTTTTTTCAAGAAAAATTTCTTTCTTTTCTGATTCCAGAAGATTCTTTTCTCTTTTGTAAAAAATGAGCTCTTTTGTTACTTGCTCTCTTTTCTCTTTTTCTTCAACAAACTTTTGCTTTAGATCCTGAAGTTCATTAATTAGTTTAAAAGCATCTATTTCAGGATCACTGTCAGAGGTGTAAAGAGAGTTTACCTTTTCAGAGTTGTCTTCAGATGCTTCATCAGTTTGATTTCCATCTGAAAAAGCCATACCACAGAGATTGGTAGGCTCTTCCTCACCATCACTTGTCGAGTCAGATAGCCAGTCTTCCATTTCTTCTACAAGAACTCTTTCTTTTACATTGTATTTGTATTTGTTCTTGTAGTAATCTTGATCTTTGACAAGTTTTCCTCTGCAGTTTGCAGAGAAGTGGCCTAATTTTCCACATCTAAAGCATCTTCCATCATTTTGATTTGGTGGAAGAGTGGCAGTACTTGTCTCTGGCTTCTGTTCTTGAGGTTTGAAGTATCTTTGTGGTTGTGGATACCTTGGTTGGAATGGTTGTTGTGGTCTTGTTTGTTGTGTTGCATTATCATGGTTGAAGTTTGCACCCTTTTGATCACTATATGAAGTGAATCTGGGTTCTTGTTGAAATCTTCTCTCCGGATTTCTTCTTTCTTCATTCTCTCTCCTTCCTTCAAATACCTTATTACCAAATTTCTTGTTAAACTGATGAGTGATTAATGCAAGAGATTTGGCAAAGGCACTTATATCTTCATCTGAGTCTGAATCAGTATGAGTTTCTTCTGCTATCAAAACCTTTTTGGATCTCCTTTTTGTTTCCAAACATTTTTGTGACTCTTCATAGTTGTTTTCTTTTGATGTTTGTTTTGAAACAAGTGCAAGGGGTCCACCCAAAGAGGTTTTTGATTTTTGCTTCATAACTTCTTTTTCATGTGCAACAAGAGTACCATAAATGTCAGTTAATGACCATGACTCAAGATCTTGGTTAGCCTGTATAGACATGGACAGCTGTGACCATTCTTCATTCAAGCTTTTCAAAAAAAGAACGTTGTTTTTCTCTTTTGTTCTTATCACTCCAAACTTTCTACATTTGTTTATTAGAATGTTGAATCTTGAGTAAGTTTGGTGTAACTTTTCTTCTGGTAGAGCATGAAAATCATGATATTCATTGATGCATAGATTTCTTCTATTATTCTGAGTTTGTAGGCCACCTTCAAGTTGATTTAACAACTGATCCCATATCTCTTTTGCAGTTTTACAAGAATTAAGTTCTTTAAAGATATCATTGGGAATGGCCATTATGAGTAATCTAACAGCTTTTGAGTCATTATCCATCATATTATTTTCTTCATCAGTGAAGTTTGTGGTTTTCTTTTCATAATATGCAGGTATTTCGGCAGTATCTGCTGTTGCAGGAACTCTTGGTACCAACACCATTGGAATGTGAGGTCCAACGTTCACAGATCTAAAAAGATCCCTGTCCATACCTTCTAGAAAATTTACCATCCTTATTTTCCATTGGGGATATTCATCCCTTAAAAGTGTAGGAGGTTTTGTTAATGACCCAGGTGTATACATGGCACTTATGCTTGAGTTTGCCATTTAAAAAAGAAGATTTGAAGAACTGATGCTTTTTGTAATGATCTGCGATTTACTATCAAATCTAGAGCATATGATGTTTTTGAATAAACTGGGTTTATATGAACATGCACAGATATTGAAAGTTTAGAATCAATGAGATGTAAATCTATCCGAGTATGCATATATGATCTTTCTTTGTTTTAGAAATAAAGGAAGATCTGATACCAATTGTTGGATCCCAGATCTAATCTCGTAACAATGATATAAACAATAAGAGTAATGACAGCGGAAGTAATACAGTTTAATATCAAAGGAGATTCAAATATCACAGTTCATAAAGCAGATAAAGATAAACAAGATATTCTTAGAATAAAATATTCAACTTATATTATCAGATATATAAGTTCTTAAACACACTTTGAACAACAAGGTGATTGTCCTATTTATAGGACCATAAAGTAAGCAGTGTACTTGTATGACGAAAAAGAGCATGCTGAACAGTGACCTACTCTAGAAAGTAAATCTTATCACTAAGTGACGTGTCATCTGTTCTTCTGTTCATTCGTAGAAAACTTCAGTGTGAACATCTTCAGAGAGAATGTCTTCAGAGCTCTGACGTTGTCTTCAGAGCCTCTGATGAAGCCATCTCTGATGTCTTCTCTGAAAGTTGCAATCTCTGATAAGTACTTCAGAGGTAGGTTTGTCCTCTGAAGTCTTCGTCCTCTGACGTCTTCTTCCTCTGACGTCTTCGTCCTCTGAAGTGTATCTTTTGGAAGTCCTCTGAAATAGGACTGGTATTTTCAACACTTTAACAAACAGATGATTTGGAGCTAACAGCCTCTATTGCCAAGTCTTGGTCAGAGAAGTGGGATATTGACCTTGGTGATGTTGTCTTCGGCGAGGATGATCGTACTTGCCTTCGCCACATTGATCGGAGGATGAGTCGTGTGTTGACTCATTTGGGTGTTTCTTCTCCTTCGGCCGCTGAGGGGGAGAAACCTGTTGAGGGGGAGCATCTAATCCCTTGTGTTATAATATCCAACGTCCAAAGAGAAGAGGAAGATATCGGCAGATCACCTCCTAGCGATCTGGCCGAAGGAAAGGGAACCGACCGATCGACTTCTATCGATCGGGCCAAACTATCTAAGAGGGAGTCCATTAAAGACAAAGGCAAAAAGAAGATGACCGTTGAGGAAGAAGCTGAAG
This sequence comes from Arctium lappa, assembly GCA_023525745.1. Taxonomy (NCBI): domain Eukaryota; kingdom Viridiplantae; phylum Streptophyta; class Magnoliopsida; order Asterales; family Asteraceae; genus Arctium; species Arctium lappa. The sequence continues at coordinate 69,108,722 of CM042058.1, read as the reverse complement.
AAATGAAAAAGAAGAAATAAGAGAGAATCAAACACTCCTCAGGGTCCGATGTTCTAAAGTTGCAACCTTCCTCGAAAATAACATCCCAGATGGGGATGTTGGCCGAAGAACTCAAGGCAACCGGGCTAGCTCAAAGGCTTTTGATGAAACTCAAGAGCTGGCTCGGAAAATTGCCGAAGAGGAAGCTAAATAGGCCAAACTTTCAGTTGATCTGATAGAGGCTCAAAAGTAGGAGCTTGGAAAAATCGGCCAAGGAATCTGATGAACAAAAGGCTAAGTGTATTCGGTGGTACAAAAGGTCACTTACCAGCTGATATTAAAGTTCCCCAATCTCTGGTATTAAAATCTCAAGGTCAAAATCTTCAAAGGACCCAATCTGGCTAATTATTTCACAAGAGGATGGGACGAGCCGAATGGACAACCTGGAATGGCTTAAAGCCTATGGCCTTAGTGAATGGTTCGAAATCTTCAAAATTTTCAAGAAGAGTAGGAGTGCTTTCAAAGACCAGGTCTTGGATCACATCAACTCAATTCAGAAGAAGATGAAGACCTACCGAAACCACTACGAATTATGCATACTGCCGAAGAAAATGAGATCATTCAGAAACTCAAGGTTGATCATCAATCCTCTTCCTCCTCTAAGCCTAAGTCTCGATCGGAGAAGAAGGATAGTGTTTTTCAAGAAATGGCTAAGGAATTAAAGGTTTCAAAGACCTCCAACCTTGATCTTTCTCTGCCTACTGCTTTGCCTCAACCTTCAACAACGGTCATCCTTCAGTCGGTATATGGAATATTCTTCAATGATTGTTTTGGCCAAATTCGCTTCTTCGAAGCTGATCAAATCCATATTGCCGACAACCTCTTTCTCTCTAGGATTCTTCAGATATCGGGGCTCATGCAATTTCTCTCTTCAATGTTGTGACTGATGAACTGAAGAACAGGGAATTCATTCAAAATGATCCTTTTGAAGAATCTTACAAATTTTATCTTTCTATCTTTTGAATTGTACTTGAATTTTGCTTTGTCTTGTACTCAATCATATGAGATTAATAAAAGTGTAATTTTCTTTAGTAAATAGTGTATATAGCTTATTCTTTCATTCATTTTATACTAGTAAATGTCGGATATCTTAAAGAATCGAAAAAGAAACAAAAAGAATGGTCTATGTGAAAAAGAACCCAAAAAGAGTAAAATAGGGTCAAAAAGCATTATTAATTTGCTTACTCTTTTATTTGAAGTATGAGATGTCATCATCAAATAGGGGGAGATTGTTGGGTCATCAATGATTTGAAGATGACCTTCCCTTAGGCTTGTTAATTCATACTTGTAATATGTTGATCGTCCTTATATTTAGTTTATTTCAAGGTTCTTTGTAATAGCTTAGTCGTGCCTTAAAAGGTCGGTGAAGTCGAAGACCAACCGAAGTCAGCAAGAAGTAAGTCCTCAGATGCGGATCAAGACAAACTTCCAAACATACTAAGCTACCTATCTGCCGAACTGCTTCTCCTCAAACGACAGGTATCCTACCTACGGATTTACCTCTCTTCAATCGGCAGACATTCTACTTATAGAGTGTACCTTATTTTCGGTAGGATCCCTACTAGCCGAATTATCATAATTTGGCTAGTTCCCTCTTTGTCAACATCCTTCTGACAAATAGGATGGAACATTCTATTGCATAGAAGATTTTCACCCAAGTTCTAAAATGACGGAGACCTTCTCCAAAAGATCAGAAAAAGGATACTTGCTAAATATATTTTATTAAGGTGTTGTTTTATCAAGGTATAAAGGTCTACTTTGCTTCTTGATAAGTTGCATCAAATACTTTATTCTTTTTATAAGAAATTCTCTAGCATCTAATGCCAAGATGACAAGTGTCCTCAACATTTAATGCACAAGATGGTATTTAAAGGTGAAGAACTTCTCCATGCAAGCTACGCTTTTGAAAGAGATCTTAGTGCATTCAAGAAAGTTGGCAACCTTGTTCTCTCTAGAAACTTCATAGCTTTTAATCTTTGTGTATTCAACTTGTGTTTTTCTTACTTTGTGAAAGATTGTTAGAATAGTTTTATCTGTTCTTTTCCCTAACAATCTAAAGGTTTTCTATGTGTAATTCTTGATATTTATATCAATAAATAATTAAAATTAAGTGAAATTTTTGAGTATTGTATTCAGCCCCCCTTCTACAATACTTGTTTTCTTTTGCCTTTATATTTTGGGACCAACAAGATCTATCAAGTATAAATACAAGTTTGGGGAGGAGCATTAAAGGCATCCATTCTTCCATCATCAATCATCATCCATCTTTACCATCACCAACATTTCCATCACTCTCCTCTTTTTCAAGTCTCAAACACTTCAAGCAAGTGTTTTTGGCTTGAAATGTAGGATTTAATTATTGTATTTAATTTCCGTCTTTTGATTTATCGTATTTATTTTTCGTACTTACTTTTTCGCATTTAATTTCCGTACTTTACTTTCTATTTATGTGTGTAGTTTATCTTTATTCATGCACGTAGTTAACGAGTATTTCCTTCTTTACATTATGTCTTTTATTATTATTATGAGCTAAGCACCCTCTTGGATGTAGGTGTGAGCCGACTTGAAACTAGTAAGTAACACTTGGGTGTGGTCGTCGTTACTAGCTCTTAAGCTTGGTCACTTAAGTCGACACTTCAACTCAACACGAATAAGCCAATTACTTTGAAGAGTTAATGTTAGAGCATAAATATATTGGATAGAAGATCATAGAATATAGAAGATCAAAGTCAAGCAGTCAAAGCTGAAAGTCAACTCTCAAGCATTGTCAAAGTCAAAGTCAATTTTAGTGTTTTTGTATTTTTTTGAGCGCATTTATTCTTCTTGTTAGTAGTTATATAGTCGTGTGTGTTGAGAGAATTCTGAGTAGAGAATTCAGTTGTTCTTGTACGCATCCTGAGCTTAGAGAGAGAGAGAGAGAGTCTTAGAGAGATAAAGTACTTCCAGAGAGTTTTGTTGTAAAAGGAGATTGATTTGAATACAAAAACAGGTTTGAATTCAATTTTGTTATTTTGTTAATTGTAATCTTTGTAAGAAACTTGAATTCCTGGGAACAACAATTGGTATCAGATCAAGTCCAGATCGAAATCAAGAAAATTGAAAAGTTTGCACTGTGTTCATCGAAATCAGAATCAATTCTGAGTTTATGTTTGTTTTTCGAGTTGTAATTGATCAGATTATGCGCGAATAGTGTTTTAGATTGTAATTGTATAGGTGAATTGAATTTTTGCACTGTAATTGATTGTCAATTTTGAGATTTGTCGAAGTATGACTTCACGAGTTCGTTGCACTGTGTTTTGATTCATTTTGTTATAATCAGTGTTATATCATATTTCGCAGAGTTGTTGATTCTGAAAGTTATAATGTTAAATTCGTAGACCAGTGTGTTGCGAAAAGAAGAGGATTCACATATGTGTCTATTGCGAATTTCGTAGAATTCGCATACTCTGTCTTACGAATTGATTCAGAATTCGTAGATCTGTGTGAGATTTTTTTGTCAAGGAAAGAATTCGCATAAGACTGCCTTACAAATTTCTTGGATTTCGCAGAAGAGTAGTCTACGAATTCTTGTGGTTTTTACAAAAAGTGTGAAAGTTTTTTAAGTTTTGGATTCGCATGTTTCTATTTTGCAAATTCTAACTTATTCTTTGCTTGCGAATTCTAAAGAGTGTTATCTTACGAATTCTGAAGTTGAATTCTGTGAGTGTTTCCGTGCTTTGCGAATTTTATGTACCTTTGTGTATCTTGCGAATTCTAGACTTAGAAAATTTCAGAATTCTCTTTGTCAAACTTTAGTGTTAATTTGTATTTTTGTTTGATTTCTTTTGGACTAACGATCACTTTCAAGGTTCTTATTGAAAATTAATTAAAAACAAGATGACTTCAAAGGAAGCTCTTTCAATTGGCACTAATGTCAAACCCCCTGTTCTGTTCAAAGGGTAGTATGAGCAATGGAAAGATAGATTCTTAGATTTCATTGACCGACATGCAAATGGAGAAAACATTTTGATGTCCATTACTGAAGGTCCAATGGTACCACCAACTGTGGAGATACCAGATGATGAATCCTCTGACAGTGAGGATAGAGACGAAGACGGAGTAAGAAAGATGAAAACAGTTCCTAAGGATTTTTCCCTGTACTCGGATGAGCAGAAGAGTCGTTTCAAAGCTGATAAACAATCTAGATCTATGTTACTTCAAAGTATCCCCAATGAAATCTACATAAAGATTGACAGCTACAAAGCTAACGCAAAGAAAATGTGGGATCAACTATAGAAGATGATGATGGGCTCTAAGGTTGGGAATCAGATGAAAGTGACTAATTGTATAAACAACTATGAAGAGTTTAAGACCAAAGACATTGAGAGCCTAGAAGAAACTTATGAAAGATTTGTGCTTCTTTTGAACGAACTTTCCAAGAACAAAGTCAAGAAGAAGCAGATAGAGAATAATGTCAAGTTTCTAAGCATTCTGCAGCCGGAATGGAAGAAGCACACACGAAGAAGGAAGGATCTTAATGACATTCCACTGCATGAAGTGTATGAGACACTAAGAAATAATGAAGAAAAGGTGGAAGAGAAAAGGACTGAGAAGAAAAAGAAAGTTGAGAAAGTGTCAGATCCTATTGCCCTAGTAGCAGGTGAAAAAGAGAAGGAAAAGAAAGAAAAGAAGAAGAAGAAGAAATTTGTAATTCCAAGTTCTGATTCTGAGTCTGCAACTGATAGTGATGATGGAGAAAATATCAAGCAAGCCATGTTGCTACTGACCCGAGCTTTTCAGAAAAAGTTCTACAAGAAACCAGGGTCAAATTCTGAGGGATACTTGTCATCAGGTTCAAAGAATCATGAACACAAGGAAAGAGTTGAAGGAAGAAGATTCTAGGAGAAAAAATATGTGGAGAAAAGGCCAGAGGAAAGAAAGAAGTTTGTGAATGACTATGCTGGTGCTGAAAAGAAGACTGATGATTTGATCAAATGCTACAACTGTGGCAAGGTCGGTCATTATGCCAAGGACTGTAGGAAGTCGAAAGTGAGAAACTCGGAATATGACAAGAACAAAATGCTCTTATCTAAGCAACAAGAAGCTGACAAGGCAGTCATGGTCGAGGATGAGTTTTGGCTAGATCATTCAGATGTCGAAGAAGAGAAAGAAGAGACAACACATATGTTCTTGATGGGTGACAATGTGAAGTATGATGATTTTGAAGATGAGACATCTGATGAGGTAATGAACTTATCTAAATCTGATTTCATGACCAAAATGGAAGCCATGATGGTCGAACTTCAAGACCTACAATCTAAACTGTAAAATGAAAAGAGCAGAATTGCAAAGAAAAATAAAAGATCTTTGACCTTAACAAAGCAGTTATTGGAAACAAAGATCTAATTGATTCTCTAAACAAATCTGTCTCTAATCTTAAACAAGAAAAATATTGTTTTGAAAGTAAGATTTCTGATTTTGTTTCTAAGATTTCGAAGTCTGATTTTGAGAACCAATAATCCATACTAAAAGCTCACAAATTGCAGATAGAAAACAAGAGCTTAACAAAGAAGGTAAATGTTTTGGAAGCCAAACTGTATGCACGAGGACAAACAAATCAAACTATTTTTCTAAACACTACTAATGAAGAGGTGATTTTAAAGAAAAATGGGGACTCGGTCACGAAAACCCTCATTATCTTAAGAAAGCCATCAGAAAACAACCAACATTGTATAACTTTGATTTTCTTTTTGTTGCTGGTAAAAATCATCATTTAAAACCCAAACTCGTTACCAAGTCATCGGATGAGGTTGATGCGAAAGAAGATGATAAAAGAAAGAATTTAAAGAAAATGCAAATACCATTCTACTATCAAAAGTTGAATGATAGTTATCATTATGAAAAACCAAAGGTTCTTTCAAATGATTATTTTGCTAGCTATTCTACTACTGAGATGGAGGCAAAACCTGTAAAAGCAAAAATTTATGTTCATCCACTCATTTTAGAAAGTAAAATAATTGAGCTAGAAAATATGTTATCTGATGAAAGAATCTTGATTGATATAGAACAAAATGTATTTTCTACTGTCTTTAGTAACACTGTTTTTAAAACTGAATCTATTGAGTGTTCAACATCTTCTATTGCACCTCACACTTCAGAAGTTGACCTTGATGACTTATTTGGGTTTGCAAATGATTTTCTAAATTCTGATGAAGGGTGTATAGATGAGATTTATTTGTTTGACTTCAATGCACAACTACCAGATCATTCTACTTTTGTCATAAATGGTGAAGTTTTACCAAGTGTGTTTGAAATCGGTGAATCATCAACTAGGTTGATGAACCAGTATCTGTGAATGTTGATTACTATGCAAAAGAAACAACACTCACAGAAACGAAAAAATACTGGTAAATCAAAGAAAAGACATTCTCATAAATCCGATTTTCCTAATAAATCTAAATCTTTTGTTTCAGATTTAAGAAAGAAAAGGTCAGATGGTCGAACTGAATGGCGACCAAAGCAGGAGCTTGATGAGAATTCACAATCATCTCCTGATATAGATTGTAATATATCTACTAGTAGTGATTCTGATAAAATTGGTTATGTTGCTTCATATAAACTAAACCTTGTAACTTCTTAAAAGAGATATACTAAAAAAGCAATTATTCCAATTGTCTCAGTTTGCTACTAAGTCGTCTAATTTTAGATGGAATGATTTGGTTTCTCATCAACTTTCTGATGAATGGTTTGGAAATTATTATGTTTGTTCTTACAAGTCTTATGCTTCAAAAGGTTTTCGAAAGTTCAGAGGATCCATATCTAAATGGATACCAAAATCTTACGCTAAATCGATAGGACCCATTTTTAAATGGGTACCTAAAGTTGTTCTTCCCTGATTTTCTCTTATGCAGACACGTCATATGTGGTACTTGGATGTTCCAAGCATATGACAGGGCAAAAGGATTTATTGTCTAATTATACAGAGAAATTATGCGGGAATGTGAGGTTCGGTAATGATCAATTTTCACCAATTCTGGGATATGGTGACGTGATCCAAGACAATGTTTTGTCAGAAGTTCACTAGACCTTACGGTCTAACCCTCGTTTTCAATCCTAAAAACCCTTTTCAGGTAGGAGTGTGGGTGGAAATTCCAGTAAAGGAAAGGAGAAAGTGTAAAAGCCAGAAGTGAGCTCTAATGGAGGCATAACTAATCTTAGTTGTCTTTTAAATTTTGAAGCTCTTGGCTGTAGGCTAGACTATCGTTGTTAAATTATTGATTTTGCTATTGTAAACCTTTGGTATTGGATTTATGTCATGTTATGTTTGGGCTTGAATTTTTGGGTTGTTACATTTGGTATCAGAGCCATAGTTTGAGGTATTTAGGTGACCGGATAGGCCTAGACTTAAACTGAGAACTTAGGAAACTCAGCCGAGAGATAGGATGCCTGAGAAATTTCACTCTAGGAGCGATAATGATAAGGTAGTGAGGATTGTCAGGTAAGGTAAATTTGGGGTTCCACCTGGCCAGTGTAATCGCAAATCTACAGGTACATGTATGTGCTTAATTAACCTTGTCATGTTAGGTTTTTCTAAGAGTTGTTTTTGTGGTATGAGCAGTTTTGACATGTCGGGTGTAACATCCCGAAATTTCCATTTGTTAAATTAAATTTTTGATTTTTGGGCTTGAATCTTTAATTTTATAGTTTTAATGGATGAATGATTCAATTACGAGTCCAGCGGTTCTTTCCGTAGCAAAAACGGAGTTATAACGAAGAAGTTATGACCAAAATGGGAATTGACCAAATGAGAAGAAGTTTGATGTGTTTCTGTGTGCGGCACACGACCCGTGCGCCATCCTTCATTAAAAACGCACGGGCCGTGCGCATGTGACAGTGGCCCAGTGCGGGGTTAAATGAATATTTCCCCAAATCTCATCCATTTCTCATTCTCTATCTTCCAAATTTCTCTCTCAAACCCTCCACATTCATTTACTTCACCTAGGGCTTCTTCAACCACCAAACCAACACCATTGATTGCTAGAGTCAAGATTATCATTCTAGTTTTCGGTTTGAAAACTTCACCACCATCTTCATCTTCTCCAAGTGTTCAAGTCATATTTTGGGTTTTCATCTCCTACCTCTTTTCTTAAGGTTTTGGGTTGGTGAAAGTATTAAACCTTCATCAAAGGTTCATCACGGTAATTTCTCCAAGGTGTTCTTCAAGATCCTCATCTTCTTCAAGTCTCACCTTCTTCAAGCTAGGGTTTCATCTTTTCTAGGTTTTGGTCAAAAACCTAGATTGTGAGTTTACTAACCTTTTGTTAAAACTAGATACACATCATTATCTTGTACTTGTTGATGTCAATGCATCTCTCAAATGTTCATATTTCATGTTTCAAGTATTTTGGTGGTTTTTACCCATGGATTTATGTATGTGAAAGTCACCATGTTTTATATAAGTATACTTTGGGATGTTGATGATTCCTTCTTAGAATGCCTTTTTGGCGACCTTATATTCTCACGAAGTATTTGAATGGATATTATATCATATGATGGAATTACATGCTTAGGATGGTAATATTGTATTCTTGGTTGATACCCGAATGACTAACGGGATGAAACACATCTTTGAGACCTCCTATATGCATTATGTGGACGAACCAAGTCTGTGATTCAGTATAGGAATGTAGGTGGGTGACAATTGGAGAATTTCCTAAGGCGGTAGTCTCCTATGTACCTAGACCTCCGCCGTCGGGGAATTTCCAAAGGCGGTAGTCCCCGGTGCGTGTCGGACCTTTGGGTTGCCAGAGAAAGTGGCTTCAAGGTGCATTGCCTCTTTGGGTGAACCGGATTGGAGATATGGGTCGCTCCCGTTGACTCCACATCTACGTGATTATTTGTTAACTGCTGATAAGAACTGTAACTATTTCCGGCATGATTTTACTTGTTCAACTCACTAGGATTTTTGGCCTAACACTTGTTTGGTGTCGATGTGTATCTCAGGTGTTAGCAGCGCGACTCCTAGGCAGGTATAGACGCTTTCGGCGAGAGCTTGGGGATACAGCAATTGGACTATTTTGATAAGCCTTGGGTTTATAGATGACACCCCTTTTTGTAATCACTTTTCTTGATTTAGAAATTAGATTAGTCGGTTGTTGTTTATTTATCCGTTAAATTACAACTGTGATTAAACAGGTTTATTTGTATTATTCCCCTTTTTGGGAGGCTCTTGCTATGGCAATCTATATACCGCTTCTCCTCTTTTGGAAAGTTTTGTTATCCCTATTTTTAGGGTGTTACAAGTTGGTATCAGAGCTTTAGTTTAGGTGAACTAGGTATTGTTGTAGCATACCTAGACTTAAGCTTTAGACTGTTTTGACTTCACTGTCCTCTTGGGGGTAGAAATCCTAGGTGGGGAGAGTGTTAGGTTGCGGAATTACACTAATTGAGAGTTGTGATGATGGTGACAAGAATTCTTGTGTATGGTTCGTTCATAATTTCACTTAGCTATTGCTATTATGAAAGCATTGTTACGTGAGCATACTTGATTTACTGTTATTGTGATAATTGATGAATGTATTAGTACGTAAAATGAGTTAAACTCACTTAGTCTTTTCTCAATCCCTTTCTCGTGCTTGTGTGGCAGCGTGCAATAGTAAACACACGGAGCAGACTACCGAATTTGCCTGAGGCGCAAGTGGAAGTGCAATCTACCGCTGAGCGACCTCCTTTGGTCATAACCTCCGATGAACCTCCCATACCCCCGATGTTGAGAAGAGAACCGGAGCATATTCCTCACAGGAACATCGTGGCAGATAATGCTATCCTGGAAAAGGTGACCATGGAAACCAGGATTCGAGATAGCATGATGCTGGCTATGAATTCTGCCATGGCCCAGCAACAACTCCAACAACAAGAGTTTTTCATGAAACTCCTAGAAGATCGAGATACTAGCAACCGCCGACCCGAGGTTATGGCGGAGAACATTATAGCTGGGTCGGGTGGCAGACCTGAGGTAGTGGTAACCGAAGAGCAACCGAGCAACGTGAATCAGGAGAGGACTAAGGGATGCACCTACAAGGCTTTTTGGGGGTGCAACCCTAAGGAGTTTGCGGGTTCCGATAACCCGGTTGCGTGCATGTACTGGCTCAAGGAAGTGGAGATGGCCTTTGAGTCAAGTGAGTGCGACGTGTCGTAGCGAGTGAAGTTTGCTTCCCTACTACTCCGGGGAGAGGCATTGATCTGGTGGAATCTCACCCGGTCTACCCTCACCCCCGAAGTCCTAGCCAAGCTGACATGGCCGGTTTTCAAGAAGAAGATCACGGACAAGTATTGTAGCGAGCGTTCGTTGGACAAGCTGGAAGCCGAGTTCCGAAATCTGAAGAAAGGAAATTTGCCAGTAGCCAACTACTCCAAGTTGTTTCTGGAGAAGTTGAACTTGGTGGGATATCTGGTCCCAGATGAGAGATCTAAAATTAAGGATTTCTGTCTTGGCCTACCGGCCGATATGCGGACTGACGTGCGCAATGCCGGAGGGTCGACTCTTCAAGAAGTCATTGAAGAGGCTTTGCTTGTGGAAGACGATAGGTTGGCTAAAAAGGAGGAAAGAAGCGTTGCGGGTGAGAAGAGGAAGTGGGAAGGGCCATCTGGGCCCGTTCGTCAGTCGAAGCCTTTTGTTAGCGGGAGAGCTGGCGACGCTCGTAAAAGTGATCAGTGGTGCCAAAGGTGTAGAACCAAACACTCGGGCGCGTGTGCTCCTAAAACCTACGTAGGTCCGGTAGGTTGTACCAAGTGTGGCAAGAAGGGCCATGTGGCTCGTGATTGCGCTACTCATCCGACGATATGTTTTGAGTGCCAGGAGCCGGGGGACATGAGGAGAAATTGTCCAAAGGTGGTGGGGTTTAATCAAAGCAGGTCTGTAGGGTCGACGACTAGAGTCGACCAATCGCCGAGGGTGCCGAGTCGAGCTTTTCGGATGACTACCGAAGAGGCAAAGGAAACTGCCGATGTTGTTTCGGGTACGTTCCTAGTAAACTCCTTGCCTGCTCGTGTTTTGTTTGATTCGGGTGCTACGTGTTCGTTTGTATCGGATATTTTCTGTAAGCGTTTCGTCACTCCTATTAGTGTCCTTCCCGATGCATTAGTAGTAGAGATTGCTAGTGGTGACCAAGTAATTATTCGAGACCGTTATTGCGATTGCACCATAGAGATCAATGGGAGTCCTTTTGTGGTGGACTTACTACCTATGATCATCGGTGGATTCGACGTGGTCATAGGCATGGATTGGATGTCAAGGCACAAGGCTGACATCTTTTGTTCTAAGAAGATGATCCAAGTGCCTTTGACGGAAGGCGGCGTGGTCGTCATCTATGGGGAGAAAGGGAAGGGGCGCAACCCCATTATTTTCTCCCTCAAAGCGCGGAAGTTTCTAGCGAAGGGTTACCCTTCGTATCTAGCGTACGTTGTGGACGCGAAGAAGGAAAAGAAGACGGTGGAAGACGTGAGGATCGTGCGGGATTATCCGGACGTCTTTCCGGAAGACCTTCCCGTATTACCACCGGAACGTCAAGTGGAGTTTCAAATTGACCTCACTCCGGGAGCGGCTCCGATAGCCCAAGCTCCCTATCGTTTGGCCCCGACGGAAATGAAGGAGATAATGATGCAACTTCAAGAGTTGTTAGAAAAGGGTTTTATATGACCGAGTTCTTCACCTTGGGGAGCGCCGGTGTTGTTCGTAAAGAAGAAGGATGAATCGATCAGGATGTGCATTGACTACCGTGAGTTGAATAAAGTCACGGTAAAGAACAAGTATCCTTTACCTCACATCGATGACCTCTTCGATCAACTTCAAGGTGCGGGATGTTTCTCGAAGATTGACCTCCGATCAGGTTATCATCAAGTGAGAGTGAAGAATGATGATATTCCAAATACGGCCTTCCGAACGCGTTACGGTCATTATGAGTTCTTGGTGATGCCTTTTGGGTTGACCAATGTGCCGGCCGTATTTATGGACTTGATGAACCGTGTGTGTCGCCCATTCTTGGATAAATCCATGATCGTCTTCATCGATGACATTTTAATTTACTCTAAGGATGAGTCCGAGCATGGGAAGCATTTGCGGGAAGTCTTGGAAGTTCTAAGAAGAGAGAAGTTATTCGCGAAGTTCTCTAAGTGCGAATTTTGGCTTCAAGAAGTGCAATTCTTGGGGCACGTGGTGTCAAAGGACGGCGTAAAGGTAGATCTGGAAAAGATCGAGGCAATGATGAGTTGGGAGCCTCCAACCAGTCCGACAGAGATTCGAAGCTTCTTGGGTTTGGCGGGTTACTACCGGCGTTTCATTCGAGATTTTTCCAAGATAGCTACACCGCTCACTTCTCTTACATGGAAGGATGTCAGGTTTCTTTGGACCGATGCACAAGAGCAAGACTTTCAAACGCTCAAGAGGAAGTTGTGCGAAGCTCCGATCTTATCCTTGCCTGAAGGATCGGAAGACTTCGTAGTGTATAGTGACGCTTCTAAGATAGGGCTTGGATGTGTGTTTATGCAGCGAGGGAAAGTCATTGCCTATGCTTCTAGGCAACTAAAGGAGCCTGAGAAGAACTACCCGACGCACGACTTGGAGTTGGCGGCAGTAGTTTTCACGTTAAAATTGTGACGACATTACTTGTACGGGACCAAGTGCACTCTTTTCACGGATCACAAGAGTCTCAAGTACATCTTCGATCAAAAAGAACTCAACATGCGGCAAAGAAGATGGATTGAACTTCTAAAAGATTATGATTGTGATCTACTCTACCATCCCGGCAAGGCCAATGTGGTGGCGGATGCTTTGAGCAGGAGGAGCCATGATGGTGGCGTTAAATTGTCCCTTACAAGAATCAACATGGTATCAAGTTTGGTAGAAAGCATCAATATGTGGCATGTGGAAGCGCTCAAAGAACAAAACCTCAAGTCCGAGGTCATGGTGAAACAGAGGGAACTTTTGACGGAAGATAGTCGCAGGCTTAAACTTTTTCAAGATCGTATTTGGGTGCCTAAGTTGGGTGGAAATCGAGAATTACTTCTAGAAGACGCGCACAAGTCAAAGTATTCTATACATCCCGGTAGTACCAAGATGTATAGAGATTTAAAATTAATTTATTGGTGGCCGGTGATGAAGTTGGATGTGGCTAACTACGTGGAGAAGTGTGTCACGTGCCTTCAAGTCAAGGCCGAACATCAAAGACCGTATGGAAGTTTACAACCATTGTCCATTCCCGAGTGGAAGTGGGACAACATTACCATGGATTTCGTGACAAAGCTACCGAAGACCTTGCGAGGCCATGATACGATCTGGGTAGTTGTTGATCGGCTAACCAAGAGTGCGTACTTCCTTGCAATGAGGGAGACTTTGCCAATGGAGAAGTTGGCCAAACTTTACATAGATGAAGTCGTGTCGAGGCATGGGGTCCCACAATCTATCGTGTCGGATCGAGATAGCCGATTCACGTCGAACTTTTGGGCAAGCTTGCAAAAGGAGTTGGGTACCCGATTGAATTTGAGCATGACTTATCATCCTCAAACAGACGGCCAAAGCGAGAGGGCGATCCAGACATTAGAAGACATGTTGAGGTCGTGTGTGATAGACTTCGGGGGAAGTTGGGATTCACATCTACCTCTAGTAGAGTTCGCGTACAACAACAGTTATCATTCTAGTATTGGAATGGCACCGTTCGAGGCTTTATATGGACGGAAGTGCAGAACTCTGGTATGTTGGCTAGAAGCGGGCGAGAAGCAATTTGCCGGACCAGAAATCATTCAAGAAACGGCCGACAAGGTGAAAGAAATTCGGGAAAGGCTAAAGGCGGCACAAGATCGACAAAAGAGTTATGCGGACAAGAGAAGAAGACCGGTCGAGTTTCAAGTAGGCGACCGAGTCATGTTAAAAGTATCTCCATGGAAGGGAATTATCCGGTTCGGGAAGCGTGAAAAGCTTAGTCCTCGTTTCCTTGGACCTTTCACTATTTTGGAGAAAATTGGTTTACAAGCCTATCGGTTGGATTTACCACCGGAAATGGAAGGAATACATCCCACGTTTCACGTATGTTACCTTAGAAAGTGTCTAGCCGAAGAGGAAAGCGTGATTCCTTTATCAGAAACTCGTGTGTGCAATGGGAATCGTTGTGTAGAAGAACCGGAAGCGATTTTAGAATCGAAGGTAAAGAAGTTGAGGCATAAGAACGTAGTTATGGTTAAAGTCCAATGGAATCATCATCGGGGTGTTAATGTTACTTGGGAATCCGAAGATGATATGAAGTTACGATACCCTCACTTGTTTAGTTAGGGTGAGATTTAGGGGACGAAATCCTCGTTAGGTGGAGATGATTGTAACATCCCGAAATTTCCATTTGTTAAATTAAATTTTTGATTTTTGGGTTTGAATCTTTAATTTTATAGTTTGAATGGATGAATGATTCAATTACGAGTCCAACGGTTCTTTCCGTAGCGAAAACGGAGCTATAACGAAGAAGTTATGACCAAAATGGGAATTGACCAAATGAGAAGAAGTTTGATGTGTTTCTGTGTGCGGCGCATGACCCGTGCGCCATCCTTCATTAAAAACGCACGGGCCGTGCGCATGTGACAGTGGCCCAGTGCGGGGTTAAATGAATATTTCCCCAAATCTCATCCATTTCTCATTCTCTATCTTCCAAATTTCACTCTCAAACCCTCTACATTCATTTACTTCACCTAGGGCTTCTTCAACCACCAAACCAACACCATTGATTGCTAGAGTCAAGATTATCATTCTAGGTTTCGGTTTGAAGACTTCACCACCATCTTCATCTTCTCCAAGTGTTCAAGTCATATTTTGGGTTTTCATCTCCTACCTCTTTTCTTAAGGTTTTGGGTTGGTGAAAGTATTAAACCTTCATTAAAGGTTCATCACGGTAATTTCTCCATGGTGTTCTTCAAGATCCTCATCTTCTTCAAGTCTCACCTTCTTCAAGCTAGGGTTTCATCTTTTCTAGGTTTTGGTCAAAAACCTAGATTGTGAGTTTACTAACCTTTTGTTAAAACTAGATACACATCATTATCTTGTACTTGTTGATGTCAATGCATCTCTCAAATGTTCATATTTCATGTTTCAAGTATTTTGGGGGTTTTTACCCATGGATTTATGTATGTGAAAGTCACCATGTTTTATATAAGTATACTTTGGGATGTTGATGATTCCTTCTTGGAATGCCTTTTTGGCGACCTTATATTCTCACGAAGTATTTGAATGGATATTATGTCATATGATGGAATTACATGCTTAGGATGGTAATATTGTATTCTTGGTTGATACCCGAATGACTAACGGGATGAAACACATCTTTGAGACCTCCTATATGCATTATGTGGACGAACCAAGTCTGTGATTCACTATAATAATGTAGGTGGGTGACAATTGGAGAATTTCCTAAGGCGATAGTCTCCTATGTACCTAGACCTCCGCCGTCGGGGAATTTCCAAAGGCGGTAGTCCCCGGTGCGTGTCGGACCTTTGGGTTGCCAGAGAAAGTGGCTTCAAGGTGCATTGCCTCTTTGAGTGAACCGGATTGGAGATATGGGTCGCTCCCGTTGACTCCACATCTACGTGATTATTTGTTAACTGCTGATAAGAACTGTAACTATTTCCGGCATGATTTTACTTGTTCAACTCACTAGGCTTTTTGGCCTAACACTTGTTTGGTGTCGATGTGTATCTTAGGTGTTAGCAGCGCGGCTCCTAGGCAGGTATAGACGCTTTGGGCTAGAGCTTGGGGATACAACAATTGGACTATTTTGATAAGCCTTGGGTTTATAGATGACACCCCTTTTTGTAATCTCTTTTCTAGATGTAGAAATTAGATTAGTTGGTTGTTGTTTATTTATCCGTTAAATTACAACTGTGATTAAACAGGTTTATTTGTATTATTCCCCTTTTTAGGAGGCTCTTGCTATTGAAATATATATACCGCTTCTCCTCTTTTGGAAAGTTTTGTTATCCCTATTTATAGGGTGTTACACCGGGAAGATCGTTGAGGAGCAAATCAGTACCGACTGAGGAGTCATAGCCTGTCAACGAGACTCCTGTGGTGGAGCGGGATACACCTCTAAGGCAACCCGTCGCCCGTGGTAGGGCTAGGGGACGAGAAAAGAAGTAAGTGAGGACCACCCGAAAGACTACCACCCAAGTGGAACCGGAAGTCGGGAATCGGGGTCGGGGAATGACTCAATCTGGTCGGCGGGCAAGAAGAGCGGAAATTCCTGTTAATAGAGAAACGTCGCAGCAAGAAAGTTCTACTTTTGTGAGGGGAAGGGGTCAGCCACGAGGTCGGGGCCGTGGACGTAACCATGCTTTTGTTACCCATGCGGCCTTTGCTGCTGAAATGGGTAAACTGCAAGAGACTTAGAATGCTATATTAGCACAGAGGGACGGGGCTGTGTCGGGCAACAAAGACATAATTGAGAGTAAGGAAGGATCTAAAATGTCCAACCCACCTGTCTCGATAGAGGGTAGTCAACGTCAATCGACTACGTTGGTGGTGAATGAGTCAGCAGCTAAGGGGTGCTGCTACAAAGAATTTGCTACTTGCAAGCCTCCTACCTATAAAGGAGAGTGTGATCCAGTATGAGCACCAAAATAGGTCAAGGGTATGGAGTTGGCGTTCGACACCAGCAAATGCGCGAGAGAGGATAAGGTGGTCTATGCTCTGTCAATGTTGAGAGATGAAGCTGTAATGTGGTGGGATGCTAAATATGGAGGTCAGGGCTCATCGGTGGCCAAAGGTATGTCTTGGGAGACTTTTGTGAGCAAGTTCAAAGCACAATTCTGCCCTCTGGCGGCAGTCAAAAAGTTGGAAGAGGAGTTTCTGGGTCTGGAGCAAAGAGAGATGACAGTTTGAGAATACACATCGAAGTTTATAGAAAAGTCCCGTTTCGCTGAGATTTATGTGTCGAGTGAGGAGAGGCGTGTGAGCGATACATCTTTGGTCTGAGGAGTGATATACGAGAATTTGTCACGAACAAGAACCAACTACTTTTCAGGCGGCGATCAACGCGGCAAAAATGAGAGAGAAAGAAAAGAACCGCCAAACCTTGGAAAAAGGGAGTGAGAAACGTAAATGGGACGGTCTGGGAATTTTTGTGTTAGAGTCTTGTTTTGAGTCAATTTGTTTAAGTCTTTGTGTGTCTTTTTCATGTAACTTGTGTAGAGTTCAAGTCTTTGTTTGACCCCATATAAAACATATTTGTCTTGTTTTGTGTAAGTTCAGTAAGTTCATTGAGTCATTCATGTAATAGTTTTGTGAGACATATGAATACGAAATCTTGTGACTCAAATCATCTCATCTTATTCTTTTGATTGTTAATTCTTTTGTGCATGATTAAATATGATTGCTTGATTTCTAGGATCACAATTGGTATCAGAGCATGATCAGAAATTTTAGAAAGATTTGAATTTGCCCTTTTGGAAATGTAGGTATGGGTTATTCACCATGCCTGTGCCTGAAGCTTTATTAGACTATGCAGATCCAGAGTGTCCTAGTATCATAGATTATAGAGAGTCTATGGGACGGCCAGAACCAGTCATCCCTACCCAAGGCTCCACCCCTAGGCGAGCGGAGTCTGTGAGGGTTTCTGATACCTCGGGGGTACAGAAATGGGGAGCGAAGAGAAAAAATTCCGAGAGGGGTTCTGGAAGGGGTCAGAGACCACGACTAGAGGCATCAAGGTCATGGGTTGTTACCCCACGTATAGTGACACCTTCTGTCGAAGAAGGTTATGGCTCTGAACATGATTTGGATCTTGCAAATGATGATCATATAGATAATTGAAGTGATACAAGTTTAGTGTCGTCTGCTTCTAGTTCAAAGGATGATGACCAAACAGATTCTGATGCTGAAACTGCTAAAGGTGGATCAGATAATGGTGACGATCATGATGATGATGGTAATGCTGATGATGGAATTTTTGTTGAAACTGATGTTGTTGCTACTACTCACACAGATCAAGTTGATGTCTGTGATGATGATGAAATTGATGTCTTTGAACCATTCTATGGTACTTATGCCATGGAAGTGGATGAGCAACAACGTGTCGACTCAGTTCTTACAGCAGTTGTTGGAAATATAAGGCGGAACGAGGGAGATTTAGTTTAAAATCTTGAGAGAAAGAGTGCAATTGTAGAAAAAGAACATGGTGAGCGTGTGATAACCCATACCTACATTTCCAAAAGGGGAACCTCATCTAGCACTTCGTCGCATGTGTTGCGATCGGATGCTCAAGTCATAAGCAATCCACTTATGCACTCGCACACCAAAACCAACCACTCTATGTCTTCTCAACAAGATATAGTTTCATGTTCTCATGGTGAATTAGCACAAAATCTACTGGGTTCTCATTTAGAGAATCAAGGTATTGAAAATAGAGAACAACAGCCCCAGTTCTCGATTTCTATTCCTTCACAATTGAGTCTAGTGCCATATCGTTTACCAATTATTCTTCCTAGGACACTATTTACTGTTTCTACCATCGGATGTCTCAGTGACGCGATTGGAACATCCGTAGTAGATTCGCATACCAGACTATGAGGATCGGATGGAAGTCCTTTCATCGCCACGTCTTTACCAACGATGAACACAGGCCATGCAATTGATTCGTCAGTTGTCATGAAAACGGTTAATCTAAGTGATACCGGAGTTACTCACCTAGACTTCGTGTCAAAGGAACTACTCGACGGCGCCTTAAAGGCTGTTGAAACCCGTATCTTTGAGAAGGTGGAGGAAGAAATTGGTGGTATTAAATGTCTTTTGAAAGGGAAGGATCCAGTTATTCAACCTGAGCCTGTACACCATAGCCAGCAAATTCCAAACACTCAACCTGCTGATTTATCTATTGATGAGCTTAAATATTTGTTTCTTGCAAAGTTGCTATCTCAAGCTCCGGATTCTCAACAAGATGCAGATCTTCTTACCCTTCTGCAATACCACCAACAAAATCAACCTCCACAGACTGTTCAACCAGCAGATGTGGTTAGTGCCTCAGAGTTTCAGTCTTTCAAATCTGATATTATGTTTGCTCTATCTGAAATCAAACAGGTAATTCAAACTTCTTGCAAAACCCAAGCAGATGTTTCTACTAACGAACATGATCATGATCCAGATAATGATCATGAGGGGGAGAAAAGGGAGAAACAAGCAGCTGCTACTGGATCTGGTGTATTAGTTATGGTGGAAGAGAGAACTAAAAATGTTGAAGGTGAAGAAAGGGGAGCTGATCATGATTCTGAGTAGAATGATCAAATGGAGATTGTGTTATATGTTGGAGAAGGTGTTGGATCGAGGTTTGAAAAGCCTAAGATTGCAACAAGGCAGGAAATTCTAGAGATTACAGGTCTTCCTAATCCTGATGTTATAGCTCTTAAAGATAATACTTTTGAGGAAGCTGATGCAAAGTATGTGTTGTATTGGAAAATGAAGTAGGAAGAGCATAAAAATAAATTCTTGGAGATGGAATCTGATGATGAAGTTGTTGATGTTACTGAGTTTGTTAAAAGAGCTCAAGAGATTCTAGAGAATGAAGCCAACATACTTGATGATTTATTTGAGGACAGAGACACATATGCATTGAATGATATGTATGCTCAGAGTACACCTGAGGGATTACATTTAAGTCCTGTTCATGAGCATATTCCTGAACCAAGTATTGATGCAGTTCAATCTGTTCCTTCATTCAGTGAGTTTTGTTCTCGTCCCACTGTTGTTCAATCTGATGTTGCTGAGCAGAATGTTAATCTGAATGTTGAATCATCTTTCAATCCTGATTCTGATATTCATATGGCTGAAATTCATGTTTCTAAGACTCAAATGGAAGAAGAATTGCCATATCAAAAGAAGCCTGGAAGTCTAGTTCATCAAGAGGAGTTTGTTAAAGAACCATCGATTGTACCAAAGTTTCCACAAACTGAAGTACGATCTTCAGATAAACCTGCAGAGGGTTCTACTCCATTTACTGGATATGATGAATCTGGTATGTCTATGCAAGAGATTAAAAGAATCAGAAGAATGTTAAGAGTTCCTTACTTGGAAGAAGGAGTTAAGATTTTTGTGAGCTATATTAGACAGTTAGATCAAGCTCAACTTTTGGGAATTCAAGACAAGTCACTAGAATACCGGAAGGATTACATCAAAATGTTGCAAGTAAGGAGCAAAACTTAAAAAGAAGTCATGATCAAACATGAAATTGTGCAAGTTTATTTTGTTACCATGAAGAAGTATAATAGCACATGGTATCCACAGTTTGAAGTTCATAGGAAGAACTTGTCTAATTATACTTTCAGTGATGCTGATTTTGCCAACATAAACTTTTGGGATATTGAGTTTATGTATCATGACTTCAGAAGTAGAACTATCAGGCATCCTGATATTGTATTTGCTTTGGATTGTATCAAGAGATTTATCCGAAGGCATATCTATCATACTTATCTGTATGATTTTCAGCTAGGCATTGAAACTAACCAAAGGAGGGTTAATTTACTTGCACCTGACATGACTCATCCTCTACTTGAAGAGATTCCACTCTACACAGAAATAAGAGAGCCAGAACTTAGTGTTGTGTATGAAAATGATGCTAAAAAGGAGAAGAGATTTATGAGAGCAACTGAAATAGCTAAGTATTCTGATGGAACTCTGAAAGATGTTTTGAAGAATCTAAAGGACAAGTATGAGAAGAGTGAGAAGCAAAGGTTAGATGAAAATGATCATATGCCCAAAATGCAAAGGATTTGTACTGAAGATGTCATAGATATAATCAAGGACAGAATCAGATCAGAGAGGCAATCAGAAGGTTTGAGGGATATCTGGGATTGAGAAGATCTAGCATGAAGAGGTGGAAAAATTGAAGTTTTTCAAATTCCTCAAAAAGGGGGAGATTGTTAGAGTCTTGTTTTGAGTCAATTTGGTAAAGTCTTTGTGTGTCTTTTTCATGTAGCTTGTGTAGAGGTCAAGTCTTTGTTTGACCCTATATAAAGCATCTTTGCCTTGTTTTGTGTAATTTAAGTAAGTTCATTGAGTCATTCATGTAATAGTTTTGTGAGACATATGAATACAAAATCTTGTGACTCAAATCATCTCTTCTTATTCTTTTGACTGTTAATTCTTTTGTGCATGATTAAACATGATTGCTTGATTTCTGGGATCACATGATGGAAGAAAAGGGAAGGTGTTCAGATCTGATGGTCGAGGGGATTGCGGGGTAACGTCCAAGCCGTGTGGTAAATGTCACCGGGTTCATAGGGGAGAATGTGTGATAGACTCAAGGTCTTGCTACTGGTGTGGGGTATCAGGTCATGTTACGAAAGATTGTCCGAAGAATAAATCATGTTTCCAATGTGGGTCGCCTGACCATATTCGTCCAGACTACCCGCAGCTGAAAAAAGGGTGGGGCGGCACAGTATGGCAGAAGGCAGGGAAGCAAGGGGGAGGAGAAAAGGCCAGAGCCAGCGCGTTCGAAGGGACGTGCTTTTCATATGACGACGGTGGAGGCAGAGGAAGTACCGGAAGTAGTGTCAGGTACATTTCTGGTGAATTCATTACTTACCAATGTGTTATTTGATTCTGGGGCAGATCGTTCCTTTGTGTCTGTTGCTTTTATGAAATGCCTGAATGTGAAAACTATATGTTTAGAGAGGGCATTAGAGATATAAACGGCCTGTAACACCCGGAAATTTATAAGGTAAGTATTTATTTCCTTTACTTCATAAATGGTGATGAATTGAGAATATGAGGCCTTTATTATGCGCATGATCATCATTATTATGTTGAAATATTTTATGAATTGCTTAACCATCGTAAGTGTCTAAACCTCACGCTCGTTATCGTTTTAGACTGAGTTTTTGGTCTGGTGGGAGAGTGGCACGAGAGTGCCACGCAATAGTGACATTGTCACTATCGCAGGTCACTATCGCGGGGGTTGTACCGTGAGTTTTGAAGTTGGGGCGATTATGACCACGCGATAGTGACACTGTCACTATCGCAGGTCACTCTCGCGAAATTCATACCGCGGGCATCAGGTTCCTCGCGATTGTGACACGCGATAGTGCCAATGGCACTATCGCCTAGCACTATCGCCGTCGGGCTATTTGACTTAAATGAGTTTCTTGACCGAATTTCCTTTCATTTTTACACTCCTCTCTTCTTCTCTTTGGCGATTTTGAGCTCCTAAATCAGTTCCACTCCTCTTAAACCCTAATCCTCATTAATACAAACCCTTCTTGGTGGTTGGGAATCTTGGTGAGGCATTTAATCTTCTCAAAAGAGCTTTTGCTAGGGTTTCTCAAGTCTACAAGCTTCTCTTTTAAGTCTCATCCTCAACTTCTAGGGTTTCATATTTTCTAGGTTTTGGTCCAAAAACCTAGATAGTAAGTTTACTAAACCTTTGTTAAAACTAGATACACATCATAATCTACTACTTGTTATTTTTGCATATTTGCTCAAAATGTTCATCTCTAAATGTTCAAGTATTTGGGGTTTTCTTATGGATATATGTTATGAGTATCTTACCATGATTTAATATATGCATATCTTAGTATTATGATGATTTCTACTTAAGATACATCGTTGGTGATGTAATATCTTTATGATGAAAATGGTTATCTCATGAGTTTTATGTTGAATCTTGTATTAGTAGGATGGTAATATTGTACCCTTGGTTGGTATTGAAATATGCTTCATTGAAATATACCTCATGACCTCCTATAAATTTATGTTGGACGAACCAAGTCAGTAGACACTAGGAGGATGTAGTCTTGGGCGCCACCGTGATGGTATGTGCCAAGACCTCCGCCATTCGGGGAATTTCCATAGTTGTAGTCCCCGGATGTGCCGGGCCTTCTGGATGCCTCTTGTTAGTTGGTATCAAGGTATATCGACTCTTTGGGTGGAACTTGATTGGTGCTATGGGTCTCCCCTATTGACTCCACATTTATTGAACTTTGGTTAACTGCTGATAAGAATTGTAATTAACCTTATATGCTATTTCTTGTACAACTCTCTAGGATTTTTGGCCTAACACTTGTTTGGTGTCGATGTGTATCTCAGGTTCTAGCGGTGTCGTTTATAAGCAGGCATAGCTGCTTTGGGTGAGAGCTTGGGGAATCTTTGTACTGGGACTTATAACTTTTGGAGAAGACGTTTGGGTTTATAGATGACATCCTTTTTGTAATCTCTTTTCTAGATATAGAAATTAGATTAGTTGGTTGTTATTTATTTGTCCAGTAGATTACAACTGTAATTAAGCAGGTTTGTATATTTCCCCATTTTTGGGAGGCTCTAACTATGGCAATTTTATATACCACATGTCTGTTTTTCGGATTTTTGTTATCACTATTTTTAGGGTGTTACACGACCGATGATAATCGAGTGTTCATCAGGGAAGTCTTGGAAGGTTGCGTCATAGATATAGAAGGGAGTTTAGTATCTCTGCGATTGTATCCTATGGCAATGGGGGAGTTTGATATAATGTTGGGAATGGACTGGTTGGCTGAGAATAACACCAATATAGTCTGTAATAAGAAGTTAATTCGCGTACAGATACCAGACAAGGGAACGGTAATCCTGTATGGGAGTCGACGAAACAAAAGGGTTAGCCTTATGTCGATGATTAAGACTGGTAAGTGTTTGAAGAAGGGGTGTGCGGGGTTCTTGGCCTATGTAGTTGATGACAAAAAGGAGAAACGTGGTATTGGTGACGTGAGGGTGGTGATCGAGTATCCCGACGTATTCCCGGAGGACTTAACAACATTACCCCCATATCGCCAAGTAGAGTTTCGCATAGACTTGGTATGGGGCGCGGAAATGAAGGAAATGATGTCTCAGTTGCAAGAACAGTTAGACAAGGGATTCGGGAGACCGAGTACCTCACCTTGGGGTGCGCCGGTAGTCTTTGTGAATAAGAAAGACGGAACAATACGAATGTGCATTGATTACCATGAGCTTAATAAGGTAACAATTAAAAATAAGTATCCGCTCCCGAGGATAGATGATTTGTTCGATCAGTTAGAAGGAGCTAGCTACTTCTCCAAGATTGATTTGCGGCCGGGCTACCATCAGCTTAAAGTAAGAGAGGATGATATTCCAAAAACAGCTTTTCGAACAAGATATGGGCACTATGAGTTTTTGGTGATGCCTTTCGGCCTAACCAACGTGCCAATGACTTTTATGGACTTGATGAATAGAGTGTGTCAACCCTACTTGGATAAGTTTGTAATCGTATTCATAGATGACATACTTATCTACTCGAAATATGAGGAAGAGCATGAGAAACACTTGCGCGCCATTTTGGAATTACTGAAGCGAGAGAAAATTTTTGCCCAATTCTCTAAGTGCGAGTTTTGGTTGAAGGAGGTTCAATTTCTTGGGCACGTAGTGTCCCGAAATGGAATCAAAGTAGACCCATCCAAGATCGAGGCAATTCAAGACTGGGAGCAACCGAGAAACCCGTCGGAAGTGTGAAGTTTTCTAGGGTTGGCAGGATACTATCGGAAGTTCATCAAAGATTTCTCGCGTATCGCAACGCCGTTGACATCCCTCACGAAGAAAAATGTGAAGTTTGTGTGGTCGGAAGCATAAGAATAAGCGTTCCAGAAGTTGATGGTCATGCTGAGTACTGCGCCGATATTAACGTTACCGGAGGGTTCTGATGATTTTGTAGTGTATAGTGATGTGTCGAGGTTAGGACTAGGATGTGTCCTAATGCAGCGAGGAAAAGTGATAGCATACGCGTCTCGTCAATTGAAGGACCACGAGACACGATATCCCACTCATGACCTGGAGTTAGCGGCAGTGGTGTTTGCGTTGAAGATTTGGCGGCACTACCTGTATGGGACGAAGTGCCAGATCATCACAGATCATAAGAGTCTATGTCACCTCTTTGATCAAAAAGATTTAAACATGCGTCAAAGAAGGTGGATAGAATTATTGTTGGATTACGACTGTAAAATCGAATATCACCCTAGAAAGGCCAATGTGGTGGTCGATGCCCTGAGCCGAAAAGAGAGGGGCGAAACTACGAAAGTGGTGGACATGCGAACGGAGGTTTCGTCCAATCTGCTCGATAAGATAAAGAAGGCACAAGCGAAGGCATTGTTTCCTGAAAATATTAAGCAGGAGCGAATGCTCGGAATCATGTTCGCCTTAGCTGAAGATAGTCGAGGGTTGAAGTGCTTAAAGGGTAGAACTTAGGTTCCAAAATCAGGAGAGCGTAGACAAGAAATTTTGGAGGAAGCGCATAAGTCCAAGTATTCAATCCATCTTGGAACGAATAAGATGTATGGAGATTTGAGACAAGACTTCTCGTGGCCGGGTAAGAAGAAGGATATAGCTCAATTTGTGGAGCGTTGTCTTATTTGTTTGCAAGTGAAGGTTGAGCACCAAAGGCCATACGGAAAGTTACAACCATTGAAAATCCCAGTGTGACCAAGCTACCGAGAACCCCGAAGGGCTACGACGCAATATGGGTGATTGTGGACCGATTGATAAAATCGGCACACTTTCTGCCCATTAAGGAGACGTATTCCTTGGAAAGGTTGGCGAAATTGTATATTGACGAAATCGTAACGCGTCATGGGGTGACTATATCGATAGTTTCGGATCGGGACAGTCGTTTCACGTTAGCATTTTGGAAGAGTTTTCAGCGAGAGATGGGGTCGCGCATAAAGCTGAGTACAACATACCACCCTCAGACTGATGGTCAGAGCGAGCGAACCATCCAAACGCTAGAAGACATGTTGAGAGCATGTGTTCTATATTTCCGGGGTTCGTGGGAGAATCATGTATTGCTGATTGAGTTTGCATACAACAATAGCTACCATGCAAGCATTAAGGCGACTCCTTATGAAACTTTGTATGGACGGAAATGTCGAACCCCTTTATGCTAGAATGAAGTCAGGGAAAGACAACTAGCGGGATCGAAGTTGGTGTAACTCACAGCAGATAAGATAGTTCAGATACGAGAAAATCTAAAGGTGGCTCGGGATCGACAAAAGAGCTACGCGGACAAGCAATGGAAAGACATAGAATTTCAAGTTGGGGATCACGTTATGTTCAAGGTGTATCCCTAGAAGGGAGTGGTGCGGTTCAGTAAGAAAGGAAAGTTAAGTCCACATTTTATCGGACCGTTTGCGATAGTGGAACGAATTGGGGAGGTGGCGTATAAGGTCGAACTTCCCAAAGAGTTGCGGGGCATTCATAATACGTTCCATGTCTCCAATTTAAGAAAATGTCTCGCCGACGTGAGCATAGTGGTACCAATGCAAGATGTGCATATTCACGAACGTTTGAACTTCATAGAAGAGCCGGAAGCTGTCACCAACCGAAAGGTCAGAAAGTTGAGAAGTAAAGAGATTGGTTTGGTAAGAGTCCAATGGAGTTTTCATAAAGGACAGGATGCTACTTGGGAGATTGAATCAGAAATGCGAGCCAAATATCCCCATTTGTTCGAAGAGGAGATTATGGGGACGGAATCCTCTTAAGGGGGGAAGGTTGTAAGGACCATTGTGAAAAGTTCTGATTTTGTAAAGTCTTGAGTTATTATTTGATAAAATTTGAATTTGAGGGACTAAAGTGTAAATTAGGGGTAAATATTCAAAGGGACAAACCCCTAAAATTCTTTTCTATTTTTGGTATGGATTTGAAGGCGGCGATTAAGAGACAGAGAGACTAGGGTTCTTGAAGGAATCATTGGAGCAAGTGTATTCTTGGGAAAGAAATCGTTCTTAAAAAGGTTAGTCATTATTATAATGTTTCTTCTAATCGCCTCCTTCATTTCTCTCTATTGTGATTTCGATTTACGGATTGTTGATATCTGATATTTGGGGTTCTTGGGTTAAAAAGAATTGATATGATCTTAGAATGGGGATATAGATGATTTTGGTTGCTTTGGGGATGTTTACTTGCTTTAATCTTGTGGATTATATGGTTATAAGTGGTTGTGTTTAGGTTTTAACGCTTAAGTTACGATATAAATTCCCATATGCCATATTTTGAACTGGGTTTTAGATAGTCGTCGTAGTCGCAGCAAGACCCGAGGGAAGAACCGGGCGGTACCGGGGCTGGGGGAGACCTGGGCGGTACTGGGACCGGGGGAGACCCGGGCGGTACCGGGGGTAACCGGGAAAGGCACTCGACCCGGGGGAGTCCCGGGAGATTTCGAGACCGGGGAGCACCGGGTTAGGGCCGTGACCACGGGGGAGTCCCGGGTGACCGAACATCAGGGGAATCCGGGCGGCCCCGAATCCGGGGATAATTTTCGAGCAGTAACTTCTTTTCTCTAGTAGGTGCCTTTTAGTGAATATTCTTTATTATTCATTAATCATTTGTAGGAGATCGATATTAATTTAAGTAGACCACATTTGCGAGCAGGTGAGTTTCTGACACCCTTTATCCTCTTTAAATACTTTAAGCTTGTTCTCTTACTGAAATGGGTTGAATGAAAACACGTTATTTTCTGATCGTTATTTCAGAATTTTTATCTGCAATGTCAACTGCTTATTTTCATGTTGAAACGTAAAATTATTGGGAAACGTATATATATATATATATATATATATATATATATATATATATATATATATATATATATATATATATATATATATGATTGTAAAGGTTTGCACTGTTGGTTTGGAAATGGTGAAATCTGTTAATTCCTTGGAATCTTAACAAACCACATGTGTGTGAAATTCGTTTTCTGCAGATGTGGAATGGGGAGTCTTCTTGGAAATAAGGTAAAGGTATCACCAATGGTTTGCATGATTTCAATAATGGTGTTGTAACGCTAAATCTTGTATTGCAATGTTATTTGGAATTGTTTAAATGATGTATGTTTTGTCAGAAATTCACTAGACCTTACGGTCTAACCCTCGTTTTCAATCCTAAAAACCTTTTTCAGGTAGGAGTGTGGGTGGAAATTCCAGTAAAGGAAAGGAGAAGGTGTAAGAGCTAGAAGTGAGCTCTAATGGAGGCATAACTAATCTTAGTTGTCTTTTAAATTTTGAAGCTCTCGGCTGTGGGCTAGACTATCGTTGTTAAATTATTGATTTTGCTATTGTAAACCTTTGGTATTGGATTTATGTCATGTTATGTTTAGGCTTGAATTTTTAGGTTGTTACATTTGGTATAAGAGCCATAGTTTAAGGGATTTAGGTGACCGGATGGGCCTAGACTTAAACTGAGAACTTAGGAAACTTAGCCGAGAGATAGGATGCCTGGGAAATTTCACTCTAGGAGCGATAATGATACGGTAGCGAGGACCGTCATGTAAGGTAAATTTGGGGTTCCACCTGGACACTGTAATCGCAAATTTACAGGTACATGTATGTGCTTAATTAACCTTCTCATGTTAGGTTTTTCTAAGAGTTATTTTTGTGCTATGAGCAATTTCGACATGTCGGGAAGATCGTTGAGGAGCAGATCAGTACCGACTGAGGAGTCACACCCAGACAACGAGACTCTTGTGGTGGAACGGACAACACCTCTAAGGCAAATCTTCCAAATGAAGATCAGATAGTGTATGTGATGCGTCCCCAAGAAAATATGAAACATCTTTCTGTTGAGAAAAAGATGAGTAGCTGGTGGGGTTTAATTCAAGAGTTGGCATGGGCTAGTGCCTGTTTCAATGAAGGTCACCAAAGAATGTGAACCAATAGTAGATTTGGCTGCCCGGCTTAGAAAATATTTGGTGCAGAGTTTTTATATTCCTGTAACTCTGTTCTCACACCCTCTTTCTTTTAAACATTTAAACTCACTTCTAACCAAACTCTCTTTTACATTTTACCTCATCACACACCCACACTCTAATATTGACACATCGCCTCTCAATCACTCAAGGATAACTTCTTGTGTAGGAAACATTGGTTATCGTGAATCCATAGAATTTCTATTAATCTCACACATTGATCTAGTGTATTTTATCCTAAAGAGAATGTTGCTCAATCGTTTAACTTCAATAGTTAAAGGACAATACATATATCAGATAAATGTAAGCTCAATAAGACAATCATGAAGATTTGATCATTTTAAACATGGAAGCTTTTCTCAAAAACAAGGAAATTGAATGAACAAAATTAAGTCAATAGATATGTTTTGAGAATCTGACAATATATGGAAAAGATCAAATATGAATGATGTATCAATAAAAGCTTAGGTCATGAAATGACTGGAATTTGTCTATATGAATCAAGTATAGACATTCTAGAAAGAAACGCTTTGAATGAAATAACACTCAACAAACATTGAATGCAAAAGGAGTGTCTTACCATCAAAAAATAGTTTTAATTTTGAGACATTGTAAGAACAAAGTCAACAAAAATACTAAACCGGTGTGTGTGAATACTTGACAGTATATAGAAAAAATAATACACAATTATTTATCTTTGGAAACACATGGTTAGTTAATCATTAAAGATCATAACTGAAAAACATTTAAAAAAATTACACACTTCTACAATTCAGAAAATCATTTTGAGAATCGATAAGTGGTTTGAACGTTTAAGAACATGTTTTTAATGTCGGAAAGTCGTCCATCTTTCGAACATTTATGAGATTAAGGTTAGAATTATTCTTACGCTCAACATTAACCTCATGAAGTCAGCCTCAAAGGTCATGATTGATTTGATCATGTAAGCTCCCCCTCAAAATCTATATATAGTCAGAAAGTCGTCAAAGTACCAAAGTCTTAGTCAAAAAAACTTTAAAACACGAGTTCTGATTTGAATTAATCAGAAGTCATTTACTCCCCCTGAAATATTGCATTCACAATATTTGTCAGAGTACATTATCTCTTTTGATCGTTGAAGTATGAGTCCTGAACTGTTGTGTTTAGAAGTCAAACTTGATCTTTGAGGTACGAGTCCTATACTGCTTTGTCTAGAAGTCAAACTCTTTGTTGGTCCCGAAGGTGCTTAACAAGTTTGTAGAAGGGGGGGGGGGTTGAATACAAACACAGAAATTAAAGTTTAATAAATTGTTTATTGATGAATCAAATACAATTTACAAGTTTGTTGCGGAATAAGATTAAGACAGACTCAATCTAAACAAACTTAAGAAACACTGAGATGGTTGCACAAGAATTTCAGAGAATGAGGGATTAAGAAATATAGAAAGCAAAGGTTTCTATTTTGGAGTTCAAGGATTGAGCACACTTCAGATGAAGGAGTGAACTTCCTATTTATACCATATGCATTAAATGAATGGCAGGGCACTGTACACGTGGCGTTCACAGATTGGCTTTGGAGGTCTGACTTTTGGGAGACATGCTTTCGGCCGGATCATGAATAGTGTAGTTGACAGAGTTGTTGTACGTATGGTGTCCGTTCTGACACATAGTACTAGTTTGTGCAAGGATAGACAAAAGGAAACTTGAGACATAAGCTAAGTGATCATTCGATCGCTGAGTATCTCTTCTTTCAGAGATAAAGAGGTTCAGCTATCGCTGAAGCTTTTCCTCATGTTGCTTCGCGTATATGTAGAGTTGTCTTTGCTTCACTGATATCCACATCAGGTCACTAGTAGACTTCTCTTTGTTCAGCAGCTTCGTCTTCGATTCAGCTATGAACGTATGTTGCGAGACTTGTCTTCAGGGATTACGTTAGTTGTTTACTTCAGAAACTATCAGCGATAACTGAACAGACTCAGTCTGATCGCTGATAGTGAAACACTAATACATAGAAATGTTTATAAGAAGGACTATCAGCGATAACTGAACAGACTCAGTCTGATCGCTGATGGTGAAACAATAATACATATTAAAACGTTATTTTCACTAAGTATAGAAGAGGGTCGTTATCAAATCACTGAGAGAGTTTGGATCAACAATCTCCCCCTATTTGATAATGACAAAGTAACTGAAGAAAATTACTTTATGATTCAAACTGATGGAATAATCAGGACTCATAACATAAATGTCCCAATTACTATTTTGAGGGATCTTTTACAGCACTGATGGAGTTAAGTACTTCACTAAAATTTTCATTAATCCAAGAAAAGAATTACATGGTATGAAAATTACAAGTATAAGTGATGTACTAACTATTGTAAGTTAAACTAATAGATTACAAGTAAGAAAACTAATCTATCAGCTATCTAAAGAGGGTTTAGGAGGATTGATCAAATACTCAGGTATTTCTTCTCCTTTTTGCCTTCGCTCTAAAGATTCTTTGCAGATAATCGCTATGATTGGCTCAGCAGCAAGAGAGAGAGTACACCATAGGCACATGAGATCCTTGAGAAGAGCGAGGGGACAGATAGGGATTTCAGAGACCCTTTGAAATCTGAGTTGTTCCTCGTCATCTCTGAAGAAGATTCCAAAAGGTTCTTCAAGAACTTGTCCCACAACATATGGTCCGCCAGGAGGCAGAGAGAGATCCAGAACTGAAAGATCAGGAGGAGGACCGAACAGAGCTTCTCTTGAGAATTTGATGGAGGTTTCATTTCTAATCACTGCGACATTATCAGAAGAGGAGGAGACAGGCTTTCTCTTGACTTGCATGGATCTTGAAGGAAGAGTAGATGGCACCTTTAGTATAGTAGTGACTTTGTTGATGAGAGCATCATTTACCCTTTCAACGTAGCCTCTGTATGTTGACTTTGATTTCTTCAGCGCATCTTTGAACTCAAGCCACTCCATGTAGCCGAAGTCTTCCAGCTTTTAAATGAACATTGCCTTGCAGCTTCCATCCTCTCTGGTAATCTCCATGGTGACAGAGAGTTTATCCTTCTTCTTTCTCCCAGAGATAGCAACAACTACAATCTTCATTGGGTCAGAGCGATAGTCAATTTTGTGTTTGCACCAATCGACTGTATTATCGCTGACCGCTTTTTCTTTGGAGCGTTGCTCTTTAATTTCTTTCAACAGAGCTGCCTGGACTTCAACTGGTTTGCGTTTCAGCTTCTTGTCTTTGACTTGAGAAGACTGAATTTTGAGAGCCAGAGAGGCATCTCTTTGACAATCAGCAATCAGCTTCTCAGCCCTGACGGATTCTTCAATTTCAGCGTCAGTCAGGAATTTCAGCTCTGATGATTGAGAGGGGACTTTTCGTCGTTGACTCTCCAGATGAGAGATCATCTCTGTTCTTTTCTTTCTCTCTTCCTCTGACCAGTGAGATGGTCTAGAGGGTCATCCATGATGTTGCAGGGACTCTTCTTCTTCTTCATCCTCTTCATCAATCTCTCTGAGACTGGGATTATTTGGTCATCAGCTTCAGCAGCTGGGATTATTTGGAGCTCTTTACCCTTAAGCAGGGGAGAGAACTGTCTGGTCAGAAAAAGAAAAAGGTTAGATTTATATTTAGGGATAGAGAGAGATAAAGGCTAGAAAGAAACAGGGGTGGGATTTTTATAGAAGGAAAAAGGAACAAGAGTAAGGCATACCTGAGAAGGATTCTCCTCAGGTAGTGAAATCATCTTCATGGTTCCCTCAGCAGTTTTACCTTTGCTTTGGGAAGGGGTTCCTGAAGGTGTCTCTTGACTCCCCCCTGCTTTGATAACTTCTTTCGAAGCTATCGCTGATGAAGTGACGGCTGAAGAACACCATAGAGATTGATCTTCATTGTCATCATCATCATCATCTTGATGAGAATCATCCTCTTGATCTTCAAGATCAAGGTCTTCATCATCGTCTTCTTCCTCCTCATCATCATCGACTAGATCAGCGATGGTGGGAGGGGCTTTGTCAGCAACTATCTCCCCCTAAACCTGAGAGGGAGTTTCCTTCAGTTGTTCAGCAGCATCAGCTTCTTTCTCCTTATTTTCTTCAGATGCTCTCCCCCTCTTTGTCATTATCACGAAGGGAGAGATCTTGGGAAGGAGTAGAGGTTTTAGCGGTGGACAACTTCTGGACTTCAACTTCCAGTCCTTTGAGTTGATCTTCAAGTACAGGGATGTCGGATGTAGCTTGATGAATAAACTCCACAGCTACGTCTAGAGCAGTGCGATCGACTTCTGTAAATGAAGGAGCAGGAGTTGGAGCTAGTTCCTTCAGGCGGGAAAGGATCTGCTGAAGAAGGACTTCACAGGCATCAACCTTTGTAGACAGAGCCGCAAACTGTTGCTGTGAGTCTTCCTTGACTTTGTCAATCGCTTCTTGGAGAGTAGCGAGTTGAGAAACGTCAGCTTTGGAGGCGCAGGTGGCAGTCAGCGTCTTCAGTGCTTCACCAGCTGATTGAACAACGTTGGTGGTGTTGTTGAGAGAGGCAGTCATAGAGTCCCCCTTTGCACTCAGATTGTTGACATTGGTATCAACAGTCGCCAAACTAGGACCTGAAATATAAGTTAGTTGTTGAGAAACAGGCTTATATGGTGAGTTGGGAGAAGTGTTTAAGGTTATAGGGATACCTGAATTATCAAACATTTTGTAGAATTGTAACGATTCCTCAAAAGATTGATGTTCAGGTCCTATGGGTTCAAACTGTGGTTGAGTAGAAATAGAAGGAGGGTTAGAGATCAAAGAAATAGAAGGACGAGAGATGGGGATAGAAGTAGGGATAGGGGTAGTTATCGTAGGGGTTACCTCTAGAGGAGGAGGAACCGAGACGATTGGCGGTGTCATTGTTGTTATGACAGCGACCGTAGTCGCTGGCACGGTTGATGTGGGTATCGCTGAGGATGTGGAGGAGAGACCCACGAAAGCATCTAAGGATGTTTGTTGAGAAGCATCCTTAGGTCTTGAACTAGTGGAACTTTTCTCCTTGGTTACCTTGGCCTTCTTCGAAGGACCAGGGGAACCAGCTGATGGTCGTTTGGAAGGTGTAGCGGGAGGGATAGCAGAAGAAGGAACCTCCTGCGTGGCCGTTGGGGAGCGACTTTACTTCCAGAGATCGCTGGCCCACTTTCGGAAAAGATGCATCCGAGTTGGTGGGGTAAGTGGTAGGGTAGAGGAACTTCAGGTACGCACAAATGAAGCATACGTAGGGGACCTTGGGATCCCTCTCGGTCTTCTCTATCTTTGACTTTAAGTCGTCAAAGATAGTTGTTGCATAGTCGAAGTTTCGTCCAGCTATCACTGAGTAATCCATCTGGACCTGAACCTTGCTGGCTTGGTCCAGTGACCCACTCTTCCCACTCATACACTGGATGATGTGAGAGAAGATGTAGTTTAGATGGGAAGGCATCAGTGCCTTCTTCACAAGAGTCAGCTTCTTGTTTGAAATAGTCGTCCTTGGTTTGGGTTCCCAAGCGTATTCCATGGCATCCAGGAATTGGATGAGTTCAGCGTCAGTTGGCAAGGCGTCGAATCCATTCCTGGGTTTGTCGGGAAAACGCAGTGCTTTCCTCAGGCCTAGGGCAGTCATCATCCCTGAGCCAAGTTCAGTGCTGAAGGAGATGGAAGGGACCAAATCACCCCTTTTGTTGGTGATCGATGCTTCTTCAGCGGTGAACCAAAATTGCTGGAGAAGAGCTTTAGAGGGTGTTGGATCCACAGTGATAGCGTAAGCAATGCAGGATTGCTTCAGAAACATTGCGGCTTCCTTCAGATGAGGATACTTGACACCATCAAAATCGAGGCAAGCAAGATGATTGTTTTTTGGGAGCTCAGAGTTAGAAATGGCGAACTTGACGTTCCTTGAGGAGACAAGTGCATATTGAGTCATTCTGAATTAGGAGTAGATAAACGAGTAGAAAAAAAAAATTTAGTCTAAAAATAAAGAAGGTTTGCTAGTTTCTATTTGAGGAATGAAACGTAGAAAATCAACATATTTGCATATTAAAACAGTTTATCTTAGAACAAGATTTAAGAACAAGAAGAAAAACCAAAGATTTTGAAGAAAGCAAATCGAAGTAAAATGGTTTTGAAAGACTAAAATAAAAAAAATGAAGATGATTTTAGAATCTTATAAACTCATAAATGGAGTTTTATGTAACAAGATGTAAGAAAAGATCAAGAATAACCTGTTGATCTTCAAATAAAATGATGCAAATGTTTGAAAGTGCTATAATGCTTGAGAGTAAATTATTGCTTTGAAAGTATTTGCAGAAGGCGTAAAAATGATAAGAATGGAAAAACATTCTTTTTATACGTGAGAGAGAGGAGAGAGTGTGAGAAGAAGCGGGAAAACAAATGCTCATCATGACATGGACACGTCCCATGAAGTTGATTGGATGGAAGGGCAACGGATGGACGTGTCAGAAAAGGCATGTCGTGGATTGTCGGTTCAAATGACGTCATAGAAGAAAGACTGTTCATTTTTCCGTTTTGAAAGTATCACTGAAGAAAAGTCAGCGATAGATTTTCTTTTTGAAAATATCCCTGATGGTAAAGATAGGGATAGATTTTCTTTTTTAATGATCACTGACTAGAAATATCAGTGATAAATTTATTTTTCAAAAAGCTTTTAATCATTTGAAGAAAGTTCAGTGATTAAAGTTTATATCTTGAAAAATATCTTAACTGAGTTAAGATTCAGTTTAGGGGATGGAGAGAACATACCTGAGAGTCAGAATCTTTATCAGAGAGAATGATGAAAAGGGGAACTTTTGATTACTGACACAATGCAGGAACGTTGAAGAATTATTCTTCGAAGTTCAGCATTCCAAGCTCACTGATGAGAAAGTTGAACCTTGTCTCATCAAGAGGTTTGGTGAATAGATCAGCAAGTTGAAAGTCAGTAGGGATAAAGTGAAGTTCAATATCACCATTTATCACATGATCTCTGATAAAGTGATATCTGATAGCACTAGTGCTGTCGCAATAGATGGGAATCTTTGACCGCTGAAGGTCATAGTCTAATAGTTGATTTCTCATCCACAAGATCTGAGAACAACAGCTTCCAGCGGCTACGTATTCAGCTTCAGCTGTGGAAGTGGACACCGAATTTTGCTTCTTGCTTGTCCAGCTTACCAGCTTTCCTCCCAGGAGTGGACATCCACCAGTGGTACTCTTTCTATCGAGTTTACAGCCTACAAAATCACTATCAGAATAACCAGTTAGATCGAACCCTGAGTCTTTGGGATACCAAAGACCGAGGTTAGGAGCTCCTTTCATATATCTGAAAATTCGCTTTACAGCGATCAGATGGGATTCCTTGGGTTCAGATTGATAGCGTGCACATAAACAAGTAGAGTACATAATGTCAGGTTGGCTCGCTGTAAGATACAGCAGGGAGCCTATCATTCCTCTATAGATAGTGACATCAACAGGTTTTCCAGAAGGATCTTTGTTAAGTGTCAGGGTTGGTGCCATAGGAGTCTTCATAGCTGAAGTTTGTGTAAGATCAAACTTCTTCAGCATATCTTTAACATATTTATCTTGGCAGATAAAAGTACCTTTGTCAGATTGTTTAATCTGAAGACCAAGAAAATATGTCAGTTCACCCATCATACTTATTTTATATTCTTTCTTCATTCTTTCAGCGAAGCGAGTACACAGAGATGGGTTAGTAGAACCAAATATTATGTCATCGACATATATTTGTACAAGAATTATATGACCTTTTATCTTTCTGAAAAATAACGTATTATCAATCTTGCCACGTTCAAAATTTTCACAGATAAGAAAAGATGAGAGAGTGTCATACCGAGCACGAGGGGCTTGTTTTAGACCATAGAGAGCCTTATCTAATTTATAAACATAATTTCGATGCTTAGGGTCATAGAACTCTGAAGGTTGTTCTACATAGACTTCTTCATTCAGCTTTCCATTTAGGAACGCTGATTTTACGTCCACTTGATAAACGATGAAGTCTTTATAGACTGCATAAGCTAAGAATAGTCGAATTGCTTCGAGCCTGGCCACAAAGGCAAAGGTTTCATCATAGTCTATGACTTCCTCTTGTCTGTATCCCTGAGCAACAAGTCGAGCCTTGTTGCGGGTTACAGTTCATGTTCATCTAACTTGTTTCTAAACACCCATTTGGTGCCTATTACAGTTTTATCAGATGGTCTAGGAACGAGATTCCAAACTTTGTTTCGAGAGAATTCAGTCAACTCTTCTTGCATAGCGCTGACCCAGTTTGGATCTCTGAGGGCATCATCAGTCTTCTTTGGTTCTATTAAAGAGAGAAAGTTTACAAAGAGACAGATATTACCTGAGCTTCGTCGTGTCTGAATACCTGCTTCGAGATCACCAAGAATTTGATCTATTGGGTGATCTTTGGTCCATCGCTGAGCAGGAGCATGATTTCTTACCTCAGAGGTTGGATCAACAATTGGAATGTTTACTGATGAGGACGTTTGAGGTTCATCAACAATTAACTGTTGAGTAGGTTCATCAGAGAGGTTTTCAAACGAAGGCAGATTTGATGGTAGTAGTGTGTTTAGAGGTTCTGCTGAAACCCATGAGGTGGATTCAGCGGTAGGATGTATAATGTTTGGATCATCATCAGCAGCTGGTGGATCAGAGTGCTGATGGTTTGAGAAGAAAGGTTATGTTTCTCTGTAGTGAGAAAGCATCCAAGCATTTAACTCTTCATTGTCAGCGATTGGTTTAGAGTTCGCTGAGCGAGTTTCATCAAAAGTGACGTGAATTGTTTCTTCTACGGTTTGTCTTCTCTTGTTAAAAACTCTGTAGGCTTTGGAGATGGAGGAATATCCTAGAAATATTCCATCATCAGCTTTTGGGTCGAACTTTCCAAGTTGATCTCTGTTGTTTAAGATAAAGCACTGACAACCAAAGATATGAAGAAAGCTGATAGAAGGCTTTCTTCCATGAAAGAGTTCATAAGTTGTCTTTCCAAATCGCTTTATTATTAGCGATCTGTTTTGAGTAAAACATGCAGTGTTTACAGCTTCTGCCCAAAATTGAGTAGGTAGATGAGAATCACTGAGCATTGATCTAGCAGCTTCAATGATCGTTCTGTTTCTTCTTTCAGCGACTCCGTTTTGCTGAGGTGTTCTTACTGAAGAGAAGTTATGAAAAATTCCCTTCTTCTCAAAGAAATTGTTCAGGGAACTGTTTTTGAATTCAGTTCCGTGATCACTTCTTATTGAACGAACAGTAAGATTATTCAGCACTTCCATCTTTTTAATAAAGGATATTAGTTCTTCTGGAGTATCACTCTTGCAGCGAAGAAAGATAACCCAGGTATAGCGAGAGAATTCATCTACAATGACAAGTGTATATTTCTTTCCAGCTATTGATTGGATGTTAACAGGGCCAAATAGATCCATATGCAAGAGCTGAAGAGGACTTGTCACTGAGGAAACTTGTTTCGACTTGAAACTAGCTTTTGTTTGTTTTCCTTTTTCACATGTTGAGCAGAGATATTCTTTAGCATATGAGTGCTGAGGAAAACCAGAAACCAGTTCTTTAGATGATAGAGAATTCAGGGTTTTGAAGTATAGATGAGAAAGCCTTTTGTGCCATAGCCAGTTGACATCAGAAGAGGCTTTAGAAAGAAAACATAAGTTTTCAGTGGTCGTAGAGTCCATGTCAATTACATAGACATTTTCTCTGCGATAGCCACTGAGAGCAAGTATTCCTTTCTCATTTACCACTGAACATGTTTTCTTAGAAAAGCGAACTTCGTAGTCTTTGTCACATAGCTGACTGATGCTCAGAAGATTGTGCTTCAGTCCATCTACATAAGCGACTCTTCGAAAGGTAGTTTTCCCATTGCTGAGAACACCAAACCCTCGGGTAATTCCTTTTCCATTTCCACCAAAGGTCACAGAGGGACCTTTCTCTTCCTTGTATTCAGTGAGTAGGTC